>CM056811.1:67236313-68436313 GCA_029852735.1 Persea americana
TGGGCTGTCTTTGTCCATCACATAAAAGAGTAAGAACTAGGCATTTGCATGAGTTCGAATCAACTAATACTTGCATAAATTTTGTGTTATTATTCAGTGCGGTGTGCTTTAGATAAATCAAAACGATTCAAAAGAAAGGTCTAATTTTCTATGGGCTCTCTTTCAAATCTTACTCCAATTCGACTTCGACCCACCGCTAGATTCAGTCTCTAGTAAAACATTTAATTTGGTTTAAGTATTTAATCATTGTGGGACTCTTTTAAAATGTTTAATCTTCATTAAAATATTTCTCTGCATTGAATGCCCCCTCAAACATCACTAGCTTATCTCCTAAAATATCTCTCTAACTATCTTCACTACAAATTTATCTAAATCTTTCCAATGAAAATCTCTAAGGGCACGTTTGGCAAAGATCCACGGAAGTGATTCCTCGTCAGTTTTTCTCAGATTCTAGGAAAACCAATATTTGGTTGCAAATCTAATCATATGAGAGGAATCCCATTTATACATAGAAGTCATCAGAAACACCGAAACTTGAGATCTGACCTCCCTAGATCGAATTGCACAAATCCACGTGCTCACTGATTTGCGGATGGACAGTACAATAGTCGACGATAATGAGGTTACGGTTTTTGCTTTAAAAACCTATCTTTTGGGTCCCAAAATCACAATCCGAACCGTTCATCATGTTTTAAATGTCCAAAAAGGCTATTACACAAAAAAGCAGCCGTTGATCCATCTTATATTTTGAGATATTTGTAAAAAAAAAAAAAAAACGTCTGATCATGATTTATGAACTTTTGTGGGCCCCATTTATAAAATCTGAACCATTCATTCTTTCCAAAAGAGTTATACCGGGCCATGGGCTCAAATTTGGTAGCCTAACTCATCATGGATCATGAGAAAATTGGAAAAAAACTCTTGGCCATTGATTATCCATAATGCCAAAAAAACAACTCTGATTTGCCAACCGTACAATGAATGATGCAGTACATGCGGTAATTTGTGGTGACACTATTAGAGAATGTATTATTGGCGCAGCCAGAGGCGGCGGCCGCTTGTGGCCGTCGCTAAAGAGACTATTAGCGACAGCTATTGAGGCCGCAACAGGCGGTCGCTAAAAGTACTGTTATTAACCCCCACCGAACCCCACTTTTCTTTCCCTCCTCACTTTTCTTTCCCTCTTCCTCTCTTTTCCCCTCCCGCACTCGAGACTGTACAGCCCTCCCTCGCGCTTTTCCCCCGTCTCCAGCCGCACCAGCCACGCCACCAACGGAGCGCCTGCGCTGGAGCCGACACCGGTTCCCTCTCTCTCTCCCTCTCTCTCTCTCTATTTCTCTCACTCTTTCCGCCTGTCTTTCCGTCTCCCTCAACGACGCCGGAGAAGACGCCGCCGCTGCTCGCTCTTCCTCACCAACAGTCTCTCTCTTTCCCTCACTCTTCCTCTGTTTTCTGTCCGCCATTAAACCTCGAAGACGAAGAATAGCTTCTGAAACTAGCTTCTGTCCATACACTCTGCATCAAAATCATTTCCAGGTATATATGTTTTGTGCAAATTGAATGCTACATGTCTGCATATTTGTAGTAGCTGACACAATCTCGGACCCCGATTTGTGTCCTAACCTTAGCCCAATTTGATGAATTGGACACCTAGACAAATAACCGAATGGGCAAACATGAAAAGAATGGGATGACACCGAAGAGATCCTCTTTGTTGCATGAGTCCAGTTAGGATAGGTTATTTATGTTTTAGATCTATTCAAACTGAATCAATTTACTTGTTCATGGGATGAATTGTTCTAATGTTTAAGTTATTTCTTTAATTGCTACCCCATGGAATAGTATTATAACTTACTTTTACTTTTTCCTTATTTGGCATCCATCGACCCTTTATCCTCAGCACATATAAACAAACAGGCTATAATACGATTCAAACTGATTTGGGTGTAAGATGAATTGGAATAGCAGTTTCCAACCACTGGTATTTCTAGCTCTAGTCTTTATACACCAAATGCAACAATATCATCCATTCTCCTAATATGATTAAAACTGATTGCTAGCTGCCTAACATCCAAGACAAACGGGCTGTATCTAAGCTGCCTAACCATAATCCGGACAACATTTTAAAAAGAAATTGTAGGGCTGCATGTCAAAAGGACTGTTTAGAACTATCATCTTCTCTGAGCCAGGAGAATGGCATCCATCTTTACTAAATAGCATGGGTGCTGTCAAACTTTCTTCTCCCAAGGATTTAGACTGCCAATTGAAAAATTAATGTAACATCAAACACCAGCAATAAAGTTACACACACACAATGGCAGTCCACAGCAATGCAAAAGAATGTGGAAGTGCCAAGGTCAATGTGGTAACAAAGAATAAATTAACTCATGCAGAACATTCTTGATGAGGGACTTTTATCAAGAACGTCATCTAAAAGATAAATCAGAAGTCAGAACTTGTGCACATAAATGGTATCATCCAGAAGATGCCTTTAAGGTTGCTTTCCTACTGACCTTTTCCATTGGTGCGGCATCGATTCTGCTCATCACCGCAGGAACCCCATCACTTTGTAGACATCATTGAATTTTGTAGACATTATTGAGGGCAGCATCTGCTGTCAATAGCTTCTCATTCCCTCCAAGAGAAATTCATTTAAATATTCCACGTCAAACACTGATGATAGCTTATCCATTTGTTCAATTTTATTCCTGATTTTCGGGAACTTCTTTTTGGCTCGTCCTTTGTAGCCCAGACCGTGGGTTTCATTAGCTTGGCCTGACCTGTGGGTGGTTTTGAGTTGACCCAATTGTGTCTTTGGTGTTTTTGCTTCTGATTTGGTTGCTATTTTTTTTTTTTGAATTATTTGCTGTTTCTTTTTTTTTTTTGATTTGTTTGTTGTTTTTTTTTTTTTTTTTTTTTGGGTGGGCTGATTTGTTCACTGATTTATTTGGAATGATGTGAGTTTTTTCTGATTTATTTGTTTGCTACTTAATTTACTTAATAGTTTGGCCATTAGAAACTTGAGCGAGCTGTTAGGTTTGCTGCGTTAGCTTTTTCTTATTGGGTTGTGTTGGTTGAATTTGAAGAAGAGAGAATGAGGGTTTTTTCTACCAATTTGGGAATGAGAGTTTGATTTTGGGGGTTGTTGTTTAATTGATTTAGTATGCATGCAATTTGCTTCTTCCACCACTAGAGAATTTGCTTTTGGCGGGGGAAAAGGCGGGTGGCCACCAGTGGCGGTCGCCAAAAGATACCATTTGCGACCGCCTCTGGCGGCCCATCAGTGGTCGCTAAAGATCCCTTTAAAACCCTTCCACGTTTTTTCTTCCCTGCTTTTCTTTCCCCCTCCCGCGCTCTGCTTTCCCCCTTGCTTTTATTTTGTGTTTGGATACAGTGTTGAATTGGGTTATGTGATAATCAACTTTCTTTAACTTTGTGTGGTCTTGGATGCAACATTGCAATTTAAATGCTCATTTACCTATTCCACATTGACCCTTAATTTAGAACTGTTATAAATGGTTTTATATTTGAAGATTTCATTGGTTGTGAACATTTCATTATCAACTTTTATTGATTTGCATGCATTAGTGAAACTTAGACCCGTTCGAGAATTGTGTACGACATCTGTTCGGTAATCGTTAACGCAACGGATTGGGTCTTTGACTAGATTCGTTGTTCTTGTGATGTACATTCGAACTTTGTCGTATAGGATTCTTGAATTGTCCAGTTCGGACAGTTTGAGAACGCAATTATCCATCTTATACTCAATAACTCATGCAAGTCTGATGTTAGAGTTTTGGTTGATGTCCCATTGTTCTCTGGGTACATAAATAGGTACGACTGATGTTGTACCTATGTCGTGTACTTGGAGAACCACGCGGACATGCTGCCGAAATTTTGTCTGACTAGGGGACGAAGCATTTGATTTGTTGAGTGCAAGTTGGATCGTGCATTCTCGAATGGGATAGGACCAACCACCCTGTAGTAAGGAGTTCGCAGTTTATGGATAGGTGACTTGCATGATGCACGGTACCTTAAGCTAATTGTACTTGCTCATTTTATTTTTCCACAGAAATAGTTACTAAGATGTACAAGAGTTGGATTGATTTACCGAATAGGATGTCTAGGGAATACATGGATGGGATTAACCAGTTCATGGAATTTGAGGGCATGTCTTGAGCTCTTCCGGCCAGTTTGCATGTCGAAGTGCTGGAAGATGTGGAAAGATCATAAAAATAAAATAAAGACGCAGCACTGGAGGCCACATCAGGATGCCCTCGACGTACTGGACCGAGTTCCGAAGGGCGTTCTCCAGGATCAGTGGACTCAGCTCGTCGGGTACTGGACGAGCAAGGAGGCAAAGGTAAGAAACTTGTAATGTTTTTATTTGAATTGTAACAATTTACTAGTGACTAAAAGTAACTAACAAAAATTAACTGATAAATATTAAAAACCAAAAGAGGCGGCTATGAATGCGCGGAACCGCGCAATGCAGGGTCCCGCACATAGGTTGGGGACTCGACACATCACCCAGGTCCGCCACGAGGTAAGAAGTTAGATCGTACGTGTGATTTATATTTTTGTCATTTTGTATGATATGATACTAATAATTTAACTCTCCACCAAACAGTTGCGTGCCATTGGCAGTTCGGTCGACAGGATGTCCGTTTGGATGCGTTCTCGAGATCCTTGCCACCCGGAGGTTGCAGCTATCTTCGTAAGTTTTTATATTGAACCGCTTAAATTATCTGTCTATTACTATGTCTTGTTATGCACGATAATATATTAAATGAATCAACTACGCAGGCCCAGTTTCAGTCCAAACTAGAGGCATTGCCCGAAGAGGAGCGCAGTTTGCCAGTGCGGAGGGATGAGATATTCCACTCCATCGTTGGCCAGGACGGGCACGGATACACGCTCATGTATGGGACGGGCATTCCACGTTCCCACATCGCGCGAGCGGAGTCATCCGGTGCTAGCTCCTCCCAGGGCTTGTGCCTCCGTACAGATGAGGAGGTCGAGGAGTTGCTGCAGTCCATGAAGGCAGCGATCAGAGAGGAGGTGACAAATGAGGTGAGGGCATCGATGAGGGCCGAGTTGAGAGCGGAGTTGATAGAGTTGGAGGCTCGTCTATCACATAGTCGTAACCCCATCGCTTAAGACCCACCACCCACTACTCAGGTTAGTAAGAAAACATTTTGTATGTTTATATTGTCAATTATGTCATATGTCTAATGATACTTTTGTTTTTTTTTTTAACTGGTTTTAAATGTATAATAAATAATTACAGGCACCTGACGCTGGCAGCGGCAACAGGGCGAGACGTGACTCGGTTGGAGACGGCAATCACGATCCATCAGGCTTGACTGATCCTGACGAGGTATAAATATTTTTTCTAATTCAAGATTTCAACATGTATAGAAAATTTCTCCCAGAATGCTCGTAAAGTTCTCCCTGTAGGCTCGAAAATGGCCCGCTGGGGGTCCGGAATGGGAAACAGGCATCGAAAAAATTGAAAACCGGCACGAACTCTTCGCTCGGGGGTAGAGTAACCTGTAGGATTAGACGGCTCGCAAATAGGACTCCTGGTTAGAGAATTAGAAGCGAAAACGTGGTCTTTTCCAATACTTAGGCTCGAAAATGGCCCGCTGGGGGTCTGGAATGCGAAACGGGCATCGGAAAAATTGGAAACCAGTACAAGCTCCTCGCTCGGGGGTAGAGTAACCGGTAGGATCAAACGGCTCGCAAATAGGACTCCCGGTTAGAGAATTAGAAGCGAAAACGTGGTATTTTCCAACACTTAGGCTCGAAAATGGCCCGCCGGGGGTCCGGAATAGGAAACGGGCATCGGAAAAATTAGAAACCAGCATGAGCTCATCGCTCGGGGGTAGAGTAACATGTAGGATCAGACGGCTCGCAAATAGGACTCCCGGTTAGAGAATTAGAAGCGAAAACGTGGTCTTTTCCAACACTTAGGCTCGAAAATGGCCCACCGGGAGTCTGGAATGGGAAACGGGCATTAGAAAAATTGGAAACCAGCACGAGCAATTCGCTCAGGGGTAGAGTAACCTGTAGGATCAGACGGCTCGCAAATAGGACTCCCGGTTAGAGAATTAGAAGCGAAAACGTGGTCTTTTCCAACACTTAGGCTCGAAAATGGCCCGGGGGTCCGGAATGAGAAACGGGCATTGGAAAAATTGAAAACGGGCATGGACTCTTCGCTCGGGGGTAGAGTAACATGTAGGATCAGACGGCTCGCAAATAGGACTCCCGGTTAGAGAATTAGAAGCGAAAACGTGGTCTTTTCCAACACTTAGGCTCGAAAATGGCCCGCTGGGGGTCCGGAATGGGAAACGGGCATCGGAAAAATTGGAAACTGGCACGAGCTCTTCACTCAGGGGTAGAGTAACCTATAGGATAGACGGCTCGCAAATAGGACTCCCGGTTAGAGAATTATAAGCGAAAACGTGGTCTTTTCCAACACTTAGGCTCGAAAATGGCCCGCCGGGGGTCCGGAATCGGAAACGGGCATCGGAAAAATTGGAATCCGGCATGAGCACTTCGCTCGGGGGTAGAGTAACCTGTAGGATCAAACGGCTCGCAAATAGGACTCCCGGTTAGAGAATTAGAAGCGAAAACGTAGTCTTTTCCAACACTTAGGCTTAAAAATGGCCCGCCGGGGGTCCGGAACGGGAAACGGGCATCAGAAAAATCGGAAACCAGCACGAGCACTTTGCTCGGGCGTAGAGTAACCTGTAGGAACAGACGGAACTCGATTCCGACTCCCGAATTGCTCGTAGTGTTGAAACGTGGGTTTATGTTGAACCGTTAACTTAGAACTTAGGAAAGTAGCCTCCGGGCGCCCAAAACAAGCAAACGGGCTCCGTTGCCAGTGAAACTCAATGGACACGGGCCCGTAGTCATTCCCGACTTGTAGGAACTGACGGAACTCGATTCTGACTCCCGGATTGCTCGTAGTGTTGAAACGTGGGTTTATGTTGAACCGTTAATTTAAAACTTAGGAAAGTAGCCTCCGGGCGCCCAAAACGAGCAAATGGGCTCCGTTGCCCGTGAAACTCGACGGGAACGGGTCCGTAGTCATTCCCGACTTACAAGAGCTGACGGAACTCGATTCCGACTCCCGATTTGCTTGTATTGTTGAAACTTCGGTTTAAGTTGAACCGTTAACTTAGAACTTAGGAAAGTAGCATCCGGGCGCCCAAAACTCGTAAACGGGCTCCGTTACCCGTGAAATTTGACGTGCACGGGCTCATAGTCATTCTCGACTTGCAGGAACTGACGGAACTCGATTCCGACTCGCGGATTGCTCGTACTGTTGAAATGTCGATTTAAGTTGAATCGTTAACTTAGAACTTAGGAAAGTAGCATCCGGGCGCCCAAAACGAGCAAACGGGCTCCGTTGCCCGTGGAACTTGACGGGTACGGGCCCGTAGTCATTTTCGACTTGCAGGAACTAACGGAACTCGATTCCGACTCCCGGATTGCTCGTATTGTTGAAACGTCGGTTTAAGTAGAACCGTTAACTTCGAACTTAGGAAAGTAGCATCCGGACGCCCAAAACGAGCAAACGGGCTCCGTTTCCCGTGAAACTTGATGGGTACGGGCCCGTAGTCATTACCGACTTGCAGGAACTGACGAAACTCGATTCCGACTCCCAGATTGCTCATACTGTTGAAACGTCAGTTTATGTTGAAACGTTAATTTCGAACTTAGGAAAGTAGCCTCCGGATGCCCAAAACAAGCAAGCGGGCTCCGTTGCCCGTGAAACTTGAAGGGTACGGGCCCGTAGTCATTATCGATTTGCAGGAACTAATGGAACTCGATTCCGACTCCCGGATTGCTCGTACTGTTGAAACGTCGGTTTAAGTTGAACCGTTAACTTAGAACTTAGGAAAGTAGCCTCCGGGCTCCCAAAACGAGCAAACTGGCTCTGTTGCCCGTGAAACTTGACGGGCACGGGCCCGTAGTCATTCCCGACTTGCAGGAACTGACGGAACGTCGGTTTAAATTAAGAAATTTTAATTTTGCTTCTTAATTTTTTTTATATTTAATATAAATTGCCAATTTTTATAATTAACTATGAATATTTTTTTTCCTTTTTGTGTTCAGGTTTGAGAGCATCGGATCTACCACGGCACCTTGAGCAGACAATATGTTGTTTTTTTGTTGTTTTTTTTTTTTTTTTTATAATTGTAATGGATATAATTTGTTGAATTTTTTGTAATGTTTTGAATGTCATTAATATAAGACTTTCTTTTGTTGTTATTAGTAATTTTAACTGATGGTAGTAGCTGTATATAATATATTCAGGTACGGGTACAAAAAGTAGGAAAAAAAAATTGAGAAATTAAAAATAATTGTAAAAAAAAAAAAATTATGATCTTTAGTGGCGGTCGCTAAAAAAAAAATATTTTTTTAAAAAATTAAAAAATTTGAAAAAAATTAGGCATTAGCGACCACTATGGCGGCCGCTAATATGTTTAAATTTAAAAAAAAAATTAAAAAAATTTAAGTATTAGCGACCGCTATGGCGGCCACTAAAGGTCCTTAAAATTTTTTTAAAATTTATTAGCGACCGCTAGCTTACGGTCGCAAAAAATGTTGCGGCTGCCAGTTGGCGGTCGCTAATACTTTTAGCGACGAAGTAATTGTGTCGCACACTTGGCAGTCGGTGGGCGGTCGCTAATACTCTTTAGCGACCGCCTACATACCTTTAGCGATAGCTTCTGGTGGCCGCTAAAAGTCCCTTTTCTAGTAGTGTGAGCCATTTTCTACTTGGAAACCTATCTTATGGGTCCCATAATCAAGATCCAACCATTCATCATGTTTAGAATGTCCAAAATGGTTAGTATGTTAATTTTTAGCCATTGATTCATCATATATTTTGAGATATTTGCAAAATAGACCACACCCTAAAATTAGAATTTTTCAATTTCAATGGGACCCACTGTGAAAATCCGAACCATCAATCATATGTAGAATGTCTAAAACGACTAAGGGTTCAAATTTTATTCCTAGATTCATCACGGATTGAGAGAAAATGGCAAAAAATCCATGATCGTTGGATGTAGCATATGTTAATCCACATGCTCCTTTCCTTTGCCAAATGTGGAATGCGGTAAATTTGAAGCATAAGATATCCTCACTGTGGATAGCTCCGTATAAGAAGAAGGGAAGAATCCTCTTGATAGAAGATTACCCTCTGAATGCCAAACGTGCCCTAAGTCTTTATATCTTTCCTAAAACTATTTAATGATATTGCACCATCTAAGTGCTTCTGATTTATTCTCTTTTATGTTTATTTGTTTAGACTTTTTAAAAAGTTTTTCCTTATAGCAGATGTAAGCCCACAAGCTTCACATGGGTGGATGAAGCGGACCTCTCTATCCGTACCTTGTATATTAAGAGAGGCGGGATATACAAAGCACCTATTTTAATAATCTGAACCATTAAAGATGAATCTCCTCCCCTCCATAATAATATCTTGGATTGCGTTTATTGGAATGCTATGATAATAGGGAAACAATACACATGTGGTCTAATATTACATGAAGTGCTAATATTAATATCATACAAATATATTATCACTATGTGTAAAATTACTAACAAAGTTACTTAGAATAATCAACTGTGTTTATTTATTTCTTGTCTTTGATAATGTGTTATTAATATATTGTACCAATTCTAGGAATAGGGATACTATCATTAATATCCAGAACTTCATTCATGAATGTAGCATGATGATCTTGATCATGTGGTTCAAGTTGGGTATTAAAATGCATAATTAGCATAAATTCATTGCTGAAATAGTATTGAATGATTTTAATATATTGATTAGATTATAAAGCCCTACTATATGTGGTATGAACCCAAAAAAAAGACAATTAAAGAGAAGCCTCCAACTGACTGCTTATTTTGCCTTTTTATAAGTGGTACGGTGGCTCTATTATGCACAAAAAATAAATCTATTAGCATATCACTGTAACTTAGTGCCTCTATGTCTCTTACGTTTTTCTTCACTAAATGGTTGATATGACGTTTTCTGGATATAGTCTCAAGCCCTAGAAGGGTGGGGCCACCACTCGGATGGTTAAGATCATGAATATAATTAATTTGATCTTACTTACCCACACTACGTAGGTATACAACTAGGTATAGGGCCTATTTGTTTAGAAGAATCATTAGGATTCTTGTTTAGGAGAATTCTGAGAATTCTAAATACTGCTCCCTAAAATAGAATTTCAAATACTCAACTCCCTCTACCATTTGGGATGCTCGAATTCCCAAATGCTCGAATTCTAAGAATTCGATAGGCTAAAAGTACTTTTTATTATGGTTTGGGTTTCTAAGTTCTTGCAACAAAGAGAACATCTGGAATGCCCTGGGGACAAGATATCACATAATGTCATAAATCCGTAACAAGCCCAATTCCTTGTTAGAAATTCCTTCAACCAAACAGGCCCCTAGCTTGAGTCCACCCGAGCCTAAGTCCAAGGTACGTTATATCCATCATTAATTTGAGTTTTGATTTCATTAGTTTATAAATTTTACATATGTTCATATTCTTTTAGTTTAATTAGTTGTCTGGCCTTTTATTTATTAACATTATTTATCTAACGACTTTGTTAAGGTGAGAGCTGTTCTCACGGAGTCACGAGGAGAACTTTTTGTTTCCATTTATCTAATTCCTTTCTATATTTACATATGGTATCTTTGTTACTAACAAGAAACACCAAGTTGAAGTGAACCACAGAAAAATGTATATCAAAGGATACTAATAACCCCCCATCGCATGTGGGGCTCCGCATGTAAACCAAAACACGCCAAATGCCTAATGTGAATAGAAACACATCCCAGGGATTTAAACACATTTACCCCCCCAGCTCGGATATCATTTAATAACCAGAAACACCACATGCTCGAGCTTTTAGTGAATCATAGAACAATGTATATCAATGACCGGAAACTTATTGAGGAGAGCTTTTAGTGAAACATATGACCCTCACCGGTTATAAACTCTTTGATACACATTGTTTTGTGGTTCACTAAAAGCCCGAGTTTTTTGTGCTTATAATTATTAATATGGTGTCAGAGCTGGTTGTTATCGTTCTTATGCAACCCACATGGCAGGCCTGTTCATCAAATTTATTGAGCTTGCATGTAAGGGGGAGTGTTGAGAAAGTCCCACATCCCACATTGCTAAAGTCTCACATCCCACATCGCTAAAGTCTCACATCCCACAGTTCCCAAGTAATGGGTTTTACAGGGTTTCATATACATATTTGGGCCTTCCACCTATCATCTTAAGCTTTTAGGTTACTATATGGTATCTTCCAATCTCTACATATGGTCCCATCAATCTTTGCATATGGTCCCATCAGTTTCTAGTTCTGTATATGGTTGTACCAACCATAACCCTTTTTCTCCTTTCACGTTGTTGTACAAGTAAAACAATGGCCGAGATTAATTGTAGGGTTTTAGAACACTATTTATATTCATGTCATCATGGGCTGTTCAACCCAGTTTTGTTATTTTAACAGTTTTTCAATGAAATTCTTCTTGTTTGCACCTTGCTTCATCTTCGCCATTAGTTTTGAGTGAGCTCCCAAATAAATTTAAGATTTTAATTTAATGGATTTACAGTTAAGGTAAGAAAAATCTACTGATTTCGATCTCCACGTGGGTTCACAAATGATCGGATTTTACTTCCTTGACTATGGCAACATGATCCCAGAACCAGTTCAATATATGAAATAGTAAAGATATGTTTTTTCCAATGCATAATCACATACTAATTATCAAGAATGAGAACAGTGAGATACCTTTGAAAGAAATATCTTTGCAAGGGATGTTATAATTTAGGAATTCTAACTCCCATTCTTTCTTTTACCAAAAAAAAAAAAACTCCCATTCTTTCCTCTTTGTTGGTTCACCTATCTATATTGTCTTCTGATTTCAGATTAATAGTCCCCCTTACTAGGTGAAGGGCAAAGATATCTTTTCTAGCCTCATGGCCAAGAAGAAAGACAAAGAACCAGCAATTGGCATTGGTCTTGGCACAAACAAAGATCCAGCAATTGGCTTTGATCTTGGGACAACATATTCTTGTGTGGGTATTTGGCTTAAGCAGCACCAAAGGGTAGAGATAATAACTAACGATCTTGGTAACCGCAAGACACCTTCGTATGTTGCATTCACCAAGACAAAGCGTCTCATTGGAGAAGGTGCAAAGAATCGTGCTTCCACTAATCCTGTCAACACCCTCTATGGTATGTCATCAGTGTTCAAAGCCTTTCATATGTGACCACATGCATCTATATATTCACAAGCGTGTGTTTTTATGATTACATGCATTTGGTGGATGGAGTTGGGAGTCTAGGACAAAAAATCATTCGGCATGAGGTATGGGGCCTTTTGACTAATAGTTTTTAGGGGTAGCTGGATTATCCAATTGCAAAAAATGGATTCATATAAATATTGCTACATGGTATTCGACCGTTTCAATCCCTTTAATCATATGGTTAGCAATTAGTATTTTGAAATGAATCTTTGTGCTGGTGATGCATAGTCACCAGCTTGCCTTAATTTCATGGGTCTAATTAGCCATTATTGTATTTTCCACCTCTCTGTTGAAGAGCAAGTCGAACCCAACCCTGTAGGAATTACCAAAATGTACAATAGTCATCTTTTCGTATTTTGGATGCCATTTTTTTTGTTGGAACCTTAGAATGTAGGGGTGTTCAAGGACCGGGCCACCCTGAGCCCGAATCCGGCCCAGCCCGCTTTGGTCCAAGCTTCGATCATACATTCTAGTACTCGCGGCAGGCTTGGACTATTTAATTGGGCCCATTTAATAGATGGGTCGGGCTTAGATTGACGGGTAGAAAGCTCAAGGCCGCCCTGGCCCGCATGTAAAAGTAATTGTGAGAAAAAAAAAGGGCACATGCGACTTGAGCACAAGACATCTTATTGAGGGATAAGCACCGAAATCAATTGAGATAAGGGCCAAGAAAAAGGAAAGGGAACTTTTTTTTTTTTTTGTTATAATGTTTACTCGGGCCGGGTTCGGGCTTAAAATGTTTTGGTTTAGCCGGGCTTGGGCCAGTCGAATATGGCCCGATCCGACGGGGCTTTGTCCAAGAGCTTAGAATGGGCCAGACCTGGATCTTCCTTGGCCCGGACCAGCCCGGCCCGTGAACACCCTTATTAGAATGGGCTGATGACCTAAACGGTTAAATGCTAATGTAACTTCTAGTCATAAATAAACAACTTATACAACCATCCACTATGCATATAAAGTAACAAAATTTGGAATGCAAGGTGTGTTGGACCGTAATTGTAGTCCTTCCTAGCTGTTGACTGGACCACTTTTCTCCCAGGAAGCACCTGATATGGACCCACATTTGTTCCAATCCTTTTCTGATTTTCTTTGCATAACAGAATCTGCATATAGCCAATCCATATGGCACTGTTCTTGTTGATTTTGTTTCTTTGTTTTTAGTTCATCCCAAATTTGTGAGACCAATTTAAAGGTTATTTTATCTCCTTGCCAAACCATTATGCAATTGAAAGGTCATTTTATCTTCTTACCAAACTTTTAAATTGTCAACCTCTTTTTTTTTAGATGTAAAGCGATTGATAGGCAAGAGATTTGATGATGAATCCGTCCAGAAAGGCATCGAGCTCTGGCCGTTCAAGGTTGTTGAGGGTGCGAGAAATAAGCCTTTGATCATTGTTGAATATAAGGGCGATGAAAGAAAGTTTGCCCCGGAGGAAATCTCTGCTATGGTCCTCTCCAAGATGCGCGACATTTCTGAGGCCTATCTGGGGTCCAAAATTAAGAATGTTGTTATCACGGTTCCTTCCTACTTCGATGATTCTCAACGGCAGGCCACAATGCATGCTGGTTATATTGCTGGACTCAATGTCATGCGCATTCTCAGTGAGCCTGCTGCTGCTGCCATTGCTTATGGCCTACATCTTAATAATGACAGCTTTATTAATAAAAATTCACTCATCTTTGATCTCGGTGGTGGGACCTTTGACATCTCTATAGTGACTGTCAAAAAGGGTAAGCTGGCAGTGAAAGCCACTAGTGGTGATACCCACCTTGGCAGGGAGGATTTCGACACTAACATGGTTAAGCACTTGATTTGGGAATTCAAGAGGCACCATAAAAAGGACATTAGTGGGAATCCAAGAGTGGTAAGAAGGTTGAGGACATCATGTGAGAAGGCCAAGCGAATCCTCTCATGCACTCATGAGACCGACATAGAAATTGATTGCTTGTATGAGGGAACGGACTTTCATTTTACTTTCACTCGTACCAAGTTCGAAGAATTGAACATGGGTCTCTTTAACAGGTGCATTGAGCTAGTAAAAAATTGTTTGAGGGATGCCAAGATGGACAAAAGCTCCATCCACGATGTTGTTCTTGTCGGAGGGTTGACCAAGATTCCCAAAGTCCAGCAATTGTTACAGGACCTATTTGGTGGGAAGGAGCTTTGCAAGAGCATCAACCCTGATGAGGCCGTCGCGTATGGTGCTTCAGTTGAGGCTGCCAAACTGAGTGGTGTTCTTGCCCACATGAAGGTGCAGGACCTGGCACTAGTAGGCGTTACTCCTCTCTCACTTGGCATCTCTGTGGGTATAAATATAATGAATGTCATAGTTCCAAGGAACACAACTTTGTGGGTAAAACACCGTAATGACGAAATTAAGCAAGGATTATAGGACTTGCTGAAAACCTCGGCCTCTGTGGTCATATTCCGTCAGCTCGGCAGCTCGGTCAAGAGTACCAGCACAGCAGGGGGACTTGACAGCTCGGCGTGAGTGCCAGCTCGGCACAATAGCATAGCACGGCCAAGCCATTCTGGGTCTCGGAATAAAATGCTAAAGGCAGAGTGGGCCGCCACCTTCCTCCAGGAACAGCGCGCCTTGCCAGATAGGAGCATTCATTTATGACGATAGAATTGCTCATTTATGGCGATAAGAAGTTAGCTTTATCAGCCCTTAAAGTCAACTGACTGAAGGCATGGAAAGTTAGGATGGGACATTCCCTTTTCACCTACTGCTGCCTGTCAGGGTAAGGATCGATGAGACCTCATCCCACCTACTCCCACCGACAGAGAGAATGAACAAGGAATGCCCCCATATAGGCATGGGGGATGACCCCATAGAGGTATGCAACTTGTAACTCCCAACTACATCGTCTCATTCTCCTCTCCTGCCTCCTCCTGTCTAGTATTTCTCCAGAACTAACTTAGGCATCGGAGCGCCTTCAGCTCACGGCAGCCAGAGGCTTTGACCAAAGCCCATCTCCTTCCCTTTTCTGGTTCCCTCAGCCCCGTGGAGGTTCCCGGCGTTCGGTCTTCCCTGATCTAAGAGGTTCATCTCCTCAATCTAAGTAGGTGTCATTTTTACCGCCTACAGTTTGGCGCCGTTTGTGGGAAACTGAACTAAAAGCATGTAAACACCATGCCTCCGAAAACCAGAAATGGCGAAGGGCCCTCCAAAGGCAAGGCTCTATCCGTGCAGCCTGCGCTGGTGCAGAATCTTCCACCTCCACCTCCTCAACAAAAGAGGTCGGGAGGGAGGTCTCCCACGGTCCAGACACAATCACAGTCTAAGGGATTGACCATGCAATCCCTTCGCGACGTCCCACCTCTAGAACAGCCCCGCCATAGCCATGAGCGGGCCAAGCAAGGCGACAAGTCGGTCACCAAGCCGCGTGAAAAGTCAGCGCGGGCTGGATCTCAGTCACACCATCAAGCCAGCCTTGATCAAGACGAAGGCCCTCGCCTGAATGACATCAGGGCTCAAAACCGCCTCATCCAGGAGCAGCACGAGCTTATCCAGCAGCTCGAGGAAAAAAGGGGTTGGAGTCCACCACCCAGGTGACCACAGGCGAGACCTGAGGCACATCCTCAATAATAAGAAGTGCGACCGGGACCATGGAGAAGAAGGCTCCAGCAGCAGTCACGTGCATGAAGAACCGAAGAAGTAGCGCCAGGCACCGGAAGATGAAAAACTGAAGCAGTGGATCGACCGGCAAGTGAAGCAGACGATCCGCCAGAATATGAAGACTGCTGGTATCACCCGAGACCAGTATAGCGCCTTTGAGGCCGAGGACACTGGCGCGTCTCCTTTCTCTGGGGAGATAAGAAAATGCTCACTCCCAGAGAAGTTCAGCGTCCTGGGGTTCATTTTACCTTGTATGAGGGAACGGACTTTCATTTTACCTTCACTCGTACCAAGTTCGAAGAATTGAACATGGGTCTCTTTAACTGGTGCATTGAGCTCGTAAAAAATTGTTTGAGGGATGCCAAGATGGACAAAAGCTCCATCCACGATGTTATTCTTGTCGGAGGGTCGACCAGGATTCCCAAAGTCCAGCAATTGTTACAAGACCTATTTTGGTGGGAAGGAGCTTTGCAAGAGCATCAACCTTGATGAGGCCATCGCGTATGGTGCTTCAATTGAGGCTGCCAAACTAAAGATGTACACGGATCAGATTGGTGTGGATTGGGCCAAATCCGCCACCAATCCGTTGCCTACGGATTGATAGATTTGTAATCCGTCACAAATCATTTACTGTTGAAATCCGATCCGATCCGATCCGTGGAGGAGCGGAGCGGATCGGATTAATCCGTTCAATCCGTTACTGTACGGATCGGATCGAATCGGATTAATCCATTCAATCCGTTGCTATACATTACATGGAAAAAGAAAGAAGAAGAAATTCATAAATTTTGAAGTCACTGAATTAAAAGGGGCATGAGTTGAGAGCTATATGACTATTCTATTCATAAGGTTAGTAACTCCTTACATTTTTTTTCTTAGTTTTTATATATATTTATCTTTTAATTTATATTTAATGACAACGGATCGGATCGGATTGAATCCGCGGATTAAGGTTGAAATCCGCCACCGATCCGTTGCTAACAGATTACATAATTTCCAATCCGTCACCAATCCGTTGGCCTTCGGATCGAATCAAAATCCGCGGATTGGATCGGATCGGATCGACGGATCTTTTGTACACCCCTGTGCCAAACTGAGTGGTGCTCTTGCCAACATGAAGGTGCAGGACCTGGCACTAGTAGGCGTTACTCGTCTCTCACTTGGCATCTCTGTGGGTAAAAGTATAATGAATGTCATAGTTCCAAGGAACACAACCATTCCCACAAAAATGAAACTCAATTACAATACAGGAAAAGACGGCCAGACCGCACTCTCTTTCAGTGTCTACCGGGGAGAAAGAGTAAATGTTACCGAGAACCGCTTTTTAGGCAAATTCATACTAAGTGGCATCCCTGCCGCTCCAAAAGGAGAAACACCCATCATTGTCTGCTTCAAAATAGATGTCAGCGGCATCCTGACTGTCTCTGCGAAGGTGAAGAAGACAGGGCTGAAGGAAAAGATTAAAATCAGCCAGAGCACGCTCAATCTTAGTGAGGAGGAAATTGAACTGATGGTCAAGAATGCAGAGAAATATAAGTTGGAGGATGAAGAGTACAAGAAGACGGCGAGGGCAAGGCGTGCTTTAGAAATCTACGCATATGAGATGAGGAAGACTATCAATGATGCAACCCTCAGTTCAAGGCTGTCTATAGCAAACAAAACGATGATTTAGGTCGCCCTGAAAGAGACGAGCCTGTGGCTGGAAAACAATCAAAATGCCAAGGGTGAAGAGTTCCATGATTGGAAGCAGCATCAGGAGAACATATTCAGGAGGAAATGATGGTCTTTTTTTCTTCTTAGCATTCGACTTTCATTCTAATTTAGCAACTTTTATAACTTTATTCCGACAGTGCGCCATTATTTAAATGAAATATATTTGTGAGAGTGTCAATATTTAGCTGCGAAAAAATTCAGGCATTTCACATTTTGCTATGCTCGTTAATTAGTGTTTTGCTTTATCCAATGGTCTTTCTTGATTTATTGAATTTTGTCCATTATTTGATAGGAATCGTTCCATTGTTATATATTGATTTTTGATAAACACTCTAATTAATTAATATTGTTTTTTTTTTGTTTGTTTTGTGGGGGGGGGGGGGGGGGGGGGGGGGGGGCTCAAATATTAACAATTTATTTATCAATTTTTTTTAGAAATGTCAAAACGTGACCATAGGTCTACGGATGCAAACGTGTCAAATATTGGGTAGGACCATGGTGGATCTAGACTTGTATCATCTTTACATATACGGATCCAAAACTTGCATGTAACTTGATCCAATATCAACTTAAAAAAATGGATCTGGATCATAAAAAAATAGAGATTTAATTTGCATAATTAGATAAAATAGTTTAAAACTTTGAGCATCTCACTCACTTTACAATGAGATGAGTGTGAGACTCCACAGCGGGGCCCTCATATTAAAAATCTAAACCGCTGAAATGAAGAATGCCTCATTTAGTATGCTTTCCCTTGAAGGAAACTCTTCTGATTGGAATTCTCTAAATCCTAGTAAAGAAACATATAGAGACAATAAAAGTGGAGGCCATATATTTGAAATGATTTATAATTTTGTAATTCATTAGTATTATTGTTGTTGCTGCTGCTGTTGTTAATAAAGGAGCTGAATGAAGGCTGTCCCAATCTCCCAATATAGTTATACAAAGGCTTTGATGATGATGGCTATATGTATAGTAGCAGACCTTCTTGTGAGAGCCACATTATCTCTCTACGGGTATGTTTCTCATAGATTAATATTTCTCTTGCCATATTAAAACGTTTCTTCTAAAACTCCAATCCCCGCCAACGCTTTTCCTTCTTAAGTACTCTTAATTCTCTCACCCTCTCTGTCTCTCTCATAGATTGCCTTTCTCTATAACTACTCTTTTTTACTATTTCTAAAGCAATCTTCTTTAAGGGTTTACTAATTTGTTTTTTTTCTTTTTTGTTAATATTATATGTGGGTATTTTTTATAATATGTTTTTGATAATATATATTAATCATAAATCACTAACTCAAATATAATATGTTTTTTTTATACTGAAAAACCTGTATAAAACTCGAATCTCATCTACATCTACAATCTTTATGGCCAACAATGATAAATCACTAAATTTGGTTCTAGTGTTCTATGCTTTTAGGAGGTTTTTTTTTTTTTTTTTTTTTACTTCCAAGCCCGTATTGTATGTTTATTATAGTTACTGTTCGTTTTATTTGTAAATCTTATTAGTTATAATTTATAAATGATAAATATGTCTATTAGAAAATATGAATCCGAGTAAGCAAAACTTAAAAAAAAAAAAAAAAAGGAGAAGAATAGATCATTTGAGGCCTCATTTAGGATTGTCGCTTTAGGCCTCAAATTGTCTTGAGTCGGCCCTGGATAAAAGTAGCAAAATGCAATTGAGATTGTTTATGCATGTCCAACGTAAGGCCCATAACAACGTCCGTAGATGGTGGTAGTAAAAATAGATCTGAAGAAGTGTAACTTATAAGGATTTGACACAAGATAGATTGTAATGGAAAAACTTAACTTCTATAGCGGACCCCGACATAGTCCCAAGGATGCTTTGATGATGGTGATGATATATATCTTTCAGCTTCTATTTAGCATTTCTCAGCTGGGTATCGTTTGTTCTGTATAGTTTTCTCTTATTATTTGTTGTTGTCCTTTTGGGGCTATTTAATTAATAAAAAATATATATGAAAGAAAGAAAGGATTGTGCAATGGGCTGCAATGGATTTTCAAATCCAGACCCCATTTTTCACTCTCCCGCACTCCAAATTGGACGACCCCTTCTCTATTCTTTATCTACATTCCCTGGTCTCTCCACCGCCACACTACGAAAATTTTGATTATCCACCCTACTCCAATTGACATTGTTCATTAGATGGGATGGGCCTCATTTTGGCCTGCGTATTTGGTCTGAAATTATCTTAATCAAAACCAATGACGGAGCCAGGAGTTTTCTTAGGGGAGGGCAAATGTTTCTCTTCATGAGAAATTTGAGAAAGAATTAAAAATATTATTGCATTATACCTCAAAAATATTATTACATTATAATGGATATAAATAGTCAAACACTAGTTATTACATTATACCCCAAAAACGTTAGAAGGATGAATTTAGATTGCCTTTTTATATCCAATAACGCTAAAAAGAATGGGCGCCAAAGATCATAGCAGAATTGTAAATTGTATAGTTCATAGCAGAATTGTAAATTGTATAGTTTTTAGTATTTTTTTCCCATGTCGGATAATTTGTCAATAGTGATATTTTCAACGTGAAGGCTCAGGGATCAAACCAGTGCCAACACCAATCGGCCATCAGTGTGTTGGCTATAATTTTAGCATTTTCTACTCATAAGCACATGATTATAATAAAAAAAATTAAAGTAAATAATTTTCTAGATCATAATATGGGGCTGACATTTAAAAAAAGCCTTGGTCTTTGACCCATTGTTTAGAGCTCAAATATTTCTAAAACTTTATGAAAACCTCCAACTTTGATGAAACCTTTGTCATGTAATTAGTATAAAAAAAAACTTTTAAGCACCTCTATCTATGGTAAGACACATGAAATTTCTTACTTATGACTTAAATTAGATCCAATTTAATCTAGAATTTGAATTAAATTTTTATAAATTCAAATTTTGATAATAAATTGAATGACACGATTATGAAAGTAACGATAATCATAGCAAGAAAAATATAAAATAAAAGATAAGAAAGCATAGCACAACGCATATCTTAATAGTGATTTGTTGATAAGTTGCGTTTCTTATGAAAGTAAAAGACCAAAATCCCCTTATGTGTTTTAAAAATTCTAGAGCTTTTTGTATATAGCCCCTAAAGTTTGTACGATTTGTAAATAGGTCCCTGAGGTTTTAGTATTTGCAAATAGGCCCCTGCATTAATACCTTTTGTGTTCCCAAAATCAATAGTCTTCTAACCACCATATGTTTTTAGAGTGAAATGACATTTTTGTCCATCTCTTTTATCCTTATATGCATAATTTCAACATCTTTGACTAAATTCTTTTTTATAAAGCATATAACATTAACAATTTACTTAGTCGGAGAAAATATATCTATATAAATTCTTTTTTTATAAATATGGGGTTCAATTCATTAAATCCACATTGATCATGACGACAATAATACTTGTACTCATAACTAGTTATGATTTTACAATCAATACATGATCCACCTTTGAATTGATGAAAATTTCAAAATACATGATTAAGCTTCATGTGTAGGAGATGTAAAAGAAAATATTGGGGGGTGGGGGGGGGGGGGGGGGGGGGGGGGGGGGGTGGTGGAGGGGCAAATGTTAAAAATATATATATATATATGTTAATTTTTAAAAGGTACGGGGGAGGGGGAATCTTAAACTTTTCTTAAATATAGGTGAGGCTTATGTCCCCAGGCCCTTGTACCTGGGTCCACCCCCGGTCATATGCATGAGAGGGTTATTATTAAGAGAAACTACTGGTACGGGGGGGGGGGGGGGGGGGGGGTGTGGGGGTGGTGGAGGGGCAAATGTTAAAAATATATATATATGTTAATTTTTAAAAGGTACGGGGGAGGGGGAATCTTAAACTTTTCTTAAATATAGGTGAGGCTTATGTCCCCAGGCCCTTGTACCTGGGTCCACCCCCGGTCATATGCATGAGAGGGTTATTATTAAGAGAAACTACTGGGACTTGAGATAAAATAATGGTGTTTTCGCAAATAAAAGTATACTCATTTTTGTTTAATTGACGTATGGGGAAAGCTATCATTTATATAAAAATCCAATACAAATCTCATGGTGGATGCTCATGCTTGTTAGGAATATTGAATTTAGGGACATGAAAGGTATTAAAAGGAAAATGTAGGGGCCTTTTTATAAATACTAAAACCTCATGGGCCTATTTACAAATTTTACAAACCTTAGGGGGTTTTATACAAAAAGCTCAAATTTCTATTCTTTACTAAGAGGGAAAAAAAAAAAAAGAAAAAAAGAAACCTACTGAGGAGCAAATAAGAGAGTAAGAAAATTTGAGGAGGGGCAAAAGGATAAGACCAAAATCTATTGTTGGACATGCTCTCTCCTATTTTATAGGAAATTAACAGTTGAGAGGGCCCCACCCTCTCAACTGTATGTGGCACCGTCCCTGATCAAAACTAGACCTCAAAGAACGAAAGGACCCACTTGTTGGGTCCATATATACTATGGGTTGCAATCATTGACACTTCTCTTAAATATAAAGTATTATAATGGATCAATATATACTATGGGCTGCAATCATTGACACTTGTCTTAAATATAAAGTATTCATGGATCAACTGTTTTCTACAAGTGGGACCCATCATATTTGTCGATGTAAAGAACTAATTTAAGGGGGCTCCATGCATTGACGAGGGATTCTCCAAAATTTTGCACTCAGCCAACCATTACCGTTGATTTGAAATTCAGAAAAAAAAAAAAAAGTTAAATAAAAAATATGCCTTCAGACTATTTTATTTACATCAGAAACAGCTGCATCATTAAGATGCTTTGTATATGTTATGACGATGGATAATTGGATGTTAATGAAGTGAAAAATTTTCCTATAGCTAGCCTATATAGGCGTATTGCACATGCTGTCCAGCATCTCTAAAGGGCCCACTTGGGCTCACCTGTGACGGTAGAGCCCCTTTCACAATGTTATCCCCCCGTAATTTGCACCCGGCTTAATTTCACTGTGACCATTGGGTTATATCTAATAAAAGGAAAAATTATGGTTATAAAAGAGCATCATCAAACTTTTAGGTTACTAAACCAAATGCTAGTATAATCTGATGGGATTGGTTTTTGCGGCGACCGCGTAAGAGGCATCAATTCTCACCCGACGACCCAAGGTTTGAAATTTGGGGACACCATATTTCCTCCTCACCCGATCGCTCTCTTACCTCACCTGATGTCTACTTCCCTCACGCTAGAGCTCCATCACCTCATCCGAGGTCTACTACCCTCACCCAAGGGCGGCATCTTAGCCTTCTGCTTGGTTAGAAAAAGAAAGAAGGAATCTTCAGGCAAATAATTCATAATTGGAAGAAGTGGATCCAATGGTGGGGGCTGACTTTTGAAAATCCATGCTGTTCAAAATGAACACCTTTACTTAGGATGTCTCCAAATTTTACTCTAACAGGAGTGGAGTGGGTTTCCCTTCAGGCAATGGGCATTCTAAAGTGGGTCGTATCATTTCCAAGGTACAGATCACTATAGAAGGCCCTTGTGATATCAGTACCCTGATAAGAAATGGTATGGATGAATTTCGAACGTTCGATTTTAGACCAGCTAAAATTTCATCAGTGGGGCCCTCTAGTTAAATTTAGCAGTGAAGCTACTAGGATCGTTTGTTCTTCGTCCTTTATTAATGATACCAATCCAACTAATTGCATTTGCATATGGTTTTTCTACCGTGGGTCCCATGGATCACTGTAGCAAGGCCTTACAAAATCATGCGGTGAGATAAAAGAAATTAAATATAGATTAATCTGAGTCCTTTGATTCTAGTCCTTTAAATCTATTAGTGAACCTTCTTATAAAACTTGCTAGTAGGCCTGCTTAGGATCCATAGTTTATTCTTTGAATAATCATGATGGTCCAACGTCTAAATGTATTTATTATGATGTATTTACAATGAGTCCCACCATTTCAAAGGTACGGATCATTGTAGCAATCTCTTACAAAATCAACACCCCTATTAAAAAGAAAAGAAATTGGTACAGTGGAATCATGATATTTCGATTTGAAGCTTAGAAATCTTGGCCGCTATTAGAAAGTTATCAATGGAAGGATATGGAAAGATAAGGCTTAAAAGATCATGCAAACCTCTTTATGATAGGAATGAGAATCGATCCCTAGCTTTTCGAAGCAATAACCTAAATTTTAGTGGTGATGATTATCACTCTAAGAAATCGGTAAACTCAATTTTCATTGAAAGCGCTCCTCCTCCTCCTCCTCCTCCTCCTATATTAATGTATTTGTGTTGGGTGCTTAGTCTTTGTATCTCTCTCCCTCTCTCTCGTAATATCGTTCTCTGTCAATGCTTGTATTAATCTCCGGTCTCCGGAGCTCTCATCCTCCCAGAGATATCAAAATCGATTCGAGAAGAGTAAGTGAACTTTGAACTTTCTATCTTATTTCATATTGGTAGGTCCGTAGCGTACGTATTGATGAGAATGAAAGAAAGACACTAGACCATGAGAATACCAGATCTCATAAAATACACATAAAGTACGTAGAATACCAAATATATATTTAGGGTGGATGGGTATGTTTGTGTAACTTCTTTTTTCTGAGATAATGGAAAAGAAAAGTTTTAGCGTGCGTTTGCGTA
The DNA here is from genome assembly GCA_029852735.1 of Persea americana. NCBI lineage: Eukaryota > Viridiplantae > Streptophyta > Magnoliopsida > Laurales > Lauraceae > Persea > Persea americana. The sequence goes on from CM056811.1 coordinate 67,260,662, forward strand.
GAGCCATGTGCATTTCCATTTCTAAAGCACCGGACCTAAGATGGTTGGATTTTTGGATCTCCTCCAATGTAGAAAATGCAGTCAAAAGAATATATTACTTGATGGTTGGAAAAACAAGAGTTAATTAAGTGATTAATTCAAAAATTAAACTTAAAAGGAATCACCATGTGTTGCTTGGTAGGGGCCAACATAGAGCCATTCTTACCTTATGAGATTTCTTATAATTTTTCGTCTTTGATTCCCTTTCCTAATGAATAAAATTTTTTATGATAAAGACAGCAAAAATTAAGAACAAAATCTACCTTGCTAATTCTTTGTGAAAACTTTATGAAGAATTTTTTATTTTTATTTTTAAAGTTTATTTAACCAAAAATCAAATTAAGAAGAATGTGCATGAGTTAATGGGTAGGAGGCTTACACAGGACAATTCTTCTCATTTGGTGGGATCCACACTGGGCGGTTCTTACCAATTGAGATTTCTAATAATTCGTCGTCGTTATTTCCAATTAGCCTAGCAGTAATCTCAATTGATCAATCTATTAACAGTAATGGCATCTTAACAGCGTCAGACACTACGTCAAAAAAGCCAAAAAATGACTGTCGACGACAGTCATTTTTCTTAAAAAACGACTGCCTAGAGCAGTCGAACGGACAGTCGTTAAAATCGCAGTCGTTTTTGGAAAACGACTGCTGTTAGCAGTCGAGAATTTGTCAAATTAACGACTGCCCACAACAGTCAATTTTTTTAAAGACGGACTTCGGCAGTCGAAAATTTTGGAAGTCATTTTTTAAAAAACTATATAAAAAAGGACTTATCATTCAATTAACGACTGCCCAAAGCAGTCGTTTTTTTAGAGGGTTTTTAAAAAAAAAATATATTTCATAATTAATTTTTAAAATTTATATTTTTCTAATAAAAATCATGTAATTCTCAAAACTGTAAATTAACATCAACTATACAAACATCCATTATCCATCAAATAAATAACTCAAATAAGCTAAGAAATAATCCATTCACTTAAAATTTAAACCATCAAAGTACATACATTAAATGGTAGAAAATTAACAAAAACCACGTTCACTTTCACGATCACACACATCAAAGTAAATACTACAAATAAAGTCATTTAACAGTAAATTATGTGGGCTTGAAACTAGCCAAACACAATTCTATATCTGGGCCATGAAATGATATCACCCACGGTGAGATCCACAAAAGTCTTTTCTCTGCCTAACAACTCTATGTCAAACTTCAAGATCTCATCCCCAAAAGTCTTTATTGCCGTTTTTGAAACAGTGCCTAAGCCACGTACGCGTCCTCGGCTATCACGACCAAAGACCTAAGACCTACGGAAAAAAAAAACCAATTATACCATAAACCCACAAAATTAAATATTACTAACATTAAAAGATATTATGATCAACAAGCAATAAAAAGATACCTTTGTAACTGCATCACGGTCTAAATCACCTTGCACCACCGAGCTGTCAGATTCACATGCAGTAATAACATCCTGCAGTAACAGAAAAGGGTAAATAAGAAGCATAAACACATTTTGGCAAACATTAACGTATACTTCATAAAAATGTTCCTAAGAAAATTTTCTAATTTAAAAGATTTTTCGAAATTTCGGCATAGCCTTCCCTGTACATGTGAGATTTTTTTTTTTTACAACCTGCTAAGTACCTGTACATAACAAAAAAACACTTCATATAAACAATCCATCTTTTACGGTCCCTACACAAGTGATAAAAACACATTTGATTTGGTGTGAAAAAAAGGTGTCCAGCATCAAACTGTGAAAATTGAAAATTGAAATCACATAAATATACAATCTAAATTTTCATTCCACAAAAAATTGTTGTGCACAAACATACCTTTAAAGTATTCTTGTGATCTTTGATCACACTCTAACAGGTTCAGTAACAAACAGAAAAACCTTACCTGTTACAGGAAAAAATAAAAAGGGCCTTGGATCAGTGGTATTCCAAGAAAGAAACTCTGACCCACAAAAGTTCAATGAGATAATGTTAGTCATATGTAAGAGTTTGAACATGAAATATCTTATTCAATGTAGATGGGACTTGAGAGCTCCTAGGAGAAGAAATACAAAAGTCACAGGTTTCAAAAAGAGCTTAATCACAGTCAAAAGAAGCAAAGAATCCAAAGGAAAGGTAATAAAAGGTACTTGAGAAATGCAAAAGATAATTTACATGGCCACTTGATGAGAAAAAATTTGAAGGTAAGGAGATGAGGGTTAAAAAGGAAAAGGAAAAAAGGATGATTTGCATGTGCAGCCCACTTGATCATTGCTATTTTGAGACATGTTCATGGTCTGCTTCCCAGTTCATTTCTAAAAGAAATAAAAATCAAAGAATTTTCTCGGAAGAAGGACTGGATAATGCACATAGCAGAAATTCTTCTAATAAATCACCATAGAATTAGGATTTCCACAGTGAAAAAGAAACTATGATAACTTCTAGAAAAGAATTGCAAGTTGAACTTCAGGTAAAGCAAAAGGTTAAGAGTGTATGTGGAACTGGCAATGGCCTTATTCCAAAAGTACATAGTAGTAATACAACTTGATATGATTAAATCAAGACAGATTTTAACAAACCATAACTTTCACATTGCTAAATCATGTGCTATTACCATATCCTGAACAGTTGGGAGTCTCAGATGGGAGGCAAATTTATTTGATTGCCTAAAGATCTGCTTCCCATGGCATCATCTCATGATACCATTTGGGAATTGAAACCATTACATGCATGCATACACAAGTACACCCACCACATGCTGCATCATGCATCCTTTCCACTGTTAGGTTCATCTGTTCTGTTACCTTCTAAAGTCAACGACTGTCACCAAGTAAATCTTAATTGGGGCTCATGTGCCTACTTTGTACTGACTTCAAAGGTATAGATAGTAAAAGGGGTTTGCATTGAGGGATCGTTTGTATGTAAATGAAGAATGAACGGTTCAGATTGTGAAAATGATCTAAAAATCCGTCATGAATCAACATGGAAAATGTGACACATGCCCCTTTCTAACCTTTTTAACGGCATCCAATTCCTACAAGTGAACTTCATGTGACCTGATGATTCCACTTACCCAATGCTGCATTTTTGGCAACCTGAAAACACAAAATCTGCAGCAGTCGAATCCATACGACCCATGAAGTGTGCCCTCGTGAAGTGTGCAACTGTATATAAGTTTCTTCACATTAAAGTCACACCACTCCAATGTTCATGTACGTCATCTTATTAATGGCAGTGGAAACTATGCACCAAAAATTAATACCAATTTCATCTAATATCGATCATCATCTTTCAATTCTCCCTATAGTCCATAATCCATACAACCTGTGAACTTAAATCTAATAATCTTAAGACAAGTCATGAACTTAAAAAAATCAGAGCAAAGTTCATATACTCATTAACCGGTTCCATTTCACAACAGAATTCAAATATATCACCAGCACAAACAAACTAAAAAATATATATTTTTACTATGTCTTACCACTCTAACCTGGGGGCGTCCCGCAGAACATGTTGCATAAGAGCTCCAAGAGGATTACTTCTGTGCCAAAACTGGTCCTGACTTCATACAACCTATAGAGACCCTAGGCTTTAATCTGTGCAGAGCAAGAGTTACCACTAGCATGCCTGCATATATAAAAGATGTAAACAACATTTATAATGCATGAGAGGTACAAATCATAAGGATCCCAAAGAGTCTCATGATAACCTGCTACATCAAAATAATAAATACTAGCATTCATTTTCTTTTTCTTTTCGTTTCTTTGGCTGGGAATCTTATTTGATACTTCAGTTTTAACCTTATGGACAGAATATCCTTGATTTTTCTCCGGCATTCATTTTCATTTTCTTTTCGTTTCTCTGTCTTATGTCATCACCACCACTATCTTAGTCTTATTCCGTCTTTCTGAGGTTAATTACTGTGTTCTCAATCAGAAAAACAGGGAGGAAAAAAAGAAAGAAAGAAAGAACGAAGAACAAGAAAAAACTAAACCAGACAATGTCTACCTTCAAAAATGCAAATATAAGCTTTCTTCAAGCCATACTGACCCAAAATACAACCTCGCAGCTTGTATCATGATACAACAATACATTTGAACCAAAATGAGCAAGGAACTCGTGTTCAAACCCTGCCTTTGATGCAAATTTATGCAATTTATCCATTGAAACAAGACCAAGTAACACATCCATGGGCTCTCCTATCATATCCGGAAAAGAGTGTGTAAACGAAGGACAAGAAATACGCTCAGCACCCAACTTCTGAACTGCAATAGTGCAGCTGATTGCCAGAACAATCACTGCAACACCACTGAAGTTGGTTGTGGTTAGACTAGTTCCCCTGTCATGGGGTCTTAGGGGAGTAGACTATGCCACATATCTGATCTGACCTTCATCATCATAGATGGAAGAAGTACAGATGTCAATGTGCTTAAGTATACAGTTGTATTCAAACAAAGAGTATTAGGTACCATGTGCAAACCTTGTTGGATATTCTGTTGACCACCTTCCCAACAATGGAGTAAAGTGTTCTGCAAAAACGGGTAGTTGTTCCATTTTAAACCATTCGACCAATCTTGGGTCCCTTGTGTTCAACTGGCTTTCAATGTCATCTAGGAGAATGCTTATCTTGGGTGAAATTCTGATAGGAAAGGAAATCAAAGTACAAACATCATGACCTAGATATGATTGATATCCAAATTTCATATATTTTGTTGAAATATCCATAGGCAGTATGCACAAGTTTTATTAAGAAGATGAAACTCACACTCCAAATATGCCATCCAAGTTAACACTCTCATGAAATTTATCATTAAATGAGTGGAACTCACATTCTGCAAAATGGATGAGGGTCATTTTCATGCTCATCACAGATCGCAATCCCCATTTCTTTTACTGTTTTCAATAACGCATAGACTGCAGCCTACAAATCCAGATAAAAGTCACTTCCTTCTCTAGATAAATATTACGTTTAGAGGATCTCCCATTTCAAGACAATTGTTAATTCATTCTCAGACATACCCCTCAAAATTTCGAACATTGAAACAAAGAAAGTGAAAGAGTCTAAAGATTACCACAAAGCTGCCAAAATCAAATCAAATCAACTTAGATCAATCAAGGCATGCACTTAAAGAGTCAAAACGAAGTTAAAGGCATAACATACTTTTGACAGTGAAATAATAGTTTGATAGAGATTATGGGATTTATCATCGATGAGAGTTTTCAAGTGTTGGCAAGTAAAACACCACATTACCCACCATTTTGAAAGCAACCCTATTGCAACCTGATAAAGACCCACTACCCATATACATAGAAGACAGCCAATCTGTATTTTCTACTTCTGTCTTTTATTGATCTCATATTCAAAGGGTGATGGCAAGTTACCATTGCAGAGATGACAATGCAATCCTATAAACCCACAAGAAACGAATGCAACCAGTAAAACCAATAGCTTTAAGTATGGAAGTGGCTGATTCACAACCACCCAAGAGCGGAGATGATTCTCTGTTTTTTCTATTTCAACTTTTATTCAAAAGATCATCACACCCAATCATTTACATTATCATCTCTTGAATAAAAGAAGCCTCCTATCCTTATCCTATTCCTATCCTCTTCAGAATAGAGAAAATAGAGAAGAAAACAGAGATGGGAGTAGGAAAGAACAGAAAGAAAGTACCTTTGTCAATGGGTTCCCTGCAAGATATGTTGCAGATGAAGGAGATGATGCGAATATGGGTGATGAAGCCACACCGGCCCACACGAGCCGAGGAGAAGAAGACGACACTGATTTGTTGATCTTTGTAGCAAGGCTGGGAGAGAAGAAGGTGTCCAGTGAAGAAAATGTCCTTTCACTAGAGACTAGAGAGGTCTGCGTCTGGGATGGGTTTTTTTGAGAGATCAAGAGAGATGGAGAGGTGGGAGGGTGAGGAAGATGCCGGAGCTGCTGCGAGGGGACTGGGAGTGGATGGAGGCGGTGACGAGGTCGATCTCGGTGAGGTCGGGGAAGCGGGAGGTGAGGCTCCCGGAGTCGAGGAAGTGCCGGTCGAGGAGCTTGAGGGAGTGGCGGAGGCGGCCGTGGAGGGCGAGCCAGCACTTGCAGACGAGGGAGTTTGGGAGGTACTGGGAAGAGGGGAGGAGGGAGAAGATGCGAAGGAGGAGTGAATATGATAGGAGAGAGGTCGGATCGACGACCCTGAAGTCGTCGGCTGCTTTCTTCTCTAGGGTTAGGGTTTGATCGTCCGGAGAGGCTGAGAGGGGGTTGAGTTGCATCTTGATTGTCCGGCCACTTGTGGTTTGGGTTTGGGTTTGGGGCTGGTTTCTTAAAAGGCATCGAGAGATCTTTCGGTGGGCCACGATCAAGGATCCAATGGTTAGGATTTCGTCGATGATGCTGGTGATGGTGCGATTGATTGGATCCTGCATCGGTTGGGTTTTTCTCCCTTTCTTCTTATTATTATTTCTGCTGTTGGCTGCTGCTCGTGGGATTGCGATTGCGATTGCGATTGCTTGCGGTCTTTCTTATTACAATCTTCGTACGTTGATGGAAAGGGGGAGGGCTGCGCTGGGAGATGGCGGGTTCTGCGTGAGTGGTGACGGAGATGATGCCGAGGAGGTAGATGAGGGTGAGGGCTGCGCTGGGAGAGAGATCGAGTGAGAGAGAAGGAGAAAGGGTGAAAGGGCGCGCGGGCGTCGAGAATGCCCAAATATGCCCGGGTTTTGTTTCGGTTTTTTTTTTCCATTAACGACTGCTATGGGCGATCAATAGCAGTAGATTATCGGTCGAAAAAAAAAGACAGCCCGTATCAGTCGGTAAAACCAAAGCGTAGGAGTCATTTTGCAGCTCTTTTGACGTAGTGAGAGATTTTCTACTTTTTTCATTTCAGTTTTTGTATCTTTTGTTATACGTTATGTTTGTTAGATTTTTCTCTCTTTCATTCTAATACAGATTTAGGTAGGTTGAAGTTGAGTTCTTGTTATATTATTGTTGGATTTAGTGATGATAATTTGTTATTAGGCAAAACAAGTAGACTACGATGAACTCGATTTGCAACGGGGTAAAATATTCCAACCAATGGATTTTGATATGTGAAAATAAGAAAGAATAAAATAGTATGATGCATAGATAAATAAGGAATATGGATAAAAAAAACTAATTTTAGTATTTGCGTATTTAATTTACTGAGTTTGATGAATTTCATTCATTAATATCATTATAGTGGGCCCATGATGCATTTTAGGTCATCAGTGTAGAGGTAGACTCAACAGTGGTCAGATTTAAATATGACATAAAATAAATATAAAAAGAATAAACATGGTTGACTCAACAATTTAGTTTTGAGGATATGGACAACACCACCAGACCAATTGTAGATTCGCTCACAAATTTTCATCGAGAAACAGTCAGATCCTTGAGGCCACATAGTCCTTCAATGCATTTAATCAAGCTTTCTTACAAAACAGTTAGTCTTCTCCAAATGCCAGTCCAATCAAGTATTTTACAGGTTCCCTTTGTAACTAGTAACTTATTAGCCATTTGTACCAAAAAAATGCCACTATAAAAAAAGGCTTTAGCTACCGCGGCAAGCAGTTTCATAAATTCAATTTTTAGCACTAAAATGGGTGGAAACTCTTAGACGGTCCGAGAGGAGGGCCGAAAAAAGCACTTTTATCACTCTATTAATGCTTACTGAGCGTGTGGCGCCTGGTTGATGGGGAAGTCTCAGAAACATCCATAAGCAGGGGTTGATTGGATGTCAAATAATCCAACACTTGCATGGGCTTGCATGATAATTAATGCGATTCGCTTCTTAGTTCAGGTTAATTAATTAATGAGCTTTATTATATTCTATAAATAACCATTGTCCCTAAAAGAAAGAAAAAACTATTTTATGTTCTCAATAAAACGATAAGAGAGAATTTTGAAAGATGTAGTCCTTAAGTTTCTAGTTTCTACATTATTGTACAGATGATCACCCTTTTTCCTCTTCAACATTACTTTCCAACTGAAAGAATGGTAGAAATTTATTATGGGGTTTTAGAAAAGGTTTAAGAACAATCTTTATATTAAAGTCATGGGTTGATCAACCAAGTTTTGATATTATTCATTGCTTTTCAATAAAAGTTCTCTGTTTGCACATTGCTTCATCTTCTCGACTGCTCCATTTGTTTTGAGTGAGCGTCCAATGAATTTAGGAATTTATCTTAATAGATTTGCAATTAAGGCAAGAGAAATATATTGATTTCTCCTTATGTTATCTTATCTTATTTGGCTTCCTCGATTTCTCGCAACACAGGATCACAACTCCGGTACAAAAATGACCCAACTTGGCTTCCTTGATTGTGGCAAAGATATCTTCCTTAGCCTTTTGGCCAAGATGAAAGACAAAGATCTTGGAAGTGGCATCGATCTTGGCACAAATGAAGATCCAGCAATTGGCATTGATCTTGGCACGACATATTCTTGTGTGGCTATTTGGCTTAAGCAACACCAAAGGGTAGAAATAATAACTGATGACCTAGGCAACCGTATGATCCCTTCGTGTGTTGCATTCACCAAGACAAAGCGTCTCACTGGAGAAGGTGCGAAGAATCAAGCTTCCAAGAATCATGTCAACACTCTCTATGGTAAGTCATCAGTGTTCAAAGCCTTTTATATCTTATCACATTCATCTATTCACTTGCTTATGTTATATGAATACATGCATTTGGTGGATGGAGTAGGAAGTATGGAAAAAAAACTCACGTGGCATGTTGTTGGAACCTACTGAATTACAGTCTTCAGGGGTAGCTGGATTATCCATTTGCAAAAGAAGGATTCAAATAAATATTGCTACATGCCTTTCAATCATTTCATTGATTTTGATCATATGACTAGCAAATCGTTTTTTTGAAATGAATCTTTGTGCTACTGAGGCATTATCACCAGCTTGCCTTAATTTCATTGGCCCCATTCACCACATTATTGTCTTTTCCACCTCTCTGTTGAAGCGCATAAGATCTCTCTCCTCCCTCTTTCAACAGGGAAGTACGTGGACACTTGGAAATGCATCTTCCATCAGCATTTGGTTTGATAGATGGATTGATCACGATCCGATTGCTCTCCGATTCCCTCATCTGCAATTCTCTCCTCTGGAGACTATTTCAGCCATTACTTAGGGTAATGTTTGGAGAATCCCAGACCATCTACCTGCTAACCTTCTCTCCCAAAGGAGCCTACAACCAATCTTTTAAATTGGATACTGGGAACTTTAGGCAACCTCTCCTTCTCAGAGACATGACATCTGGTGTCACTATAGCTTCATTGGATCCATTGGCAAATCCCCTTTGGAACTACTTTATAAATCCAAGTTTAGCTTGCTTTAGTTGGCGTCTCCTTCGTAGAAAGACTCCAACAGATATCTTGGCAAAATCCAAGGGAATAAAATTAGCTTCCAGATGTCCTATCCGCTTAAGTAGCGAGGAATCTGACCTCCACCTCTTTTTTAGTTGTTCTTTAGTTTATGCTATTTGGTCTTGGCTTCTCTCCGCTACTGCTGGAACAATTTGGTCTGTTCTCTCTTTGGGAAGAGAAGGTTTTGGAAGAAGTGCGGTTACAATTTTCTTCCATGCCATCTCATTCCTGTGGCTCTTGAGAAATGACTCAAAGTACAATGGAAAGAAGGCGTCCTTTTCCAGAGCTAAGACAATCCTAGTTGAGTGCCTTAAGGAGATTTCTAAGCACCCTCCTAGCTTGAGTTCCAAGCAGTTCCTTCCACCCGGTCCTTATTTCTCTGGGAGTAATCTGCCTCTGATTTTCTTCTTAGCCTCATTGGTGCCTCCAAAGGTTGTTACCGCAGTCAGGTGCCAGAGTAAGGCATCTTTTAAATTTATCTCTTTTTTTGGGAGTTCCATCTCCGTTGGCCTCCAGGAGTTTTCTTTCTTCCTTTGTTAGCTCTCATTTTTGTAAATCTCTGGTATTTTCGGTCATAGCCAGTATTGTAAAGTAGCTAGTGGCTAATATCCAGCCCATGTATCTTCTTTCTTCCTCTTTAATACAATATTTACCTTTGTGCAAGTTAAAAAAAAAAAAAAACCTCTCCTGTTGAAGAGCAGGTCCAGCCCAAACCTTTTAAGGATTTCCAAAATAAACAATAGTTATCTTTCTTATTTTGGATGCCTTTTTTTTTTTTTTTTGTTGGAAGTTTGCAAACTTAGAATGGGCTAATGACCTAAATGGTTAAAATGTTAGACAGCTTGGAGGCCATCTCATTGACGGATATATATGATCAACATATTAAGGTAACTTTTAGTCACAAACTACTTATACAAACACCCACTATGTATGTACCCACATTTGTTACAAGCCTTTTCTCTGCATAAGAGGATATGTATATGACGAATCCACATGGCACACTTCATATTGATTTTTTTCTTTGTTTTTACTTCATCCCTAATTTGTAAGACCAATTTAAAGGTTATTTTATCTCCTTACCAAACCTATAAATAGGTAACAGTTTATCCAGTTGAAAGGTTATTCTATCTTCTTACCAAACTTTGAAATTGTCGATCTTTTTTTCTTTTAGATGTAAAGCGATTGATAGGCAAGAGATTTGATGATGACTCCGTCCAGAAAGACATGAAGCACTGGCCTTTCAAGGTCGTTGAGGGTGCGAGAAATAAGCCTTTGATCATTGTTGAATATAAGGGCGATGAAAGAAAGTTTGCCCCGGAGGAAATCTCAGCCATGGTCCTCTCCAAGATGCGCGAGATTTCTGAGGCCTATCTTGGGTCCAAAATTAAGAATGTTGTTATCACGGTTCCTTCCTACTTCGATGATTCTCAACGGCAGGCCACAATGCATGCTGGTTATATTGCTGGACTCAATGTCATGCGCATTATCAGCGAGCCTACTGCTGCTGCCATTGCTTATGGCCTACATCTTAATCATGACAGCTTTATTAATAAAAATGCACTCATCTTTGATCTGGGTGGTGGGACCTTTGACATCTCTATAGTGACTGTCAAAAAGGGTAAGTTGGAAGTGAAAGCCGCTGCTGGTGATACCCACCTTGGCGGAGAGGATTTTGACACTAATATGGTTGAGCACTTGATTTGTGAATTCAAGAGGCAGCATGAGAAGGACATCAGTGGGAATCCAAGAGCTATAAGAAGGTTGAGGAGAACATGTGAGAAGGCCAAGCGAATCCTCTCATCCACTTATGAGACCAGCATAGAAATTGATTGCTTGTACGAGGGAACCGACTTTCAGTTTACTTTCACTCGTGCCAAGTTCGAAGAATTGAACATGGATCTCTTTAACAGGTGCATCGAGCAAGTAAAAAACTGTTTGAGGGATGCAAAGATGGACAAAAGTTCCATCGACGACGTTGTTCTTGTCGGAGGGTCAACTAGGATTCCTAAGGTCCAACAATTATTGAAAGACCTATTTGGTGGGAAGGGACTCTGCAAGAGCATCAACCCTGATGAGGCGGTCGCCTATGGTGCATCAATTGAGGCTGCCAAATTGAGTGGTGTTTCCAATATGAACGTGAAGGAACTGGTACTAGTGGATGTCACTCCTCTCTCACTAGGCGTCTCGGTGAAAGGAAATGTAATGCGTGTCTTAATTCCAAGGAACACTACCATTCCCACAAAAAGGAAAACCATTCTTATTACCACAGAAGACGGCCAAACCACTTTCTCTTTTAGTGTCTACCAGGGAGAAAGAGTTAAAGCCACCGACAACCACTTTTTGGGTGAATTGCCAATAAGTGTCATCCCTGCTGCCCCAATTGGTGAAATACCCGTCACTGTCTGCTTCAAAATAGATGCCAGCGGCAGCCTGACTGTCTCTGCGAAGGTGAAGAAGACAGGGCTGAAGGAAAATATTACAATCAGCCAAAGCGTGCTCAATCTTAGTGAGGAGGAAATTGAACTGATGGTCCAGAATGCAGAGAAATATAAGTTGGAGGATGAAGAGTACATGAAGACGGTGAAGGCGAGGCATGCTTTAGAAGACTACGCCTATGATATGAGGAAGAAAATCAATGACGCAACAATTAATTCAAAGTTGTCTAAAGCAAACACAATGATTATTGAGGTCGCCCTGAAAGAGATGAGCCAGTGGCTTGAAAACAATGAAAATGCCAAGGTTGAAGAGTTGAACGATTGGAAGCACCAGCTAGAGAACATATTCAGGGAACGGTGATTTGCGATGCTTAAGTATTTATACCTCTGACTTTCATTCTAATTCTGCAACTTTTATAGTTTTATTATGATAGCAATGATTCAGCTAAAATATCTTTGTCCAAAAATCTTTAGACATTCCACATTTTGCTATGCTTGTTAGTAATTTGCTTTTACTAAATGGTCAAGTTTTTCTTTCTGAATTTGGTCCATTATTTGATAGGAATCACTCCATTTAATATACTTTTTTTTTTTTTTTTTTTTAATCAAAAGAAGAGTAGAATATTCTCTTGATTCTGCTCATAGTGCCGTGACCTGGCGTGGTCTGAATATTATCAGCAAAATCAGTCACCACTCCCACTCACAGTATGATGGGTTGAATTAATTATCAGTTTGACAATTGAATGAACGGTTGAGCTGCAACCCCTGTTTGGTTTGAGGCAATTACTAGCACAATTAGTCAAAAAGTAGTTCTGGCCCTAAACTTCAATCATTTGGTGGAGCAATTGTGAATTCCGTGTCTGTAGGTTTTGATACTGGTTCTTTCACACATTTACCAACGAGGTTTAATGGCATTGCCCATGATCTCACCAAAAACTCCTATGAGACGGGTAGTTTTATGGGTGTGTAGGGATCTTCTTTTGTGTGGTTAGGTGGTTTCTCTTTTTACTGCTCTTTCTGTTTTTGTTATCGATTGTGCTTCTCTTTTCAATGAATCTATCTTTTAAATAAATAAAAAAAGCCCTACGAAATCCGTATTTCAAGTATGTATTGTTTTTACCCCAATCTGGGCTTAGCTGAGCTCCAAGCACGTATGGTTGCTCCTTTTTTCTTTTTCTTTTTTTTTTTTTTTTTTTGTCATATCTAATTTCTACTTTTAAAATAGTTTTAAGGCCATGGTTAATGATAATTCTTCAAGCTTATGAGACACAATGGTTCATCTATATAGGTCTTTGAATTAGGGCTAAGCAATTAGGGAAGGGCGCAGGTGGGCCAGTTTTCGAACTGGGTTTGGGCCTTGCACTGAGGCCTTTGTTGTTTTTATCTTGAGTTGGCCAGGTCGGTCCATTTATATACGTTAAATACTCTAAGCTTAATCACATCCTTAGGGTGCAACTCTGGTAGTTTTGAATACCTAGCTAGCCCAAGCCCAATCTCGGAATATTAGGGTATGTGGATTTAGGTTCGGACCTAGAAATCAATAACCACATATTTCTCAGAGAGACCTTAACATAAATTGAAAAGGGCCATTCACAAAGAGAAAGGTTTTTTTTTTATTATAAGATACTAGAGTAGTGCATGGTGTGTGAGTATTTTTGGAAGTGGCAGAAAAACAGAGTTGCACGTGCAAAAGAAGCTTCAGTTCAAACAGATGATACCAAATAAAGAGCAAGGACTCTAAGAAAAGAGGAATTCTACTGGTCTTGATGAGAAACGAGGTATTCAACTGTTGGTAAAGCCCCACGTCAGATATCGCCTAAGTAACTCCTTTCACAAGATTTCATAACTCTGTTTGTGCCTTACACTGTTTTTGGGTCCGTACATGTTGGCACTTCTCTTTCTGTGTTGCAGTAAAGGAAACCAATTCTTTCATAAATTAATCGCATGCGTATAAAAGTGGTAAAAAAAAATTGTCCATATAAGATGTGGATTTAGTCTACAGCAGTTCCACTAACCTGATTTCATTCATTAAAAAATGTGGGCCCATCAAACAATCACAATTGTATTGTTAGAATTTGACGTCTATCAATGCTATTATGATTAATTTTTATTTTCTTTTCTTATGCACAAGCGTAGCAGTGCTTTAAGCAAGAGTGGTCAAGCTAGCAAATATTTATTATATGACTAATGGCAACCGTACAAGTCAATAATTGCAATTTGTACTAGTAAAAACAATAAAACTCAGATTAATCATATTTATAAGCCGACAAGTGATCCATACCTGTAAGGTGGCCCCCACCGAAGAGCCGCACGAATTTCTCAAGACAAATTACTTAATCCTTTGTTCAGATTCATTTCATTTGTTCATTGGGTCAAAACATGTCTAACTTGAAAATGAAATTACCCAAGTATACCAAATTAATGGACCGGGCTTGAGTAGTGTGGCAGGTAGGATCAAGCGTTTCAATCCATAAACTGTGATGTTAGGAGGGTTTAAAGAGATAAAGAGGGGAAAATTTGTGATTAGAGGCTCGTTTGAGTTAATTTCACAAGTTTCTTGGGTCGGCCCAGTTTTGTTACATTTTATTGGGCTTAAGTGTGGCCCCAATAACTACATGCCCAATAGATAACCCCTCTGGACGGGCAACTCATATTGGACTCCAAATTTGTTAATACTCTTTAATAAAATACTTTTGCTGTCTTTGAAAAGTTGATCAAAAGAAAGATTCCATTTTAAGATTGACATCTAGAACCCACTTTAATTAAGACTCTATTATAGGAGAGTTGTCAAAGCCCACATAAGAGGTTTCAGGAATTACATATCTTTGCTACACCAAGTGCCCCCGTCCTTGTGGATACGGTTACGCTTTTGCATTCAGATTTCATTTGTTCTATTTAGATCTAAAGCTAGTGTTGTAGATAGTTGTGTAAGTGTGTTGATCCTTTTAGATTAACATGTTTAGAATCGCAAGTTGTTACATGGAAAATAATGGAATTCCATTGAGAGAAAAGACAGAAAGTCTACTGGCACTGGTAAAATGATTCATAGGTACACGTGCGTCAAAATCCGCTTCTACTTCAAAATCCGGTTCATGTGTACGTAATACTTCAACTTGAAGCCATCACCACTCGACCATGAGTGCATTGATATTTCTGTGCATTCATCCCTCACCACATATCGTGAGGGACAAACTTGATGGGGCCCACTTAGGGACCCACTGATCATGGGACTTGGGGGATGGAAAGAGACATTTTGGATAGACCCATATATCGAGTTCAGATCAATTGCATGCCTCTAACCTCTTCATACATGGCCCACAAATTTAACAACTTTATATTAAAGAAAAAATTCAGCGCTTAATCCAATGGTCCAATCCATTCAGATCAATGAAAACTCGATGGATCCAGTGTAATTTTGGGGTTCCATGTGGTGTGGATGGTTTGGATGGATCATAAAGTCGGCCCCACAATATTCACCGTAATTGTGTGTGTCTATATATATAAATATGGAAAATGCTCATGTGAGAGGCACTCTCAGTTGGTGAGAGATGGGTAGGGGTCCTCACATAAATATTTGGGGTCTTTGCATTTAAGTTGGTAAGAGTGGATATTTATATGAGGGCCCCTCACCCATCTCTCACCAAGTATATACATAGGGAGATGTTCCTATGAGAGATTGGGTGGGGGGCCCTCACATCCATATCCAATGCCAACAACTTAAATATAAGGGCACCCACCTCATCTCTCATAGTAAGGTGAGAGATGTTCTCATAGAAGCATCTCCTATATATATATACACCCACCCTTATGTAGTAGTGGAAGAGTTTATATAGTAGTGTGAGAGTTACTCTCATAGGAGCTCCTATGAGAGTAACTCTCACACTACTATAAGGGAGGGGGGGGGGGGGGGGGGGGGGGGTTGATTTGTGTGGGCTTCATTTCTGGCAATGGGCATTCTAAAGCGGATCCTATCATTTCCAAGGTACAGATCGCTATAGAAGGCCCTTGTAATATCAATACCCTGATAAGAAATGGCATGCATGAATCTCGATTGTTTGATTTTAGACCAGCTTGGGGGAGGGGAGGGGGGGGGTGGTAATTTACTCTAAGTGGGCTTTATTTCTGGCAATGGGCATTCTAAAGCGGATCCTATCATTTCTAAGGTACAAATCGCCATAGAAGGCCCATGTAATATCAATATCCTGATAAGAAATGGCATGGATGAATATCGATTGTTTGATTTTAGTCCAGCTGGGGGGGGGGGGGGGGGGGGTAGGGTGTTGTGGAATTTACTCTAAGTGGGCTTCATTTCTGGCAATGGGCATTCTAAAGCGGGTCCTATCATTTCCAAGGTACAGATCACTATAGAAGGCCCTTGTAATATCAATACCCTGATAAGAAATGGCATGGATGAATCTCGATTGTTTGATTTTAGACCAGCTGGGTGGGAGGGGGGGGGGGGGGGAATTTACTCTAAGTGGGCTTCTTTTCTGGCAATGGGCATTCTAAAGTGGATCCTATCATTTCCAAGGTACAGATTACTATATAAGGCCCTTGTAATATCAATACCCTGATAAGAAATGGCATGGATGAATCTCGATTGTTTGATTTTAGACCAGCTGGGGGGGGGGGGGGGGTGTGGAATTCACTTTAAGTGGGCTTCATTTCTGGCAATGGGCATTCTAAAGCGGATCCTATCATTTCCAAGGTACATATCACTATAGCAGGCCCTTGTAATATCAATACCCTGATAAGAAATGGCATGGATGAATCTCGATTGCTTGATTTTAGACGGGGGGGGGGGGGGTGGGTGGGGAATTTACTCTAAGTGGGCTTCTTTTCTGGCAATGGGCATTCTAAAGTGGATCCTATCATTTCCAAGGTACAGATTACTATATAAGGCCCTTGTAATATCAATACCCTGATAAGAAATGGCATGGATGAATCTCGATTGTTTGATTTTAGACCAGCTGGGGGGGGGGGGGGTGTGGAATTCACTTTAAGTGGGCTTCATTTCTGGCAATGGGCATTCTAAAGCGGATCCTATCATTTCCAAGGTACATATCACTATAGCAGGCCCTTGTAATATCAATACCCTGATAAGAAATGGCATGGATGAATCTCGATTGCTTGATTTTAGACGGGGGGGGGGGGGGGGTGGGTGGGGAATTTACTCTAAGTGGGCTTCTTTTCTGGCAATGGGCATTCTAAAGTGGATCCTATCATTTCCAAGGTACAGATTACTATATAAGGCCCTTGTAATATCAATACCCTGATAAGAAATGGCATGGATGAATCTCGATTGTTTGATTTTAGACCAGCTGGGGGGGGGGTGTGGAATTCACTTTAAGTGGGCTTCATTTCTGGCAATGGGCATTCTAAAGCGGATCCTATCATTTCCAAGGTACATATCACTATAGCAGGCCCTTGTAATATCAATACCCTGATAAGAAATGGCATGGATGAATCTCGATTGCTTGATTTTAGACCAGCTGGGGGGGGGGGGGGGGAGGATTTACTCTAAGTGGGCTTCATTTCTGGCAATGGGCATTCCAAAGCGGATCCTATCATTTCTAAGGTACAGATTACTATAGAAGGCCCTTGTAATATCAATACCCTGATAAGAAATGGCATGGATGAATCTCGATTGTTTTATTTTAGACCAGCTGGTGGGTGGGAATTTACTCTAAGTGGGCTTCATTTCTGGCAATGGGCATTCTAAAGCGGATCCTATCATTTCCAAGGTACAGATCACTATAGAAGGCCCTTGTAATATCAATACCCTGATAAGAAATGGCATGGATGAATCTCGACTGTTTGATTTTAGACCAGCTGGGCGGGGTGGGAATTTACTCTCAGTGGGCTTCATTTCTGGCAATGGGCATTCTAAAACGGATCCTATCATTTCCAAGGTACAGATCACTATAGAAGGCCCCTGTAATATCAATACCTTGATAAGAAATGGCATGGATGAATCTCGATTGTTTGATTTTAGACCAGCTAAAAATTCATCAGTGAACCTACTAGGATCATTTGTTCTTCGTCCCTTAATAATGATACCGATCCAACTAATTGCATTTGCATACGGTTTTTCTACTGTGGGTCCCACGGATCACTATAGCAAGGCCTTACAAAATGATGTGGTGAGATAAAGAAGTTAAATATAGATTAATCTGAGTCCTTTGATATCAGTCCTTTAAATCTATTAGTGAACCTTCTTATAAAACTTGCTAGTAGGCCTGCTTAGGATCCTTAGTTTATCCTTTAAATAATCATAATGGTCCAACGTGTAATTGCATTTACATTTATGATACATTTACAATGAGTCCCACTCACAGTATGATGGGTTATATTAATCAGTTTGACAATTGTGGTTTGAGGCAATTACTAGCACAATTAGTCAAAAAGTAGTTCTGGCCCTAAACTTCAATCATTTGGTAGAGCAATTGTGAATTCCATATTTTTGCTTGACATTAAAGACTTGTTTGTAGGTTTTGATGCTAATAATTTCAAGCAATTACCAACAAGGTTGAATGGCATTGCTCATCATGATCTCACCAAGAATTCCTATGAGACGGGTAGTTTTATGGGTGTTAGGATTTTGTGTGTTGGCTAAATTCATGGGTTGGGCAAAACTCTAGGGGTCCATTGAATTGTATTTCATATTTAAAAATGAATCTAAAGATAGAATATTGGACGAATTAGAAGACGAAAGTTGGGAGAAAAATTACTGAAAGTTCGAATCATACAGAATATGGTTTACTCGAGCGACTTGTGAATTCGCTAGAGCGAACTCCAGACAGAAGCTCTTTCGCTCGACCCACCTTTTGTGATCGCTCGAGCCATGGTCTGAAATTCAAATAAAGTGGCTTGTCTGCTCGAGCGAACTCCCTGGTCGCTCGAGCGAACTTGGTCGCAATTTTAGAAACTTGCCAAGTTTTCTCTTCTAATTTGTCTCAAGTTAGTGTTGCTGATTCCTAATCATATTATAACACTTGAGGCACGAATTCAAGGCTATTTAAAGGACTCAAGGGCTATTCTAAAGATACAACCCACCTCCCAAAGTTCTGAGTTAAAGATTTAATTGAGAGAATTCTTCTCTAGAGATTTATTAAGAAGTTGTGCTGTCAAGGTCTCTAGAGCCAATATCTTTTGTATCATTTGTAGAAGATTATCTTCTTGTGAGAAGATTTGAGGAGTCAAGCGCGGGTTTGAGTCTATTGCAATCAGTGGTGTGAAGTCGTTGAAGAGTGAAGCGACACAAAGTGACTTCAGTCTTTAGGTAGGGGATATATGGGGAAGAAATCTGAGTTTCTTGTGATTGCGAGATTCGTAGCGCTTGATTAGATCCAGTTTGGATCCGTGGTTTTTTACCCGGTTAGGGTTTTTCACGTAAAAATCTGGTGTCCTTGTGGTGTGTCATTGTGATTTTATTTCCGTTGCATATTTATTATTTTTGCACACTTTTGAGTTGATTTATTGAGTGGACCAATCTAGAGATCTCATACCCTTAAACTTTCAATGGGTGTGCAGGGATCTTCTTTTGTGTGGTTGGATGGTTTCTCCTTTTACTTCTCTTTCTATTTTTGTTGTCGATTGTACTTCTCTTTCTATTTTTGTTATGGATGATCAACCTTCATCTTCAACCTTCCTGTCCAATTGAATCAATGCTAGGGATGTGTTGTAGGGTTAAAAAGAAATAAAAAATTAGAGTAATATTTATATTCATGTCATGGAACCTAGTCTAGTTAGTATTCATTATTTTTTCAATAAAATTTAATTTACTTTGTTCTCACTTTAATTCCTTCATATTCTCCATTGGTTTTAAGTGAGATCTCAGCAAATTTAGGATTTTATTTCAATGCATTTACAAGTAAGGTAAGTGGAATCTAACTGATTTCTACTTGTTTGACCACATATATTGCTGCTGATTGAGGGTCTTTTGGGTTGGGTTCATGAATAACCGGATTTGGCTTCCTTGATTGTGTCAACTGGATGCTACACTGAATCAATTCAATAGAATATGATGAGGTATACGGTAGTTAAGACGTTTTTTTGTATTCAATGCACAAATAGCAGACTAATCTTTTATCAAGAATCAGATAATAGTGGGCCTTTGAAAGGACCATCTTTGGAGGGGACATTTATCAGGAATTCTATTTTGTATGCCTTCTCTCTTTTTTGTTCACCTTTTTATCTGCTTGTGATTTCGGATCGTTTGTCTCCTGTGCTAGATGGAAGGTAAAGGTCGAGCAATTGGCATCGATCTGGGCACAACATATTCTTGTGTGGGTGTTTGGCTCACACGGCACCAAAGGATAGAGATAACAACTAATGATCAAGGATATTCATGTGTTGCATTTACCAAGACGGAGCTTCTAATTGGAGAAGCAGCAAAGAAACAGGCCGGCAAGAATCCTGCCAACACTATATTTGGTATGTCATCAGTGTCTGAAACCTTCTATTATGTGATCACAAGCATAAGTTTTAAGAAAAGATGGAGGATGATCCTCTGCTAAATGGTATCTAGGAGGAGTTGGATCATCCATTTGCAAAAACTGTTTCATTTGATTAGTGCTGCATGTTGTCCAACCCTTTCATTGTCTTTGATCATATGTCTAGCAAATAGCAATTTCAGATGAATCATTCTTCTGCTGATGTATAATCAACTACCTCCCTTAATTTCATGGGCATAGTCAGCCATATATTGTATTTTCCAACTCCCCCTCCTGTAAAGCAAGGCTAGTCTGTCTTTGTACGAATTAACAAAATATACAATAGTTATCTTTTATTATTTCGAGAGGCCATTTAAGAGATTGTGATTGTCAATAAATTAAGGCTACTTTTAGTCAGAAACAATTTGTGCAAAGCCCTTTCTATACAACCATCCATTGTGCTTAAGCAGCTAAAGTGCGATTTAGTTAGGTGGGGTGACAATTGTAGTCCTACCTGTTGGATAATCATTTTTCTTTGAAAAGTGAAAACACCAAATTTGAACCCACTTCTATTCCGAACCTTTTCTCCTCTGTAGGAGAAAGTCTTTATAATCAATGAACATATATGCTCTGTTGGTCATTCAATTCAGATTTTTGAGACCATCTCAAGTTTAAACAATGTAGGGAAAAAAGTTAATATCAATTGACGGGTTAATTTATGTTCTTGCAATATGTCTAACCATATTCTTCCCTAGATGTGAAGCGATTTATAGGTAGGAGATTCGATGACGCTTCAGTCCAGAAAGATATTAAGCATTGGCCCTTCAAGGTCGTTTCTGATGCAGGAAATAAACCCTGTGATCATTGTTGAATATAAAGGTAAAGAAAAGAAGTTTGCCCCAGTGGAAATCTCTGCAATGGTCCTCTCCAAGATGCAAGAAACTGCTGAGGTCTATTTGGGCTCCAAAATTAAGAATGTCGTGATTGTTGTTCCTGCAAATTTCAATGATTCTCAACGGCAGGCGACAAAGGATGCTAGTGTTATTGCTGGACTTAATGTCATGCACATAATCAGTGAGCCCACTGCTACTACCATTGCCTATGGCATCGAACGTAGTGATGGCAGCTCTTTTAGGAGAAATGCTCTCATATTTGATATTGGTGGAGGGACCTTTGACATCTCTCTGGTCAGTGTCAAAGAAGGTGAGGTGGAAGTGAAGGCAACTGCTGGAGACACCCACCTTGGCGGAGAGGACTTCAATACTAATATGGTTAACCATTTGATTTTGGAATTCCAGAGGAAGCATAAGAAAGTTGTTGGCAGGAATCCAAGAGCCATCAGAAGATTGAGGACATCTTGCGAGAAGGCCAAGAGAATTCTCTCTTCCACATCTCAAACCTGCATAGAACTTGATTGCTTGTATGAGGGAATCGACTTTCAGTTCACTTTCACTCGTGCCACATTTGAAAAACTGAACATAGGTCTCTTTGAGAGGTGCATCAAGCTCGTTAAAAACTACTTGAATGATGCGAAGATGGACAAGAGCTCCATTGATGATGTTGTTCTCGTTGGAGGGTCGACCAGGATTCCCAAGGTCCAACAGTTATTAAAAGACTTCTTTGGTGGGAAGGAGCTTAGCAGAAGCATCAACCCTGATGAGGCTATTGCCTATGGTGCTACAGTCCAGGTTGCTAAATTGAGTGGTGTTGGCAATATGAAGGTGCAGGACTTGGTAGTAGTGGATGTCACTCCTCTCTCGCTTGGGATAAAATCAAAAGGAGATTTAATTGGTATTGTAGTTCCAAGGAACACAAGGATTCCCACAAAAAGGACAGTCACTTGTATTGCCGCAGAAGACAGCCAAACCTTCGCCACGGTTAGTGTCTACCAGGGAGAAAGAGATAAGGCCACCGATAACCACCTGCTAGGCCAATTCACACTAAGTGGCATCCCTGCTGCCCCCAAACGTAAGATACCCATCATTGTATGCTTTGAAATAGATGCCGACGGTACCCTAACAGTCTCAGCGGAGGTGAAGATGGGGAAGAAGAATCAGATTACAATCAATAGGAGCACGCTCAATTTCAGCAAAAAGGAAATTAAAATGATGCTTCAAAATGAAGAGAAATATAAGTTACAGGATTAAGAGTGCCGCAAGAAGGTGGGGGCACATAATGCATTAGAAGACCGTGCTATACTATTAAGAAGGCAAACAAAGTTGCAATGATCTGTGTGAAGCCATCTGTAGTGATGAAAAAGATGATTGAATGGACTCTCAAAGAGAAAAAAGCATTTGCTTACGAAAAAGTGCGCTTAAATGATGATCCGTGATGCTTTAAGTACTTCTATACAACTTTCATCCCAATTTAGTGACTTCCATTACTGAAGTATAATATCTTTAAGCGGATGTTAATAGGTAACTCCAATGATTCAGCTAATTCACCTTTGCTCTGCTTGTTAGAGTTTGCTCTATCTCAATAGACTTTTTTTTTTCTGAATTTCGTCCCATCATCTGACATGAATTGTTACAGTTACTATATTGGATTTTGGCCCAAAAGTGAGTAGAATTTTTGTATTCAACTTATGATTGTTCCATGGCTAAAGGTTTGGATAGCGTCCTCCGCATTGTCTCAACTCCGTATAAATGAACAAATCTGGTGCAATACATTTGACATAATTAGTGAAAATACAAAAATGACATGCTGGACCTAGTGCTCAGGTGAATATTTTCCCCTGGTATTAATCCCAACTGTTAGTAAGAACAATTGTGAATTCCATAGTTCTTACTAATATTGTCCTTTTACCTTAATATGAGCTTAACTCAGCTGTGAGCATGGATTTCTAGTTCTCCCTTTTACTTTCATATCTAAGTTCCTCAAGATATTTCAAAGGCCATGGTTTAACACACAGTAGTCATTCAGTACGTTCATCAAAATAGAGTAGGAATGGGGCCTAAGCAAATGGGTAAGAGTGTCAGTGGATTAGTCCTAGACTGTGTATGACTAGAGTCTAGCCTGCTTATACCTTGCTCGAGTATTTATGTGCGACAGAAAATGGTCCTCTGTTTGAGTTCCCACATTCTATATTTCAACCATATTAGAGCCGATGATATAGTTTAATCTGAATTTGCTTGTCTGGTTTTGGTTTTGGTTGTTCTACCTAATTTGGCCTGCCCATTTCCTTTTGCCTTTCCCAAGTTGTGGGGAATTCTTCTCTTTTGGTCATCTGTGCCAGCTTGTGGGACTGGTTGCATTATTCTGATGCTTGTTTACTTGTGCTGTGGGCTTTAACTTGTGCCCACAATGCTCTAAAACAAGCTCCCTGTATCCTAGGGGGAGAAAAAAAAATCTGTATTGATAAGCTCACAAAAAGGCTACTCAACAAGGTATGTGTCCTCTAGTACAGCCAATACTTAATGGTGTACCTACATATTAAGCAATAATTGATTTCATTAAACAACAAAAGAGACAGGAAATCATGAGAAAACATAGACAAACCAATTTTTTTTTCTTTGTTCTACCCTTTTGTATTCTCTTCTTCCTTCAATGAAAGTTTATACTACCCATAAATAAAACAAGTGGATTTTACCGGAAAAATCCTCTAAGAATCGTTATAGCCTTCAATGTTTTATAAAGACTATAGTGGTCTTAAGGGCTTTGTTTGGTTCTTTTTTTTTTTAATCTTTTCTTCTCTGAGTGGGGATATCCCTGCTCCTTGTACTTTAAAAAGTCCTAAAATCCTTTTTCCTCTTTCTGTTCTTCTCCCATCTTCTTCTCTGATTCACATCTGAACCTCCATTAAAACCCCAAGATGAATCCAAGTCTTCCAATCCTTGTACTACATCAAACATCCTTGTTTGATATTGATGCGTATTTTCACGCAAGTATACGGTCGTCTCAAGTAATATAGACTATGGAAGTCCGAATATTGTTCTCACGAGGATCGTTGCAAATAAAATAACAATGATCTATGAAAAGGAGTATCAACTCAAATATAACTAACAAATTCAAATGAAAATAACAATGAAAACAAGAAACTATATAATTACAAGGAAAATAAAAAAATGCAAACTAAAAGAAATCTAGAACTAGATAACAAAGAGAAGTTAGTAAAGAAAATGAGAACAAACCAAGAGCAATGTTAGTAACAAAGTTAATGACAAAAGAAAAATAACAAGGTTAATACAAAAACAATGGAGAAATGTTATATAGATCAAATGAATAAGTATGTGAAAATAACAAGTGAGTTATAGAAAATGAGTGGATGGAGATAAAGAAATATGCTAAAGTGGTGTAAAATCAAATGTGGAATTGATGGTGTGAATAATAGAGAAATGAAGTGTGAGAATTAATAGTAGTGAATAAGTGTATGGGGGTGTGAATAGAATCAAACTAAAGTAAGTAAAATAAACAACAAGCAATATTGATTGATAGATTGAATCATCTAGAATCCACTAAGTGACACTTATGCTCTTTTATTTTCCAAAAAAAAAAAAAAAACAATACTCAAATCTAATTACAAATCAATGCTTAGATTTGGAAACTATAACTTTAAAGCTCTAAGATAGAAATTAACAATCTAATAGCTAAGATTTTCTTCCCTTCATAAAAGAAAAGATTAATAAAGACTATCTATCAAAAGTAAACATAAACCATCAAAAGATATTAACTCCTAAGCATGATTTATCAAACCTAAGTACAGATAGTAAAAAGAATGCTAATAAAGAAACTAAGCATAGAAGGTTGTACAATGCAATGAAGAAAAATCTACTCTAACATATTAAGCACATAAACAAGGGAATTTAAAAGAAAGAGCATAAGCAAAAGGAATAAGATCAACTTAGCTTCACCTAGGAGATCCAATCAAAGGAATTAGCCACCCATTGGAGAAGAAGCTTTCAATTTCATTCCAAATCTTTAATTTTACAAGGCTTTCCTCACTTTCTCTCTACAATTTGCTCTCAATTACATGAATAGCTTAAGTAAAGAGGAAAATGCTCTCCTTGCTTGTGTTTCTAATGCCTAGAGCTCCCTTCCTTATATAGAAACATTTGCCTTGCTCTCTTTTGGTTTCTTTCCAATGTGGGAC
Organism: Persea americana; assembly: GCA_029852735.1. NCBI lineage: Eukaryota > Viridiplantae > Streptophyta > Magnoliopsida > Laurales > Lauraceae > Persea > Persea americana. Next base: position 67,286,048 of record CM056811.1, read on the forward strand.
TTCACAAAAATGGAAATCTGAACATATGTATGTGATTCCCATGTTAGAAAATAGTCATAAGATTGATGTATGATTTTGACCCTCGAAACGTCCGAATTGGGAAAAATGTTGTGAAATATGATTTGTAGATCTTTAAACAAGCTTTCCAATGATTCTAAGATCACCTCAATCGGACACCCGAGTAAAAAGATATGGTCAAAATACCAACCTAGGTCTATCATGTTCCTTTTTATTATTTGCCTAACTTTGTCATTTCTTCATCCAATTGCCTTCCAAACTTATCCTAACTCTCTTTAATGCTTGAATCTCAACTTGAGTCTTCAAATTAATCTTCAATTACCACCTACAAAGAGAAATTAATATAATTGAGAGTATGAAATCCATTGGAACTCATATAAATGCATACAAATGACCATCTATAATGAAAAGATATTAGCAAAGATAATGGGGAGGAACTTTCTGATTTTTATGCTAAAAATAGTGTTTTGAGTTCTTTTATCTTTTAAACTCATAAAATAATGCTATAAAATTGTATCTTTTGTGAACTCATCACACCCCCAAACCTATATTTTGCTCGTCCTGAGCAAAACAAAAGAAGACTAACTATATGTAGAAAATAATAAAAAAGTCCTAACTCACTTTTCCTGGAATCGCGGCTACACTTAGCTCGTGCAACAAGCCATTTAACCCCTAGGTTTCCCCTAGTGGAAGAGTTTTGTCTCGTGAGGGTTTTCAGCGAATAAATCCCACAAAATTCTTTTTATTGATATCCTTAGGTTTTTAGCAAGCTAATAAAAATCAGAGCAAGTTTAGAACATTATCCAATTGCTAAAAATCTTTCAATGATGCTCAAATCCCAGAGTGTATTTGAGTGAGTTTAGCCAACACTTGCACAGTTTTGGGTTCTGAGAAAACACAACTTTGATCACCTTCTCAATCCATTCGTTTTGACTTCAGCCTCACAGTCATACTCTCGGAAATAAAACCGCTTAGATTTTCTGACTTATCACTCTTATATGTGAATATTGGTAAGGCAAAAGGACTCACATATCTTTTGAAAATGAAGAATTTTTGAAAACTTTATCTCATGGAAAGAACAACCATTTAATTGAGGGTGAAAATGCTCACTCAACTTTTCACTTGTTTAACATCCTAACTTTTCCTGAAATCCAATAGGTCTTTTATTGGTTGTAATGGGGTTAGGGGAAGGGGTTTGGTAAAAATATGGAAAATGAGGCTTTAGGGTTTCTGAGAAGGTAAGGTCTTAAGTTTTCTTTGAAGAATTTTTCTTTGATTCGTCTTCACCCCCACCCACCCCCCCACCCCCACCCCCACCCCCACCCCCTTGCCCCCTTTTTTTTAAGAACTTTTTCCTTGGATAGATCATGTGAAGTATCAACAATACACACTTCCTTCTTTCTTCATCTTTTCCTAACTCTTCTAAAAAACAATGGAATGAAGGCTTTTTATTTGGGTGGAGAGGCTTTGAGAATTTTTAAGGAAAAATGCATAAAGGATAAAGGTTCAAAAAGGGTTACTATGGAAATATTTTTATGGGTAGGTTTTTAATGGCCATGGGGTTTTAGTTTTAGATTGCCAATTATCACTTTACCAAGTCCATAAAAGTGCTCACAAGCTACAAGTCAAGGTTAGTTCGCAATTTTGATGATACCCTCAATGGTTGGAAAGAAATAGGCACAAATGAGATAAAAGAAATGTGCTGAAAACTACGAGTTTAAGTAGCTCTTCATTCTACTCGGAATTAGCGCAGAAGAGTCCTTACCCTGGAGGAATAGAAAGGCTCTACACTCAATTGGTTTAGTCTCCACTAGTGATTTGTCAGGGTCACTTAGATGTGTCCACTCTTCACTTGGACTATACTCATGTGGCTAAATGTGTAAGAATTTTTCCAAGACTTGACTTTGTGACACTCTTTTTTTTTTTTAAGAATTTGGATAGTATGCTAAACTAAGATCTCAAAACTTATTAACAAGCTAAAATCCTATGGAAAATTCTAGATTTTTTTTTTTTTGGTTTTTTTTTTTTTTTTTTTGAAAAAATTTTGATTTTTTCTAAACTAAATATTTACAGGCAAATACATGTGTGCAATGTAGTGCCACACCCCCAAACCTAAACCAAACATTGTTCTCAATGATATGCAATGCGAAATGTGAAATGATAAATGGACAAGGAAAAAAAATCGGAATACCTTACCATGGGGTGATACAAAAAATGAATATTGGAATGCCTACCAACCAGCGCTAAGTTTCACATTGTGAACCCAATGTGACCCTGAAAATTACTTATGCAATATACACAGGGTCCTGAAGAAGGGTCTCTTCAACATCCTTGCCCTTAAGTTCCAAAAATGGTTTCAATCTCTGGCCATTGACTTTAAAAACATCCCATTCTTGAGGTTCTTAATCTCAACTGCCCCATGAAAATAGACAGTGCGCACAATGAAGGGTCCAGTCCAGCAGGATCTCAGTTTTCGTGGAAAGAGATGTAGGCGAGAATTATACAGAAGAACTTTCATGCCTGGTTCAAAGGATTTTCTCAAAATAGTTTGATCATGGTTTTTCTTCATCCGATCCTTATAAATCTTGGCATTCTCATAGGCATCATTTCTAAGTTCCTCCAGCTCATTGAAATGCAACTTGCGTAGGATATCGGCTTTAGGCAAATCAAAATTGAACATTTTGATGGCCCAGTAAGCATTATACTCCAATTCTACTGGCAGATGACAAGCTTTCCCAAAGACCAATCAATATGGAGACATTCCAATTGGGGTCTTATAGGCAGTCCGATAAGCCCATAAAGCATCTGTCAATCTTAAAGACCAATCTTTCCGGGTAGGATTAACCGTCTTTTCTAAAATTTGCTTTATTTGCCTATTGGACACTTCCACCTGTCTGCTAGTCTGTGGTTGATATGGAGTAGCAACCTTATGAGTGATAGAATATTTTTTCATGAGATTCTCGAAGGTGCTATTACAAAAATGACTCCCACCATCACTGATAGTTGCCCTGGGGGTGCCAAATCTAGAAAAGATGTTTTCTTTAATAAATTTGATAACCACGTGATGACCATTCGTTCTGGTTGGAATCGCCTCTATCCATTTTGAAACATAATCTACAGCAAGCAAAATGTATAAGTTGCCGAAGGAACTGGGAAATGGACCGATGAAGTCTATGCCCCAAATATCAAAAATTTCCACAATAAGCATCGGGTTCAAAGGCATCATGTTCCTCCATGTAATTCTGCCTAATTTCTGACAACGCTCACAGTGCAAACAAAAGGTGTGACAATCCTTGAAAATGGTAGGCCAGTAAAATCAGCACTGCAGCACCTTTGTTGCGGTCTTCCTAGAACTAAAATGCCTACCATAGGCGTGGTCATGGCAGAAGGATATCACACTTAAATAGTCCTCTTCCGAAATGCATCTCCTAATAATCTGGTTCAGACAGTACTTGAACAGATATGGGTCATCAAAGAAGAAATGCTAACCTCAGACAAAAACTTAGACCTATCCTGTTTGGACCAGTGATCGGGTATCTGTCCAGTAACCAAATAATTAACAATATCCGCAAACCAAGGGAAATGGGAGACACTCAGCAATTGTTCATCTGGAAAACTTTCACTCAATGGGATGCTCTCATGCTCGAGGTCAGTAGGTAATCGGGAGAGATGGTCAGCTACAACATTTTCAGAACCTTTCTTGTCCCGAATCTCAAGGTCGAACTCTTGTAGCCACAGAATCCACCTAATCAAATGCGCTTTCGCATATTTTTTCATTAACAAGTACCTCAGGGCAGAATGATCGGTGTAAACTATGACCTTAGACCCAATCAAGCAGGGTCTAGACTTTTCCAACGCAAAGACGACAGCTAACAACTCTTTTTCTGTGGTTGTGTAACTCAGCTGAGCGTCAGTCAAGGTCCTATTGGCATAATATATGACATGGGGCAATTTGTTCACTCTCTGTCCTAGCACAGCCCCAAGAGCATGGTCAGAAGCGTCACACATGAGTTCGAAGGGAATTGTCCAATCAGGTGGCTTTATTATTGGGGTAGAGGTCAACTCCTTTTTCAATTGTTCAAATGCTTAGGTTCATTGAAGACAAAAGGCACATCCTTGGATAGCAGATTGAGCAAGGGTGCAGCTATCTTGCTAAAATTCTTAATGAACCGTCTATAAAAACCTGCATGACCCAAGAAAGATCTGATATTCTTCACTGTTTTTTACAGTGGCAGGTTGGAAATGAGATCAATTTTAGCCTTGTCGACCTCGATACCGTTCTTAGAAATAACATGGCCCAGGACAATTCCTCTTTTCACCATGAAATGACACTTCTCCCAATTCAAAACAAGATTCTTCTCTTGACATCTCACTAAAACAAGGTTTAGGTGATGCAAACATTCTTGGAAACTACTCCCATGGACCGAAAAATCGTCCATGAACACCTCTAAAAATCGCTCAACCATGTCCGAAAATATGCTCATCATCCACCTTTGAAATGTCGCAGGTGCATTGCACAGCCCAAAAGGTATTTGCCGGTAGGCGAATGTTCCGAAAGGACATGTAAAAGTTGTCTTGTCTTGGTCCTCGGGTGCTATGGTTATTTGATTATAGCCGGAGTATCAATTAAGGAAACAATAAAATGCATGACCAGCTAGTCTCTCAAGCATCTGGTCCATGAATGGGAGGGGAAAATGGTCTTTACGGGTGGCTGAGTTCAACTTTCTATAGTCAATGCACACTCGCCAGCCCATCTGGGTCCTTGTGGGCACTAACTCATTCCCCTTATTTTTCACAACAGTAATCTCGAACTTCTTTGGCACAACATCGACTGGGCTCACCCATGAGCTGTCTGAAATTGGGTAAATGATACCTGAATTTAACAGTTTCAGAACCTTCACACTTACGACATCCTTCATTGATGGATTAAGACGCCTCCGTGGTTCTCTGAAAGTTTTTGCATTTTCTTCTAAATGGATCCGATATTGAACCACAGATGGGCTTATTCCTTTTATATCTGTAATTGTCCAACCTATAGCCTCTGTGCGATCCTTCAAGATCTCAATCAATTGTTGTTCTTGGACTTTTTCCAGGTCTAAGGCTATAATGACAGGGAGGGTTTTAGCTGGGCCCAAAAACACATACTTAAGGGTGTCAGGCAGTGGTTTTAGGTCGAGCTTGGATGGTTCCTCAATTGATGGAACAGGTGGGGCAGCCAATGGACTCAGGATCTCTGGCTTGGGTTGCCATTGACTCCTCTCAAAAGCAGGGGCAAAATCCAATAATGTATTGACTTCTTTAATGCTATTTTCAAAATCAATGTTACCTCCAAAATGTGCAAAACAGGCCTCTAGTGGGTCCTCACAAACTAACTGTGATCCTACACTCTCAATAAGCTCTTATAGGTAACTCACCTCACAAATTTCATAATCACTCTCATCTCTGGGTTGCTTGCCAATGTTGAAAATGTTTATCTGAACTGTCATATTCCCAAACGATAGGTGCATCACACCATTTTGGCAATTAATCAGGGCATTAGAAGTGGCAAGGAATGGTCGCCCTAAAATTACCAGGATCTTCACAACCTTCCCGATTGGTGGTCGGGTATCAAGGACTACAAAGTCCACCGGGAAAACAAACTCACCTACCTTGATCAAAACATCCTCAACAACACCTTTAGGGTACCTAACTGAAGCATCAGCTAGTTGTAAGGTTACCTTTGTCGGTTTCAGCTCCCCCAAACCTAACTCCTCATATATCGAATACGGGAGCAGGTTGACACTCGCACCTAAGTCCAACAAAGCCTGTTCAATGTGATGATCCCCTATTTGACAAGAGATTGTAGGACACTCAGAATCCTTGTATTTTATTGGGGTTGAAGTGGTAAAGATGGAACTGCATTGCTGGGTTAGAAAGGCTTTTTTAGGTACATTGGTTGTTCTTTTGAATGTGCACAAATATTTGAGGACTTTGGCATAAGTCGGGATCTGTTGGATGGCTTCTAACAGTGGGATGTTAATTCTCACTTGCTTGAACACTTCAATGATCTTATCCAACTGGACATTATTTTTCATTTGACCTAGCCTCTGAGGGTATGGGGCCTTAGGAACAAAGGTTCTAGGAGGGGGCTCACTCGGTGAGGTAGCTCCTATTGATTTCTTAGGTTCCTTAGTAGGCTCTGGTTCCTTTTTTGGTTCCTCGGGTTCTTCTTCCAAAATTACATTCTCCCTCCTCACTTGGGTCTGCTCAGATTGTCTAAGGTCCCCTTCTGGTATGTCATCCTCCCTTGCAACCATTCTACGGGTGGTAACTGCATTGACCTGCTCATGGACTTTGCCCTTGTCATCATGGACAACAAATTGGCCTGTTGAAGTTTGGCCTTTGGGGTTGGCTTCGGGCTGACTTGGAAAGCTACCCTTGTCTCTTTGAGCTATTGACCTGGCTAGCTGACTAACAGTGTATTCCAGCTTGGCAATGAACTGGGTATTGGCATTCAAATTCTGAGTAGTGCTTTGCTGGAATTGAAGGGTATTTTGGGCCAACATTTTCATTGTGTCCTCTAGAGAACTTATCTACTAATTCTGGGGATTAAGATTCTGATAATCTTGGATCATGGGTGGTCCCTGTGACACTTGGGGTACTTGAGGCTTTTGTTATCCAGGAGGTGGCATATGCTGGGCCATTGGCTGAGAAGGGTTTCCTTGGGATTGTCCTTTGGTCCATGAAAAATTAGGATTTTCCTTCCAACCAGGATTGTATGTATTCAAATCCGGATCATACTTCGGCCGCTCATATCTGGTATTCTGATAAAGTGCACTCACCTCCTCCATACTCTCACTCTGACTCTGACCAAAGAATGCTCTACATTGGGATCCAGGATGGGTAAAGTCTCCACAATTGGTGCAGGGTGGGGTAGTAGGGTCACCAACTGCTTGGCTCATCTTTAATGATTCCAAGGTCTTTGGGGTGGTCTGCTGATAAGTCTGGTTCATTTCAAGGGCTTTTAATCTCCTTGTCAGCGTGGCCAACTTGGCCTCGGCCTCGAATTTGGGTTCCACTCTATGCATGCCCCTTCTTTTTGTAACAATGGGTCTTTTGGGATCCTCTCTGATAGGTTCCCATTGGAGAGTGTTCTCAGCGACCTCCTCAAGTTATGCCCAGGCTTGGTCAGCTGTCTTTTGAGTGAATACTCCGTTGCAGAAAGACTCCACCATGGTCTTGGTGGGATAGTCCAATCCTTCATAAAGGATTTGGACTAGCCGGATCTTTTCGAATCTGTGATGTGGGCATTGTAACAGTAAGTCTTTGAACCTTTCCATGTACTCATACATGGTTTCACCCTCCAGTTGGTGGAAGCTGTTCAGGGTATGTCTAATGAAGGCCGTTTTCTATTTTGAATAAATTTTTTTTATAAAATGCCTCGACTAGTCCCTCCCATGTGTTTATGGAATTAGCCTGTATGGTGTAAAGCCATGCTTTCGCCTTCTCCTTCAATGAGAACGGGAATGACCTAAGCTTGAGGGCCTCTTCAGACATATGGTTATACTTCATGGTCTCACAGATTTCCTCAAACTCTCTCACATATTGATATGGGTTCTCTTTTTCCACCCCTCGAAAAATTGGTAACATATGGATTAAGCTAGATTTCAGCTCAAATGAGGCATTTGTGGTGGGTATGACGATGCATGAGGGTTGGGTAGATCGGGTCGGGTACATGTACTCCCTAAGGGTCATGGGTTGGGTTTGTGGATTTCCGTCAGCCATTTCCTCAATGGCAATGGGGTTCGCAAAATTCTCAACAGGGATATCGAATAAATCGCAGCTCTCTAAATGACCTTGCACACGTAACCAATTGTGCATACACTACCACTCAACTTCTAAAGTAATGGTCCGCTCAAGTGATGATGAACGAGGATTAATGCTTAAACACAAATAAGCAAAACAAAATGATTTTGAAAAACAAACCAAACTATGCTTAACTAATGCTACCTAAGATTAAACTAGACAGCTCCTAACTGTGAAGAGTACACCTAGGCCTCCAATCCGGTCCTATGAAACATAGTCGGCCAAGCAAGCCCCCAGGGGATTGGTGGGATCACGATGCGCGTGACAAAGGTTCCGCTTAAATACCAAACTCCTAGAACAGATGAACTATCTCCCTTAAGGGACAAGGCTATTCTAGGCACCGATTTCCATCAAGGAACGCAAATGGTACAACCTTTGATGGTCTTCTCCTAATGAGCTCGTGTCCTAAGGTCACGTTTCTACTCAAATTTTATTAAAGGCTAAGGATTCCTAAGTAGTGAGGAACATGAGTTCCTATGGGCAAGGAAATGGCGATGAAATCCAATCCTTATCTTGTTGGGGGTATGATTGCCCTTACTAAGTGTGTGCTTTCCAAATTACTTTGTGTATTTTAAAATAATTAAGCATTACAAAGCAATTAAACAAACAAACAACCAACAAATTTGACCCACTAACTAGGGATGCGCGGGTGTTATTGAAATATGCACCTCCCAAACTAAATTGGGGGCAGATCGGTTGAAGTCGACCCAAGCCACATACACCAATTTCGGTGTACGAACTTGGGGGGCCGCGACAGTATCGTCCAACCATCCTCCTTCTTTAATTATTTCAATCCTTTGAAAACTTAAATGAACTTAAAAATTATTACAATGCTTTGAAAACTCAAATGAACTTAAAAATTATTACAAACTTGAAATGAAACCTAATACAAGATTTTCTAAGAAAGCAAATTAAATTCCTAAGTTAGAGTTCTTTGGTTGCACTTTTCTTCTTTCCTTGTTCCAATCGCGGAATTCCTGAAAATACAAACAAGGAAAATGTGTAGAATCCGTAATGAAAACTAAAAGAAAGAATAAAAATGCAACTAAGCTATATGAGAGTTGGAAATCCTTAAAATCAAGGAATCCTATGTACGCCAATTCTCGGCAACGGCGTATTTTCCCGCAAGTATACGGTTGTCTTAAGTAATATAGACTATGGAAGTCCGAATATCGTTCCCACGAGGATCGTTACAAAGAAAATAACAATGATCTACGAAAAGGAGTATCAACTCAAATATAACTAACAAATTCAAATGAAAATAACAATGAAAACAAGAAACTAGATAATAACAAGGAAAATAAAAAATACAAATTAAAAGAAATCTAGAATTAGATAACAAAGAGAAGTTAGTAAAGAAAATGAGAACAAACCAAGAGCAATGTTAGTAACAAAGTTAATGAAAAAAGAAAAATAACAAGGTAAATACAAAAACAATGGAGAAATGTTAGATAGATCAAACGAATAAGTGTGTGAAAATAACAAGTAAAAAATAGAAAGAGTGGATGGAGATAAAGAAATATGCTAAAGTGGTGTAAAATCAAATGTGGAATTGATGGTGTGAATAATAGAGAAATGGAGTGTGAGAATTAAAACTAGTGAATAAGTGTATGAGAGTGTGAATAGAATCAAACTAAAGTAAGTAACATAAACAACAAGCAATATTAATGGATAGATTGAATCATCTAGAATCCACTAAGTTACACTAATCCAATACTTATGCTCTTCTCTTTTCAAAAAAAAAAAAAAAAAAAATAATACTCAAATATAATTACAAATCAATGCTTAGATTTAGAAAATATAACTTTAAAGCTCTAAGATAGAAATTAACAATCTAATAGCTAAGATTTTCTTCCCTTTATAAAAGAAAAGATTCCTAATGACTATCTATCAAAAGTAAGCATAAACCATCAAAAGATATTAACTCCTAAGCATGATTTATCAAACTTAAGCACAGATAGTAAAAAGAATGCTAATAAAGAAACTAAGCATGGAAGGTTGCACAATGCAATGAAGAAAAATCTACTCTTAACATATTAAGCACATAAACAAGGGAATTTAAAAGAAAGAGCATAAGCAAAAGGAATAAGATCAACTTAGCTTCACCTAGGAGATCCAATCAAAGGAATTAGCCACCCATTGGAGAAGAAGCTTTCAATTTCATTCCAAATCTTTAATTTTACAAGGCTTTCCTCACTTTCTCTCTACAATTTGCTCTCAATTACATGAATAGCTTAAGTAAAGAGGAAAATGCTCTCCTTGCTTGTGTCTCTAATGCCTAGAGCTCCCTTCCTTATATAGAAACATTTGCCTTGCTCTCTTTTGGTTTCTTTCCAATGTGGGACTTCACAAGAATGGAAATATGAACACATGTATGTGATTCCCATGTTAGAAAACAATCACCAGATTGATGTATGATTTTGACCCCCGAAACGTCCGAATTGGGAAAAATGTTGTGGAATATGATTTGTAGATCTTTAAACAAGCTTTTCAATGCTTTTAAGATCACCTCAATCGAACACCCGAGTAAAAAGAAATGGTCAAAATATCAACCCAGGTCTATCATGTTTCTTCTTATTATTGGCCTAACTTTGTCATTTCTTCATCCAATTGCCTTCCAAACTTATCCTAACTCTTTTTAATTCTTGAATCTCAACTTTAATCTTCAAATTAATCTTCAATTACTACCTACAAAGAGAAATTAATATAATTGAGAGTATGGAATCCATTGGAACTCATATAAATGCATACAAATGACCATCTATAATGGAAAGATATGAGCAAAGATGATAGGAGGAACTTTATGATTTTTATGCTAAAAATAGTGTTTTGAGTTCTTTTATCTTTGAAAACTCATAAAATAATGCTATAAAATTGTATCTTTTGTGAACTCATCAGATATTCCGGAACAGGCAGCAGCAATTCAGCAGCGATGATTGAAGAGGAAGATGAAACCATCTAGTGGGTCTGGGAGATAAAAAGATTTTCTTGTTCGAATTCTTGACTGGCAACTTCCATCACGTGGTGCTCAAGGTGGTTGGGCGGCTGGCACTCAATTTAAAGGCCTTTGACCGGGGAGGTGGAGGTGATGGAGAGGTAGCGGCTGATAATGTTGTCAAAGTCAGAGGATCTAAAGGTGAAGGCCTTTCTAGCACCGGAGAATGTAATGATGGCAATTTCGCAGCCGGACAATTTGCTCAGCTTTTGGGCTTTCTTGAAGAGACCCTGTTGTCTATTTGAGAATGTCACCATTCGTTCTTGCTTGTCTTGCACCAATTCCATCTCTTTCTCTTTCCTCTCTCTCTCTCTCTCTCTCTCTCTCTCTCTCTCTCTCTCTCTCTCTGTTTCCCATATCTCTCTCTCTCTATTCTTGCCCCAAAAGCACTATGTTTCTTTATGTGGATCAACAAAAGACAAAGATAGAAAAAAAAGTTTCTTGATTATGGTTCTTCTTTGTTCTTGATGGATGTTGGTCCGAGCAGGTGGCAATGGTGGAGATGTGCTTGAAACCCTCGTTGAGGCTTGAAGATGTCCGAAACCAAGCTTGGAGAAATCGAGGGCTTGACTTCTGCTTTGTACAAGGGATTTGGCTCGACTAGTGCTGTGAGCGGGGATATCCCCACCCACTATAGTACTGTGGGTACTGTCTCTTAGAGTTGTTTTAGTTGGGACGAGGATATCCCCACCCTAATTAGTGTTGTGAGTGGGGATATCGCCGCCTACTAGTGTACTGTGGGTACTGTCTCTCAGAGTGGTATCGGTTGAGATGGGGATATCCCCGCCTAATTTAGTGCTGTGAACAGGGATATCCCTGCCTGTGTTAGTGATGTAAGCAAAGATACCCCCACACACTAGAGTATTGTGAACGAGGATATCCCTGCCTATGTTAGTGATGTAAGCAGGGATTCCCCTGCACACTAGAGTATTGTGAACGAGGATATCCCCGCTCACTTGATACTTATGGGCAAGATATTGCTACTCTGAATAGAGTTTTATAAGTTTGGATACTCATGGTTGGTCAAAGTGGTGTTGGCAATGGCTATTGAGAATTATATTTAACCAATATAACATACACATGTGAGCCCTTATCCATTTGTATCTCTCATTTAAGGAATTGAGCTAATGCCCATGTGTATGTAACTGAAGAAATCACTAAACTATTTTCAAAGCTTAACCATTTCTATGTTAGCCAATGCCCATGCCATAACCATATCCAACAATTTCTACGTAAGCAAAAGCTGATGATGCCCAATTCTATCATCTTTTATTACATCCAAAGCCAATGCCCATTTGTATGAAATATGGTCTTTTTATCATATGAAGGTTAATGTGGACTACCCACCTCTTTAATGGAGTGAATATTAATTATCCATCAAGGAGATGAAAGCTTTAATGAGTACCTCCAAACATCAACGTTTTGGGTAAAACAAAAACACATGTGGAGATTGTGCTTGTAGGTTTAATCAAATGTAAAAAAGGTAAATCTAAACTACCAACCTCTTTAATGGAGCCCAAACCTTTCTACTTAAAAATTCAAGAATAGGATTCTCCCATAAAGCAAGGTCAAGTAGAAGAGGGGTTGCAGAGAGATTTGTTCGGATCCCAAAAAAAGGGTAAAAGGGAAAAGAGAGTTCAACAATCTTTAAGTTGTAATAAACAATGCACAGGGATATCCCCACTCATTTACTTAGAATGAACTGCGATATCCTCGCTCGGTACTAAAAGCAAAAAAAAAGAAAAAGAAAAAAAAGTGGCGGGAGGACCCTACTGGTCTATATATATAATATGTTCATGGTGTTTTTGGCTTTTGATAAGTCTTTGAAGATTTCTCCGGTAAAATCCTCATAAAACAAAGCAACACTACAAAATAAATCAGTAGAAGCTGTTCCCATTCCACCGTGACCTGAACCTAGAGAATATGAGCTGCCCCTCCAAATTCCAATGAACGAAATCAAAATAGATAGTTTCAAAGAAAGAAGATAAAATCTAATTATCTAAATATCCAAAATGATTGAACTAATGGACTGGTCCTCGCCTCCATTTATGGCTTTAATCACTTCTTTAGCATCTGACAACATGGATACTTTGGATAGACCCTTATCTTTAGCCTTTTTCTTTTTTCTTTTTTATAGCAAAGAGTATCATAACCACTTTGGCCTCTTCTGAAGAAAAGACCTTCAGGCCTTGGATAGCAAAGAGTATCATCAACAATAAACCCATTTAAGAAAATAACACCAAAAAAAAAAAAAAAAAAAAAAAAAGAGAAATGGCTTTACCATCTGCAGTCCTAAAAAATCTATGGACTTGCTTAGCCTTCATTCCTGATTGTTTTAAAACATGGATCTCCACCACTATATATAAATCTGAGTTCCATCCCTGATGGGTAACTCAGCACCCTCTATTGTTAGGGGTGCTCATAGCGGCCAGCCATAGTTGGCCTGGGCCCAGTCCACTTTGGGCCGGGTTTAGGCCTAAGTTCTAATACTCGGACTGGGCCTGGATTTAGAATCTGGACCAACTTAGTATTTGGGCGAGGCTTGGATTAAGTGATAAAAGCTCAAAAGCCCGGCCCAGTACAACTATAGCACTGGCTTTTTGCAAGCTTCCAAGTTCCCAAGAACCCCAACCCTTTTTTTAGCTCAGCCCTTTTTTGTAATATATGCACTCGCCCAAATTTTCCCTTGAAATTCCATCCTTAAATGAGCAATTTTTCTACTAAGGTGCTTGAAATCTCATTTTTCAAACTTTCTCCGAGTTCTTGAAATTCCAGATTTCAATTTTAACTAAACCCTCAACAGAGAAAACAAGTGAATTGGAGAACAGAGAGATACAGAGTATAGAGAAAGGTGAAAGAAATTGGAGAATAGAGAGGGACAAGGCATATGAGAGAGAGAGAGAGAGAGAGAGAGAGAGAGAGAGAGAGAGAGAGATGGATGGATGGATATGGGTCTCTATGTCTATTGGGCTAGGCTTGGATATGCCTCAGCCTAGCCTGACCTGGCCCATGAACACCCCTATCTAGCAGTCTTCTAATTTGCCCTATCACTTTCCTTGGATTTAAAGGACTAGGATATGAATTCATTCCTAATGGCCTACCTTGTGGTTACGTTCCATGTTTTAAAAAGATCAATAACAAGTATTACTTTATAGACTATCGGCCAGTTGAAAATCTGATACATATCAGATGATGTGAGCCAATAATATATCATTCTGTTAGGAAACCAACCCAACTGACGCCCAAGCCAATATTTCTTTTTGTCATGCTTGTTGGTCTGTTTTTTTTACTTGCGTTATGTTCATTTTCCTTCACACACATACACACACAAAAGAAAAAAAAAAAAAAAAGGCCCAATACAAGTTGGTTGTGCTTTGAAAAGCAAACCAAGGTGTTTTAAATTTAATTACTCCTTAATAAAACAATACGAAGAAAGCCCGCTTTTCTCTGACAAAAGCATCCATTGTCATGGAGATTTTCCAATATATGGGATAAGTGGAGTTCTTTAGCCACTGGCCCAATAGAAACAAGAGCTTTTTCTATTAGCCATCCACCAAAACTCAAGGTCCAATTTAGTTTTGACAGTCCGATATTTCTTAAACTATGGGATCGACGGCAGGGCAGACCTACAATATACAAATTTGGGCCGTTTGCTCCATGTCTTATCCAAAAAGGCCTAAAGTTTTCATGGGCCATCTGGCCCATCCCCCATTCTAATAAAGTCGTCGCCCCACTCTAGATCTGAAAAACCAATAGTTTTCTGCTCTCGGTCTCAAAGAACTCCCAAATGAAAAGCGTAGCAACCCTCCGCTCAATCATTCTCATGGAGTAAAATAAAGTAGAGTTGTAATGGGCTGCAATGGTTGGATATTTGAGGAGATTGCAAGGGATGTGTAAAGTAAACGTATTTGCCTAGCTGGATGTTACTTTTATTTCACTTTACCCTCCCTCATGTAATCCCACTCAACCTAAATAACTCTGTTTACTCCTCCCCACCTTCCTATCTATTCGACTTCTTATCCTCACGTGACCACAGTGAGGAACTTTGAAGCCCCGTTTGCTTCAATGAATTGAAGGCAACAGCACTATGCTTCATCAAATCCTGCGAGTTCTTTTTCTTCTTGAAATTGATTTTCTTTTGAAATCGGAAGAAGTGTGGCTTGGGGAGATTTGCAGGTTCCTGATTATTTTGTTCTTTCTTGGGAAAATGAAAAAAAAAAGGGGTATTTGGGATGTGACAAATTGGAGAAGATTAGGCTACAAAAGGTCATTTCATGGTTTTTTTTTTTTTTACTGACATTTGATTTGTTGGATAGTTTTTATTTAGAGATGAAGCATTTTGGTCTTCGTATGTGGGTTTTTTGCTTTAATTAATTTATTGGATGAATTGGTCTTGACTATATTTTTTCTCTTTCTTGCTGCACTTGAGTACTAAGAAAAAAAGCTTCATGTCTAGTGTAGAAGACTGGAACAAATTTCTCCACATTGTGATAGATCCCTCCTGTTGGAGAGAGGGCGAAAGTGTAATTAATAAAAGTCTAGTGAATAGAGAACTAGCCGACTTGAAAGACTCGGCGACAATTTCTTCACATAGTGCCAAGGATCCCCAGCGAAAGTGTAATTAATAAAAGTCTAGTGAATAGAGAACTAGCCGACTTGAAAGACTCGGCGACAATTTCTTCACATAGTGCCAAGGATCCCCAGCGAAAGTGTCATTAATAAACGTCTAGTGAATAGAGAACTAGCCGACTTGAAAGACTCGGTGACAATTTCTTCACATAGTGCCAAGGATCCCCAGCGAAAGGGCAATTAAATAAAGTATAGTGAATAGAGAACTAGCCAACTTGATAGACTCAGTGACAATTTCTTCACATAGTGCGATGGATCTGGAGCAAAAGGGCAATTAAGAAAAGTATAGTGAATAGAGAACTAGCCAACTTGATAGACTCGGTGACAATTTCTTCACATAGTGCGATGGATCTGGAGCAAAAGGGAAATTAAGAAAAGTCTAGTGAATAGAAAAATTGCCAACTTGATAGACTTGGTGAAAATTTCTCCACATAGTGATAGATCCCTCCGTTTGGAGAGAGGGCGAAAGTGTAATGAAGATTCCATGAAATAATGTGACTAGAAGTCAAAAAGTTAAAAAAAAAAAAAAATGGTTGGGAGATTTAAAAGAAATTTCAGCCAATCTCTTTCAAATTCTCATTATAAATAGACTTGAAGATTGGCTCTTAGAAATATCTTCCAGTAGCAACTTCAAAGAAAGGATAACCACAGGTTCTGCCGCAGCACTTCAACCACGATCATCTCTTGTTATATTAAGTCAGAATTCAAGCAAGTCGGTACATGTTTCTATCTTCAAGTTTCTTTCTGTACATCGCTAAAAGGTGTCCATGCTATTGCAAAGAGAGGATTCCGTGCTTTGCATGTTTTTAGTGAGAAGGAAAAAAATGCTGAATTCCCCCCCCTCTATACGTAACAAAAAGAGCAGTCGCAGTTTATCTGACAGAGTTCTATTTGCCACATCAAAAGATGTGCAAGTGAAGCTTTTCATTTTCCTTCTTATCCCTTGCTTGCTTTTATATTCATTTGCCATTTTTGTTCCACCGCTGCAGGTATTAGATGGAAGGGAAAAACAATGGTTTGGCCATTGGCATTGATCTTGGAACAACTTATTCGTGTGCTGCGGTATGGAAATATGATAAGATTGAGATCATACCAAATGATCAAGGCAACCGAATCACACCATCCTGTGTGGCCTTTACCGAGGAGACGCGTTTAATTGGAGATGCTGCAATAAATCAGGCTTCTGTCAATTCAATCAACACTATCTTTGGTGAGTTGCCAAGATCTCAAGCTTCTTCCTTTAGGTTTCAAGACCTACCTCAATTGATTTCTACATGTAGTCTCATAGCATTTGTTCTCCTTTAAAATGTTTGTTTAGATCCGCCTTTGAGGACATGTTTATCTGCGTCAATGGAAATCCAGTTTTGCTGATTTTTTCCACTTCCATTAAAAATAAAAATTACCCGCTCTCAGGAAAAGCTTTTTTATTTAATCTCGATCGATTTTGTTAATTTTTATTCTTTTTCTCTCAGAATATCGCCTACAGTTCCAAGCATAGATTTTATTGTAGCATAGATTTACTGTAGCATGAGAAAGTATTTCGCAATCAGCGCTTTTACCATTGAAAACAGGCCGCACAAACGAACCCACCTTTGGATTTGTATTAAAATTATTGGGAATACATATTTTTTGAGCTTATTGCCCTATAATATTACACCATATTGTTAGGAATGTCTTATCAGATGCTATCAAGATATATCTATTTATGGTCTGGTTTCTTTTCATGACAATATCATGCCTGACCACAAAAAACGATAGTTAGAAGAGAGTGCCCCTGTAAGAGAACACATCCTTACTACTTAATCAACATTCAATTGGTTGTTATGATGATACTTCAAATAATATATGAAGCTTGTTGTTACTCTTCTAGTTTTCCTCTGTTGTACTTCTTTTCTCATGGTCCTTCAATTTCTTGTTGTACTTTCATATTCAAATTATTTATACAATTTTTTAATATTTTAATTTACAGTTATAAATTCATCTATTTTTTAATGAAATTATCTAATAATATTTTAGTAAAATAAAAATTTGGAAACCATCCTACTAATATATCTAGAATAATATTTGCATCATTGATATTAAATTCAAAAGACATGCTTACAAAATGTTAAATTCTTAGAAGTATTTATTTCTAATTTTTTTTTATTTTTTATTTTACTCTTGTGAATACTCAGATTCACCCCACCCCCAACAAAAGTCCATCACCATTGGCGTTATAGCCAGGGATTGATACCCCTGAGTGAGCTTTGACATGCTTCCTTTTAGTAGGAGTAGAACTCACACACCTCAAATGTCCATTGCTACCAGCATTACAACCAGGAATTGATCCCCCTAAGAGATCTTCGACATGCTTCGTTTGAGTAGGAGTAGAATGTTGGAAAAATGGATAGAGCCACATTGTTTTTTGTCAAGTTTGAGCAAAAATAAAAGTGGGCCCCACTTATACTTTTAGGTAGGACTACATGGGAATGTGATCTACTCCATGAGTGGATTAAGAACATGTATTGGATTGCTCTAATCCATTGAGGAGTGAATGACAAATTGACTCCTAACATCACTACTTGAATATGGTAATACAAGCATTTGGAAAACTTGCATCCCACATTGCTTGGGAACAAAACGTTCTTTGGACATATACATGACTACCTTGGTAGTAAAGCTTGGGCCCCAAGGGACACCCTACATTTGTACATTTGTGGAGGAGGGAGGACCAAGACCAAGACCAAGACAGGCTCACCACCACAAGCACGCCGGTCCTGGCCTGGCCGGGCACGAGCTGGGCCGGGCTCGACCCATCTCACTTCTTCGTTTTTTTTTTTGGAGAAATTTCATTTGATAAAATTTCTTTTCCATAATGAAGTGTATTTGAAACTGAAGGGGTGTGTGTCCGGAATTGGAAGGATGTGTGTCCAAAGGGGTTCTGTACCTTGGTAGTAAAGCTTGGGCCCCAAGGGGCACCCTACATTTGTACATTTGTGGAGGAGGGAGGACCAAGACCAAGACAGGCTCACCACCACAAGCACGCCGGTCCTGGCCTGGCCGGGCACTAGCCGGGCCGGGCTCGACCCATCTCACTTCTTCGTTTTTTTTTTTGGAGAAATTTCATTTGATAAAATTTCTTTTCCATAATGGAGTGTATTTGAAACTGAAGGGGTGTGTGTCCGGAATTGGAAGGATGTGTGTCCAAAGGGGTTCTGTGTCTGTTTACCTGAACAGTCATTGTGTGCAGAACCAATGTAACCCCTGCATGAACATGCTTGAAGCAACCTATTTAAAGCCAATCGACCATGTGTTTTCTGCACTTGGTTTTTGAGCATCTGTGAATCATTTTTGCCGTTTGTCATCGGTCAGAGTCAAGAGAGAGTCTATCACAAATTTGGTTCGCCGGTCACACAATCTGTAGTTGCTACTGTGTGAAGAGATTATTGTATTCTGGGAGACAAAAGCCACAGAAGCTCGTAAGCACCACTGTGGGGGCGAAATCTGACTTAAGGACATAGTGTAATACACTGGCCTTGATTGCTTCAGTTCTACAGTTTTTCGGATTACATGGTTTCATCATTTATTCTCTATTTTCTGCCTACAAACTGTAAAAGGAATTTACTTTCAGATTTTTCATTTTGTGTTGCTTTTAACTTCTAATTAGATTTACAGTTCTGGAACTAGTTTCCTGTGTGTTGAGATTAAAACTGCTACTAAGTGCTCCGGCTAACATAGAAAACAAGGTCGGTCCAGCCCACCTAATGAAAGTCCGAGCCCACTCCAAATGTATGCCTACCCAGTGTATGTGATATTCTCAAATTTCAGTCCAAGATGAGTTGGTCTCCACCACAAGATTGAGCATGTGATTAATAATACAATTAATACAATCTTATGTCATATTCCTCATATTCATTAATCACGTAGGTGAGCCCCAATGTGGGTTCCACTCCTACCACCAGTGGAAAGTATGGGAGATCACTTTGGGGATTCGGATTGTGCATCTAAGGCCATAAAATGGACTGTAAGTATATAAAGGAGGAGTACGATGGACTCATATGAGTGTGTGGCTATGTTAATGTAACCGGTTCTTGTTGGATTTCTCTATTCCAAAAGGATTCATAAAGAACTATCACTGAGTACCCTTGTTCCTATGGATCATTACTTTGATCCAATGTGTGATTGGGGCCAATCTAGCATTAATTAACATAGTGGTCAAGCCTCTTCGAAATTTCATTTTGACAATCTTTTAAATTAATTCTATTTATTATTACCTGTCTTTCTAAGCAAAATTAAAATCCATGTTTCAATGCTATTGCAGATGCAAAGCGGTTGATTGGTGCAAGATTTAGTGACGAATCTGTACAAAATGACATGAAGCTTTGGCCGTTCAAGGTTATTGCTACTCCTGAGGACAAGCCCATATTCCTTGTAGAGTACAAGGGTGAGGAAAAGCACTTTAGGCCAGAAGAGATCTCCTCCATGGTCCTCACCAAGATGCATGAAATAGCTGAAGATTACCTTGGCTCCGTAGTAAAGAATGCAGTCATCACAGTTCCCGCCTATTTCAACAACTCGCAACGCCAGGCCACCAAAGATGCTGGCCTCATTGCCGGCCTCAATGTGATAGGAATCATCACCGAGCCCACAGCTGCAGCCATTGCCTATGGTCTAGACAACAAGGTGGGTAGCAATGGCGAGAAGAAGAATGTCCTCATATTTGACCTTGGGGGTGGAACTTTTGATGTCTCCATCCTCACCATTGAAGAGGAAAACTTCGTGGTGAAGGCCATAACCGGCGACAGTCACTTAGGAGGGGAGGACTTTAACAATCGCATGGTAGACCACTTCATTCGAGACTTTAAGAGGAAGCACAAACTTGACGTTAGTGACAATCCAAAAGCCATTCGAAGGTTAAACACTGCATGTGAGAAAGCAAAGAGGGCCTTATCGTCAATGATGCAAACCACTATTGATATTGACAGCTTGTACAAGGGAAATGACTTCTCTTGTACTGTCACGCGAGCAAAGTTTGAGGAAGTGAACATGGATCTCTTCAGAAAATGCATGGACCTGGTCGATAAATGCCTGAGGGATGCTTCAATGGACAAGGACTGCATCGACGATGTTGTCCTTGTTGGAGGGTCTACGAGGATTCCCAAGGTTCAACAGCTACTTAAAGACTTCTTCAATGGTAAAGAGCTCTGCAAGAGCATAAACCCTGATGAGGCCATCGCCTATGGTGCTGCAGTTCAAGCTTCTAAACTGAGTGGTATTGGGACTCAGAAGTTGAAGGATCTTGTGCTAGTGGACGTCATACCTCTTTCACTGGGAGTAGAGCTCGAAGAAGGACTGATGGACGTTGTGATTCCAAGGAACACACCCATTCCCACCGAGAAAAAGAGCACTCTCATTACTGTTGCAGACAACCAAACTAGTTGTTCAGTTCATGTCTACCAGGGGGAAAGGGCAAGAGCAGCGGACAACCATCTATTAGGAGTATTTTGGCTTTCTGACATTCCTCCGGCGCCTGCAGGTGAGATGCATATAATAATCACCTTCAAACTCGACGTCGATGGTATCCTAACGGTCTCTGCTGAGGTTAAGACAACTGGCCAAAAGAGCGGGATCACTATTGCCAATGATCAATATGGCCTAAGCAAGCAAGAAATTGACAAGATGTTGCAGGATTCGGAGAAGTACAAGTTGGAGGATCATGAGTACAAAAGGAAGGTAGAAGCTAAGAGTCACTTGGAGATGTTGCTCTATAAACTGAAGAACGCCGTTCAAGATGGAACCGAAGCAGTTGAGCTAGCCGCTGCAGACAGGACTAAGGTTGAAAATGCAATCCAGGAGACTATAGATTGGTTGCAAACAAGTAAAACGTTGCAGTATGAGTTTGATGATGATGAGTTATTACAACAGGTTGGCATTCTAAAAGACGCACTCGAAATTGTTGATAACGCTCCAAGAAGTGCTAACACAGGGACGTCTGATCAGAATTACCTCCATTCTTATCCAACGTACTCTGAGCCTAAATATCCACGAGATCAAACGAAGACCATACAGAAGTATCGTGGAAAGCGCTCTCGTACTTGGATGATAGCAAAAGCTGCTTCGCGGGTGACTGCTTTTATTCTCGGCATTTCTGGTATTGATGTCTCTTTCATTGTGGATCTGTTTGGGTAATTTGTATATATATGGGTCGGAACTACAATGTATGATGAAACCCTCTTCTTTTATGCGTGGTAGGTGGGGCACACAGGGACTCCCTCCATTTTTATTAAAAAATAATTAAGGAAAAACAAGTTTCATCACTTGTTTCAAATCAAGTCATACAGCAAAGAACGGCTTAGATAAGTGACTTACATATTTGAATAGGTGATTACTACTTAAGGTGTTAAGGCAGATGAACGGCTTAGATTTGGAAAATGTGGGTCCAACTATGCCTCAAAGAAGGGCGCTGTAATATAGCATGATGCAACGCAGCTGCACTATAGTTCTACCCTTATTTTACGTAAAAGGAAAGGGGCCTTCCCAAAAATTTCGAAGTCCTTTCCCTCACTTCGAGAAATGTGAGCCCATCCAGTGTTTCATATTCTCGGACCCACTTGTGATTGATAATAGCAAGCCCACCTGTTTTAAAAATAAGGACCACTGGGAATTAACAATCTCTTGAATGGGATATGACATTTTTTTTTTTAATATATTTTGAGCATATAATAAAATATTACAAAAAATAAATAAATAAATAAGAAAAATCTGTGCCTTGTCCTTGGTGGGGATTCACTTTAAGGGCACGTTTGGCAAAGGTCTGTAGGGTGGAATCCTCGCCCATTTTCCGTGCTTGTGCGGAAAACTCACGTTTGGTTGTAATTGGAACTGAGGAAAGAAGACGTCCATTTTCCATGCATGCTCGGTTTTCACAAGTCAGACCACCCCCCGTCGGATCCTTTAAATCATCGATTTTAAAGATGAGGTATATAAACTGATTTTCTGAGCAGAAACTCAGCCCCGACTCCTCTCACGATTTCGAATCCCTCTTCCTCAACGTCGAACCCTCTTCTCTGTTGCTGGTGCGATGGGAGGCGACCAACTGGAGTTTGTTGCTGCAACCGGTTAGAAGAGAGGAGAGAAAAATGAAAGAGACCAGAGAAAGAGGAGAGAAATCGAAAATGTAATCGATGGGAGCGAGAATGAGCTAGTGAGACTCCTCCTTCCATACCTTCAAAGAGCCAACAAACTCCAGGAACATGAACACATCGTTGCCTATTATTGTATTAACCCTAACCTCATCCTCTTCTCTCTCCCTCTCCTTAAAACCCTAACCCTAACCCTAATTATTTCTTCTTTGTAGGTCGATTGTATGCGATGGAGTGCAGACTCAAGATACCTGCAAAAGACCAAATCAAGATGACCAGAGAACTCATTGTCTCTCTCATGAATCAACTCGAGAAGGTCTCTCTTGCACGTCCCCCATTATTATTCTTTATTCAAATGGTTGTCTTGTTGTTAATAATAACAACAACTATGAGACAGTGCAGTACACTATTGAACAACAGGGGAGAAGTAAACAACCCCGCAATCTTTATGAAAATAATAATTACATCATATGAAGTTTTAAGTATAACGATAGGGCATAGTCCTCGATTGGCTTCGACGAGATGGGTTGATGTCCATGAGAAGAGGCATCTTTATGAGCAATGAGAAGATTGTCACGCACAATTCCCTCCTTATTTAAATAATCAGCCATTGGATTCACACTATGCTTAATATGATGAGATTAAAGTATTGAGAAAGGTGGATTCGCCCATTGCTCCTCTCCTATACAAATCAAGTCACACACATATTTGATATCATTAAGAGATAGGACTTGCAATTTTAAGAATCTGGGATGCTCTACTGCATAGAGAATGAATGTGCGTCTTTGGGATTTCTTTTGTGTAGTAACCCAGTACTTCATTTCAATGTTGCTTTCGATGCCTTCTTTGGTTCTAGTTGTTGTGCCTTATATGAAAGACCGGATGCAAATGACGATTTTCAGTAAAAAAGTTTTTTTTTTTTTTTTTGTTAGGAAGGAAGAAAGGGCATGGAGGCCTTTCTTTATCTGGAATATTTTAGCTTTTATTGGGGAGGCAGTGTTAGATATATTCTAACCATTAATCACATTACAAACTTGATCATTGCACTATGTGCGTGCAAAAGTCTTGTTGTTCAACCAATCTTTAATAATGAATAATATGTGATCATAACTCTCTATGGTCTTCCTTGCAACTAACTTACGGCTGTGAACTTCTTCATGCGTCTGCATATCCTCTAATCTGAAGCGAGTGACTCATGTTCTTACTTGAATGAACATATAGGAGCTGTGGTGGTGAAGAAAATATAGTAAAATTGACCTCTCATTTGAGTGGAATTCTTTCATGTGAGGATGGAGGACTCGGAATAAGATGAAAAGCCTGGGTTGAAAAAGCCGGCAAGGTAAGGTATTGTCACAAGGACACGCCAAAAGGAACTCATCTTGGATTAAAAAAGCACTTAAATTTTCATAGATGAAGTTGTTATGTAAGTACAATGTCTTCCACTTTTTGGCCTAGATCAAACTGAGAAAGTGTAATAGAATTCATATAGCTTATCAAGTTTAGTTGTGGCAAGGCTTTAATGATGATGATGATGTATATATCGTATGTATGTGAGTTAGTTCTCAACCTACCCTTTATGAAAAGTAGAAGTTTAGATTGATTCTCCTCTATCAGTTGCCTTTGTAATTCTTTTTGAAAGACTTAGAGAACCCAAATTCTAAAATCTCTGATCTACATTAATTTGAAAGTGTTTTGTGGTTGTAAAGAAACTTAAAACATAACTTCTTGCGCTGAAGTTCCACATATCTCAGGTTTCAAGCAAAACATTTACTACTAGCAGTGACTGCTAGACTACCTACCACAAACAGTTACTATGGCAGTATTGTGTCCTATAAAACCCATGATCCACTAGCAGAACATTCATAACTTCATTCTTAGCAACGAGTTTTTTTAACATATCCTATAATCTGTCACAACTGTTCACTTGATGTGAATAAAGTTGCCGTGCATGTGGGGACATAATATACCTTCTTCACTAAGTCCCTCTCAATAATATCCATGGGCTTGCATGTGGGGACATAATATACCTTTCTTCTCTACTAAGTCTCCCTTGATATTCTCCATGGGCATACATGATGACAAAACCAAAGGCAGAGAATTCGTTCCAGAATGGATGAACTGATGTAAATGACAACTCAAACCTATTCATTTCTAAATCGAAATAGACAAGGAGAAGCTGAGGGGATCTGAGAGATGAGAGCCACGGGCCAAATGAAACTGAATGGGGACTGCAAACAGTAACTATAATATCACTATATGGGAGGGCGCAGGTTAGGGGCCCATTTTGGTGTTTGTGGAGGTACTGTTTAGGCTTAAGGTGGCTGATGTGGTTTGCTGAGGCCGCGGTTTAGTAAAATGATTGTAACAGCAAGTTAACGTTGCTGCCTGAAAAGGTTTAGGCCGCGTTTGTTTTTTATTATTTGTGTTGTTTGAGATATAGGACCGTCACTGTAGGGTGTACCTGATGAATAGCCAAGATCTACTTCACAATTGCCACATACAAATTTTTAACAAGCAATGACAGATTTACTTTTACAGGGATCTTGATTCTCTTTTTTTTTGTTATTTATTATTGCTATTGTTTCATTTGTATGTTACGTGTGGAAATCCCCTAAAGTGAGTGTGTTGTCTATGTAAAAAAAAAAAAAAAAAAAAAAAAAAAAAAAAAAGTGACACTTGCATTCAGCAGTCTATGCATTTACATGTATAAAATGAGCCTGAAAATGTCTGTGAAAACTCTGCAATTTGTTTGTATAGGCTTGGTATTATATGCTCTGTTAAATGGTTGTAAAAGAGTGAAAGTCCTGAATATTCTGGTTGCATAGATATATGCATTGAGTACCACAAAGGTGGTCGGACAATGACAAACTAGCATTCTTTCTTTTATGATTTATTTATTTGTATGTGTATGACTTGTTTAGCAAAATGCAGGTTGATAGAAGTACTGTAAAACCTGATGAAGTTACATTTGTTGGGTGCTTTTGGTATGCAGATATGGAGGATTC
Source organism: Persea americana (assembly GCA_029852735.1). Lineage (NCBI taxonomy): Eukaryota > Viridiplantae > Streptophyta > Magnoliopsida > Laurales > Lauraceae > Persea > Persea americana. The sequence goes on from CM056811.1 coordinate 67,311,661, forward strand.
TTGGAGTAAGGAAAGAAGCATTTTTATTATGCTTTGAGAGAGTATGGAGTTAACCCATTGGTGGAGCACTATGCTTGAATGATTGATCTTCTTGGGAGGTATGGGCTTTTAAAGGAAGCTGAAAATGTTATAAGAAATATGGCAGTGGTGCCTAATGTTGCCGTTTGGAGGGCTTTGGTTGGATGATGCATACTTCACAAAGACGTTGAATTGGCAGAGAGGGTTGTTTCTACGAAAGCTCGTGATAGTGGGGACAAAGTGCTTTTGTCTAACTTACGTGCTTCTATTGGAAGATGGGATAATGTTGAGAAACTGGGGAAGATAATGAAGGGCCAGAGAATTCATAATATACTCGGTTGCAGTTTGATTGTCTTTGAGAACGACATCCATGAGTTCATCTGAAATGACAAGTCTCATCCAAGATATGTAGAGATTAATGACAAATTGGAGGAACTAGGGGAAGATGGTTGTTGTTGGATATTTGGAAAGATGGAGGTGGTATTTTACAACATAGACAAGGAAGATAAATAACAAGTACTTGGGCATCATAGTGAGAAGTTGGCAATTGGGTTTGGCCTCATCAACACAGCTGTTGGGACAACTATTAAGATTATAAAGAATCTATGTGTTTGTAATGACTGTCATATTGTTACTAAGTTGATATCAAAGATCTGCGTCATCAGGTTGGATTCCACCATTTTAAAGATGGGGAGTGTTCTTGTCTGGATTACTGGTAGTGGAAGATAATTGAAATAATTCTGACAGATTATACATGGTGAAACATGTACATGGAAGCTTATTTTACTGAAGAAATACACAAAAGCTTGCCTCGAACAGAATACATAGCTGGCAAAATGGTTTGAACCTCTGAAATATAGGGGCCATTTGTGCGCTCACCGGAATGAAATGATAAATATTGGACCAGCATTGTATAATCATTGTTTAAAATATTTTCTCTTTTAATATTCATCTTAAATGTAATACTTCTCTTTATTTTAATTTGATGACAATAATATGGTCCGAGCATTATGTAATCCTTTCTGAAATATGATCTCTTTCAAGATTCAATTCAAATGTGATATATTCATCTCTCTCTCTAAGAGTAGTTGTTATAGAATAAATAAATAAATAAATAGAGTCATACACCTTGCTGTTTGGGTCATGGATTATGAAGAAAGTCATAATCCATGGCACCACGGATTCATCAAAAGAAAGGAATCCTCTCCCATTACCAAACGTGCTCTAAGTGTACTTGCCTTTCTCTTACATGGAGAATTTTACTATAATATATTACTAGCACAACAGCGCGCAAGCATGTTCACCACTAATATGCAAATCTATATGTTCTATGATCACTAAAAAGAAATATAAGATTTAGATGGAAATAAAAGAAAAAAAATATTATAGTAGTACTGGTACTAGTACATACCTCTTTTCTCAATCCAAGAGTTTATAGATGGTAAAAATGGACTTGGAGAGATATGATAGAAAGAAAAGAGGAGAATAGTGGGAAGGAGATGGCTTTAAATGAAAGTGTTGTAGAACAGTGAAAAGTGGGAAGAGTGAAAGTGCCTACATGTTGGAAATGAGGGGAGAACATGGGTAAATTGAGGAGGAAGGATATGACTCCCGATAAAAATTAAAAGATATGGTCAAAATTAAATCCAAAACCTTTGGTTTAATATATTATAATGGTCCCTCGGTAAGATTTATCTAATTTATTACATTAGAATAAAATACAACAGATCTACATGTGTTTTATGTTTAGTGGGCCCCACATATGTAAAATTTGAACATTCATAAAAGAAATGCCTCTACTTGGTATCAGATATGTGTATAATTTATCAAATAGAAACTAATGTGTTTCAAACACGATTAATCCAATGGGGATCCTATCTACAATAAGATTGAAATTACATTTTTCAACATAAATGCCCCCTCTTTTCTTTTCTTTTCTTGTTTTTTTTTTTTTTTTTCTGGTAGAAAGAAATGCCCCATCTTGAATGGGCCTTTGCGAAATCTCATACAGATTGGAAGTAACCCATCCTTAGATTTATGTATGCCATGCACGATTCTTTTTTATATTCTATTCAAATATATTACACTTCATAAATATTGTGGATCCGAAATATAGTCAATTAAACTTTTCTCATATTTCATACCAAATAGAGGCGTTTTTAAATATATGGTTCAGACTTTACATTAGTAGGCTCCACTATATATGGATAAAACACATGCCACATTCATTATATTTTATCCTAATGTATTAGATTTGATAAATCTTACTAAGGGCGCAATATATTAGAGATCATAATTAATATGTCTCTCTAGGATTGGATATGACATATTTTAATGCATTTTAGCGCTATCATAAGAGTTAATAAAATATAATAATTCAAGAAAATGATTAAAAAAAAGATTTATGTCATATCTACAGTGGGGTCCAGCCACTTAAAATCTGAATCGCTTAGGAAAAATGCCTTTCTCTTGCATGGATGAGTGGTTCTGATTTTTAACATAGGTGGGCTAGTTATTGTGACTCACGAGAGGGCCCCAAAATATGAAAGACCAGATGGGTGTAGAGAAGTGAGAAAAATGGCTTATGAATTTTACACAGGACCCCTTCCATTTTATATATGTATTGCAATTACTTACTATTAAAGTTGACGTGCAATGGGGACGTAATTGGGTCAACACGAGGAAAAGAACTAATCCCATAACCAAGGTTCGTAAAGGCCAAGGCTTTACAAAGATTCCAGAAGACGTCAAGGAGGAGATAACTAGACATTTTGAAGAGTTGTATACAAGTGAGAGCTTTCTCAGACCTACTTTGGATGGTGTGTGCTTTCCCTCTATTTCTTCATTAGAGAAGGTTTGGTTGGAGAGACAGTATGAGGAGGAGGAAGTCAGCCAGGTTTTGGATGCTTGTGTGGGTAATAAAGCTCTAGGCCTTGATGGTTTTAATTTTACTTTTCTTGAGACATGCAGCTTGGGATGTCTTGAAAAAAGATTTCTGTGATATTCTTTCAGAATTTTATGAAAGGGGGAGACTTAATGCAGAGTTTAACTCAACATTCTTGGTCCTTATTCTTAAAGTTTCGAACCCGGTGGAGCTAAGGATTTTCATGGCATTAGCTTGGTGGGGTGTCTTTACAAATTGCTTTTGAAAATTTTAGCCAATAGATTGAGAATTGTGCTTCCAGACATCATTAGCCAGTTTCAAGGAGCTTTTGTGCAGGGCATGCAAATCTTTGATGGCGTGTTGGTGGCCAATGAGTTGATAGATTCAAGAAAGCGGATTAAGAAAAAAGGAGTCATCTTCAAAATTGATTTGGAAAAGGCTTATGACCATGTTGAATGGAGGTTTGCAGATTATATGCTTCAAAGGTTTGGCTTTGGTGAACGATGGAGGAGTTGGATTAAGGAGTGTATTTCAACCACTTCTTTCTTAGTTTTGGTTAACGGATCTCTTGCCCTTCTTTGAAAGCTTCTTGGGGTTTGAGGCAAGGTGATCCTTTGTCCCCTTTTCTCTTCACTTTCGAAGTAGAAGCTCTAGGTGGCTTGGTAAACAAGGCAAAAGATTTGAATTTGTTAGAGGGTTTTAGTTTTGGACGAGATGGGGAGGCGGTCTCACATCTTCAGTTTGCCGATGATACTATTTTTTTCAGTTCAGCTTGGATGGAGGAGATTAATGTTCTAAGGAGGATTCTAAGATGCTTTGAGTTAGTCTCTGGATTGAAGATTAATCTTGCTAAAAGTGTGCTTGTAGGGTGGGTTGCTCTCAAGAAGAGATTATCCCTTTGGCCAATCGCCTCTTATGCAAGGTCGGTAAACTTCCCATTCAATACCTTGGTCTACCAATTGGGGTGGACACAAGGTCAAAAGCGATCTGATCTGGTTGTGGAAAAATTTGAAAGGAAGCTCTCTTCATGGAAAAGAAGATGTCTCTCTATGGGAGGAAGGATTACTTTAATAAAGGCAACAATGTCCAATTTGCCCATCTACTTTATATCCTTATTTCAGATGCCGACCTTAGCCAGGGAGAGATTGGAAAGGATTAGAAGAGACTTTCCGTGGGATGGTAGTGGGGAGAAGAAAAGATTACATTTAATGGGATGGAAGGAGGTAGTTTGTACAAAATGGGAAGGGGGGTTGGGGTTGGGGTTAGGGTTGGGAAACTTGGAGTTGAAGAATTGGGCTCTACTAGCTACATGGTGGTAGAGGTTTGGAGAGGAAAACGATGCTTTATGGAGAAGGGTCATTTTGTCCAAATATGGTGAGGATGAGGGGGGTGGGTTCCTAAAAGGGTTTCGAGATCTCGGGTCTCTAGGGTGTGGGGGAATGTGTTAAAAGTAGGGGAAGAGTCTAATGAAAGAGGGGCAATGTTAAAAAAAGGTGTGGGTTTCAAGGTGGGGGTGGGTAGTAGAGTTAGATTTTCGGTTAATGAGTGGGCGTGGGTACATTGTGTGTGTTGTTTCCTAGGTTGTTTCATTTAGCATCTAACAAGTTCTCCGCAGTGAGTGATTGCTATGTTGAGATAGATAGTGGGGGGGGGGGGGGGGGGGGTGCATCTTGGTTCACGAGAGATTTCAGATGTTTTCCCTTAATGCGAGAATGGGTTGGAGATGGTGGATCACCTTTTCTTACATTGTGAAGTTTCATCCTCTTTGTGGGGAGAATTTGGTTAAAGATGCGGATTAGCTTTGTGTTTGCCAGGCTCTATGATCAGTATGCTTGACGCTTGGAGATTTTATCCTTTTTCAGGATGCGGGGCGGTACTATGGAGACTTATCCCTTTGGCTATAGTGTGGTCCAGTTGGAAAGAAATGAATGATAGGATTTTCAGGGGAGCGAAAATGGTCTACAGTGATCTTCTTTCAGTTATTACTTGGAAAATATCAAAGTGGGCTTTGCTGAGGGAGGAGTTTACTACTTTCAAAACAGACGATATTCTTTATAATTGGGAGGCTTGTATGCTTTGTTCAGTGCCTCAAATCATGAAAGTGGAAGTTTGGTGTCCTCCCTCAAGGGGCTTTTTGAAGTTTAATGTGGATGGGGCGGCTAAAGGAAAGCCAGGGCCAGCGGGTGTTGGGGGTGTACTTAGGGACCACAAAGGGGAGGTTTTGCTCATGTTCTCTAAGAAGGTAGGTATCAAGGAATCAAATGCTATCTCTTGGATCTCAACAATGAGGGTCCTTGGAGGTTCCACTTCCTCTTTGCGCAAATCAAGTCCCTATCTTTTCAAGGTTATGTCGAGTTTGGCATGTTAGAAGGTCGGCAAACGCAATGACTGACTCTCTAGCTAAGCAAGGGGTGGTGAAAGTTTAGGGTACAAGATCTCTAGATTGGCCCACTCAATAAATCAGCCCAAAAAATGTGCAAAAACAATAAATATGCAGCGGAAATAAAATCACAAGCACACACTACAAGGACACCAGATTTTTATGTAGAAAACCCTAACTGGTGAAAAACACGGATCCGAACTGGATCTAATCAAGCACTATGGATCTCACAATTACAAGAAACTCATATTTCTTCCCTAGATATCCCTTACCTAAGGACTAAAGTTAACTTTGTGTCGCTTCACTCTTCAACGACTTCACACCGTTGATTGTAACAGACTCAATCCAGCGCTTGACTCCTCAGAGCTTCTCGCAAGAAGATAATCTTCTACAAATGATGCAGAAGATACAGGTTCTAGAGAATTTGGCAACACAACTCCTTAATAAAACTCTAGATAAGAATTCTCTCAATCAAAATTTCAAATCAAAACTTGAGAGGTGAGGTCTCCCTTTAGAACAGCCCTTGAGTCCTTTATATAGCCTTGGATTCGTGTCTCATGTGTTGTAATATGATTAGAAATTAGCAATACAAAATTGAGACAAATCAGGATAGAAAACTGGGAAGTTTTTAATTTTGCGCCTAGGTTCGCTCGAGTGACCTGGGAGTTCGCTCGAGCGGACAAGCCACTGTAATTGAATATCATATCATGGCTCGAGCGATCACAAAAGGTGGGTCGAGCGAAAGAGCTTCTGTCTGGGGTTCGCTCGAGTGAATGCACTGGTGGCTCGAGCGGACCACAATCTGTTGATCCGGAATTTCAGCGACTTTTCTCCCAGCTTTCCTCTTCTAATTCGTTCAGTCTTCTATCTTCATAGTCATTTTCTAAATACGAAATACAACTCAGTGGACCCCTAGAGTTTTGTCCAAACCATGAGTTTAGCCAACACACAAAAATCCTAACAATCTCCCCTTTGGCAATTCATAGACAAAACTCCCTAGGACAATACAAGTTGATCTACCCAAAATAAAGCCAAAATACATCGAATTTAAAAAAATTGGAAATAAGCAAATGTAAGCAAATGTAGATCAGCATTGTCTCTGACTTCTTGTTCTCCCCCTTGATCCGTCACATTTCTTCCCCTTTTTGTTCATAATTGACAAACAAATATCATCCAGCTTTTGTCAATCTGGATGCATTAACTCCCCCTCAATTTCAACTCCCCCTGAATGTATCTTCGTATCAGCACTGGGGTGGGAGCTTATCCTCCTTGATCAGGGATTTTAATAATTGGCCACCCACACTTGTGTAGTTTGATCTTTCAGCATAGTGTAAGTAAATTCCTTCGGCAAATCAGACATTCGAACCCAAATTTGAGTCGTCTTAGGTGGAGAAAAATTCTTCCACCATTGCTTGGTCTGTGATAGACTATTCAGCTTCTTGCAACGGGGACGAATGTGTCCTTTCTTTCCACAATGATGACAAGTACATGTGCGATCAACATACGACACATTCTTTTTATTTGTACTACTTAACACATTATTTGAAAGTGCAGTTCGTGGAGTAGCATGTGCAACACTTGAAACAAAAATTGTTTTATCTTTAGGATTTGAAGTGGATGCACCATGATCATAACCAAGACCGCTTCTGTCAAAATGAAACTTCTGACTGCCCAAGATGTTTGTAAGAATTCTCAAACCAATGTTCATCTTGATTAGAGAGGTGTGTTTAACTTCTACTTCAGACAGAGGGATCTTCAGTCTTCCTTGCAAGTCTTGATTTTCAGCTTTCACTATCACTATCTCTTTCTTCAGATTTAGTATTTCTTTTTCAGCCATCTCTAGTTTTTTACCATCAGTAGTTAAATTTTCAACCAAACAGTCTTTCTGACTTTCCAAGAGACGAACCTGTTGGAGCGCTTGTTCTAATTCAATCTTTAGTACAGAATTTTCTTCTTGAGCAGTCTTGAATTTGATAGTGATCTTGTTACCATACTTGGTCATCCTGACACAATCAGCATGGGTTGTATGATACAACTCTTCCCAATCTTTTTCTTAATCTGACATCTCATCATCATGATCTTCATCGGTATCATTGTCAGACAAGGACTTAGCCATGAAAGCCATAAACTTGTCATTCACATTTTCTGAAGAATCAGGCTCATTATCTTTTTCTTCTTCTTCTGATGACTCTTCATCCCAAGTTGTGTTGAGAGCATTCTTCTTTGTACCCTTTTTCTTGTTGATATACTCATTGGCATAGTGACCATAGCCTTGGCACTCAAAACACTTGGTTCCTTTTACAGAATCCTTCTTCTCAGATTTGGAACTCTTCCACTTGGCTTGTTTTAACTTCATGTACTTTTTGAAGCAATTAAACATTTCAGCCATATCATCTTCAACCTCAGAGTCAGAATTAGGCTCAATTTTCTTTTCAGGTTTCTTTCTTGATTCTGAGATGGCTTTCAAAGCAATACCTTTCTCTTTTGATTTTCCTTTATCTAAGGTTTGCTTCAAATATCTGAAGATTTCCAACTAGCTGGTTTACCATGAGGGTATCAAGATTCTTATTTTTTTCTATAGCATCAACCTTAGAATCGAACCTTGAAGATAGAAACCTTAGAATTTTATTGACAATCTTGTTTTCTTGTATTTCCTCACCCAGAATGAAAATAGAATTGACAATATCATTCAGCTTAGCATAAAATTGCTCGAAGGTCTCATCATCTTCCATCATGATGGTTTCAAATTCTTTAGTCAGTCTTTGTAATTTTGATTGCTTCACCGTGTCTGTACCCTCATACACTGTCTGTAAGACTTCTCATGCTTCTTTTGCAGTTTTGCAAGTGGAAATCCTACGAAACTCTTCAGCAGACACTCCATTGTATATACCATTCATTGCCTTGTTATTACAATTGGAGGCATGCTTCTCATCCTCAGACCATTGGGTTTCAGGTTTAGGAACAGTTTGTCCATTAGTCACAATTATTGGTTTGGAGTAGCCCTCTTCAACAATATCCCAAACATCATCATCAATGGACTTAAGGAACACAATCATCATTTGCTTCCAATATGCATAATTAGAACCATCTAGCAAATGGGGCTTTGAAGTTGATGTCCATTCTCAATTGAGTACCATTCTATAAATCTCTTTAGATCAAACACATCAACGTAGTACAATCCGCTCTGATACCAATTGAAAGTTTAGGGTACGAGATCTCTAGATTGGCCCACTCAATAAATCAGCCCAAAAAAATGTGCAAAAACAATAAATATGCAACAGAAATAAAATCACAAGCACACACCACAAGGACACTAGATTTTTACGTGGAGAACCCTAACCGGGTGAAAAACCATGGATCCGAACTGGATCTAATCAAGCACTATGAATCTCGTAGTTACAAGAAACTTAAATTTTTTTCCCCAGATATCCTCTACCTAAGGACTGAAGCTACCTTGTGTTGCTTCACGCTTCAACGACTTCACACCGTTGATTGCAATAGATTCAATCCAGCGCTTGACTCCTCAGATCTTCTCGCAAGAAGATAATCTTTTACAAATGATGCAGAAGATACAGGCTCTAGAGAACTTGGCAACACAACTCCTTAATAAAACTCTAGAGAAGAATTCTCTCAATCAAAATTTCAAATCAGAACTTGAGAGGTGAGGTCTCCCTTTAGAACAGCCCTTGAGTCCTTTATATAGCCTTGGATTCGTGTCTCATGTGTTGTAATATGATTAGAAATTAGCAACACAAACTTGAGACAAATCAGGATAGAAAACTGGAAAGTTTCTAATTTTGCGCCCAGGTTCGCTCGAGCGACCTGGGAGTTCGCTCGAGCGGACAAGCCACTGTAATTGAATATCAGATCATGGCTCGAGCGATCACAAAAGGTGGGTCGAGTGAAAGAGCTTCTGTTTGGGGTTCGCTCGAGCGAATGCACTGGTCGCTCGAGCGGACCACGATCTGTTGATCTAGAATTTCAGCGACTTTTCTCTTAACTTTCTTCTTCTAATTTGTCCAGTCTTCTATCTTCAGAGTCCTTTTCTAAAAACGAAATACAACTCAATGGACCCCTAGAGTTTTGTCTAACCCATGAATTTAGCCAACACACAAAAATTCTAATAGGTGGATAGGGTTATTCCCTTGATTGCTTACACCATGTAATTGTCTATCTTTGTTCTTTGGGTGTAAGGCTTTTATACCTGTTGTTGGTGGTGTATTATAATTTTTGTTTGCCTTCCTTTTAATATAATGTTTCAGTTACTGATAAAAAAAAAGAAAAAGGTGTCTGGCCCACCCCTTAAAAGAACCTTAAAATCAATGAGGTCTTCTGTTTTAAGTAAAAGATCTAGGGCCAGTCTTTGGCAGTACTAGGCTTGGCCTGGATCAGACTTGGCCCTATTACTTTTCTTTATTTTATATATATATATATTTATATCTTTCTCTGTGTGTGTGAAATATCCATACGCATCCATCCCTCGCCATATGTTTGGGAGGGGAAAACATAGTGGGACCGACTTTATGACGCATCCAAACCATCTACATACATTGAACTTCCTTAAGTACACTAGATCTATCAAATTTTCACCTATTGGAATTGTATATAGAGAGATGCTCCTATGAGAGTAAGGGTGGGGGCCCTCACATGCATCTCCCATATTTATATATGTAAACGTACACTAAAATGCCCTTGTAACAATCACTTAGCAATAATAAAATGGGAAGACAATTTCACACCGCATCTCTTCGTCCACTTACGCTTGTGGGGCCTACCTAAAAGCCCATTTGGGGATGGAATAATCCCCACTACCTAATCATGTATAGTGAGGGAGGCTTGAATGATCATCCGAAACCCTTGATAAATGGTCGATAAGTTTTCATCATCCAAAACGAGTGCATGGTTGATCCAACAGCCTAGTCTATTTGGATGGGTGCCGAACCCCAAAACTAGTGACTACCATGGGGTCTCAGATGAGCCAACAATGGGCCCAACACACGTGAGTGAACGAGAATCTCTTGTCCACATGAGTTGAGGATAGGCGGTACCTTTACTATTTAAGTATATATCATACTTAATGTATTTGTACAATTGTTTTGGATCCTTTCTTTTAGTTTTATTGCTTCTTATTTTGGCCTTTTTTATATTATTTTTTACTATTCTTGTTAATACAAGTGGGGCGTACTCCTATTAATAAGGATACACCTTTTCGTTTGTAGTTGGAGTGACTTGAGATGCCAACAAATTCAGGGTGTTCTTGGGCCTGATTGGGCCGAGCTGAGAAATATCCAAGCCCGACCTAGATTCTAAACTCTAGGCCCAAGCCAGGCCTAGCCCAAATTGGGCCATAAATACTTAGCCCAAGTCTGACCCGCTTAAAAAACATGCATGAAATTTCAATGGGACAGGTTGTCATGGATTGTCTATAAGTAAAGGTCAACTTGTACTATGTCCATTTTTTCAAAACTGTTAGGTATCTTCAACCGAGTCCAATTTAGAACAAACTATTCTAATCTGACCTGCACAACACACATCCATCATAAATCAACCCAACCAAAATTGTAGAAGTTCGAGCTAAAGCTCAATCCGCACCAGGTGTTAAGGTTATATTGGGGTTTAGTTCTAGGCTAAAAAAATGCCCAATGGCAAATATAATATTATACCACCAAATCATTTAAATCAATTTAAATACATGGGTCGACCTTAACTAGACTCATTTAAATGGGTATGTGGGTTGTGCGGCTAAAACCCTAATTCCACCCATTTTATGGCAGGTCTAGTTTATCTTACCCACGATTGTCCCTATAGGACATGGGTCGAGTTAACAGGTCAGATAGCCGGTCGGCTCAGGTTTGAAGAAAACTGCACTCCAGCCATATTTGGGACATTGCCTGAGTTTTGAGCTGATCCATTCCAAAGAGAGGCTGCAGAAAGGAGGCTCCACTAAAAAATAGCTGAAGAACGCAGAGCCCAGTCCCACTTGGAACATCTATCATTATTGAGAGTTTTTGGTGCTTAAAATTATTAACATGGTGTCAGAGCCGGTTGTTATCGTTCTTATGCAACCCACATGGCAGGCACGTTCATCAAATCTGTTGAGCCTACACGTAAGGGGGAATGTTGAGAAAGTCTCTCATCCTACATCACCCAAATAATGGGTTTTTACAGGGCTTCATATACGTATTTGGGCTTTCCACCTATCATCTTAAGCTTTACGGTTAGTACATACAATCTTACAATCTCTACATATGGTCCATCAATCTCTGCATTTGGTCCCATCAGTTTCTATTTCTGTATATGGTTGTACAAATCATAACCCTTTTTCTCCTTTGACGTTGTTGTACAAGTAAAACAATGGCCGAGATTAATTGTAGGGTTTTAGAACACTATTTATATTCATTTCATCATGGGCTGTTCCACCCAGTTTTGTTATTATTAACGGTTTTTCAATAAAATTCTTCTTGTTTGCACCTTGCTTCATCTTCGCCATTAGTTTTGTGTGAGCTCCCAAATAAATTTAAGATTTTAATTTAATGGATTTACAGTTAAGGTAAGAAAAATCTACTGATTTCGATCTCCACGTATTACTGTATCATTTTCATATTATTGAGGATTCTTGGGTCGGGTTCACAAATGATCGGATTTGGCTTCCTTGACTATGGCAACATGATCCCAGAACCAGTTCAATTCAATAAAAAACAATAAGATATGAAATAGTAAAGATGTGTTTTTTTTTTCAATGCATAATCAAATGCATACTAATCTTTTATCAAGAATCAGAACAGTGAGAAATTAAACCTTTGAAAGAAATATCTTTGCAAGGGATGTTATAATTTAGGAATTCTAACTCCCATTCTTTCTTTTACCAAAAAAAAAAACTCCCATTCTTTCTTTTACCAAAAAAAAAAAAAAAACTCCCATTCTTTCCTCTTTGTTGGTTCACCTTTCTATTGTCTACTGATTTCAGATTAAGAGTCCCCCTTGCTAGGTGAAGGGCAAAGATATCTTTTCTAGCCTCATGGCCAAGAAGAAAGACAAAGAACCAGCAATTGGCATTGGTCTTGGCACAAACAAAGATCCAGCAATTGGCATTGATCTTGGGACAACATATTCTTGTGTGGGTATTTGGCTTAAGCAGCACCAAAGGGTAGAGATAATAACTAACGATCTTGGTAACCGCAAGACACCTTCGTATGTTGAATTCACCAAGACAAAGCGTCTCATTGGAGAAGGTGCAAAGAATCGTGCTTCCACTAATCCTGTCAACATCCTCTATGGTATGTCATCAGTGTTCAGAGCCATTCATATGTGACCACATGCATCTATTCACAAGCGTGTGTTTTTATGATTACATGCATTTGGTGGACGGAGTTGGGAGTCCAGGACAAAAAAACAGGCGGCATGTCGGTATGGGGCCTTTTGAATAATAGTTTTTAGGGGTAGCTGGATTATCCAATTGCAAAAAATGGATTCATATAAATATTGCTACATGGCATTCGACCATTTCAATCCCTTTAATCATATGGTTAGCAATTAGAATTTTGAAATGAATCTTTGTGCTGGTGATGCATAGTGTGTGGGTAAAACACCGTAATGACAAGATTAAGTGAGGACCACGGTAATCCACCGACCATCCACCTCGGTCTCAGTAATCAAAGCCAGCAGCTCGGCCGCTCTTGAGGAGCGCCGGCTCAAGAGGCCTCTACACTGTAGCTCGGCAGCTCGGCTAGAAGTGTCAGCTCAGTGATCCATCTCGGTAGCTCGGCTAGGAGTGCCAGCTCAATGATCCAGCTCGGCAGCTCTGTTCGGAGTGCCAGCTCGGCAGGAGCAGCTCAGCAGCTCGGCATGTGTGCCAGCGAAGTGCCAGCTCAGCCAGACCATTCCCAGTCCCGGTAGAAGTACGAAGGCAAAGAGTGGACCATCACACCTGCCAAACGTACGGGCGAGCCCTGACAGATAGGGGCGCTCATTTATGGCGATAAGAAATCGGCTTTGTCATCCCTTTCAGATCAGCTGACCAAAAGTTATTGATGGGGATATGCCATTTTTACCTACCGTTGAATGTCAGGGTAAGGCCGATGGGACCTTACCCCACCTACCCCCACTCACAGAGAAGATGAACGAGGAATGTCGAGATACATAGACGGGGGATCAGCCCCAAGCAGGTACGCAACTCGCAACACTCACCACATCGTCTCATTCCCCTCTCCTGCCTCCTCCTGCTTAGTTTTTTCAGAACTAACTCAGGCATCACAGCGCCTTCGGCTCACGGCAGCTAGGGGCTTTGACCCAAGCCTTTCTCCTTCCCATTGCAGGTTCCTCAGCCTCGTGGAGGTTCCCGGCATTTGGTCTTCCCTGATCTAAGAGGTTCATCTCCTTAATCTAAGTAGGTATCGTTTTTACCGCCTACAGTTTGGCACCGTCTGTGGGAAACTGAACAAAAAGCTTTCAGGCACCATGCCTCCAAAGACCAGAAATGGCGAAGGACCCTCCAGGGGGCAAGATCCACCCCCTCGACAGAGGAGGCCAGGAGAAAGGTCCTTCACAATCCAATCGGTATCACAGTCGAGGGCTAACAGTGCCTCATCTTCACGATGCTCCACCTCCAAAGCAGCCCCGCCACGACAAAGAGCACACCAGGCGAGGTGACAAATCTATCACCCAACGAGGTGAGAAGTCCGCGCGGACTAAGTCTCATCATCAGACCACTCCCGACGACCAAGAAGATCCTCTCCCGACGACCAGGAAGATCCTCTCCAGGATGATATCCTGGCTCGAAACCTCCTCATCCAGGAACAAAGAGAGCTCATCCGGAGGCTCAGGCGGCAGCTCCGGGATGAAAGGGCTCCGAGCCCGCCTCCTGCGCATAGCCGTGCTTCGGGTCCTCCACCCAGGCACGGCCAAGCTCCGACTCACGGGCGGGACCCGAAGCGCGTCCACAGAGAAGAAGACTCCAGCAGCGGCCGTGTGCTTGAGGGGCCAGAGAAGCAGCGCCGGACGCCAGAAGACGAAGAGGAGCTCAAGCAGTGGATTGACAAGCAGATCAAGCAGGCCATCTGTCAAAAGATGGAGACTTCCGGCATCACACCAGACTAGTTCGGTGGCTTCGGAGCTCAAGACACGGGTGCATCTCCCTTCTCCAGAAAGATCAGAAAGCTAGCCCTCCCTGAAGAATTCAACGTCCCGAGGCTCACCCTGTACAATGGAACCACGGACTCGGCAGCGCACCACTGACACGCCATCCAGAGAATGTCGGTGTGGGGCGACAACGATTTCCTGAATTGTCGATTTTTTTCCTCCGGTTTGGGAAATCTCCCCCTCAGATGGTTCTGCACGCTCCCCGCAGGCTCCATCTCCAGTTGGCAGCAGCTCTGGCGCTCCTCCTTTGTTAAGTTCTAGGCCAATCGGACCATCCCGAGGACGTGCGCTGACCTCATGACCCTCAGGATGCGAGAGGACGAGAGCATCACCCAGTTCAGCAGACGATTCTGGACTGTCTATTGCCAGATTGAGGGCGCTTCCGACGAAGTGGCCGTAAAGTCCTTCCAGTAAGCCCTGCGACCGGGCACCAATCTACGGGAGCATTTGATCATGTTACCCGTGGCCACAGTGAAAGAATTGATGACCCGAGCAAGTCGGTTCATCAAGGCAGAAGAAGACGAGACTCGAGGACGGAAGAACCTTGGCAGCCACCACAAGGGTCGGCCACCAAAGAGAGAACGAGCTCCTTCAAGAAGAATAGACCCCGTCCAGCTCGGCATCAACGCCAGAAGAGTCAGGGGTCCGGTAACAGTACGACCCTCGCGGCTCGGCGCCTCTGTTCAGAGAGCCAGCCGTTCTTAGCTCGGTGCTTGCACCAGCTTTGGCGGCACAACCATAAGCATTTCAGGGTCCGGTAACAGTACGACCCCTGTGGCTCGGCGCCTCTGTTCAGAGAGCCAACCGTCCTTAGCTCGGTGCCTGCACCAGTTTTGGCGGCACTGCCATAAGCATCTCAGGGTCCAATAACTGTACCACCCCGGCGGCTCGGCGCCTCTGTTCAGATAGCCAACCTTCCTTAGCTCGGTGCCTGCACCAGCTTTGGCGGTACAACCATAAGCATCTTAGGGTCCAGTAACTGTACCATGGCGGTACAACCTCAAATATTAACAATTTTTTTATCAATTTTTTTTAGAAATGTCAAAACGTGATCATAGGTCTACGGATGCAAACATGTCAAATATTGGGTAGGACCATGGTGGATCTAGACTTGTATCATCTTTACATATACGGATTCAAAACTTGCATGTAACCTGATCCAATATCAACTTAAAAAAATGGATCTGGATAAAAAAAAATAGAGATTTAATTTGCATAATTAAATAAAATAGTTTAAAACTTTGAGCGTCTCACTCACTTTACAATGAGATGAGTGTGAGACTCCACAACGGGGGCCTCATATTAAAAATCTAAACCGCTGAAATGAAGAATGCCTCATTTAGTACGCTTTCCCTTAAAGGAAACTCTTCTGATTGGAATTCTCTAAATCCTAGTAAAGAAACATATAGAGACAATAAAAATGGAGGCCATATATTTGAAATGATTTATAATTTTTTAATTCATTAGTATTATTGTTGTTGCTGTTGTTGTTGTTAATAAAGGAGCTGAATGAAGGCTGTCCCAATCTCCCAATATAGTTATACAAAGGCTTTGATGACGATGGCTATATGTATAGTAGCAGACCTTCTTGTGAGAGCCACATTACCTCTCTACGGGTGTGTTTCTCATAGATTAATATTTCTCTTGCCATATTAAAACGTTTCTTCTAAAAATCCAATCCCCGCCAACGCTTTTCCTTCTTAGGTACTCTTAATTCTCTCACCCTCTCTGTCTCTCTCATAGATTGCCTTTCTCTATAACTACTTTTTTTTACTATTTCTAAAGCAATCTTCTTTAAGGGTTTACTAATTTGTTTTTGTCTTTTTTGTTAATAATAAATGTGGGTATTTTTTATAATATGTTTTTGATAATAAATATTAATCATAAATCACTAACTCAAATATAATATGTTTTTTTTATATTGAAAAACCTGTATAAAACTCGAATCTCATCTACATCTACAATCTTTATGGCCAACAATGATAAATCACTAAATCTAGTTCTAGTGTTCTATGCTTTTAGGAGTTTTCTTTTCTTTTTTACTTCCAAGCCCGTATTGTATGTTTATTATAGTTACTGTTCGTTTTATTTGTAAATCTTATTAGTTATAATTTATAAATGATAAATATGTCTATTAGAAAATATGAATCCGGGTAAGCAAAACTTAAAAATAATAGGAGAAGAATAGATCATTTGAGGCCTCATTTAGGATTGTCACTTTAGGCCTCAAATTATCTTGAGTCGGCCCTGGATAAAAGTAGCAAAATGCAATTGAGATTGTTTATGCATGTCCAATGTAAGGCCCATAACAACGTCCGTAGATGGTGGTAGTAAAAATAAATCTGAAGAAATGTAACTTATAAGGATTTGACCCAAGATAGATTGGAATGGAAAAACATAACTTATATAGCGGACCCCGACATAGTCCCAAGGATGCTTTGATGATGGTGATGATATCTTTCAGGTTCTATTTAGCATTTCTCAGCTGGGTATGGTTTGTTCCGTATAGTTTTCTCTTATTATTTGTTGTAGTCCTTTTGGGGCTATTTAATTAATAAAAAAAATATATGAAAGAAAGAAAGGATTGTGCAATGGGCTGCAATGGATTTTCAAATCCAGACCCCATTTTTCACTCTCCCGCACTCCAAATTGGACGACCCCTTCTCTATTCTTTATCTACATTCCCTGCTCTCTCCACCGCCACACTATGAAAATTTTGATTATCCACCCTACTCCAATTGACATTGTTCATTAGATGGGATGGGCCTCATTTTGGCCTGCGTATTTGGTCTTAAATTATCTTAATCAAAACCAATGACGGAGCCAGGAATTTCTCTTAGGGGAGGGCAAATGTTTCTCTTCATGAGAAATTTAAGAAAGAATTAAAAATATTATTGCATTATACCTCAAAAATATTATTACATTATAATGGATATAAATAGTTAAACACTAGTTATTACATTATACCCCAAAAACGTTAGAAGGATGAATTTAGATTGCTTTTTATATCCAATAACGCTAAAAAGAATGGGCGCAAAAGATCATAGCAGAATTGTAAATTGTATAGTTTTTAGTATTTTTTTCCCATGTCAGATAATTTGTCAATAGTGATATTTTCAACGTGAAGGCTCAGGGATCAAACTAGTGCCAACACCAATCGGCCATCAGTGTGTTGGCTATAATTTTAGCATTTTCTACTCATAAGCACATGATTATAATAAAAAAAAATTAAAGTAAATAATTTTCTAGATCATAATATGGGGCTGACATTTAAAAAAAGCCTTGGTCTTTGACCCATTGTTTAGAGCTCAAATATTTCTAAAACTTTATGAAAATCTCCAACTTTGATGAAACCTTTGTAATGTAATTAGTATAAAAAAAACTTTTAAGCACCTCTATCTATGGTAAGACACATGAAATTTCTTACTTATGAATTAAATTAGATCCAATTTAATCTAGAATTTGAATTAAATTTTTATAAATTCAAATTTTGATAATAAATTGAATGACACGATTATGAAAGTAACGATAATCATAGCAAGAAAAATATAAAATAAAAGATAGGAAAGCATAGCACAACGCATATCTTAATAGTGATTTGTTGATAACTTGCGTTTCTTATGAAAGTAAAAGACCAAAATCCCCTTATGTGTTTTAAAAATTCTAGAGCTTTTTGTATATAGCCCCTAAAGTTTGTACGATTTGTAAATAGGTCCCTGAGGTTTTAGTATTTGCAAATAGGCCCCTGCATTAATACCTTTTGTGTTCCCAAAATCAATAGTCTTCTAACCACCATATGTTTTTAGAGTGAAATGACATTTTTGTCCATCTCTTTTATCCTTATATGCATAATTTCAACATCTTTGACTAAATTCTTTTTTATAAAGCATATAACATTAACAATTTACTTAGTCGGAGAAAATATATCTATATAAATTCTTTTTTTATAAATATAGGTTTCAATTCATTAAATCCACATTGATCATGACGACAATAATACTTGTACTCATAACTAGTTATGATTTTACAATCAATACATGATCCACCTTTGAATTGATGAAAATTTCAAAATACATGATTAAGCTTCATGTGTAGGAGATGTAAAAGAAAATATTGGGGGGGGGGGGGGGGGGGGGGGGGGGGGCGCAAATGTTAAAAATATATATATATATATATATTAATTTTTAGAAGGTACGGGGGAGGGGGAATCTTAAACTTTTCTTAAACATGGGTGATGCTTATGTTCCCAGGCCCTTGTACCTGGGTCCACCCCCGGTCATATGCATGAGAGGGTTATTATTAAGAGAAACTATTGCGACTTGAGATAAAATAATGGTGTTTTCGCAAATAAAAGTATACTCATTTTTGTTTAATTGATGTATGGGGAAAGCTGTCATTTATATAAAAATCCAATACAAATCTCATGGTGGATGCTCATTCTTGTTAGGAATATTGAATTTAGGGACATGAAAGGTATTAAAAGGAAAACGTAGGAGCCTTTTTATGAATACTAAAACCTCATGGGGCCTATTTACAAATTTTACAAACCTTAGGGGGGTTTATACAAAAAGCTCAAATTTCTATTCTTTACTAAGCGAGAAAAAAAAAAAAAAAAAAAGAAACCTATTGAGGAGCAAATAAGAGAATAAGAAAATTTGAGGAGGGGCAAAAGGATAAGACCAAAATCTATTGTTGGACATGCTCTCTCCTATTTTATAGGAAATTAACAGTTGAGAGGGGGCAATTGACCCCCACCCTCTCAACTGTATGTGGCACCGCCCCTGATCAAAACTAGACCTCAAAGAACGAAAGGACCCACTTGTTGGGTCCATATATACTATGGGTTGCAATCATTGACACTTCTCTTAAATATAAAGTATTATAATGGATCAATATATACTATGGGCTGCAATCATTGACACTTGTCTTAAATATAAAGTATTCATGGATCAACTGTTTTCTACAAGTGGGACCCATCATATTTGTCGATGTAAAGAACTAATTTAAGGGGGCTCCATGCATTGACGAGGGATTCTCCAAAATTTTGCACTCAGCCAACCATTACCGTTGATTTGAAATTCAGAAAAAAAAAAAAAAAGTTAAATAAAAAATATGCCTTCAGACTATTTTATTTACATCAGAAACAGCTGCATCATTAAGATGCTTTGTATATGTTATGACGATGGATAATTGCATCATCATGGGTCTTTTGTACTTGAAAAGACTAAAAAATGAAAGTATCCCTCACCCTATGAAGAGGGAAAGATACATATGATCATTCCTCATATTTAAGAGTCAAACTAAGACCCGAAAATAAAGTGAGGTCAAAATAAATTTTAAATCCTTTTTTTACAATTTTTGTTGGAGTCTGGATCAAGGTCAACGAGTTTGAATTATAAGACACAGTCTTGGGTTAACTATTTTCGGATCTAATTCAGTGGACCCAAACCTCCAGCAAGTGGGTGAGACATGGAGTTGTCAATCACTTGAGCAAATCCTCATTCTCGTTTCAAGTCCAGCATAATAGACCCAATCCGCACCTTGTTTTTATTGGTCAGATCTAGGTGCAGGTCCATACACTTGTAACTATATGACCCATAAGGACTAATCTTTAACTATTGTTATTTTCCACTTTGTGGGCACATTTGCATCATTTTTTTTCGTTAGTGTACCTTACGCAGATTTATAACATTGATTAAATAGGTTTTGTTATGCACTCTTAACAACATCTTGAAATAGTGGGCGCTGATTATCCCCGATCATCATGTAAATGTCGACTGAGAGGCCATCGAGAAAACGCCTGATCTTTTCTTCTTCCGGGGTAATGAGCGTAGGAGCATATTTAGCCAACCTAATAAACTGTTGTTCATACTGTTGCACCGACAGATCACCTTGTTTCAAATTTTGGAAATCCTTCTTCCACTGATCTTTGACGTATTTAGGAATGAACTTATCCATAAATTCTTCAGTGAACGTCTTCCATGCATTTTCTTCAGTCACAGTGTCTGCTTGGATTACTGCTTTAACCGAATTCCACCATTGGAGAGCTATTCCTCGAAACATGTACGCTGACAGACTAACTTTCTGCTTCTGTGTGCATCTAAAAACTGCAAATATTTGTTCGAGCTGTTCTATGAAATCGTCCGCTACCATGGGGTCTTCTGAACCATGAAATTCTGGCGGAAACCGCTTCCTAAATTTTTCATAAAGGTCATTCGGATCCACTTCTTTAGGAGGCATAACTACTTGCACTGGCTGAGCTGTCCGATTTGTCAGTTCCAGAATTTGGGCTTGAAACTCTGCCCGATCTAAATCAGCCTGTGCCCTTTCTGCAGCTCGTTCTTCTTTTTCTCGTTGCCTCTCCACAGCCCGCTCTGCTTCAGCCTGCTTTTGCTGCTCGATCTGATTATTTTGTGATTGAATAAAGGCTTCCATGAGTCGGTTGAAGCGATTATCATTAGGGTTCGACCCGCTTCCATTATTATCTTGGGATGGAGTTTCTTGGTGTGTCATTTCCTGCAAGAGGGTGTTAGCAGTTGATTCCTAAAAATAATCTAACAAACAACACTATAGACTTTACCGTTAGCACGTAAAGCCTATCTAACGAGATCGTATTCCTCACCACGTCCTAATTGTTTCTATCCAGTTTTAAGTTCAGAGAAACGTGCTGGCTCTGATACCAACTGTCACGTCCCCAAAAATACAACCAGGGGATAACGTGAAAAATGAAAATAAACATTCAATTTCCTGTGTTTAATGCAACACAAGCTCCCAAATATGGACCCACAAAATTTCGAAACATGGTGAGTCATAATAAAACATTTGCGGAAGCATTAAATCAATTGGCATTAATATTCAAAATCAACCCAACACATAACTCACTGAATATTTAAGGTTAAAGTTTCCAATTAAATTAAACAACAACTAAATATATTATGGAATTAAAGAGTCTAAGATGTCGATATCTCATGCGCAGATTCAAACGGCATTGTAGCCATCTCTGGCTCTCCACTCGGGTTCGTCAACTGGCTCAAACGCTTGAAACGTTTGACCCTCCTCCGTCTCCCCGACAGGGTAGGGGTTGGTACCTATGCACCAATAAACAAGGTAAACAGCAAGTACGAAAGCATAATTTATAAATAAAACACAGGATCAATAAGAGTAATGACAGGTAAAGATCATAAGAGAATAACATTGTGACAATGACGAAAAGAACGTATCACCTATATCCAATCTACACAAATAGAGCAATACAATAATCACACAGCAACAATGCTACTGCTTTGGGTGGTCAACCCTAATATAGCGGGAAAACCCGTTCGAAAGGCCGGCGGTCATAAACCGGTTCGTAATCAAAGGGCCGGATAAACCGGTTCGAATTCAATTCGGATATTACAGTGTCCGTACACATCGGTGATCAGCCGTCCAATTACAACTGCAGTCGTTCGAATATGACCAAATCAATATACATATATATATATATATATACATATCATAGTAGAATAAACCTAGTGACTTGTAATGCTCTGACACAGAAACCTAAGTCAAAGTGAAGGGCTGGCTGCACAATAATCCACAACCAATACCAATGAATCATTCAAATAAACATCCACAATATCTCAATCAATTGCCAAACCACATCACGGTCCATATTCAATCAACATAGGGTATGCAGCTAATAGACCAACATCAATCTCAATCATGTATGCACACCCGAAGGTCAATGAATAATCACAAGCCAATCCTAAGGTCAAACATAAGGTCTCGCACCCAATAACCACATGAATCTCTAAATAGATAAAAGATCAACACATCCCTTCTCAATCAATGGTGCATAGACCCAATTAAGGGTTTTCCAATAGAGATGGGTTGAGCTCGAATCCACTAGGATTTCCCCGAGGTCATACGAAGTACTAAACCCCATGTTAGTAAGATACCGTGTGCCCAGACGGTATTTACTTAGGTCCAATGATCCAATTGATAAGGTACAAACATATAATTTTAACACATTAAAACCCAAAGATATCATTTAATATTAATTTGCAAATAATAATGATAATACCAATCTTAGTTTATAATTTTAGAAAAACCAAGGACCCTATCAAAACATTTTCCACATTCAAAATAGTCAAAGGATTTAATTTGGATTTATAAAACCACCCAGGCCCTTATTCCTAATTTCTAGAAACTAAAGGGGTAAGTTATACAATTTAATAGAATTTAAAAGTCAAATCTGCACATGGGTGAAGGCTACATTTTTCCCATGCACCCTCAAACTACCAATTTCTACTCTCCATTCATTCCATCCGTTCTGTACTAACTTCACATGGGTGTGACATGGGATGACATCATTGTCATCTCCATTCTCTTCTTCCTGTTACAGAACACAATACAGAAGGACTTCTGCAATATTTTCAACGTCTACTTGTGTATTTCGGTTAGTGGCCCACTGATCAAATGCCCATGATCAGACCTCATTAACATGGTCGTCCAAGGCTATATGGCCGGATGTGTGGGCTAGATTTGTGATCAAATTACCCAGTGGACCCCACCATTGCCTAACATCCAAAATAAAACCCCTTTTTATGATTAACGCCCCAAATTGTTTAAATCATTAGATTAGGGGCCAGATGGGACCCAATCCCTACGGGTCTACTACCATCAAAGTCATCCCTGGGTCCCCTATCAGATGTGGGGACCCGATTTGCAAGTGGTGGCCCACCCGGGTCCCATGGTCAAAATCACAAAACAAACCAGTCGATTGCACATGTTCTGTTTCAAGTCAAGTTTGTAAATGTTCTGCAATAGTAACGCATTAACAAAATAACCCAAATCACCCCCAATCTCCGATCTCATTATTAAGCAAAATAACAAAATCGCATGACGACATTATCATATGAAGAGGGCATTAAAGGGTTTCTATATGCATCAACAAGCAAATCAAGGAAGAGCACGAGTATTAAATTTACAAATTATGGCTAGGTACTTGCCTGATATTCGCGGTTGAGGGAGACGGTGTAGAATTCCTATGCCAAAGCCCAAGTGATATCCCAGAGAAAAGTTGGAAGAGAGAATTGTGTGTGAGAATAGAAGAGTGTGGTGTTGTATAAATAGGGAATGGGACTAGGAGTTGTAATCTAACTTAAATTTCTAAAAAGAATAGAGTTTCTAAATAGATAAGAGTTTGGGTTGGAAGAGATAAAGAGTTTTAATTAGAGAAGAACTCCACCTACTAAACTGGGCCCGGGTTAACTATGGGTCAAGCCACCTACCCAACAAGCCTAACTCACCAAAGCTAAGCCTAACGTGGTCCCCACTTACACTAATTGCGTATTTAACTAATATACAACCAATTACATAATAATAATAATAATAATAAAACAAATAATTTATATATATAAATAATCAAAACGTCACATTCTCTCCCCCTTAGGACATTTGGTCCTCCAAATGACTAACATAACTCTAAAAGGAGATGCAGGCGCTACTTCTTCACTGAGATTAGAATGGTACCTTCCACGACGCCCGCCGAAGCATCTGCATTCTCATGGGTAAAAGCGTACACCCTGCCCTGCTGGGGTTGATTTTGTTATCCTTGTGCTGGCCCAAGTGGCCTCTGTTGACCCCCTTGTTGCTGCCTCTGCGGACCTTAAACTTGCCTTTGCTGCTGTGGAGATTGTCCCCTAAACTGTTGATTTTGAGGAGCCCTAAATTGATGTTGCTGCTGCTGCGGCGCCCGAGGAACGTGCGGACTTGTCTGTTGTGGTCCCTGTTGGGGTGCTGTCCTCCACTGCTGCTGTGAAGGCGCATGAGATCCCGCTGCTTGAGATGTTGATAACTGACTGCCCCCGTTAGGACAATCCTTCATCCGATGTCCAACCTGCTTACAGTGGAAACATGCTCCAGTTTCTCGATAACACTGCTCTGTTGTGTGATTCCTCCTACCACATCGTTCACATTGTTGATTCTGACTAGTTGGGAGTTGAGTTTGAGATTTCTGCCTCTTTGAGTTATTCTGGTTGTCCTGACTTGCAAACTGCCTTAACTGATTCTGCTGCGTTTTAGCCTGTCATTCCATAGCTTTCTTCTTTAGCGCACCCTCAGCCCAATATGCACTCTTAACAACATCTTGAAATAGTGGGCGCTGATTATCCCCGATCATCATGTAAATGTCGACTGAGAGGCCATCGAGAAAACGCCTGATCTTTTCTTCTTCCGGGGTAATGAGCGTAGGAGCATATTTAGCCAACCTAATAAACTGTTGTTCATACTGTTGCACCGACAGATCACCTTGTTTCAAATTTTGGAAATCCTTCTTCCACTGATCTTTGACGTATTTAGGAATGAACTTATCCATAAATTCTTCAGTGAACGTCTTCCATGCATTTTCTTCAGTCACAGTGTCTGCTTGGATTACTGCTTTAACCGAATTCCACCATTGGAGAGCTATTCCTCGAAACATGTACGCTGACAGACTAACTTTCTGCTTCTGTGTGCATCTAAAAACTGCAAATATTTGTTCGAGCTGTTCTATGAAATCGTCCGCTACCATGGGGTCTTCTGAACCATGAAATTCTGGCGGAAACCGCTTCCTAAATTTTTCATAAAGGTCATTCGGATCCACTTCTTTAGGAGGCATAACTACTTGCACTGGCTGAGCTGTCCGATTTGTCAGTTCCAGAATTTGGGCTTGAAACTCTGCCCGATCTAAATCAGCCTGTGCCCTTTCTGCAGCTCGTTCTTCTTTTTCTCGTTGCCTCTCCACAGCCCGCTCTGCTTCAGCCTGCTTTTGCTGCTCGATCTGATTATTTTGTGATTGAATAAAGGCTTCCATGAGTCGGTTGAAGCGATTATCATTAGGGTTCGACCCGCTTCCATTATTATCTTGGGATGGAGTTTCTTGGTGTGTCATTTCCTGCAAGAGGGTGTTAGCAGTTGATTCCTAAAAATAATCTAACAAACAACACTATAGACTTTACCGTTAGCACGTAAAGCCTATCTAACGAGATCGTATTCCTCACCACGTCCTAATTGTTTCTATCCAGTTTTAAGTTCCGAGAAACGTGCTGGCTCTGATACCAACTGTCACGTCCCCAAAAATACAACCAGGGGATAACGTGAAAAATGAAAATAAACATTCAATTTCCTGTGTTTAATGCAACACAAGCTCCCAAATATGGACCCACAAAATTTCGAAACATGGTGAGTCATAATAAAACATTTGCGGAAGCATTAAATCAATTGGCATTAATATTCAAAATCAACCCAACACATAACTCACTGAATATTTAAGGTTAAAGTTTCCAATTAAATTAAACAACAACTAAATATATTATGGAATTAAAGAGTCTAAGATGTCGATATCTCATGCGCAGATTCAAACGGCATTGTAGCCATCTCTGGCTCTCCACTCGGGTTCGTCAACTGGCTCAAACGCTTGAAACGTTTGACCCTCCTCCGTCTCCCCGACAGGGTAGGGGTTGGTACCTATGCACCAATAAACAAGGTAAACAGCAAGTACGAAAGCATAATTTATAAATAAAACACAGGATCAATAAGAGTAATGACAGGTAAAGATCATAAGAGAATAACATTGTGACAATGACGAAAAGAACGTATCACCTATATCCAATCTACACAAATAGAGCAATACAATAATCACACAGCAACAATGCTACTGCTTTGGGTGGTCAACCCTAATATAGCGGGAAAACCCGTTCGAAAGGCCGGCGGTCATAAACCGGTTCGTAATCAAAGGGCCGGATAAACCGGTTCGAATTCAATTCGGATATTACAGTGTCCGTACACATCGGTGATCAGCCGTCCAATTACAACTGCAGTCGTTCGAATATGACCAAATCAATATACATATATATATATATATATATACATATCATAGTAGAATAAACCTAGTGACTTGTAATGCTCTGACACAGAAACCTAAGTCAAAGTGAAGGGCTGGCTGCACAATAATCCACAACCAATACCAATGAATCATTCAAATAAACATCCACAATATCTCAATCAATTGCCAAACCACATCACGGTCCATATTCAATCAACATAGGGTATGCAGCTAATAGACCAACATCAATCTCAATCATGTATGCACACCCGAAGGTCAATGAATAATCACAAGCCAATCCTAAGGTCAAACATAAGGTCTCGCACCCAATAACCACATGAATCTCTAAATAGATAAAAGATCAACACATCCCTTCTCAATCAATGGTGCATAGACCCAATTAAGGGTTTTCCAATAGAGATGGGTTGAGCTCGAATCCACTAGGATTTCCCCGAGGTCATACGAAGTACTAAACCCCATGTTAGTAAGATACCGTGTGCCCAGACGGTATTTACTTAGGTCCAATGATCCAATTGATAAGGTACAAACATATAATTTTAACACATTAAAACCCAAAGATATCATTTAATATTAATTTGCAAATAATAATGATAATACCAATCTTAGTTTATAATTTTAGAAAAACCAAGGACCCTATCAAAACATTTTCCACATTCAAAATAGTCAAAGGATTTAATTTGGATTTATAAAACCACCCAGGCCCTTATTCCTAATTTCTAGAAACTAAAGGGGTAAGTTATACAATTTAATAGAATTTAAAAGTCAAATCTGCACATGGGTGAAGGCTACATTTTTCCCATGCACCCTCAAACTACCAATTTCTACTCTCCATTCATTCCATCCGTTCTGTACTAACTTCACATGGGTGTGACATGGGATGACATCATTGTCATCTCCATTCTCTTCTTCCTGTTACAGAACACAATACAGAAGGACTTCTGCAATATTTTCAACGTCTACTTGTGTATTTCGGTTAGTGGCCCACTGATCAAATGCCCATGATCAGACCTCATTAACATGGTCGTCCAAGGCTATATGGCCGGATGTGTGGGCTAGATTTGTGATCAAATTACCCAGTGGACCCCACCATTGCCTAACATCCAAAATAAAACCCCTTTTTATGATTAACGCCCCAAATTGTTTAAATCATTAGATTAGGGGCCAGATGGGACCCAATCCCTACGGGTCTACTACCATCAAAGTCATCCCTGGGTCCCCTATCAGATGTGGGGACCCGATTTGCAAGTGGTGGCCCACCCGGGTCCCATGGTCAAAATCACAAAACAAACCAGTCGATTGCACATGTTCTGTTTCAAGTCAAGTTTGTAAATGTTCTGCAATAGTAACGCATTAACAAAATAACCCAAATCACCCCCAATCTCCGATCTCATTATTAAGCAAAATAACAAAATCGCATGACGACATTATCATATGAAGAGGGCATTAAAGGGTTTCTATATGCATCAACAAGCAAATCAAGGAAGAGCACGAGTATTAAATTTACAAATTATGGCTAGGTACTTGCCTGATATTCGCGGTTGAGGGAGACGGTGTAGAATTCCTATGCCAAAGCCCAAGTGATATCCCAGAGAAAAGTTGGAAGAGAGAATTGTGTGTGAGAATAGAAGAGTGTGGTGTTGTATAAATAGGGAATGGGACTAGGAGTTGTAATCTAACTTAAATTTCTAAAAAGAATAGAGTTTCTAAATAGATAAGAGTTTGGGTTGGAAGAGATAAAGAGTTTTAATTAGAGAAGAACTCCACCTACTAAACTGGGCCCGGGTTAACTATGGGTCAAGCCACCTACCCAACAAGCCTAACTCACCAAAGCTAAGCCTAACGTGGTCCCCACTTACACTAATTGCGTATTTAACTAATATACAACCAATTACATAATAATAATAATAATAATAAAACAAATAATTTATATATATAAATAATCAAAACACCACCAGACCAATTGTAGATTCGCTCACAAATTTTCATCGAGAAATAGTCAGATCCTTGAGGCCACATAGTCCTTCAATGTATTTAATCAAGCTTTCTTACAAAACAGTTAGTCTTCTCCAAATGCCAGTCCAATCAAGTATTTTACAGGTTCCCTTTGTAACTAGTAACTTATTAGCCATTTGTACCAAAAAAATGCCACTATAAAAAAAGCGTTTAGCTACCGCGGCAAGAAGTTTCATAAATTCAATTTTTAGCACTAAAATGGGTGGAAACTCTTAGACGGTCCGAGAGGAGGGCCGAAAAAACCACTTTTATCACTCTATTAATGCTTACTGAGCGTGTGGCGCCTGGTTGATGGGGAAGTCTCAGAAACATCCATAAGCAGGGGTTGATTGGATGTCAAATAATCCAACACTTGCATGGGCTTGCATGATAATGAATATTGTAAAGGTTTGATATGCTGACAAGGATGGATGAGTTCATACTAAGATTAGGATTAATTTTAGATCTTCCATGTTAAGTTTTCTATTCCTGATATGATTAGGATAGTATTTAATTAGAGTTATAATTAATGCGATTCGCTTCTTAGTTCAGGTTAATTAATTAATGAGCTTTATTATATTCTATAAATAACCATTGTCCCTAAAAGAAAGAAAAAAACTATTTTATATTCTCAATAAAACGATAAGAGAGAATTTGGAAAGATGTAGTCCTTAAGTTTCTAGTTTCTACACTATTGTACAGATGATCACCCTTTTTCCTCTTCAACATTACTGTCCAACTGAAAGAATGGTAGAAATTTATTATAGGGTTTTAGAAAAGGTTTAAGAACAATCTTTATATTAAAGTCATGGGTTGATCAACCAAGTTTTGATATTATTCATTGCTTTTCAATAAAAGTTCTCTGTTTGCACATTGCTTCATCTTCTCGACTGCTCCATTTGTTTTGAGTGAGCGTCCAATGAATTTAGGAATTTATCTTAATAGATTTACAATTAAGGCAAGAGAAATAGATTGATTTCTCCTTATGTTATCTTATCTTATTTTGCTTCCTCGATTTCTCGCAACACAGGATCACAACTCCGGTACAAAAATGACCCAACTTGGCTTCCTTGATTGTGGCAAAGATATCTTCCTTAGCCTTTTGGCCAAGATGAAAGACAGAGATCTTGGAAGTGGCATCGATCTTGGCACAAATGAAGATCCAGCAATTGGCATTGATCTTGGCACGACATATTCTTGTGTGGCTATTTGGCTTAAGCAACACCAAAGGGTAGAAATAATAACTGATGACCTAGGCAACCGTATGACCCCTTCGTGTGTTGCATTCACCAAGACAAAGCGTCTCACTGGAGAAGGTGCGAAGAATCAAGCTTCCAAGAATCATGTCAACACTCTCTATGGTAAGTCATCAGTGTTCAAAGCCTTTTATATCTTATCACATTCATCTATTCACTTGCTTATGTTATATGATTACATGCATTTGGTGGATGGAGTAGGAAGTATGGAAAAAAAACTCACGTGGCATGTTGTTGGAACCTACTGAATTACAGTCTTCAGGGGTAGCTGGATTATCCATTTGCAAAAAAAGGATTCAAATAAATATTGCTACATGCCTTTCAATCATTTCATTGATTTTGATCATATGACTAGCAAATCGTTTTTTTGAAATGAATCTTTGTGCTACTGAGGCATTATCACCAGCTTGCCTTAATTTCATTGGCCCCATTCACCACGTTATTGTCTTTTCCACCTCTCTGTTGAAGCGCATAAGATCTCTCTCCTCCCTCTTTCAACACGGAAGTACGTGGGCACTTGGAAATGCATCTTCCATCAGCATTTGGTTTGATAGATGGATTGATCCGGATCCAATCGCTCTCCGATTCCCTCATCTGCGATTCTCTCCTCTGGAGACTGTTTCAGCCATTACTTAGGGTAATGTTTGGAGAATCCCAGACCATCTACCTGCTAACCTTCTCTCCCAAAGGAGCTTACAACCGATCTTTTAAATTGGATACTGGGAACTTTAGGCAACCTCTCCTTCTTAGAGACATGACATCTGGTGTCACTATAGCTTCATTGGATCCATTGGCAAAGCCCCTTTGGAACTACTTTATAAATCCAAGTTTAGCTTGCTTTAGTTGGCGTCTCCTTCGTAGAAAGACTCCAACAGATATCTTGGCAAAATCCAAGGGAATAAAATTAGCTTCCAGATGTCCTATCCGCTTAAGTAGCAAGGAATCTGACCTCCACCTCTTTTTTAGTTGTTCTTTAGTTTATGCTATATGGTCTTGGCTTCTCTCCACTACTGCTGGAACAATTTGGTCTGTTCTCTCTTTGGGAAGAGAAGGTTTTGGAAGAAAGTAGTGTGCGGTTACAATTTTCTTCCATGCCATCTCATTCCTGTGGCTCTTGAGAAATGACTCAAAGTACAATGGAAAGAAGGCTTCCTTTTCCAGAGCTAAGACAATCCTAGTTGAGTGCCTTAAGGAGATTTCTAAGCACCCTCCTAGCTTGAGTTCCAAGCAGTTCCTTCCACCCGGTCCTTATTTCTCTGGGAGTAATCTGCCTCTGATTTTCTTCTTAGCCTCATTGGTGCCTCCAAAGGTTGTTACCGCAGTCAGGTGCCAGAGTAAGGCATCTTTTAAATTTATCTCTTTTTTTGGGAGTTCCATCTCCGTTGGCCTCCAGGAGTTTTCTTTCTTCCTTTGTTAGCTCTCATTTTTGTAAATCTCTGGTATTTTCGGTCATAGGCAGTCTTGTAAAGTAGCTAGTGGCTAATATCCAGCCCATGTTTCTTCTTTCTTCCTCTTTAATACAATATTTACCTTTGTGCAAGTAAAAAAAAAAAAAAAAAACCTCTCCTGTTGAAGAGCAGGTCCAGCCCAAACCTTTAAGGATTTCCAAAATAAACAATAGTTATCTTTCTTATTTTGGATGCCTTTTTTTTTTTTTTTTTTTTTTGTTGGAAGTTTGCAAACTTAGAATGGGCTAATGACCTAAATGGTTAAAATGTTAGACAGTTTGGAGGCCATTTCATAGACGGATATATATGATCAACATATCAAGGCAACTTTTAGTCACAAACTACTTATACAAACACCCACTATGTATGGACCCACATTTGTTACAAGCCTTTTCTCTGCATAAGAGGATATGTATATAACGAATCCACATGGCACACTTCATATTGATTTTTTTTCTTTGTTTTTACTTCATCCCTAATTTGTAAGACCAATTTAAAGGTTATTTTATCTCCTTACCAAACCTATAAATAGGTAACAGTTTATCCAGTTGAAAGGTTATTCTATCTTCTTACCAAACTTTGAAATTGTCGATCTTTTTTTCTTTTAGATGTAAAGCGATTGATAGGCAAGAGATTTGATGATGACTCCGTCCAGAAAGACATGAAGCACTGGCCTTTCAAGGTCGTTGAGGGTGCGAGAAATAAGCCTTTGATCATTGTTGAATATAAGGGCGATGAAAGAAAGTTTGCCCCGGAGGAAATCTCAGCCATGGTCCTCTCCAAGATGCGCGAGATTTCTGAGGCCTATCTTGGGTCTAAAATTAAGAATGTTGTTATCACGGTTCCTTCCTACTTCGATGATTCTCAACGGCAGGCCACAATGCATGCTGCTTATATTGCTGGACTCAATGTCATGCGCATTATCAGCGAGCCTACTGCTGCTGCCATTGCTTATGGCCTACATCTTAATCATGACAGCTTTATTAATAAAAATGCACTCATCTTTGATCTGGGTGGTGGGATCTTTGACATCTCTATAGTGACTGCCAAAAAGGGTAAGTTGGAAGTGAAAGCCGCTGCTGGTGATACCCACCTTGGCGGAGAGGATTTTGACACTAATATGGTTGAGCACTTGATTTGTGAATTCAAGAGGCAGCATGAGAAGGACATCAGTGGGAATCCAAGAGCTATAAGAAGGTTGAGAACATCATGTGAGAAGGCCAAGCGAATCCTCTCATCCACTTATGAGACCAGCATAGAAATTGATTGCTTGTACGAGGGAACTGACTTTCAGTTTACTTTCACTCGTGCCAAGTTCGAAGAATTGAACATGGATCTCTTTAACAGGTGCATCGAGCAAATAAAAAACTGTTTTGAGGGATGCAAAGATGGACAAAAGTTCCATCGACGACGTTGTTCTTGTCGGAGGGTCAACTAGGATTCCTAAGGTCCAACAATTATTGAAAGACCTATTTGGTGGGAAGGGACTCTGCAAGAGCATCAACCCTGATGAGGCGGTCGCCTATGGTGCATCAATTGAGGCTGCCAAATTGAGTGGTGTTTCCAATATGAACGCGAAGGAACTGGTACTAGTGGATGTCACTCCTCTCTCACTAGGCGTCTCGGTGAAAGGAAATGTAATGCGTGTCTTAATTCCAAGGAACACTACCATTCCCACAAAAAGGAAAACCATTCTTATTACCACAGAAGACGGCCAAACCACTTTCTCTTTTAGTGTCTACCAGGGAGAAAGAGTTAAAGCCACCGACAACCACTTTTTGGGTGAATTGCCAATAAGTGTCATCCCTGCTGCCCCAGTTGGTGAAATACCCGTCACTGTCTGCTTCAAAATAGATGCCAGCGGCATCCTGACTGTCTCTGCGAAGGTGAAGAAGACAGGGCTGAAGGAAAATATTACAATCAGCCAAAGCGTGCTCAATCTTAGTGAGGAGGAAATTGAACTGATGGTCCAGAATGAAGAGAAATATAAGCTAGAGGATGAAGAGTACATGAAGACGGTGAAGGCGAGGCATGCTTTAGAAGACTACGCCTATGATATGAGGAAGAAAATCAATGATGCAACAATTAATTCAAAATTGTCTAAAGCAAACACAATGATTATTGAGGTCGCCCTGAAAGAGATGAGCCAGTGGCTTGAAAACAATGAAAATGCCAAGGTTGAAGAGTTGAACGATTGGAAGCACCAGCTAGAGAACATATTCAGGGAACGGTGATTTGCGATGCTTAAGTATTTATACCTCTGACTTTCATTCTAATTCTGCAACTTTTATAGTTTTATTATGATAGCAATGATTTAGCTAAAATATCTTTGTCCAAAAATCTTTAGACGTCTCACATTTTGCTATGCTTGTTAGTAATTTGCTTTTACTAAATGGTCAAGTTTTTCTTTCTGAATTCGGTCCATTATTTGATAGGAATCACTCCATTTAATATATTGTTTTGTTTTTTTTTAATCAAAAGAAGAGTAGAATAGTCTCTTGATTCTGCTCATAGTGCCATGACCTGGCGTGGTCTGAATATTATCATCAAAATTAGTCATAACTCCCACTCACAGGATGATGGGTTGAATTAATCGGTTTGACAATTGTGGTTTGAGGCAATTACTAGGACAATTAGTCAAAAAGTAGTTCTGGCCCTGAACTTCAATCATTTGGTAGAGCAATTGTGAATTCCATATTTTTGCTTGACATTAAAGACTTGTTTGTAGGTTTTGATGCTGATAATTTCACGCATTTACCAACGAGGTTGAATGGCATTGCTCATCATGATCTCACCAAGAACTCCTATGAGACGGGTAGTTTTATGGGTGTTAGGATTTTGTGTGTTGGCTAAATCCATGGGTTGGACAAAACTCTAGTGGTCCATTGAGTTGTGTTTCATATTTAAAAAATAACTCTAAAGATAGAAGACTTGACGAATTAGAAGACGAACGTTGGGAGAAAAATTACTGAAAGTTTGAATCATATAGAATATGGTTCACTTGAGCGACCAGTGAATTCGCTCAAGCAAACCTCAGACAGAAGCTCTTTCGTTCGACTCATCTTTTGTGATCGCTCGAGCCATAGTCTGAAATTCAAATAAAGTGGCTTATCTGCTCGAGCGAACTCCCACGTCGCTCAAGCGAACCTGGACGCAAATTTAGAAACTTGCCTAGTTTTCTATCCTAATTTGTCTCAAGTTAGTGTTGCTGATTCCTAATCATATTATAACACTTGAGGCACGAATTCAAGGCTATTTAAAGGACTCAAAGGCTATTCTAAAGATACAGCCTACCTCTCAAAGTTCTGAGTTAGAAATTTAATTTAAAAAATTATTATCTAGAGATTTATTAAGAAGTTGTGCTGCCAAGGTCTCTAGAGCCAATATCTTTTGTATCATTTGTAGAAGATTATCTTCTTGTGAGAAGATCTGAGGAGTCGAGTACAGGTTTGAGTCTATTGCAATCAGCGGTGTGAAGTCGTTGAAGCGTGAAGCGATACAAAGTAACTTCAGTCCTTAGGTAGGGGATATATGGGGAAGAAATCTGAGTTTCTTATAATTGCGAGATTTGTAATATTTGATTAGATCCAGTTTTGATCCGTAGTTTTTCACCCAGTTAGGGTTTTTCACGTAAAAATCTGGTTTCATTGTGGTGTGTCATTGTGATTTTATTTCTGCTGCATATTTGTTATTTTTGCACACTTTTGGACTGATTTATTAAGTGGACCTATCTAGTAATCTCGTACCCTTAAACTTTCAATGCAATGGGTGTGCAGGGATCTTCTTTTGTGTGGTTGGGTGGTTTCTCCTTTTACTGCTCTTTCTATTTTTGTTGTCGATTGTGCTTCTCTTTTCAATGAATCTATCTTTTAACTGAAAAAAAAGAAAAAAAAAAAAAAAACCCCTACAAAATCCGTATTTCAAGTATGTATTGTTCTTACCCCAATCTGAGCTTAGCTAAGCTCCAAGCATGTATCCTTGGTTGCTCTTTTTTTTTTTTTTTGCATATCTAATTTCTACTTTTAAAATAGTTTTAAGGCCATGGTTAATGATAATTCTTCAAGTTTATAAGGCGCAATGGTTCATCCATATAGGTAGGGCTAAGCAATTATGGAAGGGCGTACGTAGGTGTGGGCCAGTTTTCGAACTGGGTTTGGGCCTTGCACTGAGGCCTTTGTTTTTATCTTGAGTTGGCCAGGTCGGTCCATTTATATACGTTAAATACTCTAAGCTTAATCACATCCTTACGGTGCAACTCTGGTAGTTTTGAATACCTAGCCCAACCCCAATCTCAGAATATTAGGGTATGCGGATTTAGGTTCGGACCAAGAAATCAGTAACCACATATTTCTTAGAGAGACCTTCACATAAATTGAAAAGGGCCATTCACAATGAGAGAGGTTTTTTTTTTTTATTAGGTACTTAGAGTAGTGCGTGCAGATAAGTAGTGTGTGCAGGTGTATGAGTATTTTAACAAAGTTCGAAAAAAAGAAAAAAAAAAACATCCCTATTTTCAAAGTGGCAGAAAAACAGAGTTGCACGCGCAGAAGAAGCTTCAGTTAAAAAAGATGATACCAAATAAAGAGTAAGGACTCTATAAGAAAAGAGGAATTCAACCGGTCTCGATAAGAAACGAGGAATTCAACTATTGGTAAAGCCCTGCGTTACATATCGTCTAAGTAATTCCTTTCACAAGATTTCATAACTCTGTTTGGGCCTTTAACTTTTTTGGGGGTCCGTACATGTTAGCACTTCTCTTTCTGTGTTGCAGTAAAGGAACCCAATTCCTTCATAAATTAATCGCATGCATATAAAAGTGGTAAAAAAGAATTGTCCATATAAGATGTGGATTTAGTCTACAGCAGCTCCACAAGCCTGATTTCATTCATTAAATAATGCGGGCCCATCAAACAATCACAATTTACTGGACACTCATTCATCAAATAATGTGGGCCCATCAAACAGTCGCAATGGACTGGACACTTATGCATCGTAGATAAACATCGGTCACTGATAATTTTCTCTGTATGGTCATTCCTGCGTATGGACATCAATGTTGATAGAAAATCTTTTTACAGAAAGGATCACTGCAGAAGGCCCTACAATATGAATACCTTGATTGAAAGAAACAAATAGAGATGAATCTGAATCCTTTCGACTTTAGACCAAGAAATTCATCAGTAGGGCCCTCTAATGAAATCTGGCAGTGGGCCTATTAGGATCATTAGCTCTTCATCCTGTGAATAATCATAACGGTCCAACTAATTTTATTTGCTTATGCCTTAAAATCTATTAATAGGGCCCTTTTATAAAATTTGTTAGGATCAATTCACCATTTGAATAATCAAGATGGTCCATATTTGTGTGGTCTTTTTACAGTGAGTCCCATCATTTCAAACGCACGATCATTGTAGCAAGATCTTACATAATCAACATCCCTAATAAAAATAAATTGATAGAGATGAATCATGATCGTTTCATTTTGAAGCCTATAAATCTATCAATGGGCCCACTTAGAAAATTACCCTTGGAAAGATAAGTCTTGAGCATCATGGAAAGCTTTTTATTAGGAAAAGGAAACAATCCCTAGATTTTCGAAGCAGGTGATAACCTAAATCTTTGAAGCTTCCTTTTTAAAAGTGCCCCCCATACGTGTATATATATACACATGGTTTCATACTCATACATCTCTCTTTCTCGTTTTATAGTTTTCCCTCAAAGGTTATATAGTGCCCGTTCTCCTGAGCTCTAAACATTCCCAGGATATCAAAATCCTTTCGAAAATAACAGTATGTGATCTTTGAACTTGCTTCCTGTTTTTGTATTGGTAGTTTAGAGTATGTGGGCGCATTTGTGTAATCTTTTTTTCTCTTTTTTTCTTTTGTGAAGTGTTTTCTATCTTGGGGATATAAAAATTTCCACGGACACTATACAAGCATCATTTAAATGATTTTTTTTTCTTGAAAATAAGATTTTTGGGGGGCCATCATACTTTTTTTGGGGGCCAACGTACTCATGGTATCACACACACATATCAAGGGATTGATCCTTAGTCTTGAGGTTAGGTTGGTAGTTTTACTCCTTGACCGAGAGTGAACTTTATTTTATAGGAATAAATAGATGGATGCATGTCTTTGATAGTAAAAGGGGTGTTATATATCCTCTGTTATCTAGACCCTCTCTTTATATATTAACCCCTATTGATCATTCATCACTTCCATCACTACACGTTATGATCAAATCAAAGTTTCAGATCTTATTCAAGTCTCTGAGATGCCATCTACGAACACACCCTTACAAATATTTTTGCTGGAATATCATCTAACTAGCAGGCCTGCAGTGAACAAGTTTTTTTGTTTCAATTTAATCTGGACCACCCCAACAGACCAATCTTGAATGTGGTTGCTATTTTTCAAAAGGAATGGGTCAGATCCTCTTGTCAAGTCTGTAATGCACTTCAATACCATTTTCACTTTAATTATGGTTTCTTACCAAATAACGATCTACTCCAAGTAACTTTTATGCAGTACAATCATAGGCACCTCATTCACATGCTGGGGCGGAGCTGTGTGAAGGCCTGGGGGGGCGCGGCGCACCACACCCACCCCCCCCCCGCCCCCCCAACACAAAAGGTTTTAGACACTCCTATTGTAGGTCCAAAATGGGCCTCCCCCCAAGCCCAATCCACTTGTAGGTCCAAAATGGGCCCCCACAAGGTTTTTGAAGTAAAAAGAAAATTAAAATAAAAGAAGTGGCATAACCTAATATTTGAATTGGGTTTGAAAAAAATTCCTACCAAGGAAGATTCAAAGTATCTAAATGAATCCATCTTAAAGGCAATAGGCAAAGACAAAGGTGATGGATATATAACATTAATAGTTTGAAAGTCTCTTTGCAAGAGTATTTATGGATCAAATTCAAATCCCTCTTGCACCACTCATTCCCTCCATTATGTGTAACTATCAAACAGTGGTAGTTCTCATCACAAAACAGAAGAAAAAAAGAATCACTCTCTACTTGAGTTTTTACCTCGTGAATTCTCCATCAAAAAGCCAGTCCGGAAATATTGGACTTCCAACCTTATAATCGTTGAGATGGAGAGTGTCCATTTTGGGTGCAAAGGAAAGTGAAAAAACTATAACCATTGTAACCCCAAAATCACAGTAACCAAGCATGTATCATATGTGTAAAAGAGATCTTCTTACATACCGTGTATTTATTGAGTTGTTTGATGAATTATTCATATTTTGAGACAATGAATACTTTTTATTTGATTTTGGACATATAATAAATATGATTTTTTATTTGATTTGTAGATGGGAAAAAAATTATCTACAATTGATGGATTTTTTAAAAGAAAAAATCCTCAAAACTTAGAATCACATGAGATCTGGCATCTCGGTCCAGGGGCTACCAATCATGTCACCCTTGACCTTGCCAATCTCTCTCTTCACTCCAATTATTGGGACAACTCTGTTTTGCCAATTTCTCTTATAGCTTGTTCCTATTTTAGTACGGGTTCCTAAGATTTCATGCCAAAGATATTTAGATATTTCAAGTTCCCTCTATTACAGGAGTTTATTATCTGTCCATCTTTAACCCACTCTTAGGAACGAGTAATGGAGGACTCTCCACTCTCCAACTAAGTAGAAATTATGGTGTCTCTAATAAAGAGGTGCCTTTCAGGAAACAAACATCAGTCCAACAATGGCAGGATGGACTTGGACATCCTGCCTTCCAAATAGCTAAAAGGTTTCTTTCAATATTTGTTGTTCAGATTCTCTCGAATAATAGTTATGGAGCCGCAGAAGTCTCGTAAACTTCTATTCTTATGATCTAAACCCATAAGCTCGAGTCCATTGGATCTTATTAATCCACCATTTGGGCCGCATAATAGCGAATATTGTAGAGGTTGGATTTGTTGACAAGGATGGATGAGTTCAGATTAGATTAGTAGTAAGATTGCTTTAGATTTTATAATGTCAAGTTTTCTATTCCTACTAGGATTAGGATTATACTAGGTTAGAGTTATAATGTGATTAGGTTTCTTACTTAATGCTAATGAGATTTATTCCATTCTATAAATGGTCATTTGCTATTCTCAATAAAATCACAATAGAGAATTTGGAAAGATATAGTCCTTAATAAATTTCTTCATGATTTTAGGGATGATCAACCTTCATCTTCAACCTTCCTGTCCAATTGAATCAATGCTAGGGATGTGTTGTAGGGTTTTAGAAAAAAAATTAGAACAATATTTATATTCATGTCATGGAACCTAGTCTAGTTATCATTCATTATTTTTTCAATAAAATTTAATTTTCTTTGTTCTCACTTTAATTACTTTATCTTCTCCATTGGTTTTAAGTGAGATCTCAACAACTTTAGGATTTTATTTCAATGCATTTGCGAGTATGGTAAGTGGGATCTAACTGATTTCTACTTGTTTGACCATATATATTTTTGTTGATTGAGGGTCTTTTGGGTTGGGTTCATGAATAACCGGATTTGCCTTCCTTGATTGTGTTAACTGGATGCAACACTGAATCAATTCAATAGAATAAGATGAGAGGTATACAGTAGTTAAGACGTTTTTTTGTATTCAATGCACAAATAGCAGACTAATCTTTTTTATCAAGAATCAGATAATAGTGGGCCTTTGAAAGGACCATCTTTGGAGGGGACATTTATCAGGAATTCTATTTTGTATGCCTTCTCTCTTTTTGGTTCACCTTTCTATCTACTCGTGATTTCAGATCATTTGTCTCCTGTGCTAGATGGAAGGCAAAGGTCCAGCACTTGGCATCGATCTTGGCACAACATATTCTTGTGTGGGTGTTTGGCTTACACAGCACCAAAGGATAGAGATAATAACTAATGATCAAGGTAACCGTTTGACCCCTTCATGTGTTGCATTTACCAAGACGGAGCGTCTAATTGGAGAAGCAGCAAAGAATCAGGCCGGCAAGAATCCTGCCAACACTATATTTGGTACGTCATCAGTGTTTGAAACCTTCTATTATGTGATCACAAGCATAAGTTTTAAGAAAAGATGGGGGATGATCCTCTGCTAAATGGTATCTAGGAGGAGTTGGATCGTCCATTTGCAAAAACTGTTTCATTTGAATAGTGCTACGTGTTGTTCAACCCTTTCATTGTCTTTGATCATATGTCTAGCAAATAGCAATTTCAGATGAATCATTCTTCTGCTGATGCATAATCAACGACCTCCCTTAATTTCATGGGCATAGTCAGCCATATATTTTATTTTCTAACTCCCCCTCTTGTAGAGCAAGGCTAGTCTTTTTTTCTTATTATTTTTTTTTTCTATCAGAGGGTTTCCAACCCTTTGGGTTGGACTAGTCCCTCCGGACCCAGAGGGAAGCCGGGTAAACTTCCCTATAGCCCCAGTGTGATAGTGCACTTTTGAACCCACAACCTCCGGGTGCTAGACCCAAAAAAAAAAAAAAGAGCAAGGCTAGTCCTTCTTTGTTCGAATTAACAAAATGTACAATAGTTATCTTTTCTTATTTTGGGAGGCCATTTAAGAGACTGTGATTGTCAATAAATTAAGGCTACTTTTAGTCAAAAACAATTTGCGCAAAGCCCTTTCTATACAACCATCCATTGTGCTTACTAAGCAGCTAAAGTGCGATTTAGTTAGGTGGGGTGACAATTGCAGTCCTACCTGTTGGATGACCATTTTTCTCTGAAAAGTGAAAACACCAAATTTGAACCCACTTTTATTCCGAACCTTTTCTCCTCTTTAGGAGAAAATCTTTATAACCAATGAACATATGCTCTATTGGTCGTTGAATTCAGATTTTTGAGACCATCTCAAGTTTAAACAATATAGGGAAAAAGATTAATATCAATTGACAGGTTAATTTATGTTCATGCAATATGTCTAACCATATTCTTCCCTAGATGTGAAGAGATTGATAGGTAGGAGATTTGACGACGCTTCCGTCCAGAAAGATATTAAGCATTGGCATCTCAAGGTTGTTTCCGATGCAGGAAATGAACCTGTGATCATTGTTGAATATAAAGGTAAAGAAAAGAAGTTTGCCCCAGAGGAAATCTCTGCAATGGTCCTCTCTAAGATGCAAGAAACTACTGAGGTCTATTTGGGCTCCAAAACTAAGAATGTCGTGATTGTTGTTCCTGCATATTTCAATGATTCTCAACGGCAAGCCACAAAGGATGCTAGTGTTGCTGGACTTAATGTCATGCACATAATCAGTGAGCCCACTGTTGCTGCCATTGCCTATGGCCTCGAACGTAGTGATGGCAGCTCTTTTAAGAGAAATGCTCTCATATTTGATATTGGTGCAGGGACCTTTGACATCTCTCTGGTTAGTGTCAAAGAAGGTGAGGTGAAAGTGAAGGCCACTGCTGGAGACACCCACCTTGGCGGAGAGGACTTCGATACTAATATGGTTAACCATTTGATTTTGGGATTCCAGAGGAAGCATAAGAAAGTTGTTGGTAGGAAACCAAGAGCCATCAGAAGATTGAGGACATCTTGCGAGAAGGCCAAGAGAATTCTCTCTTCCACATCTCAAACCTGCATAGAACTTGATTGCTTGTATGAGGGAATCGACTTTCAGTTCACTTTCACTCGTGCCACATTTGAAAAACTGAACATAGGTCTCTTTAAGAGGTGCATCAAGCTCGTTAAAAACTGCTTGAATGATGCAAAGATGGACAAGAGCTCCATTGATGATGTTGTTCTCGTCGGAGGGTCGACAAGGATTCCCAAGGTCCAACAGCTATTAAAAGACTTCTTTGGTGGGAAGGAACTTTGCAGAAGCATCAACCCTGATGAGGCTATTGCCTATGGTGTTGCAGTCCAGGCTGCTAAATTGAGTGGTGTTGGCAATATGAAGGTGTAGGACCTGGTAGTAGTGGATGTCACTCCTCTCTCGCTTGGGATAAAATCAGAAAGAGATTTAATGGGTATTGTAGTTCCAAGGAACACAAGCATTCCCACAAAAAGGACAGTCACTTGTACTACCGCAGAAGACAGCCAAACCTTTGCCACGGTTAGTGTCTACCAGGGAGAAAGAGATAAGGCCACCGATAACCACCTGCTAGGCCAATTCACACTAAGTGGCATCCCTGCTTCCCCAAAACGTAGGATACCCATCATTGTATGCTTTGAAATAGATGCCAACGGTACCCTAACAGTCTCGGCAGAGGTGAAGATGGGGAAGAAGAATCAGATTACAATCAATAGCAGCACGCTAAATCTCAGCAACAAGGAAATTAAAATGATGCTTCAAAATGCAGACAAATATAAGTTACAAGATCAAGAGTACCGCAAGAAGGTGGAGGCACAGAATGCATTAGAAGACCGTGCCTATAATATTAAGAACGCAAACAAAGCTGCAATGATCTGTGTGAAGCCATCTACAGTGATGAAAAAGATGATTGAATGGACTCTCAAAGAGAAAAAAGCATTTGCTTATAAAAAGGTGGGCTTAAATGATGATCCGTGATGCTTTAAGTACTTCTATACAACTTTCATCCCAATTTAGTGACTTCCATTACTGAAGTATAATATCTTTAAGCAGATGTTAATACGTAACTCCAATGATTCAACTAATTCACCTTTGCTCTGCTTGTTAGAGTTTGCTCTATCTCAATAGACTTTTTTTTTTTCTGAATTTCGTCCCATCATCTAACATGAATTGTTACAGTTACTATATTTGATTTTGGCCCAAAAGCGAGTAGAATTTTTGTATTCAACTTATGATTGTTCCATGGCGAAAGGTTTGGATAGCATCCTCTGCATTGTCTCAACTCCATATAAATGAACGGATCCGGTGCAATACATTTGACATAATTAGTGAAAATACAAAACTGACATGCTGGACCCAGTGCACAGGTGAATATTTTCCCCTGGTGTTAATCTAAACTGTTAGTAAGAACAATTGTGAATTCCATAATTCTTACTAATATTGTCCTTTTACCGTAATATGAGCTTAACTCAGCTATGATCATGGATTTCTAGTTCTCCCTTTTTATTTCATATCCAAGTTCCTCAAGCTATTTCAAAGGCCATGGTTTAACACTCAGTAGTCAATCAGTACGTTCATCAAAATACAGTAGGAATGGGGCCTAAGCAAATGGGTAAGAGTGTCAATGGATTAGTCCTAGACTGTGTCTGACTAGAGTCTAGCCTGCTTATACCTTGCTCGGGTATTTATGTGCGACAGAAAATGGTCTTCCGTTTGAGTTCCCACATTCTATATTTCAACCTTATTAGAGCCGATGATATAGTTTAATCTAAATTTGCTTGTCTGGTTTTGGTTTTGGTTGTTCTACCTGATTCGGCCTGCCCATTTCCTTTTTGCCTTTCCCGGATTGTGGGGAATTCTTCTCTTTTGGTCATCTGTGCGAGCTTGTGGGACTAGCTGCATTATTCTGATGCTTGTTTACCTGTGTTGTGGGCTTCAACTTGTGCCCACAATGCTCTAAAACAGGCTCCCTATATCCTGGGGGAAGAAAAAAAAAATCTGTATATGATTAGCTCACACAACGACTACTCAACAAGTTATGTGTCCTCTGGTACAGCCAATACTTAATGGTGTACCTATATATTAAGCAATACTTGATTTCATTAAACAACAAAAGATACAAGAAATAATGAGAAAACAAAGACAAACCAATTTTTTTTTTTTTTCCTTTGTTCTATCCTTTTGTATTTTCTTCTTCCTTCAATGAAAGTTTATGCTACTCATAAATAAAACAAGAGGATTGTACCGGAAAAATCCTCTAAGAATCGTAATAAGCCAAAAACGCCCTCAATGTTTTATAAAGACTATAGTGGTCTCAAGGGCTCTTTGTTTGGTTTTTTTTTTTTTTTCTTTTATTTTCTTCTCTGAATGGGGATATCCCTACTCCTTTTACTTTAAAAAGTCCTAAAATCCTTTTTCCCCTTTCAGTTCTTCTCCCATCTTCTCTGATTCACATCTGAACCTCCATTAAAACCCCAAGATGAATCCAAGTCTTCCAATCCTTGTACTACATCAAACATCCCTGTTTGATGTTCCAGAACAGGCGGCAGCAATTCAGCAGCGGAAATTGAAGAAGAAGATGAAACCATCTGGTGGGTCTGGAAGATGAAAATATTTTCTTGTTCGAATTCTTGACTGGCAACTTCCATCACGTGGTGCTTAAGGTGGTTGGGCGGCTGACACTCAACTTAAAGGCCTTTGACCGGGGAGGTGGAGGTGATGGACAGGTAGCGGAAAGGTGAAGGCCTTTCTAGCACCGGAGAATGTATAATGGCAATTTTGCTTCTCTCGCTTTCTCTCTCTCTCTCTCTCTCTCTCTCTCTCTCTCTCTCTCTATTCTTGCCCCAAAAGCACTGTTTCTTGATGTGGGTGAACAAAAGACAAAGACAGAAAAAAAAAGTTTCTTGATTATGGTTCGTCTTTGATCTTGATTGATGTTGGTCAGAGCAGGCGGCAATGGTGGAGATGTGCTCGAAAACCCTCGTTAAGGCTTGAAGATGTTTGAAACCAAGCTTGGAGAAATCGAGGGCTTGACTTCTGCTTTGTACAAAGGATTTGGCTCGACTAGTGCTGTGAGCGGGGATATCCCCACCCACTATAGTACTGTGGGTGCTGTCTCTTAGAGTGGTTTCAGTTGGGACGGGGATATCCCCACCCTAATTAGTGCTGTGAGTGGGGATATCGCCGCCCACTAGAATACTGTGGGTGTTGTATCTCAGAGTAGTATTAGTTGGGACGGGGATATCCCCGCCTAATTTAGTACTGTGAACAGAGATATCACTGCCTGTGTTATTGATGTAAGCAGGGATATCCCCGCATACTAGAGTATTGTGAACGAGGATATCCCCGCTCACCTAATACTTATGGGC
The DNA here is from genome assembly GCA_029852735.1 of Persea americana. Lineage (NCBI taxonomy): Eukaryota > Viridiplantae > Streptophyta > Magnoliopsida > Laurales > Lauraceae > Persea > Persea americana. The sequence continues at coordinate 67,356,534 of CM056811.1, forward strand.
AAGATATTGCTACTCCAAATAGAGTTCCATAAGTATGGATACTCATGGTTGATCAAAGTAGTGTTGGCAATGGCTATTGAGAATTATATTTAACCAATATAGCGTACACATGTGAGCCCTAATCCATTTGTATCTCTCATTTGTGGAATTGAGCTAATGCCCATGTGTATATTTAACTGATGAAATCACAAAACTATTTTCAAAGCTTAACGATTTCTATGTTAGCCAATGCCCATGCCCATAACCATATCCAACCATTTCTATGTAAGCAAAAGCTGATGATGCCCAATTCTATCATCTTCTATTACATCCAAAGCCAATGCCCATTTGTATGAAAATGGGCTTTTTATGATAAGAAGGTTAATGTGGACTACCCACCTCTTTAATGGAGTAAATATTAATTATCCATCAAGGAGATGGAAGCTTTAATGAGTACTTCCAAACATCAACGTTTTTGGTAAAACAAAAGCATATGTGGAGATTGTGCTTGTCTTTTTTTTTTTTTTTTTTTTTCTTTTTTTTGGTATAAGGTAAATTTGTATTGAGAAAAGAGAGGGGAAAGGGTAAAGAGCCCCCCAAATACACATGAAAAACAAAAAGGAAGACTACAAAATTAACCAGCCCAACAGAGACAGGAGAAGACTGCCACTCCCAACTTAGCACAGTAAGGAAAAAGCAGCCACAATACAAAGAACAACAAGAAAAAAGGAAGAAGAAAAAGCTGCAATGCTATCCACCAATCATCCTTGCAAACATTCCAACACAACGAAACTGACCACCGAAACACCCCAGCAAACCCTCTGGCTACACAGCACCTGGAAGATAGCACCACCAAACAAAGCACTGTACGATCTGGATGAAAATTCTCAGCACCAAATGAAGATGTATTCCGAGGAAGAACTCTCCATTCAACGACAACAACACAGAAGAATATAATGGACAACAACACAGAAGAAAAGCTGAAGACCACCGAGAAGAAAAGATGAAGACATTCTTCCAGGCCCTGCAGCTGGGCAAAGCTTGTTGCTGTCTGCCAATGCAGCTCTTAGCAGCTGAGCCGAGATACACTCTAGTGGCAGAGAACAAGAAGAATCAAGTAACTGAACTTTACAAAACAACAGCTATACAATGCCACAGGAGAGAGGGAAGACCGTTAGAAAAACTAAAACTTCAACAATTCACACCCAGGGAAAGGAGAATGGGATGAGAACGAAGAGGGTGATTAGTTCCAAAATGAGAATTCACTAAGTCTTGCAAACGATCCACCAAAAACCTCTTAGCCCTATCCAGAGAGGGGGACTTGTTGAGATGCTTAGCATCATTCCGAATTTTCCAGAGCACTGAGATGGCGTGGAAGAGAATTGCAGCAGCACTTTTTCTTCTGGAGGCATCTTTGTCTTTGGCAACTAAAAACCAGAGGAAGGAGGCTGAGGCTGACTTGTTAGAAAGAAGCCTTATTCCAAAGGAAGAGAAAAGCCAACACTAGAATTGGTGAGCGAAGGAGAAGGAGAAGAATAGGTGCTGATCGTCCTCTTCTGTGCTGAGACAATTTGGACATCTAGATGCCAAGGAACGTCCAATGTGCTTAGCCCAGGTATCCGTAGGTGTTTTCCTGTGCATTAGGCGCCAGGAGAAGCAAGCTAATCTTGGATTGATAAAATGATTCCAAATCAAGCCATACCAACTTTTGACAGGAGCCTTGAATCTGACAAAATTCCAAGCATCAGAGAGAGAGAGAGGCGACCTGAAGAATTCCCATTCCAGATGAGAGTATCAGGGTTGTCATGGATTGTCATCAGGCTGGTCGAAAGCTGAAGAAACTCCTACAAGTAGATTGGAAGAGCTGCAGGAATATGCCAATCATTATTGACAATAATATCAACCACCAAGTCTAACTCAGAGAACTGAATGAGGGGGAATTTGGAAGCAATAGAGACTTTATCAATCCAAATATCGAACCAGATTGATATGGACTTTCCATTTCCAACAACCCAAGAGCACTCGGACTGTAAGGAGGAAGATAGGGATCTGATCTTTTTCCAGATGGGAGAGCCATTCTTAGGATTTTGGGGATGCCATAAGGAATTGACTTTGCAATATCTAGTTCTGAACCAATTCGCCCAAAGAGAAGAACCTGTAGTAGATGACCAGGCCAACTTCAGAAAACAAGCATCGTTAATATCTTTTAACCGCCTCAACCCTAGCCCTCCCTCTTGCTTTGGCAAACAAACAGTATCCCATCTGACGAAATTGCTGCTAAGATGTTCAGGATCTAAAGACCAAAGAAAGTTCCTCATTAGCCTCTCTATGAGGAGGCAGGTTTTAAAAGGGAGTGGAATGACCAAGGCAATGAGAATTGGAATCGAGCTGAGGACATGCTTAATCAGAGTAAGCCTTCCTGTAAAAGATAGAAGTTTGGCCTTCCAGCCTGCCAGCCTACTTCTGATGGAGTCGAGAATCCTTTTGAAGAAGGGATGGCGAGCACAGCCTAAAAATAGGGGAACCCCAAGATATGAAGATGAAAGAGCTGTTTGGTTAATCTGAAGCAAGTCCTTAACCATCCGAACTCTGGAAGCACTACTTTTTCCAAGAAACATTTGGCTTTTAAGGAAGTTAATAACCTGCCCTAAAGAGTCTTGGTATAATTGGAGCAGTTTAGCCAACCTTCTTAAGCCTCTTTTGTGACCTTTAAGAAAGACCAAAATGTCATCTGCATATAGAAGATGACAGGGGGAGAAAAGAACAGAGGAGATGGAAGAAATGAAACCTTCTTGCCTAAGTCTTTCAATCTTAAGGCTGAGAATCTCCTCAGCTAAAATAGAAAGGTAAGGGGAGAGAGGGCAACCTTGACGTAGGCCACAAGAGGAAGAGAAAACGCCAGAAGGGCTTTTGTTAACCAAGACTGAGCCTCTGCTAGTGCAAACCAATTCTATGATGATATTTATCCACTGCCGAGAAAACTTGAAATATTTCAAGGCCCTGAAGAGAAAATTCCATTGGATTTTGTCAAAAGCTTTAGATATGTCCAACTGTAAACACACTGTCCCACCACTCGTTTTGGAGTTAAGCTTCTGGAATAGCTCATGGGCCAAGGCTATATGGTGATGAATAGACCTACCTTTCACAAAAGCAAATTGGTGATTACAGATGAGATGAGGGAGGATTTTTTATAGTCTTGTAGCCAAAATTTTGGACAGGATTTTGTAGGTGAAGTTTAGGAGGCTAATTGGCCTAAAATCAGAGAAGAAAACTGGGGATTGGGATTTGGGGAGAGTGATGAAGTAAGCATTGGTGGCTCTAAGTATTCTGCCCGAGGAGAAGAAGTGTGTGACTGCTTGAGTCACATCTGAGCCCACAATATCCCAACAACTAGTAAAAAAGGCACCAGAAAAGCCAACCGGACCTGGCGAACTGAACTTCTTTAACCCAAAAACCGCATCTCGAATTTCAGCATGGGAGGGGGATTCGGTAAGGGACAGGTTTTGGGCAGCCGTAACTGAGGGACCATCAATATCAAAAAGAGAGTCATCAGGAGAGGTTGCAAGAGAGTGGACAAGTTGCGAAAAATAGATGGAAGCCTGGTTTCTGATTTCCTCTTCTTCCTCTATGAGAGTATTATCCACCTGAATCCTGTCGATTCGGTTACGAATGCTTCTGGACTTAGCAGATAGATGGAAGAACTTTGTGTTTTTGTCACCATCTTGAAGCCACCTGATTTTGGATTTTTGCTTCCAATGAGTTGCCTCATCTATGAGCCAGTTATGGAGATTAGACTTTCCAGAGTTTAGAGCCTGAAGGTGCCTATCACTTGGGTGAGCATCATAAGCCAATTGAGCTTCCAAGACTGAGTTCTCGGCTGCTGCTATGTTCCTTTGGAGATGCCCAAAAACTTCAAAGGTCCAGACCCTGAGCTTCTGCTTGAGAAGCTTGAGCTAATGAGCTAGAATATATTGGGGAGTGCCTATCACAGGAGTGAACCAGCTATTTTCCACTAAAGCAGTGAATGAAGCATGAGAAAGCCACATCACCTCAAATTTGAAGGGAATATTTTTTTTGGGGGAGGGTCTGTATCTGTGGGATAGGAAAAGAGGGCTATGGTCAGAAGATATTCTAGGCTGATGAGTAACCAAGGGATCCTCAAAAGTGTCAAACCAGGCTGAGTTTGAAAAAGCTCGGTCTAATCTTGCAGCAACATAGGCTTGGCCCTGCCTGTTGTTGGCCCAGGTGAAGCAATTACCTCTGAAACCAAGGTCCTTCAGGCCTGCAGCAAGAACCATGTCACTGAAATCCTTGACTGAGGTGGAAGATGGAGGACAGGTACTTAGTTTTTCAGAAGCCAAAAGAATGGAGTTAATTAGTTTTTCAGAAGCCAAAAGAATGGAGTTAAAGTCTCCAATAACACACCAAGGGAGGATGGTAGGGGATGTATTTATCAAGTATTGCCATAAAGTTCTTCTAGTTCTGTAATCAGTAGATCCATAGACCCCCGAAATCAGACCAGAAGAGGAGCCAAGCGGGTCAGTGAATTCAATAGAAATGTGTTGGTCCGAGAGATCAAGAAGAGAAAAATTGTAATTGGAGGTGGATTTACAAAAACACCAAAGTGAGTTATTGGGATTAGAAAAAGAAGTAGAAAAGCCCTAGGACTGGAAGCCAAGAGAGATGGAGGAGTCCAGGATAATTTTAGGTTCGGCTAGGAAAAAGATATCAGGAGAATGGGATCTTAAAAGATGGTGAAGCATAATTTTGGTAGGGGTATTGCCAAAACCTCTACAATTCCAGAAGAGGGCTTTAATCATTGGACAGGGTGATAGGGGGAAGACCACTGGATCTCCTAGTTTTGGGAACAGAAGAGGAGGAACCTTTATTTTTAATTTTACGTTTAGGTTTAGGCTTGAAAGAAGATAAATCAACTACCAGAGTAGGAGCTGAGGAGGGATCCAGAGGACTGATGGAGGTAGCCAGGGAAGGAGCTTCAGGAGAAATAGCATTAGTTACCTGGTCGGGAGATTGATTCTTGGGAAGCAAGTTCTCAGAATTAGTGGATAGGGAAGGGGGAATAGAGGTGCTACTAGTACCAGAGGGGTGGTGTCCAGAATCAGGGCCCTGACTCTGATTGTCGAGGCCTGAATGGTCATGGGATTGAGGATGATTTTTAGGAAATAGAGTGGACAAAGTAGGGTCAGCTAAATTGCAATTTTCTAATATAGAGAATGGGTTGGAGCAGTCTAACGCCGGGACGGGGATTTTGTCCAAAATTGCGAAAGCTAAATCAGATGGAAGAGACAGAATGGGATTCCCTAAATGAGGATCTTCTTGCAGACTGGATCCATAAGCTGAGGCTCTGAAGTAAAATTCGACTCAGGGACTGGAGGAATATTACCATCTGAGGAGAGGGCCTCATGAGCAGAAGAAAGTGGTTGACTGGCTGTATTCTGAACTTGCCTGATCTGAGCTTCTCTAGGTTCTGAATCAATGCCTGTAACTGGGGCTGGCTGAGGTTGCAGCAGAGAGGCAATGGAGGTCTTCAACAGAGCTGGTTTAGTTGCAGAGAAAAGGCATTTTCCTGAGAGATGGCCTACAGATAGACATTCTGAACAAGGGACATTTTCATAGTGCACTTCAACATCCACAGCTGTGTCTCCTTCCAACTCAACAAAAAGCTTCCTAGGGACTGGAATTTTAATATCAAGATTGACCAGAACGCGAGCAAAAGATAGCATCCTTTGTTTGGTTGTGGTTTCATCTAGGCGCAGCGGCTTACCAACGGAACTGGCAATGGAGAGAAGGATGTCGCTGCTCCAACTATGGTAGGGTACTCCTTTTAGACGAATCCAAACTGGAGTAATCGCTGGCCAAGATTCTTCATTTTGCCTAGGAGACCAGGATTGAAGCAGAAGCTTTTTCTTATCCATCATGAGGGGGCTTTGGCTGATAAGAATATCTCTGTCCTCTGGCGAGTTGAATCTGAACAGGAAGAACCCTTTCTCAGTGAGAGAGATGAGACAGGGCCTTGATAACCTCCATGAACGTTGAACCCAATTTTCAAGCTCTTCTAAAGAGGGCCACCTCCTGACGAATTTACCAATAGCCGAGAAGGAGAAAGATTCTTTACTGTTGTTAACCATCTGAGAAGGGATCTTCAGAGAGAGCTTGCCATCTATCCAAGTCGGCGGGGGAATAACAGGGGGAAAGGAAATGGGCATTTGGGAGAGAAAACTGGAATATGATTTCTGTATTTGAGGCTCTGGACGGGATAAAGGGGGCAGATCTTGATGCTTGAGAAGACTGTCAAGGTGAGAGCGGAGGAGTTGGAGTTGATCTAAACCCCATGTCCCAGAGGGAACCTCGCCATGAAGAAAAGTGCCACCAGAGTTGACTTGGAAGTTGGGGCTTTTTCTTACCTCTTCCAGAAGCTGATGACCGTCTAAGGAGTGGGAGACAGCCTGATGTACTATGGGTTCAGTTGAATGATAATGGAGGCAGGAGCTGTTGGAGACAGGGAGTAAAGGGGGAAAAGTTCTGGGTCAAAGTGAAATGGCTCAGCTTGGGAGTGATTCAGCATGGGACCTACCGGGAGAGGAGACAGGGCTGCCGGGGTGGGAAGTTTAAGAAGATTTTGGTTTCCGGGCGGATTTTGTAGGAGTTTGGATCTGGGAGAAGAAGGTGGTTTAGAAACAGGGGCATTAGAAACGGGGGCATTGGGTCTGAGGTCGGCTTGGGTTGAAGGGGCGTTGGATATGGGGTTGGCTTGGGTTGGATGGACGTTGGATATGGGGTTGGCTTGGGTTTCAGGCAGGGATATGGAAGGGGAAGGATTTAGGGTTGCGGGGGGCTCGATGAGATCTGAGTCCATCACCTCCAACTTTCATGTACAAGATTTCCAGAGTTTTCCATAGTAGATGGAGATTTTGCTTGGAAGTTTAATCAAATGTAAAAAAGATACATCTAGACTACTGACCTCTTTAATGGAGTCCAAAAATTTCTCCTTAAATATTCAATAATAGGATATTTCCATAAAGCAAGGTCAAGTGGAAGAGCGGTTACAGAGAGATTTGTCTGGATCCCAAAAAAAGAGCAAAGGGGAAAAGAGAGTTCGACAGTCTTTAAGTTGGAATAAACGATGAACGGGGATATCCCAACTCATTTATTTAGAATGAACTACAATATCCCCGCTCAGCACTAAAAGCAAAAATAAAAAAATAAAAAAAATTGGCGGGAGGACCCAACTGGTCTATATAAGATGTTCATGGTGTTTTTGGCTTTTGACAAGTCTTTGAGGATTTTTCTGATAAAATCCTCGTAAAACAAAGCAACACTACAAAATAAATCGCTAGAAGCTGTTCCCATTCCACCCGTGACCTAATCCTAGAGAATAGCAAGCATATATATGAGCTGCCCCTCCAAATTCCAATGAACGAAATCAAAATAGATAGTTTCAAAGAAAGAAGATAAAATCTAATTATCTAAATATCTAAAATGATTGAACTAATAGACTGGTCCTCTCCTCCATTAATGGCTTTAATCACTTCTTTAGCATCTGACAGCATGGATACTTTGGATAGACCCTTTTCTTTAGCCTTTTTTTTTTTTTTTTTTTAATTTATAGCAAAGAGTATCACAACCACTTTGGGCTTTTCTGATGAAAAGACCTTCAGGCCTCGGATAGCAAAGAGTATCATCAACAATAAACCCATTTAAGAAAATAATACAAAAAAAAAAAAAAAAATCAGACTTCGATGATGCTATTCGAGGAGTGAAAATATAAAAGAATAGGAGAATCGTATGTCTGGTAGGTTTGATGAATGAAAACCGTGGAAGTTAAATAGTTGAATCATTTCATTACATGGTACTTATCAGATTTATTTCGTCTTAATAACAAGGATATGGGCGGTTGACTTTTCTCAACTAAATATTGCAAAAAAGAAAATTGACCACAGAAGGAAAGAACCAGGATCTTTCCCCGTAATATGCCTTTTGAGTATATCGACAGCATGGCTGACTTTTCAATGCTATATATATTTTCTAGTGTATTGACCACCGCAAAGGAAAATTTATTTTATTTTGTATAGTTTTTCATTTGTTGGATATAAAGGATATTCATGTGCATCTATCCCTCACCATAGGGTGATGACATTTTTTCTTTTAGCACATGAATTATAGAAGTGTACATCACTCTATTTACTTGAAAATTCTCTTTTGTACTTGAAATTTTCTAATTATAGAAGTGTCCCTTATCCTATGATGAGGGATGGATACACATAAATATTTTCCGTTTTATATTATAATAAATTTGGAAAGCATTTCTCTTATGGGAATGTTTGCAAGCATGCCAATATCCTCATTCAGTCATTAAAGAGGTGTGGGTCCCTATGAAAACGATTGGACCCCTAAATTCTAAGGAAGTTTATCTTTAGAGGAAAATATCAGTATGGAGATATTCATACATGAAAAAAATTTCCTATTCAATTTGATAGTAGGCTCAACTCTAATTAGAGTGTTACTTGGCATAAACAATGCTAGTAATAAGCATAGATTTCCTTTCTTTTCTTTACTCCAGCACTTATTCCGACAATGGTATATCCCTTTCTAGGTTTTATTTTGGTAAATACTCCCTTTCCAGTTGAGCTATAGATTTGGGACTAGGTTTTATATTTATTAGAGTCCTAGCTACTAAGCATATAGTTTCTTCTCTCCCTCCCTTTTTTAATTTTCTTAAGTATCTATTAAGCATGTAGTTAGTTAAAGGATTTCTTGAGAAATCCAGTGACTCGGATAAAGAAAAAATTAGCACTAGAGCACAAGACAAGGAAGATTGGGACAAGGACAACATTAATTACAGCAACATCCTTTTTGGATGAGCTCATGAAATTTTTTTAAGGCTCCTCGTTCAGATCCCCAAATGGAAATCTAATATCTCAAAATAATTGTACCTCTTTCTGGGTATTGGTCGAGTTTCACTTCAATATGGGACTGCATTGAGATCGATCGCTATAATTTGTTCATTTTTTAAAGTGATCAATCTAACGACTGCTAGAACTCCTGCTTAAATGAAGTTTGATGAAGAACCAAATACAGAGGGAAACTTATTTCAGAGTGGTTTAGAATCTCCATAATTGGGCCCCAAGAGGCTCGTTTTTGAATGGTTTAGAATCTCCATAGTTGGCTCCCAATGATGAGCCTCGTCATTCACTTTTAAGTATGAATACGAGAGGATCCAGATTCCATTAAATAATGTGACTAAAAGTCAAAATGTAAAAAAAAAATAAAAAATGGTTGGAGATTTAAAAGAAATTTCAGCCAATCTCTTTCAAAATTCTCATTATAAATAGACTTGAAGATTGGCTCTTAGAAATATCTTCCAGTAGCAACTTCAAAGAAAGGATAACCACAGGTTCTGCCGCAGCGCTTCAACCACGATCGTCTCATGTTATAATAAGTCAGAATTCAAGAAATTCGGTATATGTTTTCCTTCTTCAAGTTTCTTTCTATACATCGCTGAAAGGTGTTCATACAATTGCAAAGAGAGGATTACACGCTTTGCATATTTTCATCAGTGAGAAAGGAAAGAACCCTGAATTCCTACCCCTCTTATTAGTAACATAAAAACCAGTTGCAGTTTATCGGACTTAGTTCTATCTGCCACATCTTTTGATGTGCAAGTGAAGCTTTTCTTTCTTCTTCTTTTATCCCTTGCTTGCTTTTATATTCATTTGCCATTTTAGTTCCACCACTGCAGGTATCAGATGGAAGGGAAAAACAATGGTTTGGCCTTTGGCATTGATCTTGGAATAACTTATTCGTGTGCTGCTGTATGGAAATATGATAGGATTGAGATCATACCAAACGATCAAGGCAACCGAATCACACCATCTTGTGTGGCCTTCTGTCAATTCAATCAACACCATCTTTGGTAAGTTGCCAAGATCTCAAGCTTCTTCCTTTAGGTTTCAAGACCTACCTCAATTGATTTCTATATGTAGTCTCATAGCATATGTTCTCCTTTAAAATGTTTGTTTAGATCCGCCTTTTAGGACATGTTTATCTGTGTCAATGGAAATCCAGTTTTGGTGATTTTTTCCTCTTCCGTGAAAAATAAAAAATACCTGCTCTCGGGAAAAGCTTTTTTAATTAATCTCGATTGATTTTGTTAATTTTTATTCGTTTTCTCTTAGAATATCGCCTACAAAACCGAGCATAGATTTACTGTAGCACAAAAAAGTATTTCGCAATCAGCTCTTTTTCGATGGAAAACAAGCCCCACAAACGAGCCCGTCTTTGGATTTGTATTGAAATTATTGTGAACACATATTTTTTTGAGCTTATTGCCCTATAATATTACACCTGTAAGGATGAAACCCACCGGGCCCCGAACCGAGCTGGCCTGCGAGGGCAGGGACCGAGCTGGTGTAACCGCGGGTAGGTGTCCCCACACCTGAGAGGGGGGCGAGGCCACACCCAACTGCAGGAGGTATTGTATACACTTCAGGAGAGCGCGATAGGCTGCTCCCTACGCATGCTTTTGTCCCACATCGAGTGTGGACGCCTCCCACCCTTGCCTTATAAGCCTTGGCGTAAGGACAAGGATGTACCAACACACCTCCACGTGGGAGTGTGTTGGTACATCCTTGTCCTTACGCCAAGGCTTATAAGGCAAGGGTGGGAGGCGTCCACACTCGATGTGGGACAAAAGCATGCGTAGGGAGCAGCCTATCGCGCTCTCCTGAAGTGTATACAATACCTCCTGCAGTTGGGTGTGGCCTCGCCCCCCTCTCAGGTGTGGGGACACCTACCCGCGGTTACACCAGCTCGGTCCCTGCCCTCGCAGGCCAGCTCGGTTCGGGGCCCGGTGGGTTTCATCCTTACAAAAAGGCGTGGGAGTGTGTTGGTACATCCTTGTCCTTACGCCAAGGCTTATAAGGCAAGGGTGGGAGGCGTCCACACTCGATGTGGGACAAAAGCATGCGTAGGGAGCAGCCTATCGCGCTCTCCTGAAGTGTATACAATACCTCCTGCAGTTGGGTGTGGCCTCGCCCCCCTCTCAGGTGTGGGGACACCTACCCGCGGTTACACCAGCTCGGTCCCTGCCCTCGCAGGCCAGCTCGGTTCGGGGCCCGGTGGGTTTCATCCTGGGACTTGTTGTCCATCTGCGCCCACCTTGCCATGTCCTGGGGAAGGGCGCACGATCGTCCCAGGGCGACAACCACTTCGGGGCTGACCGCTCGGTCCGACTCGGCTAGTTCCCTCCCCAGCACCCCCTTGATGTCCGGTCTCCAGGGGATGAAGTCGGAAGGAGCGGCGGACCCCCCAACCGACATGGCAGGCTCAGTGGCAGACGGGGCTTCGACCCGGGGCCTCTTTTCGGGCCTGCGCTCCTCGACGACCTCGGCAGCGTCACCTCTGCCTGGGTCGGAGTGCGATTCCTCAAAGACGATTGCCGGAGGGCTCGTCCCGACCTCGGCTGCAGCAGGTGTTCCCGATTGAGCACCGTCTGTAGCCTCCGGAACCGTCTCGGTCTCAGGAGCAGAGACCTCTGTTGCATCTGTCGCCGACGTGCTTTGGTTGACGACGGCACCTAGGGAAGGGACCGAGGTCTCGCCCATACCTCCAAATGCAGCGGCGGCAAGGTCTTCCGCGACGAAGCGCTTGCGGCGACCGCGCAGCATGTCGACCTCGGACTCCTCCGAGCTGGATGTGCTCCGGGATTCGCTAGAGACGACAAATTTCTGTCTTTGCCGCCTGCGCCCGGTCTCGGCTTTCTTTGTCGCTCCTCGTTCACGGACGGGAGATTGTCTACCCGATTCTACCGGAAGGCCGCTGGGGATCGCTACAGTAACAGTCTCTGGAACGAGAGCCTGAGTCGGGTCGGTGCCCGGTCCGGTGTCTTCTCCGCGAAGCACGGAGTCGATCCCGGTCACCCGCCTCGGAGCTAGGAAGGACTTGTAGTGCGGCGTGTACCCCAGCAGCGAATACGCGGCTCGACAGTGATGGCCGCGGTACTTCCGCACCTTCTCGTGCCAATCACTGTTCACCCTCCACCGGTTCCTCCTGGCAAGTTCCCTCCTCTGCCGAAAACCTGCAGGAACAGAACAGTGTCAGCAAGGGAAAGAGATGATTCAAATTCAAAATCCAGGGGCCTCGGTTTTTACTTGGGGGGACTCCAATTTTGCGCGGTATCCGGGCCGTGGTGCTGGGTTCCGCCTCGCCGAACTCCCACGCCCCGCGAACGAAGACTCGGTCCTCCCCCGCGTATTTGTACGAGTCCTCCAACGCGGTCACAAAGGCAGTCCGGTGGAGCCTTAGCCGCAGATAATACGTATGCCCCTCTGCGGATTTGCAGAGGTCATACGCCTCCTCGATGTCCGAGACGCCGAGGTTGATGGACAAGACCTCGTTGAGCCGCACTGTCCCCATGATAATCTTGTATCCGTTGGGGAGCAGCTGGCAGGGGCTCAACCCCCACTCTCGGAGACATTCCCTGAGGAGTGGGTGGAGGGGGAACCGGACTCCTCCCTCCACGACGGCCACCAGCCAGAACGGCATCCAACCGTCGCTGTATGTGAAACCGTCGTCGGGGCCGTCTGGTCTAATCTCTACAGTCGCAGGGACCTCGTATTCCTTCCTAAACAGGCTTATGGACAGTGCATCCCCTAGCCAATGCCTGTGCACACCCATTCTAGCCTAGAAGGAGGAATACCCACCAGAAGGGAAGAAGACAGAAGAAAGAAGTCCTACAGTGAAGCTCTGCGAGCAGAAGGGTCGCAGGCAACAGGAAAGTATTGTTCTTCAGTAGGTTGCAGCAGAAGTTCTGAGGATCGAAAAGAAGGAAGACGGAGAAGGAACCCTAATTTATAAAGGATGGAGGCGCCGTTTCAGATTTCGAGAGAAGCCTTCAATATGGCCCTACCTCGAGTAGCCCTAGAGTCGCCTCGGGCAGCCCAGTCGTCCTGCAGATTTGATTGCGCGCCCTCAACAAAGGCGACACGTGGCACGGTGCCACATTCCCAGAGGACTATTCAATGCCTCGACAGGCGAAAGGGCAACCGCCTCGACTGACGGAAAGAACTTAATGCAGCACTCCACGTCAGCGCAAGAACTTAATGCAGCACTCCACGTCAGCAAAAGGCGATGAGGAGACCCCATCGAACCGGCACTTCGGCAGTTCGGCACAACGGGCACTGTCAAAAGGTTAGTGGCAGCACCGGCCTGACTAAAACCACTCAGCTCCCGACCTGCTCCAAGGAGCCCACAGGCCAAAAGCTGGGGGGGAAATAATGGGTACGGAACAGCCGTCGGAGACCACGGTCATGCATCGGGTCTCGGTCGTTGGCCGACGTCTCAATCCAAAGAATAGCAAGGAGTTTCGACTCAAAACAGAAAAGCAATGCAGCATTCCATCAACCACAAACATTTCATCAAAAACAAGAAAGCATCAGAATGCGAGCGAAAATCAGAAATTTTTATTAATCACAGCTCCTGATTAGAAGACGGATGAAGATACAATCAAAGAAAGAAAAAATTACAAAAACCCTCAGAGGGCTGCAGCTTCCACATTGCAGTCGATCTCTGGAGGGACCTCGGCTGCGACCGTGCTGGCCTCGGTAGCAGTTGGGGCAGTTTCAGGGCAAACCACGGCGGCTTCAGGAGGGACTTCGACGACTGCCGCCACTTGGCAGCCCCCGGGATCAGCACTGACAACCGGAGCCTCTTGAGGCACCTCGGGAGCAGCGTCCGCCTCCGGGCGCGACTGCGAAGGAGGGTCGGAGGAGACCTGGGACACGGCTGCGAGAGGCCCAGAGTCCGGGCAGGAAAAACTTGGGAGACTCAGGAAGAGTGGGCTATCCTCGGGGACCCCAGCCTTGTGCAAGGCTGCCTTCCACCCGAGCTCCCAGGCTCGGTCCCGGATCCCCGGCAGCTGAGCCTTGTAATCAGCAGCCAGCTTGCCAACCTCCTCCTCCATGATGGAGTCATGCTCGGCGAGGAACTCCTCCTTGAGCCTGGCCTTCTGTTTGGCCAGGGCAGACTCGACCTCGGCCGCCTTCCCCCTCAGCGCCTTCTCCAGGGAACTTTGCGCCTGGTTCCGCTGGGAGAGGAGTCTCTTGTTTGTCCCCTTTGTGCTCTTCAGTTCGTCCTCCAGCTGTTTCGCCGCAGCCCGGAGATCATCGAGCTCGGAGGAAAGGTGCTGGTTCTGGACCTTCTCGTCCTCCAGCTCATCTTTGAGGCGCTGGACCTCAACCTTCGACTCTTCGAAATCAACGACGAGGCCGGCGTTCTTGGCCGTCACCTCCGCCAGCGTCGCATCCTTGGACGCCAAGGACGCCCGCAGCTCGTCCCTTTCGACCACCCATTCAGCTGCCCGCGCCTCGGCCGCGTCCAGCCTCTCAATGCCCACCTGGCACTTCTGCAACAGCTGCAAGACGGAAACCCGAAGTCAATAAGACGACAGGGACTAAAAGCTGAGGGAAAGACAATTGCACCTACCTGCACAACAGATTGCATCGAGGAAAGCAGGAGAGACTCGTTGTCCATCTCCGCCCACCTCGCCATGTCCTGAGGGAGGGCGCAGGCTCGCCCTAGCGCTGCGACCACTTGGGGATTGGTCGCGCGGTCCGTTTCGGCCAGCGGCCTCCCCAGAGACCCCTCGATGGCCGGCCTCCACGGAGCCGGAGGAGGGGGCAGGATCGTCCCACCAGCAGACGAAGTCGAAGGGCCAGGCGAGGCCTCGACCCTTGCCCTCTTCTCGGGTCGTCCGCCCTCGACAGCCTCGGCCGAACGGGCCCGACGTCCAGCCCCAGCGGCATGATCCGAGGGTGGGACGACTGTGGTCACGGCCGGAGGCGGAGCTGTGACGACCCCTGCCTCGTCAGGCCGAGCAGCCGCGACCACGGCAGGACTAACCGCCTCGACATCCGGGGCAGGAATGCCACCTGGGGATGCCGGAGGCGCCGCGGCCACTGCCTGCGGAGGATCCCGGACCTCGCCTCCGATGTCTCCGAAGGCCGCCGCGGACAGGTCCTCCGCGGCATAGCGTCGCCCGCGCTGGCGCAGCATTTCCTCTTCCTCTTCCTCTTCCTCCGAACTGGACGCTACTAGCCTCGTTCGGGAAGACGGGGGCTTGGCCCTCGAGGGTCTGGCGGACTCTGCGGCAGAGACTGCTGGAGCACGTTCTGCCAATTCGACCAGGCGACCGGCGGGAATTGCAACGGTCACTGTAGCCGAGCTCGGTACCACGGCCGCCTCTGTTCCTTGACTCGCACCTTCGCCGCTAAGGACGGAGTCTATCCCCGACACCTTTCTGGAGGTGTTGAAGGACCGATAGTGGGGCACGTACCCCAAAAGGCACCAGGCAGCACGGCAGTTGTGGCCGCGGTAGTTCCTCACCAGCTCGTGCCAGGCGCTGTTCACTTTCCAGCGATTCCTCCTCGCGAGCTCCCTCTTTTCGCGAAAATCTGCACAGACAAAACCATGTCAGAAGCCAGAAAAGGAGAAAGAAAAGAACTGCAAACCGAAAGAACTTCGGCCTTTACTTGGAGGAATCCCTATTTTTCGAGGGACCCGGACCGTGGTAGCAGGCTCTACTTCGCCGAACTCCCATCCACCTCTGACAAGCACTTTGTCTTCGCCAGCATATCGGTTGGAGTCCTCTAGCGCGGTTACAAACCCTGTCCGGCGGACCCGCAGCCGGAGGTAATAAGTATCCCCCTCTGCGGATTTGCAGAGGTCATAGGTGTCCTCAATATCTGGGACGCCAAGGCCAATTCCCAGAATCTGGTTGAGCCGCACTACCCCCATTATGATTTTGTATACATTGGGGAGTAGCTGGCAAGGGCACAACCTCCACTCCCAGAGGCAGTCCCGGACCAGTGGGTGCAGGGGAAAGCGAACTCCCCCTTCCACTACAGATACCAACCAGAAGGGCATCCAGCCGTCACGATAGGTGAGGCCGTCATCGGGGGTATCCGGTCTGACCTCCACATTGGAGGGGACCTTGTATAAATCCCTAAAATGGACTATGGAGTCTGAGTTTCCTAGCAGATGCCTATAGACTCCCATTCTCGACTCAGACAGACCTACCTAACGAAGACGAAGAAGAAGAAGAAGACGGAGAAGACTCCTACTAATGGAGATTGCCCTAACAAAAACACCGGAAGGACGTAAGCGCTGGAGAAAGCTCTCTTGCAAAACGCAGTAGAAATCTGAAGAAAGCAGAAGAAGGTGAAGACGAAGGGGGCGCCCTGATTTATAAAGCCTGGGGGCGTCGATTCGATTTTCGAGGAGAGCCTTTAAGAGGCGTCTCCTCAATCAACCCTAATGTCCCATCTCGCAGCCCTAACGTCTCCTCGAAATAATGGCAAGACAGCTAAAGGAAGCGACACGTGTCACTACTAGCGCGATATCCGAAGACTATTTAATATCCAGGACGGGCGAAAAGACACCTCCAAGGGGCCCGCGTGATAGCAGCGACCCCCAGACCCAAGGGGGCCCTCTTGATCCGAAGCTCCCTCGTCCCGGTACTACCTTCATGACGATCACCCTCACTTGAGCTCGGTAGCAGAACCAGTTGTACGGTCATCAAGCTTCTGACCCCTTCGAGCCAGGAGGCTCTCAGGAGTCAAAAGCTAGGGGGCAATTGTGTGGGAAAAACTCCGTAATGACGAAGTTAAGCAACGATCACGGCTAAGCTCCCCGAGCTCCTCAGCCTCTGTGGTGGAAGATCGTCAGCTCGGCAGCTCGGTAGATCAGTCTAGCTTGCGAGGTCAGCACCGCAGTTCGGCAGCTCGGTATGAGTGCCAGTCCGGTGCATTGGCGCGCCACGGCCAAGCTATCCTTGGTCCCAGGCCACAGCACCCCCAGCCACAGCACTAGAGTTAGAGTGGGCCGCCATTCTCCTCCTAGAGTCAGAATGGGCCGCCATCTACCTTCTGGAAATACGGCGCGCCCTGACAGATATGGGCGGTCATTTATGGCGATAGGATTGCTCATTTATGGTGATAAGAGGTGTGCTTTATCATCCCTGTACGCCAGCCGGCTGAAGGCGTGGAAAGTGAGGTAGGGGTGTTGTCCGCTCCACCTACTGCTGCCTGTCAGGGTATGGAGCGATGGGACCTCACCTCACCTACCCCCACTCACAGAGAGAATGAACGAGGAACACTCGCCTATATATGCATGGGATCAGCCCCATGAGAGGTACGCACTACGCAACACACAGCCCACTACTTTCAACATTAGACAAGCTCTCATTCCTCTCTTCCTCCTCCTGTTTAGTTTTCTCAGAACTAACTCAGGCATTGGAGTGCCTTCGGCTCACGGCAGCCAGGGCCTCTGACCCAAGTCTTTCTCCTTCCCTTTCAGGTTATTGGAGTTCAGTGTTTCCCGTCCTAAGGAGTTTAACCTCAATCTCATCCTAATCTAAGTAGGTGTCGTTTTTACCGCCTACAACACCATATTGTTAGGAATGTCTTATCAGATGCTATCACGATATATCTACTTATGGCCTGGTTTGTTTTCATGACAATATCATGCCTGACCACCAAAAACGATAGTTAGAAGAGAGTACGCATGTAAGAGAACACATCCATTAGTACTTAATCAGCATTGTACTTAATCAGCATTCAATTGGTTGTTATGATGATACTTCAAATAATATATGAAGCTTGTTGTTACTCTTTTAGTTTTTCTCTGCTGTACTTCTTTTCTCATGGTCCTTCAATTTCTTGTTGTACTTTTTATTCAAATTATTTATA
This sequence comes from Persea americana, assembly GCA_029852735.1. NCBI lineage: Eukaryota > Viridiplantae > Streptophyta > Magnoliopsida > Laurales > Lauraceae > Persea > Persea americana. The sequence goes on from CM056811.1 coordinate 67,374,278, forward strand.
CATTTTTTTTAATTTATTAGTAAAATAAAATTTTGGAAACTATCCTGCTAATATATCTAGAATAATATTTGCATCATTGATAATAAATTCAAAAGACATGTTAAATTCTAGAGGTCTTTAATTCAAATTGATTCTTTTTTTTTTTACTCTAGTACATACTCATCAGATTCACAGCCCCACCCCACCCCCACAAATAAAAAAAAAAAGTCCATCACCATTGGCATTACAACTAGGGATTGATCCCCCTGAGCGATTTTTGACAAGCTTCCTTGTAGTAGGAGCAGAACTCACTCACCCACCACACACCTCAAAAGTCCATTGCTATCAGCATTACAACCAGGAATTGGTCCCCCTAAGAGATCTTCGACATGCTTCGTTTGAGTAGGAGTAGAATGTTGGAAAAATGGATAGAGCCACATTGTTTTTGGTCAAGTTTGAGCCAAAATAAAACCGGGCCCCATTTATACTTTTAGGTAGGACTACATGGGAATGCAATCTACTCAATGAGTAGTTTAAGAACAGGTATTGGGTTGCTTTAATCCATTGAGGAGTGAATGACAAATTGACTTCAAACATCACTATTTGAACATTGTAACACAAGCATTTGGAAAACTTGCATCCCACATTGCTTGGAAATAAAACTTTCTTTAGACATTTACATGATTACCTTGGTAGTAAAGGTTGAGCCCCAATGGGCACCCTACATTTGTGGAGGAGGGACGACCTAGACCAAGGTGGGCTCACCACCACACGCGCGCCCAACCGAGCCCTAAGCCACATACTCGAGCCGAGCAGGGCTCGACCCACCTCACTTTTTTTTTTAGAGAAATTTTACTTGATAAGATTTCTTTTCCAAAATGGGGTGTGTTTGAAACTGGAAGGGTGTGTGTTCAGAACTGGAAGGGTGTTTGTCCAAAGGGGTTCTGTGTCTGTTTACCTGAACAGTCACTGTGTGTAGAACCGATGCAACCCTTACATGAACAGCCTTGAAGCAACCTATTTAAAGTCATTTGACCATGTGTTTTCTACGTTCAGTTTTTGAGCATTTGTGAATCATCCGTGGCATCTATTATCCATCGGAGTCAGAGTCAAAAGAGAGTCTGTCACAAGTTTGGTTCGCCAATCACACAGCCTGTAGTGCTACTACTGTATGAAAAGATCATTGTATCCTTTGAGACACACCACAGAAGCTCGTAAGCGCCATTGCAGGGGCGAAATTTGTCTTAAGGACGTAGTGTTAATACACTAGCCTTGATTACTTCAGTTCTGCAGTTTTTCATATTACACGGTCTCATCATCTGTTCTCTGTTTTTTGCCTACAAACTATAAGAGGAATTTATTTTCAGATTTGTCATTCTATGTTGCTTTTAACTTCCTCTTAGACTTACAGTTCAAGAACTAGTTTCCTATGTACTGAGATTAAAACTGCTACTAAGTACTCCGACTAACATAGAAAAAAAAGTTGGTCCAGCCCACCTAACGAAAATCCGAGCCCACTCAAAATGTATGCCTACCCAATATATATGATATTCTCAAATTTTAGTCCAAGATGAGTTCGTCCCCACCACAAGATTGAGCATGTGATCAATAATACAATTAATACAATCTTATGCCATATTCTTCGTATTCATTAATCACGTATCAATGACATGCTCAATTTTAAAGTGGAACCCACTCGTTCTAGTCGGGTATATGTCGAACATGGCGGACACATTTTGAGCGGCTTTCATTAGGTGAGCCCCAATGTGGGTTCCACTTCTACCACCGTGGGAAGCGTGGGAGATCACTCCGGGGATCCGGATTGTGCCTCTAACACCATAAAATGGACTGTATGTATATGGAGGAGGAGATTCCATCTCACTGGTCCATACGATGGGCTCACATGAGTGTGTGGCTATGTAAATGTAACCAGTTCTTGTTTGATTTCTCTACTCCAAAAGGATTCATATAGAACTATCACTGAGTACCCTTGTTCCTATGGATCATTACTTTGATCCAATGTGTGATCGGGGCCAATCTAGCATTAATTAACATAGTGGTCAAGCCTCTTTGAAATTTCATTTTGACATGCTTCGTTTGAGTAGGAGTAGAATGTTAGAGAAATGGATAGAGCCACATTGTTTTTGTTCAAGTTTGAGACAAAATAAAAGTGGGCCCCACTTAGACTTTTAGGTGGGACTACATGGGAATGTGATCTACTCCATGAGTAGATTAGAAACATATATTGGGTTGTTCTAATCTATTAAGTAGTGAATGACAAATTGACTCCTAACATCACTACTTGAACATGGTAACGCATGGAAACACAAGCATGTGGAAAACTTGCATCTCATATTACTTGAGAACAAGACTTTCTTTGGACACACACACACACACACACACATATATATATATATATATATGATTATGTTTGTAGTAAAGGTTGGGGCGCAAGGGGCACCCTACATTTGTGGAGGAGGGAGGACCTAGACCAAGGTGGACTTACCACCATCCCTAAATTGACTCCTAACATCACTACTTGAACATGGCAACGCATGGAAACACAAGCATGTGGAAAACTTGCATCTCATATTACTTGAGAACAAGACTTTCTTTGGACATATATATATATATATATATATGATTATGTTCGTGGTACAAATTGACTCCTAACATCACTACTTGAACATGGTAACGCATGGAAACACAAGCATGTGGAAAACTTGCATCTCATATTACTTGAGAACAAGACTTTCTTTGGACACACACACACACACACACACACACACACATATATATATATATATATGATTATGTTTGTAGTAAAGGTTGGGGCGCAAGGGGCACCCTACATTTGTGGAGGAGGGAGGACCTAGACCAAGGTGGACTTACCACCATCCCTAAATTGACTCCTAACATCACTACTTGAACATGGCAACGCATGGAAACACAAGCATGTGGAAAACTTGCATCTCATATTACTTGAGAACAAGACTTTCTTTGGACATATATATATATATATGATTATGTTCGTGGTAAAGGTTGGGGCGCAAGGGGCACCCTACATTTGTGGAGGAGGGAGGACCTAGACCAAGGTGGACTTACCACCATGCGTGCCTCGGGTCGGGCCCGGGTCCCCAGGCCACACTTGTGGGCCGGGCTGGGCTCAACCCATCTCACTTTATTTTTCCAGAATGGGGTGTGTTTGAAACTGGAAGGGTGTGTGTCCGGAATTGGAAGAGTGTGTGTCTAAGGGGTTCTGTGCTGTTTACTTGAACAGTCATTGTGTGCAGAACCAATGCAACCCCTACATGGACAGTCTTGAAGTAGCCTATTTAAAGCCATTCGACCATGTGTTTTCAGCATTCGGTTTTTGAGCATCTGTAATCATATATGGCGTCTGTCGTCAGTCGGAGTCGGAGTGAATAGAAAGTATGTCAAAAGTTTGGTTCGCCAGTCACATAGTCTGTAGTGTTGCTACTGTGTGAAGAGATCATTGTATCATGTGAGACAAACGCCACATAAGCTCGAAAGCACCACTGGGTGGGGGGCGGGGGGTGGTGAAATTTATCTTGAGGACATAGTGTAATACACTAGCCTTGATCACTTTAGTTCTGCAGTTTTTCGAATTACAAGGTCTCATCATTGTTCTCTGTTTTCTGCCTACAAACTATAAGAGGAATTTACTTTCAGATTTGTCATTCTATGTTGCTTTTAACTTCTACTTTGATTTATGGTTCAAGAACTAGTTACCTCTGTACTGAGATTAAAACTGCTGCTAAGTACTCCGACTAACATAGAAAACAAGGTTGGTCGATCCAGCCCACCTAATGAAAATCCGAGCCCACTCAAAATGTATGCCTACCCAATATATGTGATATTCTCAAATTTTAGTCCAAGATGAGTTGGTCCCCACCACAAGATTCAGCATGTGATTAATAATACAATTGATACAATCTTATGCCATATTCTTCGTATTCATTAATCACATATCAATGACATGCTCAATTTTAAAGTGGAACCCAGTCGTTCTAGTCGGGTATATGCCGAACATGGTGGACACATTTTGAGCGGCTTTCATTAGGTGAGCCCCAATGTGGGTTCCACTCCTACCACCGGTGGGAAGTGTGGGAGATCACTCCGGGGATCGGGATTGCGCATCTGACACCATAAAATGGACTGTAAGTATATAAAGGAGGGGACGCCATTTCATTGATCCAAACGATGGACTCACATGAGTATGTGGCTAGGTAATGCAACTGGTTTTTGGTAGATTTCCCTATTCCGAAAGGATTCATAATAAAGAGATATCACTATCTTTATTCATATGGATTGTACCTTTGATCCAATGTGTGATCAGGGCCAATCTAACATTAATTAACATAGTGCTTAAGCCTCTTTGAAATATCATTTTGAGAAATTTTTAAATTTAGTTCTATTTATTTATTGGGAGGTGCTCCTATGAGAGACACTTTTAAGTTTGGGGTCCTGGCATTTAAGCTGATGAGAATGGATATGAAAGTGAGGGCCCCCACCCAGCTCTCACCAACTTGGTGAGAGTGTCTCTCCTACGAGCACCTCCCTTATTTATTACCTTTCTTTCCAAGCAAATTAGAATCCATGTTTCCATGCTATTGCAGATGTTAAGCGGTTGATTGGTACAAGATTTAGTGATGAATCTGTACAAAATGACATGAAGCTCTGGCCATTCAAGGTTATTGCTAGTCGTGGGGACAAGCCCATGATCCTTGTCGAGTACAAGGGTGAGAAAAAGCAATTTAGACCGGAAGAGATCTCATCCATGGTCCTCGCCAAGATGAGTGAAATTGCTGAGAATTATGTCGGCTATGCAGTAAAGAATGCAGTCATCACGGTTCCTGCCTATTTCAACAACTCGCAACGCCAGGCCACCAAAGATGCTGGCCTCATTGCAGGCCTCAATGTGATAGGAATCATCAGCGAGCCCACAGCTGCAGCCATTGCCTATGGTCTAGACAACAAGGTGGGCAGCAATGGTATGAAGAAGAATGTCCTCATATTTGACCTTGGAGGTGGAACTTTTGATGTCTCCATCCTCACCGTTGAAGAGGAAGACTTCGAGGTGAAGGCCATAACCGGCGACACTCACTTAGGAGGGGAGGACTTCGACAATCGCATGGTATACCACTTCATTTGAGACTTCAAGAGGAAGCACAAACTTGACGTTAGTGACAATCCAAGAGCCATTCGCAGGTTAAAGACTGCATGTGAGAAAGCGAAGAGGACCTTGTCGTCAATGATGCAAACCACTATTGAAATTGACTGCTTGTACCGTGGAAAGGACTTCTCTTGTACTGTCACGCGAGCTAAGTTTGAGGAACTGAACATGGATCTCTTCAGAAGATGCATGGACCTGGTCGGTAACTGTCTGAGGGATGCTTCAATGGACAAGGACTCCATCCACGATGTTGTCCTTGTCGGAGGGTCTACGAGGATTCCCAAGGTTCGACAGCTACTTCAAGACTTCTTCAATGGTAAAGAGCTCTGCCAGAGCATAAACCCTGATGAGGCAGTCGCCTATGGTGCTGCAGTTCAAGCTACCAAATTGAGTGGTATTGTTGATCAGAAGGTGCAGGAGCTTGTGCTAGTGGACGTCACCCCTCTTTCACTGGGAACAGAGGTCGTGGGAGGATGGATGGGCGTTGAGATTCCGAGGAACACACCCATTCCCACCAAGAAAGAGAGCATTCACTATACTGTTGAAGACTACCAAACTTTCGTTTTGTTTGACGTCTACCAGGGGGAAATGCCAATAGCAAAGAAGAACCATCTATTAGGAAGATTTGTGCTTTCTGACATTCCTCCTGTACTGAAAGGTAATATTGATGTCATAGTCATCATCTTTGAAATCGACGTCGATGGTATCCTAACAGTCTCTGCTGAGGAAGCGACGACCGGACAAAAGAACGGGATCATCATCACCAGTGATCAATATGGTTTGAGCAAGCGTGAGATTGACAAGATGCTCCACGACGCAGAGAAGTACAAGCTAGGGGATCAAGAGTACAATAGGAAGGTAGAAGGTAAGAGTCGCTTGGAGGAGATGTTCTATAAAGTGAAGAACGCTGACGTAGTTAAGCTAGCCGCTGCAGACAGGACTACGGTTGAAAATGCAATCCAAGGGACTATAGATTGGTTGCAAACAAGTAAAACGTTGCAGTGTGAGTTTGATAATGATGAGTTATTACAACATGTTGCCATTCTAAAAGACGCACACGAAATTGTTGAAAACGCTCCAAGAAGTGCAAACACAGGGACATCTGATCAGAATTACCTCCATTCGAACCCAACGTACTCTGAGCCTAAAAATCCACGAGATCATACGAAGGCCATACAGGAGTATGGTGGAAAGCCCTCTCTTACTCTGATAGCAAAAGCTGCTTGGCAGTCGATCGCTACTTTTATTCTCGCCATTGCTGGTATTGATCTCTCTTTCATTGTTGGTCTGTTTGAGTAATTTGTTTGAAGACCACTCAGCAAATATACTTACTACGAGAGTCCGTGCCCTTCCATAGCGGGGCCTATCAGATATATCATTTGTGTCGAGTGGGTGGGATACAATTATATGAGTGTTTTGGGTGTGAGCTTTGGTCAATAAGTGTCTGTCATGAGTATTTAATATTTCCAGTTGTCGTTTGAGTTGAAACATGAATAAGAGTATCTGTACTAGCTGATGGTTCGTTTCAGTAATTTCATAAACATTTGCATTTTGCCCTCTTGACTTGTCCAATAAAATAGTCTCATCCAGCTGTTATTAAAAATAAAAATAAATATCTTCTTTCTTCCCACTTATCTTTGCATGATATACGTTTTTCTTTCTTCCTAGAAACTAACACATGTCCGAAATTCCACCATGGTACTCAAATGATTATAATCCAAACTACTCATATTGAGTCCCGACCCACTAAGCATTTATGCTCAAATTTTAATTAATCATGAGTGGGCCCACCATCAAATTGAACATAAAAAAAAACATGATTGGTGCCCCCATCAACGCCTAGTCACGTTTTATCATGTGTTCAATCTTATGGGTGTGCACTGTGCATGGATATCGCCGTCAAATTAGACGAATCATAAGTTTTTATGTTTAATTTGGCAATGGGCCTAAGTGATATTGGACTTATTATGTGACAATGTAAAATGGATGGAGCCCTTTATTTTGATTGATTTGGATTTTTCATAAGTAGGCCCCACTATTGATGTCCGCTAAACCACCCATATGGAAAGCAATGTTATACGACTGGGTCATCTTTGCCTCTAAAACTCCCAAAATATGTAATAAAAATAGGAAAATGATTTGTTGATAATTTAAAAGAAAAGGTGGGCATATAAATGCTTTAACTTCTCTTTTTAAAGTTTAGAGGAGGAGATAAATATGCTAGGAAATAAGGAGAATAGATATTCATATATACATCCAATGCAATTAGGGGTGTTTATGAGCCAGACTGGGCTGGGTTGAGGCATATCCAAGACTGGCCTGACTTTAAAAACAGAGGCCCACTCCAAGCGCAAGCCCAATGCGGGCCATAAATTCAGTTCAAAGCATGCCCATTTAGTTCAACTAGACCAGGCTGGGTCAGGGCTCTCCGGGCTTTCTACCAACTGTTTATTTAGATAAAATACATTATATCATGCACTCATTAGTTGGTCCTGGTCGGGCTGGGCTTTGGTCTTTCTTTCCCTTAACCGAAGATCGGCCCAAATGCCAAATGGGCCCAAATTATTTACCCAAACCCAGCCCCAAGTGGGCTGCCCCCGGATTGGGCTCGGGCTGGCCCTGCCCAAGAGAAACATTAAACGCAATGGGACTTATTTGTATTTTTTTTTTTATGCTACAAAGACTTGTAGCGCGCCACTTTTTTAATATATGAAAGTAAAGAAATATAAATATTTGAGGCCTGCAAAATATTCAAAATGCTGGTTTTGATGCTTTATATTTTGCCTTTTCCTGTGAGCCATTGCACCACATTTCGCTTTATATCACTACTAGAAAAAGGACTTTTAGCTAAGTTTCAACACTACGGGCAATCTGGGAGTCGGAATCGAGTTCCATCAGTTCCTGCAAGTCGGGAATGACTACAGGCCCGTGCCCGTAGAGTTTCATGGGCAACAGAGCCCGTTTACTCATTTTGGGAGATCGGAGGCTACTTTCCTAAGTTCTAAGTTAACAGTTCAACTTAAACCGACGATTCAACAGTATGAGCAATCCAGGAGTCGGAATCGAGTTTCGTCAGTTCCTGCAAGTCGGGAATGACTACGGGCCCGTGCCCGTCAAGTTTCATGGGCAACGGAGCCCGTTTGCTCGTTTTGGGGGCCCGGATGCTACTTTCTTAAGTTATAAGTTAACGGTTAAATTTAAACCGACGTTTAATCAGTACGAGCAATCCGGGAGTCGGAATTGAGTTCCATCAGTTCCTCCAAGTTAGGAATGACTACAGGCCCATGCCCGTCGAGTTTCACTGGCAACGGAGCCCATTTGCTCTTTTTGGGCGCTCGGAGGCTATTTTCCTAAGTTATAAGTTAACGGTTCAACTTAAACCGACGTTTCAACGGTACGATCAATCCGGGAGTCGGAATCACGTTCCGTCAGTTCGTGCAAGTCGGGAATGACTACGGGCCCATGCCCGTCAAGTTCCAAGGGCAACGGAGCCCGTTTGCTCATTTCGGGCGCCCGTAGGCTACTTAAACCCACGTTTCAACAGTACGAGCAATCCGGGAGTTGGAACCGAGTTCCGTCAGTTCCTGCAAGTCGGGAATGACTACGGGCCTGTGCCCGTCGAGTTTCACGCACAGCGGAGCCTGTTTACTCGTTTTGGGCACTCGGAGGCTACTTTCATAAATTCTAAGTTAACAGTTCAGCTTAAACCGACGTTTCAACAATACGAGCAATCCAGGAGTCGGAATCGAGTTCTATCAATTCCTGCAAGTCGGGAATGACTACGGCCCTGGGCCCGTCAAGTTTCACAGGCAACGGAGTCCGTTTACTGATTTTTGGTGCACAGAGGCTACTTTCCTAAGTTCTAAGTTAACGGTTCAACTTAAACCGACGTTTCAACAGGTACGTGCATTCCGGGAGTCGAAATCTCGTTCCGTCAGTTCGTGCAAGTTGGGAATGACTAGGGGCCCATGCCCGTCAAGTTTCACGGGCAACGGAGCCTGTTTGCTCGTTTTGGGCGCCCAGAGGCTATTTTCCTAAGTTCTAAGTTAACGATTTAACTTAAACCGACGTTTCAACAGTACGAGCAATCCGAGAGTCGGAATCGCATTCCGTCAGTTTGTGCAAGTCGGGAATGACTACGGGCCCGTGCCCGTCAAGTTTCACGGGCAACGGAGTCCATTTACTCATTTTGGGCGCCCGGAGGCTACTTTCATAAGTTCTAAGTTAACGGTTCAACTTAAACCGACGTTTCAACAGTACGAGCAATCCGGGAGTCGAAATTGAGGTCCGTCTGTTCCTGCAAGTCGGGAATGACTACGGGCCCGGGCCCGTCAAGTTTTACTGGCAATAGAGCCCGTTTGCTCGTTTTGGGAACCCGGAGGCTACTTTCCTAAGTTCTAAGTTAATGGTCTAAATTAAACCGACGTTTCAACAGTACGAGTAATCCGGGAATCGGAATCGAGCTTTGTGAGTTCCTACAAGTCTAGAATGACTACGGGCCCGTGCCCGTAGAGTTTCATTGGCAACGGAGCCCGTTTGCTCGTTTTGGGCGCCCGGAGGCTCCTTTTATAAGTTCTAAGTTAACGATTCAACTTAAACCGACGTTTCAACATTACGAGCAATCCGGGAGTCGGAATCGAGTTCCGTCAGTTCCTGCAAGTCAGGAATGACTACGGGCCCTTGCTTGTCGAGTTTCACGGGCAACGGAGTCCGTTTGCTCGTTTTGGGGGCCCGGAGGCTACTTTCCGAAGTTCTAAGTTAACGGTTTAACTTAAACTCACGTTTCAACAGTATGAGCAATCCGGGAGTCGGAATCGAGTTCTGTCAGTTCCTACAGGTTACTCTAGCCTCGAGCGAAGTGCTCATACAAGTATCCGATTTCTCTGATGCCCGTTTCTCGTTCCGAACCCCTGGCAGGCCGTTTTCGAGCCTGAGTGTTGGAAAAGACTATGTTTTCGCTTCTAATTCTCTAACCGGCAGTCCTATTTGTGAGTCATCTGATCCTACAGGTTACTCTACTCCCTAGCGAAGATCTCGTGTTGGTTTCCGATTTTTCCGAGGCCCGTTTCCCATTCCGGACCCCCGGCGTGCTGTTTTCGAGCCTAAGTGTTGGAAAAGACCACGTTTTTTCTTCTAATTCTCTAACTGGGAGCCCTATTTGCGAGCCGTCTGATCCTATAGGTTGCTCTACCCCCCAAGCAAAGTGCTCGTGCCGGTTTCCGATTTTCCAATGCCCGTTTCCCGTTCCGGAGCCCCGGCGGGCCATTTTCGGGCCTAAGTGTTAGAAAAGACCACATTTTCGCTTCTAATTCTTTAGCCGGGAGTTCTATTCACGAGCCGTCTGATCCTACAGGTTACTCTACCCCCGAGCAAAGTGTTCGTGTCGATTTTTTATTTTTCCAAGGCCCGTTTCCCGTTCCAGACTCCCGGCGGGCCGTTTTCGAGCATGAGTGTTGGAAAAGACCACGTTTTCACTTCTAATTCTCTAACCGGGAGTCATATTCGTGAGCCGTCTGATCCTACATGTTACTCTACCCCTGAGCGAAGATCTCGTGCCGGTTTCCGATTTTTTCGAGGCCCATTTCCTATTCCGGACCCCCGGCAGGCCGTTTTCGAGCCTAAGTGTTGGAAAAGACCACGTTTTCGCTTCTAATTCTCTAACCTGGAGTCCTATTTGTGAGCCGTCTGATCCTGCAGGTTACTCTACCTCCTGAGCGAAGTTTTTGTGCCGGTTTTCAATTTTTTCAAGGCCTGTTTCCCGTTGCGGACCCCCGACGGGCCGTTTTCGAGCCATCAGGGAGAACTTTACGAGCAATTCGGGAGAAAATTTCTATACATGTTGAAATCTTCAATTAAAAAAAATAATTTATACCTCGTCAGGATCGGTCGAGCCTGACGGATCATGACTGCCGTCCCGAACCGAGTCACGTCTCGCCCTGTGGCTGCTGGCAGCGTCAGGTGCCTGTAATTATTTATTATACATTTAAAACCAATTAAAAAAAATATCATCAGACATATGACATAATTGACAATATAAACATATAAAATGTTTTCTTACTAACCTGAGTAGTGGGTGGTGGGTCTGAAGCAATGGGGCCACGACTCTGTGATAGACGAGCCTCCAGCTCTGTCAACTCCACTCTCAACTTGGCCCTCATCGATGACCTCACCTCATTTGTCACCTCCTCTCTGATCGCTGCCTTCATGGACTGCAACAACTCCTCTACTTCCTCATCTATACGGAGGCGCAAGCCCTGGGAGGAGCTAGCACCGGATGACTCCTCTCGCGAGATGTGGGAATGTGGAATGCCCGTCCCATACGTGAGCGTGTATCCGTGCCCGTCCGGGCCAACAAAGGAGTGGAATATCTCATCCCTCCGCGCTGGCAAACTGCGCTCCTCTTCGGGCAATGCCTCCAGTTTGGACTGAAACTAGGCCTGCATAGTTGATTCATTTAATATATTATCATGCATAACAAGACATAGTAATAGACAGATAATTTAAGCGGTTCAATATAAAAACTTACGAAGATAGCTGTAACCTCCAGGTGGCGAGGATCTCGAGAACGCATCCAGACGGACATCCTGTAGACCGGACTGCCCATGGCACGCAATTGTTTGGTGTAGAGTTAAATTATTAGTATCATATCATACAAAATGACAAAAATATAAATCACACGTACGATCTAACTTCTTACCTCGGGCGGACCTGGGTGATGTGTCGAGTCCCCAACCTGTGTGCGGGACCCTGCATTGCGCGATTCTGCGCATTCGTAGCCTCCTCTTTCTGTTTTTAATATTTATGAGTTAATTTTTGTTAGTTACTTTTAGTCAGTAGTAAATTGTTAAAATTCAAATAAAAACATTACAAGTTTCTCACCTTTGCCTCCTCGCTCGTCCAGTACCCGACGAGCTGAGTCCACTAATCCACGAGAACGCCCTTCGGAACTCGGTCCAATACGTCAAGGGCATCCTGATGTGGCGTTCAGTGCTGCGTCTTTATTTTAGTTTTATGATCTTTCCACATCTTCCGGCACTTCGACATGCAAACTGGCCGAAAGAGCTCAGGACATGCCCTCAAATTGTCTTGAAAAGGACAAATAATTTTTTATTAAGTTATGGTTTAAATTGACACATCTTGTGGAGAAATGTTAAATTATTACCTTAACCTGCTTCCACATACGATCTAATGTATCCACCGGGAATGCCTCCCAATCAAGTGTAGTCAACGGGAATGCGTATGGATCCCGGACCATATGTCCCAAATGGCTGATGAGCTGGCGAGCATGCGGACCCACCGGATGATATGTCTCATCAAACTCCACATCAATGGGAGATCCGGAATTCCACGTCCGGATCCCTCTAGTAGGGCCTCTCCCCCTGCTGGAAGATGGGCCTGTGCTTAAAGACTCTGTATAAATTAGAGATAATCCAATTAAATTGAAATAAAATAATTTGCTAGAATTAAAATGTTTTAATTAAATAAACTTATATCAGTCTGTGTATCGGCTGATGCAAGTCGAGACGGTGAAGCCGAAGCAGTCGAGGCCGAAGGCCCCACTGGGGTGGATAGGAATGGTCGATCAATCGAGGACGATGGCCTCGGCCCGGAGGTCGACGGACAAGGATCAGAGGTCGATGGCCTACTCGGTGGGGCCATCGAACTAGGCTAGGCGGCACCCGGTGTATGCCCAGGGTCACCAGATGGCATACTAGACTGGGTCTGGCACAACAGCTCATCGATCGTCCACGGACAATCTCTCCTCTTTCTCCCTGACATATCTGTTCAAATGTTTGTAAGATAAATTAATTTAACGAGATAATTGAAATTAATATTTAAAAATCATTTACACTGAAATTTAACATTAGTGAATTAGTTCACAACCGTTCACTGTTCATGTAAGTCAACTGTATCTCCTTCAATGGTTTCCCGAACCCAATTAACATCTTCATCACGTTGAACAACTGAATTCTAGTCAAGAACTTGTTGGGCGAATGCATCAATATCTAGCTCATCACATTCAATCTGATACACTCCCCTCAACATTTTAACTACAACCTGTCAATTAGGATCTTTCGGATCTCTGACATAGTAAACTTACTCCGACATTGAGGATAGTATGTAGGGTTAGGCACTTATTCGATCATCACGATGTAACAAAATTTTAAAATTTACCAATGTAAACTGGTAATTATCTGTTTTCACCCCTCGGATGGGATCCACCCAATCACACTTAAACAATAGAATTTTTAACCCGTGATTGTATACAACTTCAACAATATCCTTCAGAAGGCCATAGTAGTAACCAGCATCGACAGACGGACAACCAATCCCACTATTTTGCGTCGCTCGTTTCTCATCTACATCCTTGATGCGAAATCGAAAACCGTTGACAACACAAGTTGTGTAACGTCGGGCCGTTATAAAGGGACCATCAGCTAATTGGTTCATTTCATCGGTCAAATTAGGATCGTTGGTTCTTCGTAAGTTATACACCTACGCAATGCATGTAATCAATGAATATCACTACATGAAATTGACAAGTCAGGAACAAGTGAAACTACTCCTAATGATTGAATACGTACGTGATTCTTGAACCATTCGTGAAATGACCGATAATGGGACTGAAGAATTTGATTCTCTGTAGCACGAGGCATGTCCCGTTTGAGCTCATCGATGTGTGTCCTGTGATGCGTAACACGTGTTAATGACAAGTACGATAATTTAGGCAAAAAATTGAGGAGTTACTCTAATGAATGAGTGATAACTTATTGAGTCAAAGCCACAACATATGGGGTGTTGAACAATACCCACCGATGAGCTTGAATCCACTCAATATTATTGAGATCAAATGGCGTGCCCTCCCCAACTGGACCATCATTAATCCGCGATGGCTTAGTAAACTTTGTTTCAATATTATCATTAAGATATGATGCGCAAAAATTGGTGCACTCATCCATCAAATACCCCTTAGCTATTGATGCCTCTGGACGAGCCCTATTACGAACATACCTCTTCAATGTGTTCATGTACCTCTCGATTAGATACATCCATCTGAATTGGACGGGGCCACCAAGCAGGGCTTCACTGGTTAAGTGTATGGTCAAGTGAACCATGACATCGAAAAATGCAGGTGGAAATTTTTTTTTATAGATGACACAATGTCACAACAATCCTCTCTTGCAGACCATTCAACTCATCTATTCGGTGAACTCTAGAACACAGTTGTCTGAAGAAGTTACTAACTTCAATCAACGGCGCTACAACATTCTTAGGCAAACAATTCCTTATGGAGATAGGCAGTAATTGTTGAATGAGAATATGATTGTCATGACTCTTCAAACCCTGTAATGTTCTTTCTTTAATGTTTACACGCTTAGCGATATTCGAACAGTACCCGTCAGGAACCTTGACACCCTTCAGAACAGAGAGGAAGACATTTTTCTCATCTTTACTCATCGTGTACTGCGCAAGAGGCATGTATGCCTTGTTGGACTCTCTCAGCTGCAAGTGCAACGGCTTTCTCAATCCCATTTCTTCCAAGTCACGGCGTGCATTGACACCATCCTTTGACTTCCTTGAACACCGAGAATGGTCCACAATATATTATCACATACGTTCTTCTCGATGTACATAACATCTAAGTTGTGCCTGAGTAAGTTATCTTTCCAGTATGGTAGATCATAGAAAATACTTTTTTTCTTCGAATTATGACTTCGCCTTCTATTTGCACCGGGAATAGAAGGCAGCGGGGGGGCCAGTAAATCTTGAAAATCATACACAGTACGTATTTGCTCCTGTTCGAGCTGTGACAACAATTCAACTCCCGTCATTGTTCGAGGTGCTGGACCATATTCTCGAGTGCCATCAAATGACACTTGTCCTTCCTGAACTTATGCAATGGAGGTAGAAAACGTCTATGACCCGTGTATGCCCATTTTCTGCCGTGCTTCAACCAAGTTGACTTCTTCTCCTTATTGCAACAAGGACATGCAAACTCTCCCTTTTTGCTCCAACCCGACAAGTTAGCATACGCTGGGAAGTCGTTGATTGTCCACAATAATGCAGCGCGGAGTTTAAACATTTCATTGCTTTCAGCATCAAATGTCATCAGACCATCAGCCCATAATTCATTCAATTCATCAATCAAAGGTTGCACATATACATCAATCTTGTCCCCTGGTCCTCTTGGTCCATCAATAAGTGTGGATAGGATCAGAAAAGGTTGCTTCATATATATCCATGGCGGGAGATTTTAAGGTACGAAAACAACTGGCCATGTACTGTGATTTGCCCCAGTCATGGACCTGAATGGACTAAAACCATCTACAGCCAAACCAAGCCACACGCTGCGACAATCGAAGGCAAAGTCTGGATTCCTCCGATCGAAGTCTTTCCACGCTGGGGAACCTGCTGGATGGGTTAACTTACCATCATCCCTGTTGTTCTCGGCATGCCATCTCATTCGTTTAGAAATCTTTGATGACATAAAAAGCCTCTTTAGCCTTGGCTTAAGTGGGAAATATCTCACTTGCTTAGTTGCCACACGTTTGCCACGATTGACAACACTTGTAGAACTATTTTGACGATTGTATTCAACCACGTCCTCCTTCCATCTCGAAGTCTGACAGACAATACACGTACCAAGATGGGCGTTCTCATTCCTAAACAACATACAATTGTTTGGACATGCATCCAAAGTCTCATATGTGAAGCCTAAATTTTCAATTAACTTGCGGGCCTAGTAGTAGGACTCAGCAAGTTTTGCACTGGATGGGAGCACTCGATGCAACAACTGGAGGAGCATATCGAAGGACATGTCAGACCACTGATTCAATGCCTTCAAATGTAACAACTCAACGATGAAGGACAATTTACTGAAGTCCTTGCATCTAGGATACAATTCTGTCTGTGCATCGTCTAGAATTTCAAAATATCTCAAGGCTTCTTCATCGGCACCGGAGCGAGGATTACTCCCACCCGCCCCCTCAGTCTCACAGCTTGTGTATTCGGGTGCCAATCCGCAAGCGATATCATTTAGCATCGCGATCGTCAGATCAGCCTCTGACATATCATCCACCTCAATTTCATCTCTTTCCTCTCTACGACAAGAAACATTCTCTTCTCCATGTCTTATCCAATTCTTGTACTGCTTCAAGAATCTGTTCATAATCAGATGCTCTCGGACAAACTCTCTTCTGTAATAATACCGATTCGCACATTTTCTACATGGACAACTGATGAACTCATTGTCAAACCCATTGGTAAATTCCATGAACTTGTTAATCCCATCGATGTATTCCCTAGACATCCTATTCGGTAAATCAATCCAACTCTTGTCCATCTCGGTAACTATTTCTGTGGAAAAATAAAATGAGCAAGTACAATTAGCCCAAGGTACCGTGCATCATGCAAGTCACCTATCCATAAACTGCAAACTCCTTACTACAGGGTGGTTGGTCCTATCCCATTCGAGAATGCACGATCCAACTTGCACTCAACAACTCGAATGCTTCGTCCCTTAGTCAGACAAAATTTCGGCAGCATGTCCGTGTGGTTCTCCAAGTACACGACATAGGTACAACATCAGTCGTACCTATTTATGTACCCAGAGAATAATGGGATATCAACCAAAACTCTATCTAACATCATACTTACATGAGTTATTGAGTATAAGATGGATAATTGCATTCTCAAACTGTCCGAACTGGACAATTCAAGAATCCTATACGACAAAGTTTGAATGTACATCACAAGAACAACGAATCTAGTCAAAGACCTAATCCGTTGCGTCAAGGATTACAGAATAGATATCGTACACAATTCTCGAACGGGTCTAAGTTTCACTAATGCATGCAAATCAATAAAAGTTGATAATGAAAGGTTCACAACGAATGAAATCTTCAAATATAAAACCATCTATAGCAGTTTTAAATTAAGGGTCAATGTGGAATAGGTAAATGAGCATTTAAATTGCAATGTTGCATCCAAGACCACACAAAGTTAAAGAAAGTTGATTATCACATAATGCATACATTGAAGAAAAAGAAACCTAATAAGACTCCATCAGTCTTGAGACTTGTCTGTCTGATTGCTTTAGGGTCCACATGACTGGCCAAGAGTCCTTGAAAAACAAATCAAGCCCAAGAACAAGACCAAGAATGGGCACAATATTTTTTACTTACAAATGTGTCCTAGATCTATTTGAATGTCGGAAATACATTGCTTAGACATATCACATATTTGTCGTCTCTCTAGTTAACTAAACTGTTGAAGTGGGAACTAATTCACATACAGTGGCTTATTAAAGCAATTTTTAGTTCATAGTAATTTGAAGCAAAGACAATGATTAAATTAAGGTAATAAGACGTATAATCATTATAACAGTCCATTTGTTTTTTAGAAAGAAAACAGCACCTTAACTGATCTATGATAAGATAATATGCTATGAAATGTGATTGCATGCTACAATACCTCAAATAACATATGTATCAGCAAGCAATAATCAGCCGGGCTAGACAAATTTCTCCTCTCCTTGTCCTTTTCCCATTCAACACCCATGAAGTAAAACTATACATATAGCATTAGTCACCTTTTTACTCACCTTGTACGCTACACTTGTTAAACATGTTTGTTTAGCTTATAAAACAAAGTAAAAGGCAAACAATAAGGTATAAGATGCGACCCATCCTTTAAATTCATAGTGTTTTGGATTGAAATAGTAGACTAGTAAAATCGATAATATTGACGTTTTACTCCACCCATGTTTAGATTAAAAATTTTTTATGAAAAATAAAACTAGTGACATGATACAAAGGTTAATCTCCATCCACTTTTGCCCAATTCTAATTACTTCCCAATAGCAGAATAAGTAAATGCAATAAAAAGAGGAGGAAATTTTTGTCACCCACCACTTTCTCTCCCCCTTTGTTGGTTGCCATTCTCTCCCAACAAAAGAGTAAGAGTAGGATCACCGAATGATCCTGATAGCATAATCTATCAACCATAGCTCCCACAATCACATTCATCAGATAGATGGATTAATTAGGATTAGGACATTGAGCCCATTTATCAGACAAACCTCCTTAGATCTCTTAAAGGGAGGAAAAGTGATCCCTTTCTCTTTCATGGAGGCTCCTCTGCCAAAGGGGTAAGCAAACAATGTCCTAAGAGAAGCTGAGTTTCTTGGCATTTGGCCATTCAAGCAACACCCTTGTTTGAAAAGGAAAAAAGAAAAGTGAGAAAATCACAAATCACAAATGCTGATATGTAAATCATCCTATCCATTGTTACATGATGCACCCATCTAACCCATGTCAAAATTTTCACAAGTTGATGTTTTCTAGAGAAAAATCAACAGTAACCATCTCACTATTGAATTGAGAATATTAACAAAATTGATAAAAATAAGATTTACCAAAGAAAAATCGATCTTTAAAACGAAAAAAAAAGTCTGAAAAATAAAAATAAGAAAATAAAAACAAACAAAAAAATGAAAAAGAAGAATGAATCATAAAATAAAAGTTAAATAATTGAATCCAGCCATGGGGAAATAAGGTCCTGCCAAAGTGAAAGAAACCTGATCAAGCATGGAGAGAAGCAAGGAATCTAAACATGGCCAGTTAGTAAGAAACTGGATATTCATCCAACTGAGAAATTGGATTGGATGAAATGATTTTCTTATCTTACAAGAATTCAATTTGAGATATGTAAGTTTTTCTAGAGCTTTTCAAGGATGCCCAAATGCACAAGTAGGAGCTAACCGCTTATTGTTTGCAAAAAAATACATAAGAATTAAATACATAAGGTGGTTAAAATGAAGATTGAATGTGGGTTTTTTTTTTTTTAATCACCTCATGTATTCAATTCTTTTTAATTTTAATGCAAATAAATAGGCACTACGGAAATTGACGATTTAAAGGTCAATAGTTCAGTAGAGAGAATTTGAAATCCTTTCTTCTTTTTTTTTTCTTTTTTTTTTTTATCTCATCAATCAAACATAGAATTCAATCCCATTAATTGAACATAGAATTTCAAATGCTCCATAATAGTAACCAACATTACTATTAAAAATTCTTGATTAATGTAATTCAGTCAAAAATTCATCCAAACAAATTGGCACCAAGTTTCCAACTTGCACTTCAGTTACCAAAAAAGAAAAACATTGGCTTGACATTTCTACTACCCTCAATCACATCAACTTTAGGCCCAACTTAGAAGGTTAGTTCTTCGTAATGCATCCTTTTGCATCGCTTGAACTAGTTTAGTTGATATCTAATTAGAACATCGCTTACTATTTGATCTCATCAAGATAACTTTGCAAGGTGCATTACTTTTCCCCCCATACACTATGTCAAAATACATCCAGCTCTATGTTATCTTTAATTTTACCCGAGTGGTAAGAAGGTCTGCATGAGATAAAGAAGGCCGGAGAGAGAGCGATTGAGGATGGGATAAAGAAGAGAAACTCATGATTTCAGATTGAAAACTATTTTTTTGATGGTGAATGATCAAAAGGGCGTCATAGATCCCCACACTCAGCACTAAGTTTCTATCCAACATGCTCAGAACCGCTTCTAGAACATAATGTCAAAAGAGATAGAATTCTCCTTCTTACAAACCTACTTCTCCTTCTTCGCCTATTTCAATCCCCCAAAGCCCTAATGCCATTTATCACTGTATGTTTCATGCAACTCTGTATGTCGTAATTAATATTTGCCTTTAAATCAACTCCTTATTGGGTAATGATGCTTATCATGCAAAGCAACAATCATATTGAGCTTTAAAATAATTGTCTTTGTTGGCCTTGCTAGCGCAGATGCTCGTGTGCCTAAGTTCTTGGGTTTTTTCAGTTAATTAAGTAAGTGCTCCATTCTCTTCATAATGCAAGTGTTGTACCTGTTTTAGTTATCTATTTCTAAATGTAGTATCAATTTAGTATATTAGATGGCATTCAACATACTGATAAAAAAAAAAGATGGCATTCAATACGAAGACAGAATTTCAATCCAAACTATAAAAGCAGTATTAGTTGATTTGATTTTGTTGCGTTCCTTTTAGCTCTTTGGCTCTTCAAGTGAGCTGCCAGTGAAAACTGGAACTCAAGCCTAAACATAATGTTGCTTGGAGATGAAATATAAGTTTTGATAATTAGGTTTGAGTTTTATTAGATAGCTAATCATCATAAGCACATGGATTGACTGGCCCTCAAGCCAAGACTGAACCACCAACAAGGCTTTGAGGAATTCAAGTTCTGATCCAAAAGCTCTGTGCCAAAGCCCCCAACAAATCAAATAAAAAAAAAAAAAAAAAACCCAGAAACAAATATGTGCAATGACGATCACTTTGAAGCTCTAATCTACATTTTAAAAAAAAATGCAAGATCTAGAAAGAACTTAATTGAAAGTGGGAATAGATCATCAACATACCTGGAGATGATTTTGATGCAGAGTGTATGGACAGATGCTTGTTTTAGAAGCTGTTCTTCGTCTTCGAGGTTTAATGGCGGAGAGAAAACAGAGGAAGAGTGAGGGAAAGAGAGAGATTGTTGGTGAGGGAGAGCGAGCAGCAGCAGCAGAGTGAGGGAAACAGAGTCCTCGGCGGCGTTGACGGCCGAAGAAGGAAAGACCAGCGGAAAGAGAAGGAGAAATAGAGAGAGAGAGGGAGAGGGAGAAGGAGGGAGAGAGAGGGCTCCGGCGCAGGCGGCTCCGGCGTGGATGGTGCGGCGGGAGACGGAAAAAGCGTGCTGGAGGGCAAAGTGCAGAGCGCGGGAGGGAGGGAAAAGGAAAAAAGGAAGAGAGAAAAGTGAAAATCGCTGGGGTTATAAAAGACCCTTTAGCGACCGCTATTGCGGCCGCAATAGGCGGTCGCTAAAGGGTCTTTAGCGACTGCCAGAAGCGGTCGCCCGCCATTTCCCTGCACCAATACTCCCTTTTCTAGTAGTGTATTTTGATGTCCCTGCTCTCGCATCAGTATAAATTTCTGTTAGCAGTTCGCAATTACATGATGATATATGTTAGCATTTATGTCTATGATGTTGATAAGCGTTAATGATTCTCATACGCATGCACAGTTGGTCCGATCATAATAACGAGGGGGATAGATGGGAATCCGGATCCTCCAAGTCGCTAAAAAAGATTTATATATGTGGGCCGGAACTACAATGGGTTGCATCATACTATGATGCAGCGCTCTTCTTTTATGCATGGTCGGTGGGCCACATGCACACTTTTCAAATCTACGCCAGTATCAGCTTTAATACCCATTGTACTTGTCGCATCTAAATTTTCAAAGAGATTTTCAACGTGCCACCGAGAGATTGACACACATAGGGACTCCCCCCATTTTTATAAATAAATAAATAAATAAAAGTTAAAACAAGTTCCATCACTGTTTCAATTCAAGTCAAATTAAATGGTAAGTGTCTTACATATTTGAAAAATAATTTACTATAGATGATTACTTTTTAAGGTGTTAAGGCAGATGAACGGCTTAGATTTGAAAAATGTGGGGCCAACTATGCATCAAAGATGGGCGCTGTCACTATACTTCTACCCATATTTTATATAAAAAGAAAGGGGCCGTTCCAAAAATTTAAAAGTCCTTTCCCTCACTTTGAGAAATGTGCCCATCCAGTGTTACATATTCTCGGGCCCACTCCTGATTGATAATAGCAAGCCCACCTGTTTTAAAAATAAGAACCACTAGGAATTAACAATCTCTTGAATGGGATATGACATTTTTTTTTAAATATATTTTGAGCCTACAATAAAATGTTACAAAAAAAATCTGTGCAATGCCCTTGGTGGGGATTGACTTTAAATCTGAACCACTCGTGTAATTGCCTTTCTCTTACATGGACAATTTTACTATAATATAGTACTAGCACAACGGCCAGTGAGCATGTTCACCAATAACATGCAAATCTATATGTTCCATGATTCATTGAAAAGAAATATAAGATTTAGAAGGAAATAAAAGAAAAAAAATATTATAGTAGTACATACCTCTTTTCTCAATCCAAGAGTGTATAGATGGTAAAAATGGACTTTTGGAGAGATATGATAGAAAGAAAATAGGAGAATAGTGGGAAGAAGATGGCTTTAAGGGCACGTTTGGCAACGGTCCGCCCTGAGGATTCCTCGCGTATTTTCCGCACGATCGTGGATTTAGCACGTTTGGTTCAGAGTGGATTTTAAGAGGACAAACGCAGGAAATCCACAGAAACAAGTATTTCTACTTTCCTACCTCCCCCCTTCAGATTCTGGAAATCCACAGAATCAAAGAAAGGCAGAGCTACAGTGCCGCGTACAGTAAAAAAGGGTAACTTTGACAATAATGGAATTTTGCCTTGGAAACCTGTCTTTTGGGTCCCACAGTCAATATCCAAACCATTAATCATGTTTAAACCCTAAAAAATGGCTATTTAATGAAATATCATCCGTTGATTCATCATAGATTTCAAGTTATTTGCAATAAAGTCTTGACCATTGGATCATCATTTCTGAAATTCTGTGGGCCCCATTTGTAAAATCCAAACCATCTAATATCTTCAGAATGCCTACAACGACTATGTATCCAAATTTGGGAGCCTAATTCATCATGAATCACAAGAAATCGGCCAAAAACTATGGACCATTGATTTCACATAGCGCAAAAAAAGGGATTAAAAACAGTGTGATTTTTTCAATTTTGTGGTTTCTATGGGGCCCAAAATCATGATCTAAATCGTGAGCCATCTCCATAAGGTCAAAAACGGCTAGTTGCCCAAAATTCAACTGTTGATCCTCGCTAGATTTCGAGATAATTACAAAAACATCCAGATTTTAAAATATTCATTTTTTATTTTTGTGGGCCCCCTTCGCACGATCCGAACCGTTCAAATACTCTAGATGGCCAAGTACAGCTTTGAGTAAAAATCTGAGGTCTTGATTCTTTATGGATCTTGAGTTATTTTAAAAAACAAAACTTATAATTATTTGATCCAATATTCTATTAATGGTAGGAATCCTCTTTCAATGTCAAACCTAGAATTCTCAGTACAAATACTGTATGAGGATATCTTTAATTCCAGGAGATGGAGGGAGTCCTCTAAACAATGGATTTCCCTCTGTTTACCAAATGTGCCCTAAACGAAAGTGTTGTAGAAGAGTGAAAAGTGGGAAGAGTGAAATAAGTGCCTACATGTTGGAAATGAGGGGAGACCATGGGTAAATTGCAGAGGAAGGATATGACTCCCGACAAAAATAAAAAGATATGGTCAAAATTTAATCCAAAACCTTTGGTTTAATATATTATAATGGTCCCTCGGTAAGATTTATCTAATTTATTACATTAGAATAAAATACAACAAATCTACATGTGTTTTATGTTTAGTGGGCCCACATGTAAACTTTGAACATTCATAAAAGAAATGCCTCTACTTGGTATCAGATATGATAGAACTTTAACTTACTTGACAATGTGTACAATTTATCAAGAGAAATGCTATGGAGCCTGAATTGGGGACCGAATGGGAGCCTGATTTTTGAAAATGAGAAGTTGAAAAGACAAGTGAGTGACTGAGTGAGTTTGAGTGAAAGAAATTTGAGGGTCAAAGATGTCATTTTAATCCCATTCGGGCTCCCATTTGGTCCCCCATTCAGGCTCCAGAGCATTTCTCATTTATTAAATAGAAACTAATGTGTTTCAAACATGATTAATCCGATGGGGATCCTGTCTACAATAAGATTGAAATTATAATTTTCAACATAAATGACCCCTCTGTTCTTTTCTTTTCTTCTTTTTTTATGGAAGAAATAAATGCCCCCTCTTGAATGGACCTTTGCGAAATCTCATATGGATTGGAAGTAGGGCAGGGCTTGGGTACATCATCGCTATAGCATATTATGCTATAGCGACGTCCTCCTACCAATAAGATGTTACCGAGTCATTAAACCGCTAGTCCCATGTGCCAAGACTCTTCCATAGTTAATCACTTCATTTTATTCCATCTTTACCCTTTTCAACTAAACAACTCATCTCAACTTTCCTCACACTAACTTACTCCAGAAAAATTGCAAAAACATCTCACCCTTATCTCTCTCTTCTCAACGTCTTTTCAAAAAAAAAAAAAAGGATAATATTCTCACATGATATAGGTCCCACTTGGGCCCATCTTTTATCAGTTTAGCCCCTTGCACCTCTTTTTGCCTATTGATCTGGTATTAGAATCCCTTTTACCTTCACCCGCCATTAAGGTTGCATAAAAAAATTTGATGGTTAAGATGCCATTAATTTTTAAGTCTGTTAAATCAAAGGTTAAGATGATATTTTACTTAAGTTGGAGATTTTAAAGTATGTAAACATTATGGCTCATGAGATATAGAGTAAGAATTAACAGATGATATTGTATTGACCTCTAAATTTTAAATATTGATTATTTATTTCTTAAGGGTGCAATCAACTTTTGATCATTTTTCCAAGGTCAATCAGCTTTAAGGTGTAAATTTGGTGGGTGGTAAGAATACCTTGTTCAAAAAAAATAAAAAATAGTCTAGGTCATCTAAGAATGGACTTATGAGAAATTCAAGAAGATGCATAGTGGAGTCATTCTTGAAAATTTGAACACCTAAAAATAGTTGGATCCGTGCAAAATTTCATTCAAATGAGATTTTGGCTCAATTTCATATTGATCGCTTATAAAAGACCATGAACAAGATACTATAGCATTTTTTAATATTTAATTGTTCAATTTAATTGATAGTCTCCCATCTTTTATCAAGTAGGACTTTGCAAAGGCTTCTAAAAAGAGGGTTATTTATTATAACATAAGCAAATTACAATGCACAAATGCTCATGTTTATGATTTCTATTGCATGACTCTTATGTTTTAAAAAAAAATCAAAATCTAAGAAATTAACTCATGACATCCATATCTAATGCCAATAGCCTAAATGCGAGGGCCCCAAGAAAGGGAGTAGTTATCTAGTGCGCGCCTCAACATGAGGCCCACATGGGCCCCACCTAGGACTGAGACTAGGGGGATCGAAAATCTCCCTTGACCCTTCATCTTTGCAAAAAATCAACCCCATCCCTTACCCTTATCATCTTCATTCGGAGGCCACAAGTTCAATGGTGTACAATCCATTCGAATGGGTGTGTAGTCGATCCAAAGTTTTATAATACATTCGATGTATGTAATGGTGGGGCCCATGTGAAATTCAGGGGGGGTGTGGTCCATTTGGATCGACCATCAAGTGGGCCCCACCCCTAGTGCGCAAGATGCGCACTAGACACACTTGATAACCATCACATTTATATATATATATATATATAAGAAATATTCATACGCATCCATTATCCTTCACAATGTTATGGTAAGGGACAACATATTATGGTTGATTTTATAATACATTCGAACCATCCACACACACGGGACCCCCTTAAGCAAATTCGACCCATCGAATTCTCACCTAGCCTATCCAAATGGATTGGACTGTTGGATCGAGGGCTAGATTTTTTCCTTTAATATAAATTCTGTAAATTTGTTGGCCACGGATGAAGGGGTTAGAGTCATGGGATTGACCCCAAATTTGTAGGGGTTACACTAGTTCTCATCTAATATGTCTATTTCCATCCCCCCACAAGTCTCATGACCAGTGGATCCCTAAGTGCCCCTTAACAAAAATAATCTTGGTTCTGCGATGTCAACGCCAGTGTTTGATATGCTGCATTTTCTTATTTTATTTTTTTAACTTTAATCATATTTATATATAATCAGTTTAAAAGTGGGTCCTACTTCAAGTCAATATGCTAGAGCTAGAGTAGAAAAACTTTAATTTAAACTAGCAATAAATGCCTGTGCTAAGCCCGGACCAAAAATAAAAATATATTAAAATTTTAAGAATTATTTTAAAATATTATTAAGATAAAATAAGTCTAAAAGAAAGAAATTTATTATCTTTGAATAGTAGAATCTTTTAACATGTAATGAAAATAAATATAAAATGAAGTAAACTTACGTAACATAACGACCTCTTGAATTTAAAGACATTGACAATTACACAAGTATAAATGTGTGTCTATACAGAAGCAACTCTCTTAAGCTAAAGCTTGGGTTAAGGTAAGCTCAAGTTTGTGGTGGGGCCACTTGGGGACCCACATGGGCGTGGTGATGGGGGGATTTCAAGGACTCCCTGTGACCCTTCTCTTTGCAAAAAAAAAATAGTCTCAACCGTGGTTTCTACCATCTCCATCTAGCCCTAAAAGTTTATGGTCAATAATCCATTCGGATCCGTACATAGTCGATCCAACAATCCATTAAATCCGGATCTGACCAAAAGCTAGCGGTCATGTTCAATTTAGGGAAGTCGTGTGTTTGGTCCATTTGGATGGACCAATGGTAGGCCCTACAAACATAAGCTTACATAATTAAATGGAGAGGTATGGTGCCCGGACTCAAAAAATATAATGAAATATGTGATTCTTTTCTAAGATATTATTGGAAAAGAACATATTTTACAGAAAAAAATAAGTAGTTTATATTAATTATATATATATAACTTTAATAAAAAAGAAAAAAATATCTTGGTGGGGTCACATGTTGTAACATCTAACCGTGGGCTTCATATCCTAACTCCTTCAAGGTGTATCCAATTGGACAGTGGGACCTTGCTGATGTGTCATTCCGAAGATCCTTAGTGGGGTCACATGATGTAACATCTAAAGATAGGCCCATATCCAAATATCTAAAGGTGTGTCCAATTGAACATTTGGACAGTAGGCCCTTGTTGATGTGGTGTTTCAATGAGCATTGGTGGGGTCACATGATGTAATATTTAAAAGTTGGCCTTTTATCCTAATTCATTAAGGTGCATCATGATGTGTTTAAAGGTCCTTGTCTAGAACAATTATTCAAGCGGGTCTCATATCAACCCTTATACTATTTCATGTATATATAATTAGAAATCAAATGTATTCTTAATATGCATTTTAATAACAAATATAATTATTTCTAACAACTCTTTAGTTCCTGTAGGATTACTAAAAATGAGTCATATGCATAATATCATGTTAACCTTTATATTAATGTTGATATGAATCTTTTTTGCATTAAAACCTAGATTGGTATTGTCTTTCCAATTGTATGATGTTTAAGCATATACTTAATTTGATCTTAATTGTATGGTGTGCACAATCGTATACAAGAACATGGAATGGATTTGGTGCTTAACAAATTGAGTTTGTACTTCTATGGCCTACCTTGACTATTGATCGTCAGAGTCCATTATTTTCTGTTCGTTGAATGTTGGATTCCACCTTGTAATTAATGGTCTAAATTATGAAACTAATGGTCTTGATACAACTCCATATTGGTTGGTCCCTTTTGTTGGGTGTTCCATCATCCGTGCCGTTGGTTTGATGGGCCAAGCTGGATGGTGGTGCCTTTTGAAGGTGTCTATCAATCGGGAGATCAAAGTGGTCCCCACAAATCCATCTGTTGTTTCTACTTTATGTGAATGATTGATCTATTCTCATATCATGATAATTTAGTCCTGCCCATTCTCTTTGACTGCCAACACCATGAAAGTGGGCCCCACAGACATCTATTAAATGGAGTTGATTCTAATCTTGTAAAGATAAGGTTTATTTTAAAATGGGAGTGATCGAGATTTTAGGGAGAACAAATCCAAGGAGTGTGATCTAGATTTAAGGGTAGATTTAAGATTATAACTATTCCTAGGATTAAGGGAGTGGATTTGAGGTGATTTGTTTGAGTTTAGATTTTAAGGGAGGAGACTTGTTTGGGAGGATTGCAGTGGCCCACATTAAACCCAAAGCTTTGTGTGTTTTTATAAGTATTTTTCTGAAAGGAGAAATTATGGGTGCTGAGGTGGCACCCTCACAGCCCTCCTCTCCGTTTGCTTTAATATATATAATGGTTTGCATTAGAGATATGATGGGCCATGGATATATTTTCGTGGTTAAGACGTTGAGAAGAAGGGTGAGAAAGAAAATACACAATTAAGGCTAGGCTGGGCAAGAGTTTTGAAAAGGGTAAAGCTGGAAAAAATACGAAGGCATTAATTGTTTAATAATTACCAAAAAGTTACCAAAACATGTGACTTACATTTTTGAAATGTAAAAGTACATGTCAATCTCTCATTGGATGGAGGGAGTTGCTGTACCGAAGCCTGCCCCTTGGAAGTATGCTATAGCAACGCTGTACCGAAGCCGGCCCCTTGGAAGTAACCCATCCTTAGATTTATGTATGCCATGCATGATTCTTTTTTGGGATGTGATCCCGTGAGAACTGGTCTCAAGGCGTTACCGTGAGAACTGTTTTGTGGGGCCCACTGGGGGCCCCATTTTGGAATGGGACCGGTGGGGATTGAAAGATCTATATGGGACCCCCGCGAATATCAAGTTTGGCCCCAATCCCATGCTTCTAACTCTTTCATCCATGGCCGACAAGCCCAATCCATTCATATGGGTATATAGTCGATCGAACAGTCCAGTTCATTCGCATTGGTGCCAACCCATGAGGCATGTGACTATCAAAGGGGTCCCTGTCCATTGCAAGGTTTAGATTAGGTGATAGGTGGCCCCACCCCATAGTTCTCACGGTTTGAACAGTGAGAACACTTCTCACCTGATTATTTCCCTTCTTTTTTATATTCTATTCAAATATATTATACTTCATAAATATTGTGGATCCAAAATATAGTCAATTAAACTTTTCTCATATTTCATACCAAATAGAGGCGTTTTTTAATATATGGTTCAGATTTTACATAAGTAGGCTCCACTATATATATATAGATAAAGCACATGCCACATTCATTGTATTTTATCCTAATGTATTAGATTTGATAAATCTTACTAAGGGCGCAATATATTAGAGATCGTAATTAATATGTCTCTCTAGGATTGGGTATGACATATTTTAATGCATTTTAGCCGTATCATAAGAGTTAATAGAATATAATAATTCAAGAAAAAAAAAAAAGCTTTATGTCATATCTACAGTGGGGTCCAACCACTTAAAATCTGAATCGCTTAGGAAAAATGCCTCTCTCTTGCATGGATGAGTGGTTCTGATTTTTAAAATGGGTGGGCTTGTTATTGTGACTCACGAGAGGGCCCCAAAATATGAAAGATTAGATGGGTGTAGAGAACTGAGAAAAATGGCTTATGAATTTTACACAGGACCCCCTTCCATTTTATATATGTATTGCAATTACTTACTATTAAAGTTGACGTGCAATGGGGACGTAATTGGGTCAACACAAGGAAAAGAATTAACCTCATAACCAAGGTTCGTAAAGGATAAGGCTTTACAGAGATTCCCGAAGAGGTCAGGGAAGACATAACTAGACATTTTGAAGAGTTGCATATAGGTGAGAGCTTTCTTAGACCTACTTTGGAGGGTGTGTGCTTTCCCTCTATTTCTTCATTCGAGAAGGGTTGGTTGGAGAGACAGTTTGAGGAGGAGGAAGTTAGCCAAGCTTTGGATGCTTGTGTGGGATAAAGCTCCAGGCCTTAATGGTTTAAATTTTACTTTTCTTAGGGCATGTAGCTTGGGGTGTCTTGAAGAAAGATTTCTATGATATGCTTTCAGAATTTTATGAAAGGGGGAGACTTAATGCTGAGAGTAACTCAACATTCTTGGTCCTTATTCCTAAAGTTTCGAATCCGGTGGAGCTTAAGGATTTTCGTGCTATTAGCTTGGTAAGGTGTGTCGACAAATTGCATTTAAAGATTTTAGCCAATAGATTGAGAATTGTGCTTCCAAGCATCATTAGCCAGTTTCAAGGAGCTTCTGTGAAGGGTAGGCAAATCTTGGATGGCGTGTTGGTGGCCAATGAGTTGATAGATTCAAGAAAACGGTCTAAGAAAAAAGGAGTCATCTTCAAAATTAATTTGAAAAAGACATAAGACCATGTTGAATGGAGTTTTGTAGATTACATGCTTCAAAGGTTTGACTTTGGTGAACGATGGAGGAGTTGAATTAAGGAGTGTATTTCAACCACTTCTTTCTCAATTTTTGTTAACGGATCTCTTGCCCGTCTTTTCAAAGCTTCTAGGGGTTTGAGGCAAAGTGATCCTTTGTTCCTTTTCTCTTTACTTTCGCAGTAGAAGCTCTGGGTACGTGACTTGGAAAACAAGGAAAAAGAGTGTTAAAAAAAGGAGTGGGTTTCAAGGTGGAGGTGCATAGTAGAGTTAGATTTTCAGTTGATGAGTGAATGGGGGTGGGTACATTGTGTATGTTGTTTCCTAAGTTGTTTCATTTAGCATCTAACAAGTTGTCCACGGTGAGTGATTGCTATGTTGAGATAGAGAGTGGGGGGGCATCTTGGTCAGTGTCTTTTAGAAGGTCCCTGCATCTTTCTTAGGAGTCGGATTATGTGTCGTTGTTGAATATTCTTTCTAATGTATTTTTATGTAGGGAGGAAGCTGATGAATGCATTTGGACTCCTAATTTTTTTGGAAATTTCTCTACCAAGTCTTTCTACAATATGCTTGAGGGTGGATCCTCTATTAGATCCCATTGCTCACTTGCGTAGTCAGGATTGACACCGCCTTGGGTGGATACTCTTTGCTGGTTGGTGGCTAAAGGAAAGGTATCTACGGCGGATAACCTTAGAAGGAGAGGTTTGTCTTCACAAGAGATTTCAGATGTGTGAGGCCCCACCGCTTGTGGGCCCTCAGTTTGATTTAAATACATAGAATTATAATATTAACTATTTTAATTATACTATTTTATAGATCTAATAGAATTGTTACTACGTTTTAGAATTAGACTTTTTATAGGTATAGGGTGATCTTTGTTATTTATTAAGACTTTAGTTAATCTAGGCCCTAGTTAGTAATTTAGTTTTAATTATTGGAGTGTTAGCATTAAAGAACCTTCTAGAATTCCTTCTATTGGCCATCTTGCCCATTACCCTATCATTTCCCCTAATTAAATCCTAAGGACCTTTTAGTAAACAACCACCAACCCCAAATCTATATAAACACTACTATTGCAATGGACTAGCCCTAATTCACTCTCATCTCTCATTACCCTATCTTCCTCCCCAAGAAAACCCTAATTCCCCAAATCCCAGCACAAGGAGAAGAAGGAGTCACCCCCAATTGCTTCATCAGTAATATATTTGCTAATTGGATCTCTTCCTATACTCTAATTTCCCTTTCTACGAATAAAAGGCAAGTACCCTATGCTAGTACCACATGATGCATAATTTTCTTTTCTTGATTCTATAAATTCAATTCAATTGTGTATATATGAATGTTCGATCTACCATTTGAGCTTTATTTATGGATTTATGGCCATTGATGGATGAGATTTCTCATTTGAAATATCAATGGCTCGGTTTAGTGATGGATGGATGGACTGACTTAGAAGTGTTTTACTGTTTTTACATGTTTCTATGAAGAATAGAAGTGATTGGAAGCGGTTTGATTGAAATTCGGGTTGGAAGAGGAAAATTCCAGAAATCTGGAATTTCACTTGAGAGCGTGTACCCGGTCGACCGGCTTGCAGCTCGGTTGACGGGGCACACTAAAAATAGAGAAATCATGTCCTAGTTAAATTTCTTGTAAATTTACAGGCTAGTGTGCCCGGTCGACCGGACCCTGTGCTCTGTCGACTGGATACACAGTTTTCTTTAAGAAATAACTGAGACTGGAATTCTCAGTATGTGCAGTGATGAGTGTTAAATATTGCATATTTTACCCCTCATTAGTCCGAGTTTTATTAGCATCTCATATGCATATCATTCGCTTTACACAGAGATTTTATCATTCTATCACATTAGCGCATTATCGAATTATCATCCATAAATCCAATTATTTATAGCTTATTTTTATGTAATTTCTCTTGTAGGTGGACCCCACAGCTACCCCAACCTTCCCGCTAGTGTCCCAAGGCATCAAGATGAGATTTCAATAAAAGAAGTTACATGAAGAAATCTTAAGAAGAATTGAATAATTCCAAAATAAGAGGAGAAGACTTTAAGGATAAAAGAAGTCATTTTCTAACACAAAGGAGTGATTGGTGTATTGGTTAGAGCTTTGGTGGGTATGAAGGAGGTTATGGGTTCAAGCCTCAACAATTGCATATTTTTTTTTTACATAGAAAATATTTTTATCCAACTCTAGCCTCTCCACCAATCAAAGCTTGCCATGGCACAAATCCATGTGAAATGATATAAGCCAATGAAAAGCCTCCAAAATAAAATGAAGGACCACAAAAAGTAAAAAGCACATGTTCTTTTAGTTTTTGGAAGGAAAGATCGTTGCAACCAATAAAATAGTTACATTCCATGTGAAAGCAAAAGAGCCCTTGAAAAGCCTCCAAATCAAGTTGAAGCAATCCATGCGAAAGCAAATGAGCCAATCAAAAGCCTCCAAGTTGCAACCAATCAATTAGAAGCAATCCTTGTGAAAGGAAATGAGCCAATCAAATGTCCTCACTGTTTCTATAAATTGGGATGTATTTATAGAGAGAAGGAGTTCTTTTGGCAAGTTAGTATTTTTGCAATTTTATTTTTACTTTTAGATTGTAATTAGGAGCTTACTTATAACTAATCTAGAGAGAGTGTGTGTAATTGAAGA
The DNA here is from genome assembly GCA_029852735.1 of Persea americana. Taxonomy (NCBI): domain Eukaryota; kingdom Viridiplantae; phylum Streptophyta; class Magnoliopsida; order Laurales; family Lauraceae; genus Persea; species Persea americana. Next base: position 67,407,054 of record CM056811.1, read on the forward strand.
TCATTAATGAAGATTTGGAGCTCTTTATTGATGTTTGGTGGCTAAAGCTCTTGGATTAGGCTCTCCTTTTGAAGCTAAGTAATGTGATTAGTTCAATTCCATGCATGTTTTAGTTTAAATTCCCTGCTCGTTCCTTGAATGATTAGTAGATTTTAGATCTAATTATGCTAATCTCTCTCATTTCTCATGCTCTATCTCTACACTTGATGCTTGGATAATCTCAATTGATGCTTTATAGTTGGATTAAGTTCTCTCATATAGCATGCTCTAGAGGCCTTATCTTTGATCTTTTATAGCTTGATTTTGATGATTAATTATTAGGGTAGTTTGGTTATGATCTATAATCTTGGCTTTTGATTTTCTTTACCTTGATCCTTATTGATATATCATCCAATCCAATTAGGCAAGAGATTGCTAATTGGATTGTAGATTTGGGAGTTGAATAAGAACATGCATTGTTTGGATTAATTGCATACTTAGTGGATTTTGGATTGCCTAATTTCTTATTTTTATTGTTGTTAAATTAAATCATTATTTGAATTGTTATATTCACTTTTATATTGTTAGATACACATTTCACATCACTTGTTTTAAAATCCTACACATTTCACACCACATCTTCACATTAAATCTTCCATTTCCACCACCATTCATCCACTAGTTTAGTATAGCTTGTTAGATCTTATTCTAGATTGTTAATTAGTTGTTTACATTGCATAGTTTAGTAGTTTTAATTGTTCACTTCAATTGTCTATATTAGCTAAATCTTAGTTCAATTCTAATTTAATTGGATTCATTGCTTGTTCCATCCTCTCTCCGTGGGATCGATAATCCGGACTCTTTAGTCCTTTACTACTTGACGAAACCGTAGTCTTGCGGTTAAGCATTGCACATATAAGTGTCGAACATGCTGGATTTCATGTGGACCCGGTCAACATCATGGCCACAATGTTGACCGGGAACACTGCGAAATCTGAATACATGGCATTCAACACCCCAGTTGTTTGGCTCCAGGTCCATGTGGACCTGGTCGACATCATGGCCACGATGTCGACCGGGGACAATGCCAGGATGTCGACTTGGGGGTCAACACCCAATGTACCCGGTCAACATCATGGCCACGATGTCGACCGGGAACACTGCGAAATCTGAATACATGGCATTCAACACCCCAGCTATTTGGCTCCAGGTCCATGTGGACCCGGTCGACATCATGGCCACGATGTCGACCGAGGACAATGCCAGGATGTCGACTTGGGGGTCAACATCCAATGTACCCGGTCGACATCCCTAGAGATGATGTCGACCGGATACACTGTGGAAAGTGAAATTCAGACTTCTGCATAATATGATGTTTGATCAATTGTAGGGCCAATTGACCATCCAAATAGACTTCCATTGATATGCCAAGCACGAGTCGACGGTGTAGCTCAACCTTGACTCGTGGGGACCACCAAATGAGTTTTTGGGATTTGAATTGTTAGTGATTCGACCTTTAAATGTAGCCAATGATGTCCGTAACTTCAGAGCACCAAACATAACATCTTTTGACATCTGAAACTACAGTTAAGGATCCAATTACCTGATATGGCCCTGAACCAAGAGTGGACCATTACCTAGGTTGGACCCTTACCTTATTCCATTTGATTCTTCCGTTTGGAGATTATTAAACATTGTGCTTTTCTTATATCTTTGTTATTGTTATAACCTGTTAATTAAATGGGAATTGGAGGACCCTAACCTAGGATTACTTAGTGGTGACCCAAGGATGTAATTGGAGATAAATGACCCGTGTTTGTGGATAGGTAGGCCCTCAAACGGCCTAAGATTGGGTGTGTGGAACCCTAGAATAGAGAGGATGGTTATGATGCGTTCTATATGAGTATGGATTGATTACTTACACTGTTATAGACTAAGGCCATGGTTGTGGGCCTAGTGTAGATCCAATGATGTTTGGACTTGGACTTGGATATTGAACCGTGTTCCATGATATTGTACCTTAACCTCTTAGAGACTTGGTTAGGACCTTACTCAAGCAAGACAAGCGTAGACAGGCACAGACCTGTACTTGTTTCTATGAGTCGGCACTAAATATTCACTCAGTTGATCTAAGCTCAGCCTGTTGACTGATCATCACTGGTAGGAGCTATATCTATATTGGTTATGACTAGAGTTATCATGATGAGCTGTGATTAGACGGACGGTGTGACACCGGTCCGATCTAATCTGATAAAGGGGTGTGATCGATGCGATAAAGGGGTGTGAATGGTGTTATATATATTGTTATTATTAGGATTGTTATCCCTTGCATGTTTATTATATTTTCCCCACTGCGACTATTTACAGTATGGGAGGGCCGCGGCATAATATGTCGCGGTATATCCAGCTTGTGTGAATATGCCACATTGTTATTTGATTTGATTAGATTACTTATATTTCTGATTCTAAACTGCTATTTACTGCTCAATTGCCTAGTTTATGTTTTTACGTTACTCTTATGATTATATGCTCATCTCTATTCTCTCTTGTTGTATACATCCTGTGTTGTCTGTATATGGTGCCTTGCAAGATCCTTGGATCTAACCCATCTTTGGTGCTTAGGTCTCGACCTTGACCCTGCGGGTGATGCGTACCACGAGGCGCCGGTAGTAGGCGAGTACGGTTAGGGGCCGGTTGACCGGGTGGTCGAACAGGAGGATGAAGCGCCTGCTCAGGGTGTTTGAGTGTAGTTTATTTTGGGCTTTTGAGAGTTTTATGTAGTAAGCGGGGAGATAGTCAGTATTGTATAAACTTTTGATAACTATACTTTGAGATTTTGTTAGACTTCGGCCTTATTATATTTGACTCATTTATATGATACTTATTGCTTCCGCTATCTTTTCTTATTCTTCTGTAATAGAACTGTTGATTATATTATTGTTCAAAAAAAAGTTTTAAAAATTTGACCTCACTGCGAACTATGATCTTGGAAGTTCTCAAATTTTCTGGGAAGTAGCGCGCTAAATTCGGGTACCTTAGCGGTAACTTCGGTATTCGGAATCGGGGCGTTACAAGATGTGTGCCCTTAATGCGAGAATGGGTTGGAGACAGTGGATCACATTTTCTTGCACTGTGAAGTTTCATCCTCTTTGTGGAGAGGATTTGGTCAAAGAAGCGGATTAGTTTGGTGTTTGCTAGGTTCTATGATCAGTATGTTTGAAGCTTGGAGATTTTATTCTTTTTCAGGATGTGGGTCGGTACTGCGGAGACTTATCCCTTTGGTTATAAAGTGGTTTATTTGGAAAGAAATGAATGATATGATTTTCAGGGGAGCAAAAATGGTCTACAACGATCTTCTTTTAGTTATTACTTGGAGAATAGTAAAATGGGCTTCGGTGAGGGAGGAGTTTACTAATTTCAAAACAGACGATATTCTTCATAATTGGGAGGCTTGTATGCTTTGTTCAATGCCTTGAATCATGAAATTGGAAGTTTGGTGTCCTCCCCTAAGGGGCTTTTTAAAGTTTAATGTGGATGGGGTAGCTAGAGGAAAGCCAAGGCCGGGGGGGTGGGGGGACTTACTTAGGGACCATGATCAGACCCTAGAAATCCTAAACTAAAAACTAAAATTGCTGCAAAATAATACACAAGTTAGAACTTCAAAAAATAAAAAGTACCAAAAATAAAACTAAGAAACTAAACTAGAAACAAAAGAAGCCTAAGTTAGAAAGTTAGTAATGCAATATATGTCATGAGATGCTAAAAAAAAATTAAAAAAAATCTAAGTCTGAAAAACTAGTATGCTGAGCTGTTTTTATACATGATTTATCATAATCTAATGCAACCTAAAAAAGAGTTTAATGGCTGGATCTTGAACTATAATGATGTATGAATAAAAAAAAAAAGAAGAAAAACCGGAAGTGAAAAACGATTTAAAACGAATGAGATATGAGTGCATGAACATGACCTAAAAACTAAAACTGTGCAGAAATTCTGCACACATGTGGGTCCAACCAGCCATGTTTGAGCCGCTGGTTCACCGTCTTTCCAAAATTATTTTTTCTTGAAATTCTGGGGTTTAAAAGTACACTGATTAAACTTTAATCTTCCAAAGTTTCATAAAAAAATAATGTGTTTTGATCAGATTTCTAATCACAAACTTTTCACTCAAAATTTGTTCTGAAATTTTTGCAACAATGTGCAGAATTGTGCACTTTACGTTGGGATCCGAATTTCCAAAAATTATTTGGCCAAGATTCTTGACTCAAATCTCTGACTTTTCTTGCTTATTCAATTTAAAACTCCGATTCCAATTTCGATTCAATTTTGAATACTCAAATAACCATCAACTTAAAATATCTAGACTCCACCAATATGAATATGCATGCAATGCTAATTAGTTCCAACCATAAAATATGCAATAATAGACAGAAATTGAATTGATCATAAAAATAAAGACAATAAACATAAGTTCAAGAATTTAAATGTGTGGTGAAAACAAGAAAAATAAATGTGTGGTTTTTAACATAAACTTAAATGTGTGGAAGAACATAAATTTAAATGTGTGGAAGTCTATTCATCTCTTTCAAAATTCTTTTCTATGCAGGGTCATAATTTGAATCATGCTCTTAGGGCCTTTGGGTCGTCAATCCAAACACCAACAAGTAAAGAACAGAAATCAATCACCAATCACCCAACTACAAGAAAGAAAAATTGAAAAGAGTAAGAAACAATTTTACTAATATGCAAAGTCTTGCATAAGAAAAAAAAAAATAAACAATGACAATTACATATTAGGATGAGAAGCCTCTTCTAGATGAAAAACCCAAGGGTGTAGTGTGATTTATGGGCCAAATCTCCTTGAGGACTTCAATGGAGAGAAAGAGAGAGGAAGAAGATGGAGCGTAGTAGTAATTCTAGAAAGAGCTGGTCTATCTTCCTATGAGAGGAGAGGGATGCCTCTTCCATCAATTTATAGATTTTTCCTCTCTTTCTTTCATTTTTTGTTCCAAGTTTGTAGCATGCAATCTTCTTTGTATGGTAAGTCCCTTCCTTGGCCAACAAGTCCTCAAAGTAATAGCAAAGTGAGTGAGCTTTTTGTGATTTCCAAGTGCAAAATTCCAATCTTGAGTAGAATTTATCGCACCAACTTCCAGAGGCCATATCTCCCTTATTTTAGCTCTGATTGACACAATCTTAGGCTCCACGGATATCTACTCAAAAAGAGGTTTCCAACGGTGAGTAGATTGCGCCGATGCGAATGCTGGATTAAGAGTTATGACCATTTTAATCTTGCTATCCCTGACAAATCCGAGAATAACTGTGCACATATGGAATGTTAGTTGTGCAACAGGGTGTGCGGGACCCATGTGGACATCCAAAGGGATCTTGGGATCTTTTTTTCCTTGTTTCTTGACTCCCCTTCCATCTTTGGCTTGCTTCCAAGCTTCTTTGATTGATTAGTCAACTCTTATAGCACACTTTCCTTTCTTGAATTTCTTTCTTGATTTTTTAGTTTTCAAACTTAGTAAGCATTAGATCTTGCCAAATCTGAAATTTCTTCTCTTGATCTTGAAATTCCAAATCTAGCTTTTCATTTTTAACTTTTCAAACTCTCCAAAAATACCAAGATATGTGGGTCCACCACGAAAGCGGTCCTACCCTTGATTTGTATCAAATTTCACCATTGTGGGTCCTATTCTTGATTTCTCCTACACAAATTGAAATAAGCAAATTTAACAATAATCACATGTGAGGAATTTGAATGGACTATGCATGGGACCCTACTTAATGCACCCAAAATAACCGACTTTCAAAAATAGATTTCAAAAAATGACAAGTTTCATAAATTTATGCAAAAAGTGTGATTTTTGAGCAAATTATGCTTGAATGCACTACAATGAATCCTAAATGCATAAAAACATGATTTGACACTAAATGAAGCTCTTTAATATCAACAAGCCTTTAGAATGGTCGAAAATGTGTATGAAAATGTGCACTTTTCATGACTCATCAGACCACAAAGGGGATGTCTTGCTCATGTTCTCTAAGAAGGTAGGTATCAAGGAATCAAATGCTATCTCTTGGATCTCAAGCAATGAAGGTCCTTTGAGGTTCCACGTACTTCCTTTTTGTGGAAATCAAGTCCCTATCTTCTAAAGGTTATGTCCAGTTTAGGCATGTTGGAAGGTCGGCAAATGCAATGACAGACTTTCTAGCGAAACAAGGGGTAGATAGGGTTATTCCCTTGATTCCTTACACCATGTAATTGTCACTCTTTGTTCTTTGGGTATAAGGCTCTTATACCTGTTGTTGGTGGTGTGTTGTGATTTTTGTTTACCTTCTTTTTAATATAATGTTTAAGTTACCGATAAAAAAACAACAAGGTGCGTGGCCCACCCCTTAAAAGACCCCTAAAATCAATGAGGTCTTTTGTTTTAAGTAAATGATCAAGGGCCAGTCTTGGGCAGTACTAGGCCTGGCCTGCCTCAGACTTGGCCCTATTACTTTTCTTTATTTTATATATCTATCTATCTATCTATGTGTGTGTGAAATATTCATATGCATCCATCCCTCGCCATATTATGTTGAGGGGACAACAAAGTGGGACCGACTTTATGACGCATCCAAACCATCTACATACATAGGACCTCCTTAAGTACACTAGATCCATCAATTTTTCACCCATTCAAATCGTATACAGAGAGATGCTCCTATTAGAGTAAGGGTGGGGGCCCTCACATGCATCTCCCATATTTATATATGTAAACATATACTAAAATGCCCTTGTAACAATTACTTAGCAATAATAAAATGGGAAGACAATTTCACACCGCATCTCTTTGTCCACTAACACTTGTGGGACCTACCTAAAAGCCCATTTGGGGATGGGAAAATCCCCCCTACCTAATCATGTATAGTGAGGGAAGCTTGAATGATCATCCGAAACCCTTGATTAATGGCCGATAAATTTTCACCATCCAAAATTGAACTTGCTGAGAATTTTAGAGGTTGTCTACAGTAGGTCCTGTGTGTTAAAAAATTAAACCACTCAAAATAAACGCCTTTACTATGTGCAATTGGCCAAATCTCACTCAAGTAAAAGTTGGCCTACCATCAAATTGATTGTATATCGAAGACATCCATATAATAATATTAAAAATGCATGTTTTCTATAAATGATCCAACATGCCCCCTATTTACAATTAGAGTAAAATTTAATAGGATCTGAGTGTGTTTGTTAGACAAGAGGACTCTGCGATAAAGAAAAGTTGTTTTTATTCTGATTTTCCATGTGACCCACTAGTTTTTTTTTTTTTTTTTTTTTGCACCGACTTACATATCTGCTTTGGAAAGAATGAAAAAAAATATGATTTCTATAACAGAGAGGATTTCGGTTTCCTATAAAAGGAGTAGGAATGTGGAATTCATCTCTCCCATTGAGACACAATTATTAAGAGTATGAAATCATTCATCTCATTGCAAGAAGGAAAGAAGTTCAAGGTGAGGGGCATTTATTTTAAGTAGTTTAGATTTTGTTGGTGATCGCATGTAGATATTCATGAATTTATAGTGAGTGTGACCATAAGAGGATCAAGACTCATGACTAGTACCTCTTTTTTTCTTTCTTTTCTTTTCTTTTTTTTTTTTTTTTTGAATGTGGGGTCCTTAATTGGCTTTTTTATTTATCTTTTAAAACGAAAGATGAGTTTTTTTTATTATAAATGAAAGGCAGATAGGTCGCTTCACTGGCGGGCTGTTGTGGGTTAGGAAACTGTAATATTGGTTGAAGTTCGAGCTCAATGGTTGGGGCTTCTACTGATGATAATAATCTATATCGATATCGATACCCTTATACTGAAACCCAACGTAATGTCGTGCCTGCTGGCTTGGACGAATTTCTCTCCACACCTGTGGAGCCCATTTGATGCTAGCTGTTTTGTTAAGGGCTCAACTCGAGGCCTCTTCCACTGGCCACACGCACATGCTTGCTTCCCCTTCTGAAGTCTTCCTGCTTTGGCGATTCGGTTGAAAAAAAATACAAAGGCGATTGCTCTCGCCCATCTCCGTCTCCATCTCTCTCGCGACGAGATCCTGGAAAATCGATGGCATCGATGGCATCCAAAACCCTAGAATCCGACTACCCCTCTTTCTCCTCTTTCCTCCTCCACCACACATCTCCTTCAACCATAGTCAGTTTCAGACCTGTTACTGTAAACTTCATTGTTGGATCTCTTTTTCTTTCTTCTGCAAACCCATCAACGCCTTCTATCCAAAGGAGGAAAACCCAAATCCATTTCGTGATCGATCATGGATAAGGATTTCGATATCCCCGCAGCGGAGGAGATCAACGACGACATGGACATTCCTGATGAGTACCCAGCTCTCGAAGCGGGGGAGGAAAAGGAGATCGGAAAGCAAGGCTTGAAGAAAAAGCTTGTCAAGGAAGGAGAAGGTTGGGGACACCCCCGAAAATAGAGATGAAGTGGAACGTTTGTGATGTTAAATTCAATTGATATTGGGTTTTTGTCCTTTTTGTTTTTCTATGTCGATTTGGGTGAAGTGGGTGATCCTTTTTTTTTTTTTTTTTTTTTTTTTTTTATGAGATTTTTTGTTTGGTCTGCAGTTCATTACACGGGGACTTTGCTGATGGGACCAAGTTTGATTCGAGTAGGGATCGCGGGACGCCAATGAAGTCCAAGCTCCGTCAAGGTGGGGCTGTTGTTGTTTTTTTTCAATTCTGGGTTTTGGTTTGTGTTTAGGATGTTGCTATTTTTTATGGGGTTATTGGCTGTGTTTTGTGAATTTCATATCTGGATACTGCACCCTCTCCTATTTTGAGATTTTTTTTTTAATTTTACTTTTTTCTCATGCGTTTGATTTGTGGGTTCTGATTAGTCTTCGAATGAAAAATAAATGAATTGGGGTACTTCCTTATGTAGATTGAGTTTTTTTTTTGGTTGCTTGAATGTGTGGTTCTGTACTTTCTTTCTTTTTCCAGTCATGTTTTCATGGCGTCAAAAAACTAAAATAAGATCTATAGATGGAGTCTAATGTCATTTTTCTTAATCGCTGTTCCCTCAGTAATCATTCCTAAACTATTTTTTTTATCATCCTGTAAAAACTCGTGTTTTTGTCTCTCTCTCATACAGGTTCTTTCATACACCTCACGTCCTCTGCTTTATTGCGATTTTTCTAGGAATGCATTGCTTGTATCTTTTGTTCATTAAAACTCTTGGATCCATCGTATTAGATAAACGAGAAATAAATCATAAAAAACTGAGGGGTAAAAAACATGGAGAATTTTATCTTTTGCTATTGATGCAATGAACTGTGATTTAATAGCCATTTGGTAGACACGTAGGGGTATAAATCTGGCCCGGCACGGCCTGCAGAAGACTGGACCCACTCGTGCTGGGGCAGGGTCGGCACGGCCCGTGTATGATATGCGGGTCGGACGGACAGGGCCGGGCCCAACGCCTTAGGAGTCGGCCCAGCACGGCCCTGGTTGTGCCGTGCTGGGCTGGGCCCCATACGGGCCTAGGCCGGGCAGCCCACAGATTTGACTTTCATTTTTTATTTTTTTTTAATTTTTTTAAAATTTGGATTTTGGACGGACACAAAGTGAACTACATGCATTTTTGCATTCAATGGCTTGTGTAACTCCTTTAGCGAGAGAAAAGTGTTAGTATCTTTGTTTTTTAATGTTGACCTCTAGAATATTCGGACAGCTTCATCCAATGGGAATGAATGACTGTTGTCTAGGAGGGCAATTGTCATTTGTTTGGTGAGTTGGTTGTTCCTATTGATTCTACCCAGAAAAGAGGCCTAGTGCCAAACAAGTGTAGTGGGTGGGTCTATTCTTTGCTCAGTTTCATCATTGAGGCATCTTGAAGGGGACCTCCACAAGACTTCTGTTCTGATATGAATGGATGAAAGGAATTATAAAACTCCATTTAGTCAATATTAATCATCAAGCGTTTTATGCGTGCTTTATCCCTCCTGTTTTTTTTTTTTTTTTTTTTTTGTGTGTGTGTGTGTGTGGTCGTCTACTGACTCTTTGTTAAAAACCTGAAAAGAGCCCATTGCTTGTGTGGAGCACTGCTCCATCTGATGAGGGAAATTGGCATAAGTGGATAAAAAAAGCGCAGTTGAACACTGTTGGAAGAAAATGAACCGACGAAACATCTGGATCACATTTTCTACTACTCTCACATGATGGGACTGATCATGATTTACCCACTTCCTATTTTCTTTTACAATTCTTGCCCTTTGATTGAAACATTGGTTATATGTTTTGGCCTTCTAGGTTTTTTTTATAGGGATAAAAATGAGTCCATGCATAGTGTATACACCAGATGGACCCCAAGTTGAGAAAATTGATTGGTCCAGGTTCAGTTCCATCCACTACCTGAATAAAAGCTGTTGGGGGGCTTAAAAATGTAAAAAATAATTTTTATGACTATTTTTTGAAGAGGGGGGGTTTAAAATGACCGTTCGGAGTGGGCTGAGCCGGGCCTGGTCGTGCCTTGTGCTGGGCCTGGGGGGCTTGGCCCAACACGGCCAGTGGGCACTGCAGGGCCGGCCTGTTAACCAAGTCAACAGGCCCAGGCACGGTTTTTCCGTTCTGGGCTTGGGCCGCCCGCCCAGATTTACACCCCTAGTAGACAGTCATTGTGTGGATATGGAACTTGCATATCATAACATTAAATGTTTTCTTATCAAATTGATTGTGGGGTCTGTTTGCACCAATCAGTTGGACCTATTGAGAGAAGTCCACGAGCGGTGGGTCCCTTACACGTGCTATAAACCCTTTTTTTTTTTTTTTTTTGGAGCTACTATGTGCTATAAACATTGTAAGTGTCAATTGTAGTGTTTATGGGTGAAGCTTCTTTGAAACCATTTGGAAAACTTGTATGATCATCAATAAGCTATGTTTCACCTCAGTATAGAACACTTAAGAAATCTTGGATGATTCTCCCCTTGTGAAAATGGTGCCACTGTCCAACACTGCTGGACTTCATATCAAGTCATGTTAACTTATCTACAGAAAAAATATTAGATTAGAATGTAAAATTTGTGGAAAGATGGCAATAGTTAGTGTTTTATTTGGTCTTCTAATGACATTATTTTATGTCAATTTATGATATGCTACTCAATACGATTTAAGAATAATGAACTACAGGTAGATCTTCAATAAAACAATTAATTCCTATAAATTCTAACAAATTTCATATTTGTTGTCATAGTGCTCAACAAATTATTGCAACATGTTAAATTTGTCTTTCCTTTTGCATTTAGCTGGAGCATTGAAAATTATATTCTTCTAATTGTTTGTTGCTGTGCTTGTTTTTAAATGATAGGCCAAGTGATAAAAGGATGGGACCAAGGGATTATAACAATGAAGAAGGGCAAGAATGCTATCTTTACTGTCCCCCCTGAACTGGCTTATGGAGAGTGAGGGTCTCCACCAACCATTCCACCCAATGCAACACTTCACTTTGATGTTGAGCTGCTCTCATGGTCAAGTGTCATGGACATATGCAAGGATGACTTTGATGGCTTGTCAATCTTGAGCAGAGCAAGGTATAGATGAGCTTGACAGAGCAGATTGAACTAATGAACTGGTCCTCGCCTCCATTAATGGCTTTAATCACTTCTTTAGCATCTGACAACATGGATACTTTGGATAGACCCTTCTCTTTAGCCTTTTTTTTATTTATAGCAAAGAGTATCATAACCACTTGGGCCTCTTCTGAAGAAAAGACCGTCAGGCCTTGGATAGCAAAGAGTATCATCAAGACATAAACAATAAACCCATTTAAGAAAATAGTACAAAAAAAAAAAAGAAAAAATCAGAAATGGCTTTACCATCTGCAGTCCTAAAAAATCTATAGACTTGCTTAGCCTTCATTCCTGATTGTTTTAAAACATGGATCTCCACCACTATATATAAATCTGAGTTCCATCCCTGATAGGTAACTCAGCACCCTCTATTGTTAGGGGTGCTCATAGCGGCCAGCCCTAGTTGGCCTGGGCCCAGTCCACTTTGGGCCGGGTTTAGGCTTAAGTTCTAATACTCGGACTGGGCCTGGATTAAGAATCTGGACCCACTTAGTATTTGGGTGGGGCTTGGATTAAGTGATAAAAGCTCAAAAGCCCGGCCCAGTACAACTATAGCACTGGTTTTTTGCAAGCTCCCAAGTTCCCAAGAACCCCAGCCCTTTTTCTCCAGTATACTCACTCATCCAATTCTCAGCCCTTCTTTTTGCAATATATGCACTCGCCCAAATTTTCCCTTGAGATTCCATCCTTAAATGAGCAATTTTCTGCTAAGGTGCCTGAAATCTCATTTTTCAAACTTTCTCCGAGTTCTTGACATTCCAGATTTCAATTTTAACTAAACCGTCAACAGAGAAAACAAGTGAATTGGAGAACAGAGAGATACAGAGTAGAGAGAAAGGTGAAGGAAATTGGAGGAGAGAGAGAGAGAGAGAGATATGGATGGATGTGGGTCTCTATTTCTATTGGTCTAGGCTTGGATATGCCTCAGCCTAGCCTGACCTGGCCCATGAACACCCTATCTAGCAGTCTTCTAATTTGCCCTATCACTTTCCTTGGATTTAAAGGACTAGGATATGAAGTCATTCCTAATGGCCTACCTTGTGGTTACGTTCCATGTTTTAAAAAGATCAATAACAAGTATTACTTTATAGACCATCGGCCGGTTGAAAATCTGATACATATCAGATGATGTGAGCCAATAATATATCATTCTGTTAGGAAACCAACCCAACTGGCGCCCAAGCCAATATTTCTTTTGTCATGCTTTTTTTTTTTTTTTTGGTACCCCAGCATTTAGTGGCTAGGACCTTTTTTTTTTTTTTTAATTATATAAAGCCCGGTACACCCGGGAAGGAAGCCCACCAAAGTGGGAAGAAAGCCCGGTTCTTTTGTCATGCTTGTTGGTCTGTTTTTGTTACTCCCTGACACACACACACACACACACACAAAAATGAAAAAGGCCCAATATAAGTTACTCCTTAATAAAGAACACACCGTTTTTGAACACATTGTTTTGAATATAACACCTCCTTAATAAAACAATACGAAGAAAGCCCACTTCTATTTAAGTAAATATTATACTTAGGTGGCGTTTGGCATCTCTTATTATTACCTTTATATGTCTTAAAACTGTTTGAAACGGTTTTTAGGCTGTTTGGGAACTCATAATGTAAAGTCTATTAGAAATGGAGTTTAGATGATTTGCCTCCATTTCAAGAAGCCAGCAAAAGGGGGTTATTTGAATCAGCGCTTTGTAGCTGAAGCGGAAAGACATTCGTGCCAACAGTGAACCGGACGTCCTCATGGGACAGTCTGTTTTTTCATTTTATTTATTTATTTATTTATGGTATCCAAAATCATGATCCGAACCTGTAGATATATGAAGAATGTCAAACACGGCCACATGTCAAAATTTCAACTGCGGATCTCGAGATATTTGCAAAAAATCATCAACCATTCGATCTAATATTATGGACATTGTGGGCCCCATAATCACGATTCGATCTGTTGGTTCTCTTTAGAGGGTCAAAAACTACTTTAGGTTAAGAAATGAGCCAATAATTCAAAGTGGATCTTGATATATCTACAAAAACGTTTTTGACCATTGATGTCCCATGCACTATTGACTAAGTTTGAAATTGTACACAGGCAGTGTGGTTTTTTATTTTTTTTTTTGTAAATTCAGGCACCATAATTCATGATCCAAACCATTAGATATATTCAAAAGATCATTCACGACTATGGGTCCAAATTTTAGCCGTTGGATCATCATAGATTTTGAGATATTTACAAAAAAGACAGACGTTTGTATATACTTTTTTTAAAACCATGGCCCCCAAATGCAAGATCCAAACCATTAATTCTCTTTGTAAGGCTAAGCACAATTTTGACGTCAAATTTCAATACTTGAATCCCCATGGATCTTGAGATATTTATGAAAAACTTCCAACAATTGTTTTAAAAATGTCTATTTCAATCATTTTTTCTGTGTTACCAAACAAACTATTTCTACACCATCTATTTCAAACAGGGCCATTTGAAACAAATCTGTTCTATACAGATCTGTTTTATATAAATAAGAGACGCCAAACAAGCCTTTAATGTATTTGCATGGTTGTTTTGGATCATTTCTTCTACTTTCATTGCTTCTTATTTTGGCCTTTTTTATATTATTTTTGTCTACTCTTGTTAATACAAATGAGGCGTACTCCTATTAAAAAGTATACACCTTTTCGTTTGTAGTTGCAGTGACATGAGATGCCAACCAATCAAGGGTGTTCATGGGTCAGATTGGGCCGAGCTGAGAAATATCCAAGCCTGACTAGGATCCTAACTCTAGGCCCAAGCCCAGCCTAGCCCAAATTGGGCCATGAATAGTTGGCCCAAATCTGACCCGCTTAAAAAACATGCATGAAGCCCGAGCCCAGCCCGTATTATCTTTATAATTAATTTCAATGGGACAGGCTGTCATGGGTTGTCTATAAGCACAGGTCAACTTGCACTCTTTCCAGTTTTTCAAAACTGTCATGTATCTTCAACCGAGTCCAATTTAGAGCAACCGATTCTAATCTGACCTGCATAACACACATCCATCATAAATCAACCCATTTATGCAACGCAACCCAACCAAAATTGTAGAAGTTCGGGCTAAGCTCAATCCGCACCAGGTGTTAAGGTTATATTGGGGTTTAGTTCTAGGCTAAAAAAAATGCCCAATGGCAAAAATAATATTGTACCACCAAATCATTTAAATCAATTTAACTACATGGGTCGACCTTAACTAGACTCATTTAAAATGGCTATGTGGGTTATGCGGCTAAAACCCTAATTCCACCCATGTTATGGCAGGTCTAGTTTATCTGACCCACGACTGACCCTAACCCTCTATTTGGGAAGAAGGGAAAGTGGGGGGAGGAAAAAAAAGAGGGGAAAATGGAGGAAAAGTGGAAATTGATGGTGTTTGGGAAGGGGCGGGAGGGAAAGTTGGGGGAGGGAAAATAGGGGTAAAATTCTTGTGGGGCCCACCTTAAAATTTTTCCCTTAAAAATGGGGGGAAAGTATGAGGGAAAGAGGGGATTCTTTGTATTTTTACTAAAATGCCCTTATCACTTTTTCACTTTTTCACAAGGTAAGGGTAAATTGGTAATTTTCTCTCTACCTCACGAACAAACAAAACCTTACTTTTTCACTTTTCTTTTCCCTACTTTTTTATTATCCAAATAAGAGGAGGCAAAATTAATTTCCCCTCCCCTCCCCTCCATTTTCCTTCCCCCTCAAATGTTTCCTCCCCTCCCCTCCCCTCCCCCCTTTCCAAACATAGGGTAAAGGACATGGGTCGAGTTAACAGGTCAGCTAGCTGGTCGGGTCAGGTTTGAAGAAAACTGCACTCCAGCCATATTTGGGGCATCCTTGCCCCTAAGTTTTGAGCTGATCCATTCCAAAGAGAGGTTGCAAAAAGGACGCTCGACTAAAAAGGGAGTCCTTACCTGGAAGTGCCCAAACAAGAAGCAATGGAGAATAAAGGGTAGTTGTCTAGCTGGAAACACCAAGAAAATAGTTGCAATGGAGAGCTTGTAAGGAGAGGAAGAAGATAATGTGCTTAGATCTTCAATCCAAGCTCAATTGCAAGGGCACGCAAGGTGAGGAAGCAAAACAAGGAAAAAAGTTCTTCTTTGAGCTCTGAAATTCTAGGCTAAGGCTTCAAGTGATTGGAAACCCCTCCTGCGGGCCCCGGATGAGATCGGCGAAGAAGGAAGAAATGTCCCTCGAAAAATCTAATTTCCAAAAAGTATAAAGATTTCTAAAATCGTGCTCATATTTGAGTGTGAAAAGACCGTTTTATCCTTTTGGGCTAAAAAACCTGGTTTCTGTCTTTGGACACAATTGGACTAAATATGAAAGTTGTGGATAATAGCAAAATCTTTTAAAAGGAATAAAAATCATAATTTATCAAAATCAATAATCATCTCCCCATGCTTACACGTATAACCTAAGGCACGCTCAGGGCACCCTTGAGCGTGTCAGAGAATCGAAACGCTCTCAGAATTTCCCAAAGTTATGACTAAGACTAAGTCAAACCACGCTCTAATCCAACGATCGCTAATCCTAATTAAGCCTAAGCGCCTACTTAATTAATACTAATTGTCACATCCCGACCCTTAATCCTAGATAATTTATAATTAATTGCTTGTTAGATAATTAAGTGTATTTAGAGTCTTAGCGAGTTGGGTTTGACTTGTGGATCATGTGTGCGAAGTCTCGCGCTAGTCCGAATGCATTTGGGTAGAATAGGGGATTGGTTTGCAATTCCGGGAAGTTTTAAGGGGTTTATATGAGATTATGAGTTTTTGTAAGTTTAGGTGCATCGGTTAGGTCTCACCATTTTACGGACTTTAGCCTTCAGTCTCGTTACGATCTGAGGCGTCGAAGATGCCCAAAGATCATCATTTGTGAAACAAGGACTAAACTATAATTTGTCCTTAAACCTAACCTAATATAAGCACCAACAACCATCTCATCTTATCTCCTTCTCTCATTTCACTCTATCTCTTCCAAGCTCATTTCTCCTTCACTGCGTCTTCACTAAATCTGGTCATCGGAGCTCTACTGTCGCTGGCCAAGCTACACTTCATCTTCCCCAAGTCTCCAAGAACACAACCACCCATTTTTCTAAGTTTTTCATCCACCGACCATTACTAGGTAAGCCTCCTAAGCTTCTTAGGCTAAACCTTTTTCATTTCTTTGCTTAGAAATGGTGTTTGGAAGCTCATCCCCTCCCATTGCATCCATTTTATAGAGATTTTGGGTTGAGAAGCCATTTTCACAAGTTGAGCTCAAAAGAGGATTTTCCTCAATTTTCTGTTGGATTTTGTCTTAGCTCTTCATCAAAGGCAAGTTAATCTATATGTTTAAGCTTTGATATGTTTGTCTATATTGATTTTGAAGCTTGATATTGGATTAGATGTACACATGCTCATTTGATATTGAGAATCGTTGAAAACATGATAATTAGGCCTAATTGCATAATAGATTGGGTTTTGATTTAGATGGATACATTGATTAGATTTTGGGATTAGAATGGAAGGGTTATACTCTTCATATGCACTGATTTTAGGTCACAGGGATTTGAAAGGGGTTTGGACCCATTTTCACTTAAGTTACATAATTGATGTTCTGTAACTACAGTGGGCGCGGTCGACCGGGCCTTGCCACGTAGGGTCAGGCGCCCAAAACAGTGTTCACACATTTAAATTTACAACCCCCGGTCGACCGAACCAGGGGGACGTTGACTAGGTGAACTGCTAGTTCCTTTCTGAAAGGGCCTTTTTGACCCTATCTTAGATGGACTTAGGTGGAACTTTGACTACCATTTTTTGACTCATTTGACTTTGTGTGACGATGTTTTGAGCCAACGTTCTTCACGATTATTCCGGATGTATCGGGAATCAACTTCACTCAATCTTGAACGGTATGGGACAATGGGATACCTTCTCTATATCTATTCACGAAGATTATATATTCAGGTATCGCGAACCTTAATTCCTTTCGTTGACTGAGTAGGGTTATACGATGCTTTGGGTTTAACAATTGACTTAGGATTTGATTGTCTATTGCCTTTGATTCCGAATTGTACCGTCTGGTACTGTCTACATGCAATGTCAATGTTCATTAGCTCCGTTTACTTTTCTTTGTTCGGGGTCACATAAAGAACTTAAATGATGAACTTAGGATCCCTTTTGATATTATGTTTGTTTCGAAGTTTGATTGCAGTATTGAGGCTAAACGACTTTGATTGTAGAAGCTTGTTGAGAACAACTTATGATGATAATGTTTTGAAGAAGTTTGACGATTTGGCTTTATTTTGATGATGTAAAGGTAGTTTATCTTTTGATTGATGAATCTTGTTGACATAAGAAAGTTTAGCCCTTCACTATTGCATGTTTATAACTCTTTGTGTCAGGTACCACTCAGCTGTTAATGTCCAACAGGGCTGGGACAGCACCTGTGTGAGGGCTTTCGATTCTGGGCCGTCTGCAGTTCGGATTTTTATGTTTTAAATGGATGTACACCATCATATACCTCTTTTGAAAAGAAGTTTTGGAAGTTTGGTTTTAAAGGGTATCCTTTTCTTTGTTTGGTTGCCGGGTTTTATCCCATGCCTTACTTAACTCTACCACAGCTCGCATGTAGAGCCGGGAGGGCGATGTTGAACTATCCCATAGTGGTGAGTAGCATATGTGGATTGCTTATTTGTTAGATGTTCCTGTTAATTTGTTTATGACTAGAATGTTATGCATTTCCTATGATATTGTCTATCGTCTACTCCTATTCGTACTGCATATCTTGATGTTTGTATATATGTATTGCTTGCCGACCGTTGTATATGATGATGCATGCTACTCTTTGTGCATAGGTACCGAGCCCTTCTATCTCGAGGAGGAGACGAAGAAAAAGATTCAGATGGATCAGTCTGATGACCTCCTAGACTACTGTACGGACGTTGTTGTATAGCTGTATCGACTCCATACTTGAAAGCCTTCATACTTACTTGGATATAGAGATTCATCTTTTGGTTCCTTTATCTTTTTGTTTACGCCCAAGTTTTAGTGTGGCCTATTGTTGTAAATAATACTTTTGGTTTTAAACTTGAACTTTAGTTAATCTAATATAATATTTGCTCTTAACTATATACATCTCAAGATACTATTTGTATTTATGAAGCTTCCGCTATGCGTTTTATGTATTTGAGGAAATATTTATACCTCACAGTAATCTTTGATCCATATGGGACATGATTGTGAGCCAATTTTTGTTATTAATGTTGAAAAATTTTAATTGGCCCTAATTTCACACATAAACCCCGGTTTCATGATTGGGGGTGTGACACTAATTGCAATAATTTGGGTCGGGGTCTTACAAGAAGTGAGAGGTGTTGCGATTTTAAATTCAATCCTTTAATGCTGCAAGTGCACAGTTGTCTTGTTGAGACAGTGTCAATTACAGGTCGATCCCACAGGGAGCACTACTAAGTTAAAATTTAAAATATGATTTTTTTTATCAATGATAATGACAAGAGAGATAATAAGAAACAATAATAAAATTAAGAAAATTCTAGATCTAAAGTGCAGAAATAAGATATAATAAAAAGCAGATCAGAATATCATGAATCCATTAAGTAGTCCCACCATCATTCAATGCAATTGATAAAATAAATTTGTCACAAAAATCCTTCAAATCAGAAACAAATCAATGTTTCTGATTCGGATAATTTGCTTATCAAAGAGCACAATTTTCCACAATTTATTTAAGGCAAAAATCCCCTTCACCTAATGAAATTATGAACTTAACTAAATATCACATATTAATCAAAGATAGATTATCAAAGAATTTCAATCTAAGAATAATCTATTAAGAAAACATACATGATTAAAGCATTGTTCAAATAAAAAAATTAAATAGCATAGGTTGTCAATGACAGAAGGCAGATTTATTATTATAATTAATACGCAAGAGGCAAAAATATCACATAGATTAATGATAAGAAAAACTTAACTTCATCTGATACTCTGATCCAGGGATCTACTCCTCCATTGCAAAAGATGTGATTTTCATTGAGAACTTCATGGCAATTACAATCTTCTCTCACACTCTTCTAACCTAGTTTTGGAACAGGGCTCCAGAATACCCAAAAATATCTCTAATTCTATTAATTAAGAAAAGAAGAGAGAGAGGAGAGAGAATGTAGTGGACGTCCAAGGGGGGGTGAGTATCTCCCGTATGCTTTTTTTTGGTTCCTTTTATAATTCCCGGTTATCTTACAGATACATTGAATCTGGACACATTCTCTGCAGATTTGGTTTATCTTCATTGATAAGGTATATCTCTTTATCCTTTTTGAATTTGAATGAGATGGAAGCTTCTGGAAACCTCTGGATGACTTGGCTAATCTTCAGATGGGGTCCCACAAGGGATATGCAGCAATGGATTATATCAACGGTGTGGATTTTAGTGCAATCCCGTCTAAAAATGAATATGAAAATCTCCGGGCCCATAACTTTGTCGATTTAGCTCTGATTTGCACAATCTTAGGCGCCACGGACATCTACTCTGAATAAGCTTTCCAACAGTAGGTAAATTACATCGATCCGACGGTCAGATTGAAAGTTATGGTCATTTGAAGATGAGTTATCCTGAGAAAAACGGGATTAACTTTTAAAATTTGATTTGCAATGAACTCTATCTCTGAACAACTTTCATTTTTGAAAGGATATCAGATGTGAATTATCCATTAATAGTTTCAAGTCTGCAACAACTGCGGACCCTGCCATGTGGGACATTTCATCTGCTTGAACAGTGGGCCCTATGAGAAGTCTTCTACTGTAGTTATGACTCTTCAATTGACATGATGAGTGAACCCCTCTTTTCATTGATTTGCACATGGCTTGTATGTGGGGTCCACGTGGTGAATTATTCAATTTACTTCTTTTTAAGCTTCAATTTAGCAATGTAGGGCCCAGGATGACTACGTATGCTTGAAAGTGGTTCCGTGATAGAAGCCTGCAATTCTCATTTTCTGCACATTCTAATTCAACACATCAAACACAAAAGAGCACATATTGAAGTGGGACCCATCCGGATAGAGTTTTACTCCAACTGGGACTCTTCGAAGAAAAATTGCATAATGATCTAAATTAATGCAGAAAATATATGAAAAATATAGAAGTTCAAGTTTCTAGGTGAAAATGCATGAGATGATGGAATTAAATGAATAATGATGCAATTCACCAAATAAAACCCCTAATTCATCCTAAAATGATGCATAAATATGCAAATTCATGAACTTAACACACCCCCCAACTAGCATTTTGCTAGTCCCTTAGCAAAAGTTGTGAGTAAAAATATTTGAAGTTCTTTGACCGAATCTAAGAAAAACAAATAAATATGGAGATAAAACCACTTTCGCTGGGACTCTCGGTTGCATTTAGATTATGCAACAAGCCCTTAAATCCCTAGGTTTCCCCTAGTGGACGAGTTGTGCCTCGTGAGGGTTTGCAGTGAATTTACCCACAAAATTCCTTTTTTTTATTTTTTTTATTTTTTTATTTTTATTTTTATTTTATTTTTTAAAAAAATTGATTAAAACCTAACAAAATCCAGGGAAACTTCTTCTAAGAGAAAATTTATAAACACCGACTATTCTCAGAATTTTCAAAGACAAATCTTAAATTCGGTTCACCAATCCCATCGTTTGGTCAGAAATTCTCGAAATCATGCTAAATTGATCGTGCACGGTGATAAGTATGTATACATAATAAGCATCAAATGATCCACCAAGAATTTCTGTGAAAATAATTTATTTATTTATTATTTTGGGCCGCCTAACTTTAGCAAAGAAAAGCAGTCTTCCTCTCAAGGCGATAATGACGGCTTTCGCACTATTGTTTTTTCAAAGGCCGCAATTTTTTTTCAAACACACACATGTGACTGTGCAATGCCTAAGTCCCTTAAGCTTTCTAATTAACCCATATAATGAACATTAGGCCAATGACTCCCAAACCAGATGGCTTTAGGGCACTAGGTATGCAAATACCCTACGGACTTATTGGCTCGGGTTAAAAAGGCTACGAACCCAAGCTAGTCACAAACTTTTTATTCTTTTCAAGACTTCTAAATTTTTTTTTTCTTTTCTCTTCTTTTTTTTTTATTTTTATTTTTTACGCAAACCCCAACAATAGGCAGCCCTTTCCATGTATCCACCCGTTGAACTGTAGCACTAAGGGTTGGGGTCGATTTTCCTTTTTTTTTTTTTATTTCCTCAATTATCAAAGAAAAACGGTAATCATAGCTTCACATTCAAAACCTTAAAAACGTATACATCCTGTGTAAAAGTGAGGGATCAAATTCAGCACTTTTCCAAAAATCCTTTCCATAAATAAAATAGTGAACCATTGTTTTCTTTTGTCCAAAATAAATATCTTCAGTCAAAAAATATTTCTCTTGAAAGTTTCCCTCTACCCTAACAATAGCAAAGTTTTTTTTTTTAAATCTCCTAAAAACCTAAAAAAATAAAGTGAAAAAGAAAAATGTAGAATGAAAATTGAACAACTGATCACATGTCAAGTTCTAACTCACACCCCCAAACCTAAATCCAACATTGTCCTCAATGTTATGAATGCATATGTAATGTGAAAATGAACAATAAGGAAAATTGGAACGTCTTACCAGGTGGGGTGATTGCAAAAGAGTGTGATTAACCAGCTCAATTACCTCCCAAAATTGGGTTGCCTCCTAAACAGCGCTAAGTTTAATGTCGTCAGCCCGACTTGACAAAAATGATTAGTCCTGGTAAATTGGGTCTTCCAGAAGGATTTCCTCAATGTTTTTATCCTTCAGTTCCAAAAAAGGTTTCAGCCGTTGACCATTAACCTTGAAAATTTCCCCCTTTTTGGGGTTCTCAATTTCCACTGCCCCATGAGGATATACAGTATGCACAATAAATGGGCCAGACCATCGAGATCTCAATTTCCCTAGAAATAGGTGTAACCGGGAATTGTAGAGGAGAACTTTCATGCCAGGTTCGAATGACTTCCTAAGGATTGATTTGTCATATTTCAACTTCATCCGTTCATTGTAAATTTTGGCATTTTCATAAGCATCATTTCGCAATTCATCAAGCTCATTGAGTTGTAATTTACGATGGTTACCTGCCAAGGGCAAATAAAAATTGAAAGTTTTGATGGCCCAGTAAGCTCTATGTTCTAACTCAACAGGTAGATGACAAGCCTTACCATAGACCAACCTATAAGGGGACATCCCAATAGGAGTCTTGTATGCGGTTCGATAGGCCCATAATGCATCCAATAGTCGCAAAGACCAGTCTTTCCGATTTGGATTGACCGTCTTCTCCAAAATTTGTTTGATCTGCCTATTCGAAACTTCTACTTGGCCACTGGTTTGTGGGTGGTAGGGCGTAGCAACCTTATGAGTAACAGAGTATTTTTTCATCAGATGGTCAAAGGTGCTATTGCATAAATGGGTTCCACCATCATTGATAATTGCCCTGGGTGTACCAAACCTAGAAAATATGTATTCCTTCACAAATTTGATCACCACATGGCGATCATTCTTTCTGGTCGGTATTGCTTCCACCCATTTTGAAACATAGTCCACTACAAGTAAAATATACATATTTCCAAAGGAACTTGGAAATGGTCCCATAAAATCGATCCCCCACACATCAAAGATTTCCACTATCAAGATTGGGTTCAAGGGCATCATATTCCTACGATTGATTTTTCCAAGCTTTTGACACCTATCGCAACTCAAACAAAATACATGACAATCCTTAAAGATTGTGGGCCAATAGAAACCACATTGCAAAACTTTTGCAGCAGTTTTTTTGGAGCTAAAATGACCCCCACATGCATGATCATGACAGAATGAAATGACACTTTGATGGTCCTCATCAGGAATGCACCTCCTGATTATTTGGTCTAGACAGTACTTAAAAAGATATGGGTCATCCCAGAAAAAATACTTGACCTCAGCTAGAAATTTTGATCGATCTTGTTTGGACCAATGGTTGGGCATCTCCCCTGTAACAAGGTAATTAATTATATCTGCAAACCAGGGGATTTGAGAAATACCGAGCAATTGTTCATCAAGAAAATTTTCATTCAGTGGGACCTCATCTAATGGCTCTAAGGGTAACCTCGAAAGATGGTCTGCTATAACATTCTCACATCCTTTTTTATCTTTTATTTCCAAATCAAACTCTTGTAGCAGAAGGATCCACCGGATCAATCGAGCTTTTGCATCCTTTTTAGATAAAAGGTATCTCAGAGCTGCATGATCCGTGTAGACGATGACTTTAGGCCCTATCAAGTAGGACCGAAATTTCTCTAAGGCAAAAATCACAGCTAGCAATTCTTTTTCAGTGGTTGTGTAATTTAGTTGGGTATCATTGAGGGTCCTACTTACATAGTAAATCACATGAGGTAACTTCCCAACCCATTGACCCAAAACAGCTCCAATAACAGTATCTGATGCATCACACATTAGCTCAAATGGAATGGTCCAGTCAGGTGGCTGGACTATAGGGGCTGAAGTTAGTTCATTTTTCAGTCTCTCAAAAGCCTTTGGACACTTCTCATCAAATTCAAACAGGGCCTCTTTTGTCAGCAATTGGCACACAGGTTTAGCAATTTTACTAAAACCCTTGATGAATCTACGATAAAAACCAGCATGGCCGAGGAATGATCGAATCTGCTTAACTGATTTTGGTGGTGGTAATTTGGAGATCAAATCAAATTTTGCTTTGTCCACCTCAATTCCTTGTTGAGAGATAATGTGTCCTAGGACTATCCCTCTCTTCACCATGAAATGACATTTCTCCCAATTTAAGACTAGATTCTTTTCTTTGCATCTTTCAAGCACAAGGGACAAATGATATAAGCACTTCTCAAAAGAATTGCCAAAGACCGAAAAATCATCCATGAAAACCTCAATGAATCTTTCTACCATGTCAGAAAATATGCTCAACATGCACCTTTGAAAGGTGGCCGGTGCATTGCATAGCCCAAAGGGCATGCGCCGGTAGGCAAATGTACCAAAAGGACAAGTGAAGGTGGTCTTTTCCTGATCTTCAGGTGCAATTGGAATTTGATTGTAACCAGAATAACCATCAAGAAAACAATAATATACATGACCGGCTAGCCTTTCGAGCATTTGATCCATGAATGGGAGGGGAAAATGATCTTTCCGAGTGACTGAGTTCAACTTCCTAAAATCAATGCATACCCTCCATCCAGTCTGTATCCGAGTGGGTACCCAATTCATTGCCTTCATTTTGAACTACTGTTATTCCAGATTTCTTTGGAGTGGGTACCAATTCATTGCCTTCATTTTGAACTGCTGTTATTCCAGATTTCTTTGGTACCACTTGAACTGGGCTCACCCATGCACTATCAGATATGGGGTAAAGCACCCCTGCATCAAGTAATTTCAAGACTTCTGACCTAATCACTTCCTTCATTGCTGGGTTCAGTCGCCTCTGTGGTTCATGAGAAGTTCTTGCATTTTATTCTAAATGGATTCTATGTTAGACCATAGATGGGCTTATTCCTTTAATATCTGCGATGGACCATCCAATAGCTTCCTTGTGTTCATCCAAAATTTTTATGAGTTTTTCCTCTTGGATAGGGTCCAAGTCTGAAGCTATAATCACTGGAAGGGTTTCTAGTGGGCCTAAAAACACATATTTCAAGGTATCTGGCAATGCCTTGAGTTCTAACTTTGGGGGCTTTACAATCGATGGAATAGGTGGGGAAGCAGATGGAGTTAGAATCTCCTGCTTCGGTTGCCATTTGGAGCAGTCCATGGATGGGGTGGAGTCTAACAGTGCATTGGCTTCCTCAATATGTCCATTTACATCAAAATCACTTCCAAAGTGGGCCAGACAAGCCTCTAGTGGATCTTCAAGTTTCAATTGGGGTAAGTGATTTTCCACCAATTCATGAATGTAACTAATTTCTAAAACTCCATCATCATCATCAGGAGGTTGCTTACTGACATTAAAAATGTTCACTTGAACTGTCATGGTCCCAAAAGAAATTTGCATCACTCCATTCCTACAATTGATCAAGGCATTTGAGGTTGCTAGAAATGGTCTCCCCAAGAATACTGGAATTTTGGGGTCAACCCCAGATGTGTGCTTGGTATCCAAGACAACAAAATCAACAAGAAATACAAAGTCTCCGACTTTGATCAAACCGTCTTCGACTACCCCTTTGGGGTATCGAATTGATGCATCAGCCAATTGCAAGGTCACATGTGTCCTTTTCAACTCTCCCAAACCTAATTCTTCATAAACAGAGTACGGAATAAGATTCATACTTGCACCCAAATCTAGCAAAGCTTTCTCTATGTGATGGTCCCCTATTTGACAAGAAATTGTAGGACACCCCGGGTCCTTGTATTTGATCGGGGTTGGACAGGAAATGATCGAGCTAGCTTATTGTGCTAGAAATGCCTTCTTGGGCACATTGGTAGTCCTTTTGAAAGTGCAAAGGTCTTTTAGAGATTTTGCATAGGCCGGAATCTGTTGGATAGCATCAAGTAGTTGGATATTGATCCTCACTTGTTTGAATACTTCTAGCATTTTATCCAATTGAACGTTTGATTTTGCTGGGCCTAGCCTTTGTGGGTATGGTGCCTTGGGAACATAAGTCTTAGGAGATGGCTCACTAGGTGATGGGTCAGTTTTGACTGGGCTTTCGTTGACTGGCTCAGGTTCTACCATAGGTTCAGCATTTACAATTTGTTCATCACTTTCCACATCCTCACTTGGTGTTTTCTTAGATTCTTTGGGGAGTTCAACATTGTTATCAATTTGTGTACCCGACCTAAGAGTAATGATGGACTTAACTTGTTCTGGGCCTTTTCCTTTTATATCATGAACGACTTGGCCCTTGGGATTGGGTTCAGGTTGACTAGGAAATGTTCCCTTGTCTCTAGCACTCAATGAATTGGCCAATTGGCTCATTTGCTATTCCAATTTTGCAAGGGTTTGAGTGTGGCCATTTAAAAGTTGAGTAGTGGTCTGCTGGAATTGAGCAGTACTCTGAGACAATTGGGCCGTGGTTTGAGACATGAGTTTCATGGCCTCTTCTAAAGAATCTACCCTCTGGGTCAATGGACTAGGATTGAAGTTGAGTTTTTGGAAACCGGGTGGGGCATTGACTTGAGATTGATTGGGTTGAAATTGAGTGGACTGAGATGGGCCACCCTGAGTTGGGCCTTTGGTCCAAGAAAAATTCGGATTATCCCTCCAACTTGGATTGTATGTGTTGGAGTATGGGTCATACCTCCGACGATTATCAAAACGAGTGTTTTGATATAGTGCATTATTAACCTCCTCAACAGATTCGGCCTGACCCAAAGTTGTTGGGTCAATCCCTCCATTCATGGCCTGGTTATATTTCAATGACTCCAAACTGTTTGGAGTGGGCTTTTGGTTTAGCTCTAAGGCCTCTATTCTTCTCATCAGTGTGGCCATTTTGGCTTCTGCCTCAATTTTGGGTTCAACCTTGAACATCCCCCCTTTTTCAGGAATGGTGGTTTTAGTAGGCTCCCTCTTGATAGGGGCCCACTGCAATGTATTCTCAGCGGTATCTTTCAAAAATGTCCAAGCTTCTTCCGCTGTTTTCTGTGTAAATTTTCCACTACAGAAAGATTCCACCATTTGTTTGGTTGGGTAATCCATGCCTTCAAACACAATTTGGACTAATCGGATTTTTTCAAATCCATGGTGGGGACACTGGATTAAGAGGTCCTTGAACCGTTCCAAATAAATGTAAAGTGTCTCCCCTTCCATTTGATGGAATCCATTGATGGCCTGCCTAATCGAAGCGGTTTTTTACTTAGAGTAGAACTTTTTGTAAAATTCTTCGACTAGCTTGGCCCATGTAGTGATGGACCTAGCCTGTAAGGCATAAAGCCAAGCTTTAGCCTTTTCTTTTAGGGAGAAAGGAAATAATCTAAGTTTAAGTGCCTCCTCAGTCATGTGATTGATTCTCATGGTCCCACAAATGTCCTCAAATTCTCTAACATGTTGATATGGATTTTCTTGGTCTAGCCCACGGAATACTGGGAGCATTTGGATCATGCCAGATTTCAGCTCAAATGTGGCATTGGTCTGAGGCAGGGTGATGCAGGACGGTTGAGTTGTCCTGGTGGGGTACATGTAATCCTTCAAAGTCATGGGTGGGTCTTCTTGATTAGCCATCCTAACAATTTCTTCAAAGATGGAAGACTTTCCTACAATGGTTAAGGCTAATTCGGGCTCTATCCTTACTAACCTTTTACTCTTGCGTACCCACAATTTCTTTCTCTCAGGTCTAGAGCGCATGCATCGGTTCAACCTTAAGAAATGCAAGCCTAATCTATATACAGGGCCCTAATGGTCTTACTAGATGATGCACAAGCAGTCATGCACAAAGATTGAGCACAAGAAATTATCCTAGGGTTAACCTAACTCACTAGACAGCTCCTAACTGGTTTGAAGAGTGTACTAAGGCCTCCAATCCGGTCTTATGAAGCCAAATCGATCAGGTAAGTCCCCAGGATGAGTGGTGATGTCACAATGCACTAGGCAAAGGTCCCGCTTAAGAACCAAACTCCTAGAACAGAGACTGCCACCCTTTGGAGGGACAGGACTTACCTAAAGATCGACTTGACCAAAGAGCGCAATTGGTGCAACCTTTTGTGGTCTTCGTCCTAATGAGCTCAAGCCCTATGGTCTCGTTTCTACTTGAATTTAATTAATGGTTAGGTTACTATGTGAGAGGTGGTTAAACCTAATTGGGCAAGGATCTGGTGATGAAATCCAGTCCTTATCTTATTGGGGTCAATTGCCCTCAACTAAGTGTGTGGGTCCAATTAATTGGTGTATCAAGCAAGCAGTCACACTTTGCAAAAATTAAATCACCCAAGCCCCACTTGCAAGTAAAAAATTCGTGGGGTAAAGTTTAGAAATTCTTACAATGGTCCACGCTAATATTTAAACTGTGCAAGCTTAACCTGTATTTTTTTTATAGCAATTTTGCAATTCTGAGAGCAATTTGTTTTAAGCAATTCTGAGAGCAACTTGTTTGCTTAAGAGCAAATCCATGCAGTTTCCTGTTTTTGTGCAACTCTCCTCCTAGCAAGGTCACCTATCCAGAAGAAACTCTTGTTAGTAAATCCTAAGTTAACAAACCAACTCAAATTCTTATCCTATCCGAAAAATTTTATCTTATTCTAATTTCAAATAAAAGACATCCAAGTTAATCAATACTTTATCCAAAGTGGACTCTAAGTTATTGAAACAAATAAAAAAAAAACTCTATCTAAAAAAAAATTCAGAAATTCTAAATTATCCAAACGAGTGTCTAGATATGGTTAGAGTTTTAAAAAAGTTTCAAATTATCAGAAATCCAATCTTATCTAATTCAAATTTCAGATTTTAAAACTCCAAGTAATCTAAACAACTTAAGGGACAGAATTTTAAAATTTCTAGCTACCTAATTTCAGAATTTAAAAGTTAGTTATTAATCAAAACAACCTAATCCTAATGATTTTAAACTTTACCTTATCAATCCTAATCTAATCCAAGCAACATATTAGTAAAACCAATCTAAAATAAATTTTCTTTTTGTTTTAATTTACTGAAATTCGAAATTAAAGAAATCCTTCAAAACAATTTTTTTTTTTTGGTTTTTTTTTAAATTATTAATTAATTAATCCGAAAATTCAGTTAATTATATAAAAAATATCAGAAATATCCCAAAAATCAGAAAGTTCAGAAAAATCAGTAAAGTGAAATAATAACTAATACTAATTGCAAATAACACTATTGATGCAAATTAGATGACTAAACAACTAATGCAACCTAAATATGAGCATGCATATTAATAAAAAAAAATAGATTTCTAACAAAAACTCAGATTTGGCTCCCCGGCAACGGCGCCAAAAACTTGTTGTGATTTTAAATTCAATCCTTTAATACTGCAAGTGCACAGTTGTCTTGTTGAGACAGTGTCAATTACAGGTCGATCCCACAGGGAGCACTACTAAGTTAAAATTTAAAATCTGATTTTTTTTTTATCAATGATAATGACAAGAGAGATAATAAGAAACAATAATAAAATTAAGAAAATTCTAGATCTAAAGTGCAGAAATAAGATATAATAAAAAGCAGATCAGAATATCATGAATCCATTAAGTAGTCCCACCATCATTCAATGCAATTGATAAAATAAATTTGTCCCAAAAATCCTTCAAATTAGAAACAAATCAATGTTTCTGATTCGGATAATTTGTCTATCAAAGAGCACAATTTTCCACAATTTATTTAAGGCAAAAATCCCCTTCACCTAATGAAATTATGAACTTAACTAAATATCACATATTAATCAAAGATAGATTATCAAAGAATTTCAATCTAAGAATAATCTATTAAGAAAACATACATGATTAAAGCATTGTTCAAATAAAAAAATTAAATAGTATAGGTTGTCAATGACAGAAGGCAGATTTATTATTATAATTAATACGCAAGAGACAAAAATATCACATAGATTAATGATAAGAAAAACTTAACTTCATCTGATACTCTGATCCAGGGATCTACTCCTCCATTGCAAAAGATGTGATTTCATTGAAAACTTCATGGCAATTACAATCTTCTCTCACACTCTTTTAACCTAGTTTTGGAACAGGGCTCCAGAATACCCAACAATATCTCTAATTCTATTAATTAAGAAAAGAAGAGAGAGAGGAGAGAGAGAATGTAGTGGACGTCCAAGGTGGGGTGAGTATCTCCCGTATGCTTTCTTTTGGTTCCTTTTATAATTCCCAGTTATCTTACAGATACATTGAATCTGGACACCTTCTCTGCAGATTTGGTTTATCTTCATTGATAAGGTATATCTCTTTATCCTTTTTGAATTTGAATGAGATGGAAGCTTCTGGAAACCTCTGGATGACTTGGCTAATCTTCAGATGGGGTCTCACAAGGGATATGCAGCAATGGATTATCAACGGTGTGGATTTTAGTGCAATCCCGTCTAAAAATGAATATGAAAATCTCCGGGCCCATAACTTTGTCGATTTAGCTCTGATTTGCACAATCTTGGGCTCCACGGACATCTACTCTGAATAAGCTTTCCAACAGTACGTAAATTACATTGATCCGACGGTCAAATTGAAAGTTATGGTCATTTGAAGATGAGTTATCCTGAGAAAAACGGGATTAACTTTTAAAATTTGATTTGCAATGAACTCTATCTCTGAACAACTTTCATTTTTGAAAGAATATCAGATGTGAATTATCCATTAATAGTTTCAAGTCTGCAACAACTGCGGACTCTGCCATGTGGGACATTTCATCTGCTTGAACAGTGGGCCCTATGAGAAGTATTCTACTGTAGTTAGGACTCCTCAATTGACATGATGAGTGGACCCCTCCTTTCATTGATTTGCACATGGCTTGTATGTGGGGTCCACGTGGTGAATTATTCAATTTACTTCTTTTTAAGCTTCAATTTAGCAATGTAGGGCCCAGGATGACTACGTATGCTTGAAAGTGGTTACGTGACAGAGGCCTGCAATTCTCATTTTCTGCACATTCTAATTCAACACATCAAACACAAAAGAGCACATATTGAAGTGGGACCCATCCGGATAGAGTTTTACTCCAACTGGGACTCTTCGAAGAAAAATTGCATAATGTTCTAAATTAATGCAGAAAATATATGAAAAATATAAAAGTTCAGGTTTCTAGGTGAAAATGCATGAGATGATGGAATTAAATGAATAATGATGCAATTCACCAAATAAAACCCCTAATTCATCCTAAAATGATGCATAAATATGCAAATTCATGAACTTAACAAGAGGATGCGGTCATGTTTGGAGTCTATCACAATCAAGATTACCTTGATATTCTGCATGGTTCCCGTGCAGTGGTAGACTTTCTCATCAAGTTTATTGACCTTTGTATCCAGAACCTCATTTTTGGTATTGATAGACATGTCGATAATGATGCCCTGATACGAATTGATATGAATCGAGTGAAATGTGGAAGATGGAATTGTCCCAATTCAAGGATGGACTAAAACTCCTTAAGATAAAATTGTCCAAATTTGAGGATGAACTAGACCTTGTGCAAGCACAAATTTTGGGGATAAACTCTTATGTATTTCTTATCAATTATCTGCTATTAAATAGCTACTAGAAAAACATACCTGTGCTTAGCATGGGCAATATAATTTGTGAAAATAAATAGCAGTTTTTATTTCTTATCATAGTTAAAATTTTATAATAAATTTTTTTTATTGAGTTATTTAGGTTTTGTATTTGGATTAAAGCATTCTTTCTCAAAAACAATAACAGAAAATGACCATAGCTAGAGAATAATGATAATGAATCGTAGGAAAGAAAAGAAAATTGTAGCATGACCTTTCCTTGACCTTCACATCCATTTCTTCAACTTCATTTGAAGAAAGAAGATGATTAAAAATTCTAGTCTTTTCGAATTGCATCTTTGGTGGAAGATAAGCACAAGAGTCTTCAATTATAAAGCAATTATGTGGATAGTTACATTGGAGATAAGAAGTGTGAGATAAAGAAGCGAGAAGTTGGGGTGTGGCAAAGAATATGTAAGATTTGAAAAAAAAAAAAAAAAAAAAACTATTGTAACTACTGGTCGAAATTGTAATTAGCAATCCAAATTAAGATAGAAAACCATTCAGCTTAACATAGTATAATTTTTTAATACAAAGATAGAAAAAAATTAAAAACTGATCCCTACAACCAATGATTGATCCCTAAAAATAAGGATAGAAAATATCTCCAACTGTGCAAGGGATTTACTAAAACTATTACCATGTTTTAATCCCACTAGATAGCTGACAACTAGTTCCATATTTGAAGTCATAATGGATAGCTGACAACTACTACCATATTTGAAATCATAATGGATAGTTGACAACTCCTACCGTATCACCCCTAATGGATTGGAAAGAGACCATCCTTGTGATCTCTTGGAAACTTGCCAAACAATCTACTCTTGGATCAGCCCGCCATAATAGCAGACCCATAACTCATCTCGTGACTTGGCCCTTGTAGTGCAGCTGGGCTGACTTCCTATCACCGCTCATTTTGAGTGCTTTAGATTTTCAATAGATAGGCCATACTATGGAGTTCCATATTTCATAAAGTTTGATCTTCACTTGACTTCATCAATTTCACTCAGTATTAATGAACAAAAGGTGTGTCCATTGTCAATCAGTGTACGGGTATTCCTTTTAGTGAGATACAAGAGATCATACCTTTTAGCGAGATACAAGAGATCAAAGATATTGTCAATTATATTTTTGGTGGCTTAAGTTTTACGGAATCTTAAGAAATTGTTAGATTTAAATATTGTATTCCACGCTAATCGGATTCGTCCATTAGGGCCAATTTGGCAACTCTACTAATAGAGTCAAGTGAAGTAAAGTTGATTTTGAAGAAAGAATAAAATCTATGTGGGTTATGATGGTATTTTGTTTTTAGTTATTTGTTATGGAATCTTTTTTATTTTTTGAATGGAAAAGTGGAGTTTTTTGTATTTTATTGGACAAAGGTGGTTTCTTTTTTATATTTTTTGAAAAAGATGAAAGGAGTTTTGAATTAAAGTGCTTTCGATGTGACATCTTATCTGAAAAATGGAGGCTTGACTTAACTTTTACTATATTAGTAAAGTTCCAAACTAGCCTTTCCCTACCCACAGAATGCAATATCGATTATGTCGTAGCCGGAGAAGATGACGGGCACATTTCAATGAAGAAGATAGATGGAAATGTGTGTAATTTGATTTGTGCTACTTTTTTTTCTAGAGCTTTACAATAGATTTATGAGAATGGTACTTCCCCATCTACCAGCAATTCTCTCCTCAAGGTTTGATCAAGAGCCACTGCATTTCGTGGAGGATGAGAGACAATTTCTTGTCCAGGAATAGAGAAAGTAATCTTGGGGTTTCTGGAAAGGAAAGATGAGGGCTTTCCAGGGTTTGTGGATTCCAAAGCCTGATTTGTGCTCGCGGTGGAGTGCATTTCTTTTAAATGTTTGGCGTTGTATTTACAGTAGATTTGTACCCAAATAATCTTTTCATTTCTCCTTGTTTTGATTTCTTTAACTATATTTGCTCAAGTGATGGTATATTGCTCACATGTTGTAGCCTTCCACAGTAGTGGCTCCAGGAACTCGACCCAGTGGGCTCAACAAAAGACTTATCTTCCACAAATCGAATAAATTTGTTTCCCCTTTATCAACATCTGTCATCTACTTTCGATAATTCGACAAATATAATATAAAATTCTCAAATAATCTATTTCCAAAAAAGATGACAATGAATTCTCAAACAAAAATAAATAGAAATTTTAATACATTGTTACTAATAGTTATTAATCCAAAAAAAAAGAAAATTGCCAACTTGCCAACTTGAAAGATTCGGTCACAATTTCTTAACATTGTGATGGATGACTCCGGTTGGTGAGAGAAAGAGTAATGAAAGGAACTAATTAACTTAAACAAGATGACTTGACCGAGTAAACTAGACCCTTTCTTTTTATAAAAAGAATAAACTAGTAGATTGACGATGGCAAAGCAAAATTTGTTTTCTTATGGGAGTCTTTGCATGCGTGGCAATATCCTCATTCATTTGTTAAAGAGGTGTGGGTCCCCATTATAAGACCGGAACCGTATGAATGTGAGAAGATCCGGATTCCATTAAATAATTTGACTAAAAGTAACGAAGTCAACAAAAAAAAAAGAAGAGTAGTTGGAGACTTAAAAGAAATTTCTGCCAATGTCTTTCAAATGCTTATTATAAATAAACTTGAAGATGGGTTCATGAAAGTATCTTCCAGTAGCTACTTCAAAGTAGGATAACCACAGGTCTTGCCGCAGAGCTTCAACCACGATCGTCTGTTGTTGGAGTAAGTCAAAATTCAACAAGTTCAGTACATGCATGTTTTCTCTCTTTGAATTTCTTTCTATACTAGGGAATGGATTCACCCTTATGGGGTCTGTTTGTTCAGAGCCACGGAAGAGGAAACCTGTGTTTCCTTTTCTGCGGTAGTGGAATTCTTAGCCGGGGAGGCTAGACAATCAAATTGCTTCTCTCGTAGAAAATGACTCCTCAAGAACCTGCTGGAAAAAGTCGAAAGAGGGGAATCGTCGTTGCAACCAAACACAATGGGGAAGGAGCTGGATTTCCGGCACCCAATCTCCGCCCGTTTCCGCAGAAATCTTATCTGCACAAACGCACCCCAAAAAGTGTCCATGCAAAGAGAGGATTTTGCACTTCACAGATTTTCATTTTTAGAGAGAGAGAGAGAGAGGGAGGGAGGGAAGCCTTGCATTCCTGCCCCTCTTATGGGTAACCAAAGGGAACATTAGCTATATATATAAGAGAACCGCTCATGTGAGAACGGTCCTTACAGGCTTATGGTGTGGATCAAAAGACCACTGATTTGGAATGTCAAATTGCACGAGTTTGTCTAAGAATTTTAAGCAATTTCAGAAAAGATGCATCAGTTTTGTTGCTTTTAGGAACTTGTTTGAATTTTCATAATTCTCCAAACCATATTCATATTTCATCAGAAGGCCTTGGATGACACATTATTATCATTCTCTTCTTCCATAAATTTGGATCATGTGCATTAATAATAGAAAATGAATGCAGAAAAGCATATTAGCAAAATATAGTTTTAAGATTGTCTTTATCTAAGTGGTAAGGAGAGTTGATTCTTACCTATCTGCTTGGGGCTTCAACCTAGGTATGTCACATCTTTTTGCTTGTACATGCTCTTTTTCTACTTGAGTGTGCTGCTTTTCCATGTATGGGCTCTCTCTTGAATCCCAACCCCATTGGCTGGGATATTAAAAAAGAACTAAGCATAATTCCATCTGGCACATCAAAAGATGTGCAGGTGATAGCACTGTAGCTTCTATTTCCTTCACTGATCCCTTGCTTTTATTTTCATTTGCGATTTTAGTTCCAGCACTGCAGGTACTAGATGGAAGGAAAAAACAATGATTTAGCCATTGGAATTGATCTTGGTACAATTTATTCGTGTGTTGCTGTATGGAAATATGATAGGATTGAAATCATACCAAACGATCAGGGCAACCGAATCACACCATCATGTGTGGCCTTTACTGATGAGATGCGTTTAATTGGAGATGCTGCAATAAATCAGGCTTCCAGCAATTCAGTCAACACCATCTTTGGTGAGTTTCCAAAGTCTTACGCTTCTCCCTTGAGGTTTCAAGACCTGCCTCGATTGATTTCTATGAGAGATCTTATAGCATATGTTCTTTAAAATGTTCTTTTAGATGGGGCTTTTAGGACATGTTTATGTACGCCAATGGAAAATTAGTTTTGCTGATTTTTTGCTCTTTTGTGGAAAAAGATTTTGACCTCCTCATGGGAAACGCTTTTCTATGGAATCACAGAAAATTTAGTTCATTTTTTTTTCTCGCTGAAATTGTCTACACCAAACATAGACTTTACTTTAGCACAGAAAAATATTTCTACAATCATCACTGTTTCAGTGGAAAACAGGCCACTCAAAGTTCCCTTCTTTGGATTTGTATTAAAATTCATTGTGAATACATATTTTGCATTTATTGCGCTATAATATTACATGATATTGTTAGGAATATCTTATCAGATGCTGTCATGATAAATCTATTTATGGCCAGCTTTGTTTTCATGACAATATCATGCCTGACCACCCAAGACGATAGTTAGAAGAGGGGTTTCAAATCTGGTAACCCAGTACGAGAACAAATCCATTACTACTTAATCAACATTCAATTGGCTGTTATGATGAAACTTCAAATTATTATATATGAAAGAGACCAATTTCAAATTAAAATCATCACCAATATATCTTGACAATCCCCTACAATTTTGACCTATTCATCAATTCCAATACCCAAATTCTCTTTTAATCTTATTTAATTTAATTCAATCCCAATACCCACTTCTCTTTAATCTTATTTAATCTAATTCAATTCAATAAAATGTAATTTATTATTCACTCCTATCTCTCCCAACTTCCAAAACGGCTTTTCCCCTTAATTAGATGACTCCTCCTCCATTTTTTATGACTCTCCCCTTCTTTGTCTCTCTCCCATCCAATCTTGTTTCCCTCATCACCTGTTTTTTCCGCTTGTTTGTTGTTATATTACAAGTTTTAAATGACTCCAGTGTGAAGGTGATGCAAAGGAGAATGACTAGAGCCCAAAGATATATTACCTGATGGATTACCTCCATCAGTTGGTGAGTGTAAATATGATATTACATGTTTCTACTAAAATTTTATTTTTATATTTATTATTTATATAAATTTTCAATTTTGTGATTTTAAAAAAGCCTATAAATTTTTGGTTTAATAGAAATACTTCTATTTTAGATTTATCAAAATAAAAAATTTTATGTATATCATAAAATTAAATGGTATTTTTATATGACTTCTATCACTCGTGCTTAGCACGGGGTCATTTTGCTAGCAATATATGAAGCTAGTTGTTACTCTTTAGTTTTTCTCCATTGTACTTTTTTTTCTCATGGTCCTTCATTTTTCTTGTTGTACCTTTAAATTCAAGTTATTTATAAAAATATTCAATATCTTAATTTGTAGCTATAAATTCATGTTTTATTTTAATGAAATTATCTGAGACTGTTTTAGTAAAAAAAGATTTTTTTTGAAGTTATCCTACTAATATATCTTGATTAATGTTTGTATCATTGATAGTAAAGTCAAAAGACGTCCTTACAAAATGTTAAATTCTTAGAAGTCTTTGTTTATGATTGATTTTTTATTTTTTGCTCTAGCAAATACTCATACTCACACACATGCACACACCCCGAAGTCCACCATCAACGCTACAAGCTGGGATTGGGACGCCACCCCTCCCCACCCAACCCCACCCCGAGAGATCTTCAACATGCTTCCTTTGAGTAGGAGTAGAACCCACGGCGGATCTAGCCCAGCTAATAACAATTCGAGCCACTCAAAATGCACAACTGCCCTGTGTATGAAATGTTCTCAAAATTTGTTTTTAGATAAATTGGTCACACCATAAGATTGAGTATGTCATTAAAAATACAATTAACTTAATTATATGCCTTGTTCTTCGCATTCATTAATCACGTATTAATGGCATGCCCAATTTAAGAGTGGAAGCAACGCGTTCTGGTTGGGCGGGGGGCGGCTTTCATGCTCAATGTGGGTTCCACTCCTTCCACCAGCGGGAAGCGTGGGGGGATCCCGACTGCACACATCTAGTACATAAAGGAGGGGACGCCATTTGACTGATCCAAATGATGGACTCACATGAGTATGTGATTTTTGGTAGATTTCCCTATTCCGAAAGGATTCATAAAGAAATATCACGATCTTTATTCATATGGATCATACCTTTGACCCAATGTGTGATCGAGGCGAATCTAACATTAATTAACTTTGACATATCATTTTGACAAATGTTTAGATTTCGTTCTATTTATTTATTACCTTTCGTTCCAAGCAAATTAGAATCCATGTTTCCATGCTATTGCAGATGTTAAGCGGTTGATTGGTACAAGATTTAGTGATGAATCTGTGCAAAATGACATGAAGCTCTGGCCATTCAAGGTTATTGCTGGTCGTGGGGACAAGCCCATGATCCTTGTCGAGTACAAGGGTGAGGAAAAGCAATTTAGACCGGAAGAGATCTCATCCATGGTCCTCGCCAAGATGAGTGAAATTGCTGAGAATTATGTCGGCTATGCAGTAAAGAATGCAGTCATCACTGTTCCCGCCTATTTTAACAACTCACAACGCCAGGCCACCAAAGATGCTGGCCTCATTGCAGGCCTCAATGTGATAGGAATCATCAGCGAGCCCACAGCTGCAGCCATTGCCTATGGTCTAGACAACAAGGTGGGCAGCAATGGTATGAAGAAGAATGTTCTCATATTTGACCTTGGAGGTGGAACTTTTGATGTCTCCATCCTCACCATTGAAGACGAAAACTTCGAGGTGAAGGCCATAACCGGCGACACTCACTTAGGAGGGGAGGACTTCGACAATCGCATGGTAGACCACTTCATTCGAGACTTCAAGAGGAAGCACAAACTTGACGTTAGTGACAATCCAAGAGCCATTCGCAGGTTAAAGACTGCATGTGAGAAAGCGAAGAGGACCTTGTCGTCAATGATGCAAACCACTATTGAAATTGACTGCTTGTATCGTGGAAAGGACTTCTCTTGTACTGTCACGCGAGCTAAGTTAGAGGAACTGAACATGGATCTCTTCAGAAGATGCATGGACCTGGTCGGTAACTGTCTGAGGGATGCTTCAATGGACAAGGACTCCATCCACGATGTTGTCCTTGTCGGAGGGTCTACGAGGATTCCCAAGGTTCGACAGCTACTTCAAGACTTCTTCAATGGTAAAGAGCTCTGCCAGAGCATAAACCCTGATGAGGCCGTCGCCTATGGTGCTGCAGTTCAAGCTACCAAATTGAGTGGTATTGTTGATCAGAAGGTGCAGGAGCTTGTGCTAGTGGACGTAACCCCTCTTTCGCTGGGAGTACGACTCATAGGAGAACGGATGGGCGTTGAGATTCCAAGGAACACGCCCATTCCCACCAAGAAAGAGAGCATTCACACTACTGTTGAAGACTACCAAACTGCCATTTTGTTTGATGTCTACCAGGGGGAAAGGCCAATAGCAAAGGAGAACCATCTATTAGGAAGATTTGTGCTTTCTGACATTCCTCCTGCACCGGAAGGTGATATTTCTGTCATAGTCATCTTTGAAATCGACGTCGATGGTATCCTAACAGTCTCTGCTGAGGAAGCGACGACCGGACAAAAGAACGGGATCATCATCACCAATGATCAATATGGTCTGAGCAAGGGTGAAATTGACAAGATGCTCCACGACGCAGAGAAGTACAAGCTGGAGGATCAAGAATACAAAAGGAAGGTAGAAGCTAAGAGTCACTTGGAGATGTTGCTCTATAAACTGAAGAACGCCGTTCAAGATGGAAATGTAGCATTTAAGCTAGCCCCTACCGACAGGACTAAGGTTGAAAATGCAATCCAAGAGACTATAGATTGGTTGCAGACAAGTAAAACGTTGCAGTATGAGTTTGATGATGATGAGTTATTACAACAAGTTGGCATTCTAAATGATGCACTCGAAATTGTTGATAACGCTCCAAGAAGCGCAAACACAGGGACATCTGATCAGCATTACCTCCACTCGAATCCAACGTACTCTGAGCCTAAAAATCCACGAGATCAAACGAAGGCCATACAGGAGTATAGTCGAAAGCCCTCTCGTGCTCGGAAGATAGCAAAAGCTGCTTTGCAGTTGACTAGTTTTATTCTCACCTTTGCCGGTATTGATCTCTCTTTCATTGTTGGTCTGTTTGAGTAATTTGTTTGAAGACCACTCAGCATATATATTTACTACGAGAGTCCGTGCCCTTCGATAGCGGGGCCTATCATTTGTGTCGAGTGGGTGGGATACAATTATATGAGTTTTTTGGGTGTGAGTTTTGGTTAATGAATGTCTGTCATGAGTATTTAATATTTCAAGTTGTTGTTTGAGTTGAAACATGAATAAGATTATCTGTACTCGCTGATGGTCAGTGTCAGTTATTTCATAAACATTTGCATTTCCTAGTGTCAGTTTTTGCCCTTTTTGACTTGTCCAATAACATACTCTCATCTCACATTGTGCATGCCACCGCACCCACCCCGTGCAAATTAAATATAAGCTGTAATTAAAAAAACTACTCTGATTGGGTCAGCTTTGCCTCTAAAACTTCCAAAATATGTACTAAAAAATAGAAAAATGATTTGTTGATCATTTAAAAGAAAACGTGGGCATATAAATGCTTTAACTTCTCTTTTTAAAGTTTAGAGGAGGAGATAAATATGCCAGGAAATAAGCAGAATAGATATTCATATATACATATCCAATGCAATTAGGGGTGTTCATCAGCCGGACTGGGCTGGGCTGAGGCATATCCAAGACGGGCCCGACTTTAAAAACAGAGATTGAGGCCAAGTGCAGGCCCAATGCAGGCCATAAATTCAGGCCAAAGCATGCCCATTTAGTTCAACTAGACCAGGCTGGGTCAGGGCTCTCCGGGCTTTCTACCAATTGTTTATTTAGATGAAATACATTATATCTTGCACTCATTAGTTGGTCCGGGTCGGGCCGGGCTTTGGTCTTGCTTTCCCAAGAGTGGCATTTAACCCAAGATTGGCTCAAATGCCAAATGGGCCCAAATGATTTACCCAAACCCAGCCCCAAGTGGGCTCCCCCAGATTGGGCTTGGGCTGGCCCAGCCCAAGAGCACCCTTAAACGCAACGGATTTTTTTTTTTTTTTTTGTTTTTGCTACAAAGACTTTTGTGGCATTCCACTTTTTTATTATATGAAAGTGAAGAAAAATAAATATTTGAGGCCTGCAGAATATTCAAAATGCTGGTTTTGATGCTTTATATTTTGCTTTTTCCTGTGAGCCACTGCACCACATTTCGCTTTATATTTTGATGCCCCGTCTCTCTCATCAATATAAATTTCTGTTAGCAGTTCGCAATTACATGAGATAGGGCTTCCGTGATGATATATTTTAGCATTTATGTCTATGATGTTGATAAGCGTTACACAGTTGGTCCAATCATAATAAAGATGGGGATAGATGGGAATCCGGATCCTCCAAGTCGCCAAAACCGATTTGTATATATATGTTCTATGATTCATTAAAAAGAAATATAAGATTTAGAAGGAAATAAATGAAAGAAGATATTATAGTAGTATACATACCTCTCTTCTCAATCCAAGAGTCTATAGATGGTAAAATGGACTTGGAGAGAGATGATAGAAAGAAAAGAGGAGAATAGTGGGAAGAAGATGGCTTTAAATGAAGTGTTGTAGAAGAGTAAAAAGTGGAAAGAGTGAAACAAGTGCCTACATGTTAGAAATGAGGGGAGAACATGGGTAAATTGCAGAGAAAGGATATGACTCCCAATAAAAATTAAAAGATATGGTCAAAATTAAATCCAAAACCTTTGGTTTAATATATTATAATAGTCCCTTGGTGAGATTTATCTAATTTATTACATTAGAATAAAATACAACAAATCTACATGTGTTTTATGTTTAGTGGGCCCCACATATGAAATTACCCTTATAGCAAAAAAAGGAAAAAAAATTTGAACATTCATAAAAGAAATGCCTCTACTTGGTATCAGATATGATAAAACTTTAATTTACTTGCCTATTTGTATAATTTATCAAATAGAAACTAATGTGTTTCAAACATGATTAATCCGATGGGGATCCTATCTACAATAAGATTGAAATTATATTTTTCAACATAAATGCCCCCTCTTTTCTTTTCTTTTCTTTTTTTTTTTTGGTAGAAATAAATGCCCCCTCTTAAATGGGCCTTTAAGAAATCTCATACAGATTGGAAGTAACCCATCCTTAGATTTATGTATGCCACGCACTATTCTTTTTTATATTCTATTCAAATATATTATACTTCA
The DNA here is from genome assembly GCA_029852735.1 of Persea americana. Lineage (NCBI taxonomy): Eukaryota > Viridiplantae > Streptophyta > Magnoliopsida > Laurales > Lauraceae > Persea > Persea americana. Next base: position 67,449,249 of record CM056811.1, read on the forward strand.
TAAATATTGTGGATCCAAAATATAGTCAATTAAACTTTTCTCATATTTCATACCAAATAGAGGCGTTTGTTAATATATGGTTCAGATTTTACATAAGTAGGCTCCACTATATATATAGATAAAACACATGCCACATTCCTCGTATTTTATCCTAATGTATTTTTTTTTTTTTTTTTTTTTTTGCTAATTGGTAAATTTGTATTGAGAAAGGAAAGAAGGGCAAAGCCCCCAGGACATTGAGAAGAAAGAATACAGCCAAAAGAAAACTATGAAAACAAAAAGGCCACCTCATAAAAGCGAGGCATGGTAGAAAGAACAAAGAAGCAAACATAGCAAACTAAAAAATCTGCACTCCTCAAGGCTATACTAGCAAAGCTGAAGCCAGCACAGAGCAGGTTCCCCATCAGCATTAAACATTGCAGATGCTCTGCCTTAGGAAGCCGATCCAACCCATACCAGCACAACAAAAAATAAACTTTGGGATGTCTTAACCGATGGCAGCTAAAAGAGCAGCACTGCAGACATGGGGATAAGATTTATACTCAGAAGATATCTGCTTGATTGCTCTAGCAGCGTTTCAAGATTACTGCAAGGAGCAAATCAGTGGACAATCTTACTACCCAAGCCAGCAAAAAGAAGATACAAAGCCACAGGACAGCTCTGAGAAGGCAAAGCTGGGTTCTATTCATCTATATTGCAGTATATAGCTCAGCACTGAGATAGGCAAAGCAGGGCTCTACTCCTCTACATTGCACAAGACTGCTGGGCTCTGGTCTACCTGCAAGCAGAAGAAGAGAGATTGCCAAGAGAGCTATACTTTTCAACCAAAGAACATGAATATTAGAAGATCTTCAACCGGGAGGAGTGCTGCCAAGCCTAAGAAACACTTTTTGAGGCTCTGGACCTAGCTGACTGCTGGTTCACCAAAAAACCAGAAACTGAAACAGAGCTCCTGCTTCTCACACCTGGGAAAACCGGAACTGGACTCCTTGGAGCTGGCCATGAAAAGAGGGAGCTGCCAAGATGGGGAGGAGAGATGGAGGCTAATCTCCCCAACCCAGTGTGTGGGTAAAACACCGTAATGACAAACTTGAGCAAAGATCACAGCTAAACTCGCCGAACACCTCAGCCTCTGTGGTAGAAGATCGTCAGCTCGGTAGCCCGGTCAATAGCTTGGCACCTCGGCAGCTCGGTCAAAAGCTTGGTAGCTCATCACCACAGTTTGGCAGCTCGGCATAAATGCCAGCTTGGTACAAAGGCGCGCCACGGCCAAGCCATCCTTGGTCCCAGAGCACAGTACTAGAGTCAGAGTGGGCCGCCACCTTCCTCCTAGAAATACGGCGCACCCCGACAAATATGAACAGTCATTTATGGCGATAGGATCGCTCATTTATGGCGATAAGAGGTATGCTTTATCACCCCTGTACGCCAACTGGCTGAAGGCGTGGAAAGAGAGGGAGGGGTGTTGTCCATTTCATCTACTGCTGCCAGTCAGGGTAAGGATCGATGGGACCTCACCTCACCTACCCCCACTCACAGAGAGAATGAATGAGGAACACTCACTTATATATACATGGGATCAGTCCCATAAGAGGTACGCAATACACAATTCACAAGACTCCACATCTTCTCATTCCTCTCTTCCTCCTCCTGTTTAGTTTTCTCAGAGCTAACTCAGGCATCGGAGTGCCTTCGGCTCACGGCAGTCAGGGCCTCTGACCCTAGTCTTTCTCCTTCCCTTTCAGGTTCTTGGAGTTCAGCATTCCCCATCCTAAGAAGTTTACCTCGATCTCATCTCAATCTAAGTAGGTGACGTTTTTACCGCCTACAGTTTGGCGCCGTCTGTGGGGAAACTGAACAAAAAGCTTGTAAACACTATGCCTCCAAAAACCAGAAATGGTGAAGGGCCCTCCAAGGGCAAGGCTTTGTCCATACAGCCTACACTGGCGCAGAACCTTCCACCTCCACCCCCTCAGCAAAGGAGGTATGGGGGGAGGTCTCCCACGGTCCAGACACAGTCGCAGTCTAGGGGAGTGACCATGCTCTCCCTTCGCGACGTCCCACCTCCGGAGCAACCCCACCATAGCCATAAGCGGACCACGCAAGGTGACAAGTCAGTCACCAAGCCACACGAGAAGTCAGCCCGGGCTGGATCGCAGTCACATCATCAGGCCAGCCTCGATCGAAACGAAGACCCCCGCCTGGAGGACATCAGAGCACAAAACCGCCTCATCCAGGAACAGCATGAGCTTATCCAACGGCTCACGCAATAGTTCGAAGACAAGAAGGGTCAGAGCCCGCCGCCTAGGCGCCTGGGCCACGGGCGAGACCTGAGGCACGTCTTCAACAGTAAGAGGCGTGACCGAAACCAAAGAGAAGAAGGCTCCAGCAGCAGTCACATGCACGAAGGGCCGAATAAGCAACGCCAGGTCTCGGAAGATCAGGAGCTAAAGTAGTGGATCGACCAGCAGGTGAAGCAAACGATCCGCCAGAATATGGAGACTGCTGGTATCGACCGAGACCAGTATACCGCCTTTGAAGCTGAGGACACTGGCGCGTCTCCTTTCTCTAAGGAGATAAGAAAATATACACTCCCCGAGAAGTTCAGCGTCCCGAGGTTCACCCTGTATGACGGAACCTCGGACCCTGCTGCTCACCTCCGACATTACGTCCAGAGGATGTCGGTCTGGGGGGATGACGATTCCCTAAACTGTCGAGTGTTCTCCTCCAGTTTGGCGGATCTACCCCTGCGGTGGTTTTGCTCGCTTCCTGAGGATTCCATCTCCAGTTGGCGGCAGCTCCGGACCTCCTTCCTGGGAAAATTCTAGGCTCATCGCGTCATCCCGAAGACCGATGCCGACCTGATGGCCCTCCGGATACAGGAGAACGAGAACGTCACCCAGTTCGCTCGCCGGTTCTGGACTGTCTACAGCCAGATCGAGTGCGCTTCTGAGGAGCTAGCAGTGAGATCCTTCCAGCTGGCTCTGCAGCCAGGCATCCCGCTTCGGGCACAGCTGGACATGTACCCCGTGACCACCATGAAGGAGCTGATGACCCGAGCAAATCGGTTCATCCTGGCAGAAGAAGACGAGGCGCGAGGTCGAGAGAACTTCGGCCTCACTAAGAGGAGCTAACCAGCCAAGGGAGACAGCAGGTCCTCCAGAAGGGAGGATCGACGCAGGGATCCATCCCCGGATCGGCGCAAGGCCCGGTCCTCGGAGCAGCGCCGAACCCCCTCTGCCTCGGCAGCAGGATCAAGGAGCGGCAGAAGGTCAGGCCACGAGCCGACCTCCTACGTGGCAGTAAATACCATCTTTAAGGTGCCGATCTATAGGCTTCTCAACAAAATAAAAGCGCAGCCTTTCTTCAAATGGCGGCGACCGATGACGACCGACCCCTCCTCCGGGGACCAGAGTAAGTTCTGTGCCTACCACAAGCAAAATGGGCACAGGACCGACGAATGTAGGAGCTACAAGTTCCACCTGGAAAACCTCGTAAAGGAGGGGCACCTCAGGGAGTACATCAAGCAGGAGGGCTGAGGTGATGACCGACCTCCGCGGCGGGACGCTGGCAACCAGGACAGCGAGCCAGAAGGCATCATCCACGTCATTCACCTCGCAGCCCCACCTAAGAAGAGCTCTCAGGCTCGCGCCGAGGCCAGGGGCACCTCCCATAAAAAACAGGTGCTGACCGCGGCACCAGAGCCGGCCGCGAAGAAGGCCAAAACGGAGGGGGTCAGAATATGGTTTTCTGACAAGGACTTGGAAGACGTCGAGCTCCCACACAACGATGCTCTAGTGCTCACCTTGAAGCTGCAAAACTTCTTGGTTCAGAGAGCACTCGTCGACCCTGGTAGTTCATCTGAAGTCCTCTACTACGATTGCTTCAAAAAGTTGGGACTAAAGGACGAGGACCTCCAGGCTGCCCGCATCCCTCTGGTCGGCTTCAGCTCCAAGCCTGTTTATCCCAAGGGTAAGATCTCCCTTAGAGTCCAAGTTGGTGGCGCCTGCAGGCAAGTCGACTTCCTAGTGGTCGATGTCCCTTCCCCATACAATGTTATAATGGGGAGGACGTGGCTGCATAGCATGGAGGCGGTGCCCTCCACCCGTCATCAGAAGCTCAAATTCCCTTTGGAAAACCAGTCGGGCCGATCGGATGTGATCACCGTTAGAGGCGACCAGCACATGGCCAGGCAATGCCTGCTGGCCGTGCTGCCTGGTGAGGCCGAGTCGTCCCAAGTCAATATGACCGAACTGGACAGAGAGGCCGAGCTCGGGGACGTCGGCCGGACTCCGGCGGAGAAAAGCATCGAGGACCTCACCAAGGTCAACATTGATCCCGCTGACCCCGACAGATTCTTTCTTGTGGGAAGCCAGCTCCCCGAGTCCGAGAAGGCAGAACTGTTCGACCTCCTCGTAGAGAATAAGGCGGCCTTTGCCTGGACACCCTATGAGATGCCCGGCATTGACCCGGCAGTCATCTGCCATGAACTGAAGGTGGATCCCAACCATCAGCCCGTGCTTAAAAAACCGCGCCGAACTGGGGTCCCGCAGACCGAGGCCGTGGTTGAGGAAATTCAGAAACTCCTCGAGGCAGGCGCAATAAGAGAGGCCCACTATCCGCAGTGGCTGGCCAACACCGTAGTGGTAAAAAAGAAGACGGGAAAATGGAGGGTCTGCGTGGACTTCACTGACCTCAATAAGGCCTGTCCAAAAGACAGCTTCCCTCTTTCGAAGATCGACCAGCTCATCGACGCCACTGCCGGACATGACCGGATGAGCTTCCTGGATGCCTACCGGGGGTACCATCAGATCCCCCTGTACGCGGCAGACCAGGAGAAGACAGCTTTCATCACTCCCCGGGGCACCTACTGTTACAAGGTGATGCCCTTCGGGCTAAAGAACGCGGGAGCGACCAACAGCGGTTGGTGACAAAGATGTTCCAGGCCCAGCTCGGAAAGACGATGGAGGTCTACATCGATGATATGGTCGTCAAATCCAAGCGATCGCAGAACCACTTGACCGACCTCCGCCAGATTTTTGGCATCTTTCACAGGTATCAGTTGAAACTGAATGCATCCAAGTGCGCCTTTGGTGTTGGTTCCGGCAAGTTCCTAGGGAGCCTGGTCACAAGAAGGGGGATCAAAGCGAACCCTGACCAGATCACCGCGATCCAAGAGCTCCAGTGTCCGACCTTGGCGAAACAAGTTCAGCGGCTGACCGGAATGGCTGTCGCCCTGAACCGATTTATCAGCCGCACTTCGGACAACTGCAGACCTTTCTTCCAACTCTTGCGAAAGGGCTCCAAGTTCCAGTGGACCTCGGACTGTGCTCAGGCGTTGCAACAGCTAAAACAATACCTCTCTTCTCCACCCCGACTTTTGGAGAGGTACTGTTCTTGTACCTGTCGGTCTCGGACCATGCAGTGAGCTCGGTGCTCATCAGAGAGGACAACGGCCAGCAAAGGCCTATCTACTACACGAGCAAAACCCTGTTGGACGCCGAAACCCGGTATTTGCAGCTCAGAAAGCTCGCCTTAGCGCTTATCAGCGCCTCTCGAAAGCTTTCCCACTACTTCCAGACCTTCACAATAGTGGTCGTAACAGAATACCCACTGAAGGCTCTCCTCCGGAAGGTAGATTTCTCTGGACGGATCTCCAAATGGGCTGTCAAACTGGGGCAATATGACATCAGCTATCAGCCCAGAACGGCCATCAAAGCTCAAGTCCTAGCAGACTTCATTGTGGAATTTACTCCTTAGAGTTCGGCACCGACCGCGCTCGACACCGAACTGGGGGGCGATAGGGGTGCAGAGGTTGTCACCAAGACGGAGCAAGAACAGTCCTGGAGAGAACTCCTAGACTCGTCCTGGAGAGTCTTTGTCGACGGATCCTCAACATCCAAGAGAGCTGGCGCTGGCGTAGTTCTCCAGTCTCCCAAAGGCCTCGTCATCGAACAAGCTGTGACACTTGGTTTTAAGGCATCTAACAACGAGGCCGAATATGAAGCGCTCATTGCCGGACTTAACAGTGCAAAAATCTTGGAAGCCCGGTCTGTTGTGGTTTTCAGCGATTCCCAGCTGGTGACAAGCCAGCTCAGCGGAGACTACCAGGCTCGGGATGACAGGATGGCAGCCTACCTTGCCCATGCCCAGGGACTTCTCTCCCAGTTCGAAAGGGCCGAGGTCCGGCAGATCGGTAAAGAATCCAACTCCCATGCAGACGCCCTCGCCAGCCTCGCCTCTGCAGTAGAAGCCGGTGAAAAGAGAACTATTGAAGTAGAAACGCTGCAGGAGCCCAGCATCGACCTCCAGCAACCCCGGCAGCTCATGTGCCTTGATCTCGGCCCAAGCTGGATGGACCCCATCATTGCATACCTGAAGGACGACCAGCTACCCGAGGACAGGACCGAAGCTCGAAAGGTCAGATTGAAGGCGACCCGGTTTTGGCTCTCCCCAGACAGCAAGCTCTACAGAAAGTCGTTCACAAGGAAGTCGACGATTTCCTCTACGAGATTCACGAAGGAATCTACGGCAGTCATATAGGAGGTCGGTCTCTTGCTTACCGAGCTATCAGCCAGGGTTACTGGTGGCCGTACATGCAAAAGGACGCCCAGCTCTATGCCCGAAAATGCGAGAAGTGCAAGAAGTTCTCTCACTCTCTCCACCAGCGCAGGACCTGAGCCCCCTCTCCAGTCCGTGGCCTTTCGCCCAATGGGGCCTGGACATTGTTGGACCACTTCACCGAACTCCAGGGAACAAAAGATGGTTGATAGTGGCCACGGACTACTTCACGAAATGGGTCGAAGCTAAACCCTTGTCCTCCATCACCGAATTAGACACGAAGAACTTTGTGTGGAAGAACATCATCACCAGATTTGGAATTCCCCGCACTCTCATTTCCGACAACGGGACGCAGTTCGATTCCAACCTCTTCAAGAGCTTCTGCCAGGAGTACGACATTCGCAACATCTACTCCACCCCGGCGTATCCCCAAAGCAACGGTCAGGCCGAGATTTCAAACAAAGTCCTCTTCGACGGAATTAAAAAGAGACTCGACCGAGCCAAAGGTCGATGGGCAGAGGAGCTGCCAAGCGTTCTATGGGCCTACCGAACTACCCCAAGGTGTTCCACCTCGGCTACCCCGTTCTCCCTTGCCTACGGCATGGAAGCAGTTATTCCCCTTGAGGTCGGCCTCCCGACCTTGAGGTCGGAACTCTGTGACCAGGGTCTGAACGATTTGAACGTAGCGCGAGAGCTGGACTTGGCTGAAGAACGAAGAGAGGCGGCAGCTATCCGCCTGGCCGCCTACGAACAGCAGTTGGCCAGGGGATACAACCCGAAGGTCAAAGAGAGAAGATTCGCGATAGGAGAGTTGGTCTTGAAGAAAACACTTCCTGGCGACCGAGATCCTAACGAAGGCAAGCTGGCGCCCAACTGGCAGGGACCATTCAGAATAACCTCTACAGCGGGGAGATCTGCCTACCGACTCGAAGATATAGAAGGGAAGGCGCTCCCGCGACCATGGAATGCGATGCATCTCAAAAAATTCTACTTCTGAAAAATGTATTAAAGAAATCAAATATCAATAAAAGAAGATTTTTCTGGAAAGTCTTTGCATTGCTTCGAGATTCACCGCGGCTCGACCCTCTGTTCGGAAGTATCAACTGTCCGCTCGGCACCATCGCCAGCTTCGACAGAACCATACGCATCAGGGTCCGGTATCAGTACCACCGTCGCGGCTTGGCGCCTCTGTTCAGAGGGCCAACCGTCCTGAGCTCGGTGCCTTCACCAGCTTTGGCGGCACAGCCATACGCACATCAGGGTCCGGTATCAGTACCACCCTCGCGGCTCGGCGCCTCTGTGCAGAGGGCCAACCGTCCTGAGCTCGGTGCCTTCACCAGCTCTGGCGGCACAGCCATATGCACATCAGGGTCCGGTATCAGTAACACCCTCGCGGCTCGGCGCCTCTGTCCAAAGGGCCAACCGTCCCGAGCACGGTGCCTTCACCAGCTCTGGCGGCACAGCCATATGCACATCAGGGTCCGGTATCAGTACCACCCTCGCGGCTCGGCGCCTCTGTGTAGAGGGCCAACCGTCCTGAGCTCGGTGCCTTCACCAGCTCTGGCGGCACAGCCATATGCACATCAGGGTCCGATATCAGTACCACCCTCGCGGCTCGGCGCCTCTGTGCAGAGGGCCAACCGTCCTGAGCTCGGTGCCTTCACCAGCTCTGGCGGCACAGCCATATGCACATCAGGGTCCGCTATCAGTAACACCCTCGCGGCTCGGCGCCTCTGTCCAGAGGGCCAACCGTCCCGAGCACGGTGCCTTCACCAGCTCTGGCGGCACAGCCATATGCACATCAGGGTCCGGTATCAGTACCACCCTCGCGGCTCGGCGCCTCTGTGCAGAGGGCCAACCGTCCTGAGCTCGGTGCCTTCACCAGCTCTGGCGGCACAGCCATATGCACATCAGGGTCCGGTATCAGTACCACCCTCGCGGCTCGGCGCCTCTGTGCAGAGGGCCAACCGTCCTGAGCTCGGTGCCTTCACCAGCTCTGGCGGCACAGCCATATGCACATCAGGGTCCGGTATCAGTAACACCCTCGCGGCTCGGCGCCTCTGTCCAGAGGGCCAACCGTCCCGAGCACGGTGCCTTCACCAGCTCTGGCGGCACAGCCATATGCACATCAGGGTCCGGTATCAGTACCACCTTCGCGGCTCGGCGCCTCTGTCAAGAGGGCCAACCGTCTCGAGCTCGGTGCCTTCACCAGCTCTGGCGGCACAGCCATATGCACATCAGGGTCCGGTATCAGTACCACGCTCGCGGCTCGGCACCTCTGTTCAGCGGGCTAACCGTCCTGAGCTCGGTGCCTGCACCAGCTATGGCGGCACAGCCATATGCACATCAGGGTCCGGTATCAGTACCACCCTCGCGGCTTGGCGCCTCTGCTCAGAGGGCCGACCTTCCTGAGCTCGGTGCCTGCACCAGCCTTTGCGGCACAGCCAACAGCATCAGGGTCCGGTACCAGTACCACCCTCGCGGCTCGGCTCCTCTGTTTAGAGGGCCAACTGCCCTCGCTTAGTACCTATTAAACTACTCGGCAAACTGCTTGTGTCGATACTCATTCCACCACAAACAAGACAAGGATCACGCACGGAACATGTGGAAAAGATGCGGTTTTATTACGAAAAGATTTGCTTGAATAGAATGTATGGAAAAAGAAAAAAGAATACAAAATTCAGGGAGCTACAGCTCCCTTATTACAATTGATCCCGGTAGCGCTCTCACTGGGAACGGCTGAGGCAGTCTCATGAAGCACTGGAGGAGCAGGGGCAACTTCCAATGAGGGAGCTGGGGGGACCTCCGAGGCTGAGGGAACAGGGGCGAATTCCGAGACGGCTCGCAACTCCGAGTCCGAGCGGGGAAACCTGGGGGAATTCCGGAAGATAGGGCTGTCCGTAGGGACTCCGACCCTTTTTAAGGCCGCCTTCCACCCAAGCGTCCATGCCTTGTCTCGGATTCTTGGCAACTACGCCTTATAGTCAGCTGCCAGTTTGTTGATCTCCTCGTTCATCACGGCCTCGTGCTCGGCTAGGTACTCTTCCTTGAGTTTGGCCTCCTGCCCTTTCAGAGCCAGCGCGAGCTCGGCCGCCTTCCCCTCCAGAGCCATCTCCAGCTTTCTTTCAGCCGGCTTTCTCTCGGAGATGAGCCTCTTGTTCGTCCCCCGCAGCATCTGCATATCTTCCTCCTTCCGCGACGACGCGAGCCGGACCTCGTCTAGCTCCCAGGAAAGGTGGGCGTTTTGATCCGCCGCCTCCTTTGCTTCCACTTTGAGGTGCTCGGCCAAGGCCCGTGCTGCGTCGAGCTCGGCAAGAAGATCCGCATTCTTGCTCGCCTCCTCCTCTAGGGTCGCATCCTTTGCCGCCAAGGACTTCAGCAGCACCTCTTTCTCCGCTGCCCAGACTGCTGCCCTGGCCTCGGCTGCATCCAGCCTTCCAATGCCAGTTTGGCACTTTTGCAGGAGCTGCAGTAAGAACAGAGTGTCACCTAAAGAAATGCAGCAGGAAAAGAGAAGAACATGAAGAATAAGAGTACATACCGCTACCAATGACCGCATTGAGGAAAGCAGGAGCGATTCATTATACATCCGCGCCCACCTTGCCATGTCCTAGGGAAGGGCGCAAGCTCGTCCCAAAGCGGCAACCACTTTAGGGTTGACCGCTCGGTCCGACTCAGCTAGTTGCCTCCCCAGTACTCCCTCGATGTCCGGTCTCCAAGGGACAAAATTGGAGGGAGTGGCGGATCGCCCGACCGACATAGCAGGTTCCGGGGCAGGTAGGGTTTCGACCCTCGGCCTCTTCTCCGACCTGCGCGCCTCGACGACCTCGGCAGTACCCTCTCTGCCTGAGTCAGAGGGCGACTCTTCAACGACAATGGCCGGAGGATCAGCGCCGACCTCGGCCGCGGCGGGAGGTCCTGATTGGGCCCCGACGATGGCTTCTGGAACCATCTCGGTCTCGGGAACGAGAACCTCTGCTGCAGCCGCGGACGTCGTAGTTGGGGCGATGTCGGCGCCTCAAAAGGGGTCCGAGGTCCCGCCCCCTATATTCCCAAAGGCCGCGGCGGAGAGGTCCTCGGCCACAAAGCGCTGGCGGCGACTGCGCAACATCTCGACTTCGGACTCTTCCGAGCTGGACGTGCTCCGGGACTCGCTGGAGACGACAAATTTCTGCCTTTGCCGCTTGCGCCCAGTCTCGGCTCTCTCGGTCGCTGCTGGTTCACGGACAGGAGACTGTCCGCCCAATTCTACCGGAATGCCGCTGGGAATCGCGACAGTCACCGTCTCCAGGAGAGGGACCTCGGTCTGTACGGTTTTTGGTCCGATGACTTCCCCGTGCAGCACGGAGTTAATCCCGGCCACCCGCCTCGGGGCGATGAAAGACTTGTAGTGGGGCGTGTACCCCAAGAGCGAGAACGCGGCTCGGCAGTGATGGCCGCGGTACGTCCGCACCTTTTCGTGCCAGTCTTTGTTCACCCTCCACCGATTCCTTCTGGCGAACTCCCTTCTCTGCCGAAAACCTGCAGTAACAGAGCGATGTTAACAGAAGGAAAGAGAGATTAAACTGCAAAACCCAGGGGGCCTCGGTTATTTACTTGGGGGGACTCCTATTCTTCGTGGGATCCAGGCTGTAGTGCTGGACTCTGCCTCGCCGAACTCCCATGCCCCTCGGACGAAGACACGGTCCTCCCCCGCGTATTTATAGGAATCTTCCAGCGCGGTCACGAAGGCAGTTCGGTGGACCCTTAGCCGGAGGTAGTACGTATGCCCCTCTGCGGATTTGTAGAGGTCATACGCCTCCTCGATGTCTGGGACACCGAGGTTGATTGACAGGATCTCGTTGAGCCGCACTACTCCCATGATGATCTTGTATCCATTGGGAAGTAGCTGGCAGGGGCTCAACCCCCACTCCTGGAGACAGTCCCTGAGGAGTGGGTGAAGGGGGAACCGGACCCCTCCCTCCACGACGGACACCAGCCAAAATGGCATCCAGCCGTCGCTGTATGTGAGACCGTCGTCAGGGCCGTCTGGCCTAACTTCTACGGTCGCAGGGACCTTGTATGCCTCCCTAAACAGGCCTATGGACAGTGGGTCCCCTAGCCAGTGCCTGTGAACGCCCATTCTCTACCCTAGACGGAGGACTACCTACTAGAAAGGGAGAAGACAGAAGGAAGAAATCCTACGATGAAAGGTCGCACAAACAAGAGTGGTCGCAGGTCGTACTGTTCTTCCGCAGAGTGCAACAGGGATTCTGAAGATCGAAAAGAGGGAAGACGGAGAAGGTGGCCTAATTTATAAGGGATGGAGGGGCCATTTCAGATTTCAAGTACAGCCTTTAATGAGACCCTACCTCGAATAGCCCTAACGTCGTCTCGGGCAGCCCAAGCGTCTTGCAGATATGATTGCGTGCCCTTCGGAGGGGCGACACGTGGCAACGGCGCCGCATTCCCAGAGGACTATTAAATGCTGAGTCATACGAGAAAATAAATGCCTCGACAGACGAAAGGGCAACTGCCTTGACTGGCGAAGCAAACTTAATGAGGCACTCCATGTCAGCGAAAGAACTTAATGAGGCACTCCACGTCAGCAAAAGATGATGAGGAGTCCCCCACCGAACCGAGACCCCGCCATCTCGGCAGCACAGCACAAACCGGGTACTATTAAAAGATTAGAGGCAGTCCCGGCTTGCCTAAGCCACTCAGCTTCTGACCTGCTCCAAGGAGCTCACAGGTCAAAAGCTGGGGGGGAGATTATGGGTACAAAACAGCAGATGGGGACCACAGTTCACGCACCGGGCCTCGGTCATTGGCCGATGTTCCAATTCTGAGAATGGCCAGGGGTTCGGCTATCCGAACCAACAACTCAAAACAGAAAAGCAATGCGACATAAGGTCAGCCACACATTTTAACAAAGACAAGGAGAAAGGAAGCTAGAATGCGAGCAAAGTTTCAAATTCTTTATTAATCAAAGCTCTTGATTACAAGATGAATGGAGACACGATAAAAGAAAAAATAATAAAAAGCCTCAGACGGCTGCAGCCTCCACATTGCAGTCGATCTCTGGAGGGATCTCGGCCACGACCGCGCTGGCCTCGGGAGCGGTCGGGGTAGCTTCAGGAACGGCCGCGCCCGCCTCAGGAACACTAGCCTCGGAAGCAACAGCTTCAGGAGCCTCTACGACAGCTGCCACTTGGCAGCCCTCGGGAGCAGCGCTGGCAGCTGGAGCCTCTTGAGGCGCCCCGGAAGAGGCGTTCGCCTCCAGACTCGATCGCGAAGGAAGGTCAGAAGCCTGAGACACGGCCGCGAGCCCCGAGTCCGAGCAGGAAAAACTTGGGGGACTCAGGAAAAGAGGGCTCTCCTCGGGGATCCCAGCCTTGCGCAAGGCTGCCTTCCACCCAAGCCCCCAGGCTCGGTCCCGGATCCCCGGCAGCTGAGCCTTGTAGTCAGCAGACAGCCTGCCGACCTCCTCCCCCATGATGGAGTTATGCTCAGCGAGGAACTCCTCCTTGAGCCTGGCCTCTTGCTTTGCCAAGGGAGACTCAATCTCGGCCGCCTTCCCCCTCAGCGCCATCTCCAGGGAACCTTGCGCCTGGTTCCGTTGGGAGAGGAGTCTCCTGTTTGTCCCCTTCGCACTCTCCAGGTCGTCTTCCAGTCGCTTCGCCGCAATCCGGAGATCGTCGAGCTCAGAGGCAAGGTGGAGGTTCTGGCCCTTCTCGTCTTCCAGCTCGTCCTTGAGGCGCTCGACCTCGATCTTCGACTCCTCAAGATCAAAGACGAGGCCGGCGTTCCTGGCCGTCATCTCTGCCAGCGTCGCGTCCTTGGACGCCAAGGACGCCCGCAGCTCATCCCTCTCGACCACCCATTCCGCCTCCCGCGCCTCGGCTGCGTCGAGCCTCTCAATGCCCACCTGGCACCTCTGCAACAGCTGCAAGATGAGAACCCGAAGTCAGTAAAACGACACCGGCCTAAAAGCTGAGGGAGAAACACTGCACTTACCGACACCAGGGATCGCATCGAGGAGAGCAGGAGCGACTCGTTGTCCATCTCAGCCCACCTTGCCATGTCTTGAGGGAGGGCGCAGGCTCGCCCTAGCGCTGCCAACCACTTGGGGATCGATCGCGCGGTCTGTCTCGGCCAGCGGCCTCCCCAGAACCTCCTCGATGGTCGGCCTCCACGGAGCCAGGGGAGGAGGCAGGATCGTCCCACCAGCAGGCGGAGGCGAAGAGGGGCCAGGCGAGGCCTCGACCCTTGCCCTCTTCTCGGGTCGTCCACCCTTAACGACCTCGGCGGGGCGAGCCCGACCTCCGGCCCCCACGGCATGATCGGAGGGTGGGTCATCTGCAATCACGGCCGGAGGCGGAGCTGAGACGACCTCTGCCTTGTCGGGCCGAGCAGCGTCAACCGTCCCGGCGTCTGGGGCAGGAGTGCCACCCGGGAATGCCGGAGGCGTTGCAGCCACTGCCAGTGGAGGATCCCGGACCCCCCTTCCGATGTCTCCGAAAGCCGCCGCGGACAGGTCCTCTGCAGCATAGCGTCGCCCGCGCTGGCGCAGCATTTCCTCTCTCTCTTCCTCTTCCTCCGAACTGGACGCTACTAGCCTCGTTCGGGAAGACGGGGGCTTGGCTCTCGAAGTTCCGGCGGGCTCCGCGGAGGAGACTGCTGGAGCATGTTCTGCCGACTCAACCAGACGACCGGCGAGAACCGCAACGGTCACCACCGCCGAGCTTGGTACCACGGTCGTCTCTGTTCTCTGACTCACGCCTTCCCCGCTCAGCACGGAGTCTATTCCCGACACCTTTCTGGAGGTGTTGAAGGACCTGTAGTGGGGTATGTACCCCAGGAGAGACCACGCAACACGACAGTTGTGGCCGCGGTAGTTCCTCACTCGCTCGTGCCAGGCGCTGTTCACTTTCCAGCCGTTCCTCCTCGCGAGCTCCCTCTTTTCGCGAAAATCTGCATAGACAAAATCGAGTCAAAAGCCAGACAGAGGAAGAAAGAAAAGAACTACAAACCGAAAGAACTTCGGCCTTTACTTGGAGGAATCCCTATGTTTCGAGGGACCCAGACCGTGGTAGCAGGTTCTACTTCACCGAACTCCCATCCACCTCTGACGAGAACTCGGTCTTCGCCCGCGTACCTATTGGATTCCTCCAGCGCGGTCACGAACCCAGTTCGGCGAACCCTCAGCGGGAGGTAATAAGTATCCCCTTCTGCGGATTTGCAGAGGTCATACGTGTCCTCGATATCCGGGACACCAAGGCCGATTCCCAGAATCTGATTGAGCCGCACTACCCCCATTATGATTTTGTATCCATTGGGGAGCAGCTGGCATGGGCACAACCTCCACTCCCAGAGGCAGTCCCGGACCAGTGGGTGCAGGGGAAAGCGGACCCCCCCTTCCACTACAGAGACCAGCCAAAACGGCATCCAGCCGTCACGATAGGTGAGGCCGTCATCGGGGCCATCCGGTCTGACCTCCACATTCGAGGGGACCTTGTATAAATCCCTAAAATGGTCTATGGAACCCGGGTCTCCTAACAAATGTCTATAGACTCCCATTCTCGACTCGGATGAGGACCTATCTAAAAGAAAAGACGACGAAAACGGAGAGGAGTCCTACGAATAGGGACTGCACAATCAGGATCGTCGGAAGTCCGCAGGCGCCGGAGAAGGTTCTCTTGCAAAGCGCAGTAGAGATCTGAAGAAAGCAGAGGAAAGTGGAAACGAAGGAGACGCCTTGATTTATAAAGCCTGGGGACGTCAATTCGACTTTCGAGGAGAGCCTTTAAGAGGCGTCCCCTCAATCAGCCCTAACGTCCCATCTCGCAGCCCTAACGTCTCCTCGAAGTAATTGCAAGACAGCTAAAATGAGCGACACGTGTCACCACTAGCGCGATATCCGAAGACTATTGAATATCCAGGACAGGCGAAGAGACGTCTCGAAGGGAACCACACGATAGCAGCGACCTCCAGGCCCAAGGGGGCCCTCCTGATCCGAAGCTCCCTCGTCCCGGTACTTACCCTCATATGACGATAACCCTCACTTAAGCTCGGTAGCAGAGCCAGCTGTACGGTCATCAAGCTTCTGACCTCCTCGAGATGGGAGGCTCTCAGAAGTCAAAAGCTAGGGGGCAATTGTGTGGGTAAAACACCGTAATGACAAACTTGAGCAAAGATCATAGCTAAACTCGCCGAACACCTCAGCCTCTGTGGTAGAAGATCGGCAGCTCGGTAGCCCGGTCAATAGCTTGGCACCTCGGCAGCTCGGTCAATAGCTTGGTAGCTCAGCACCACAGTTCGGCAGCTTGGCATAAATGCCAGCTCGGTACAAAGGCGCGCCACGGCCAAGCCATCCTTGGTCCCAGACCACAGTACTAGAGTCAGAGTGGGCCGCCACCTTCCTCCTAGAAATACGGCGCACCCTGACAGATATGAGCAGTCATTTATGGCGATAGGATCGCTCATTTATGGCGATAAGAGGTGCGCTTTATCACCCCTGTACGCCAACTGGCTGAAGGCGTGGAAAGAGAGGGAGGGGTGTTGTCCATTTCATCTACTGCTGCCAGTCAGGGTAAGGATCGATGGGACCTCACCTCACCTACCCCCACTCACAGAGAGAATGAACGAGGAACACTCACTTATATATACATGGGATCAGTCCCATAAGAGGTACGCAATACACAATTCACAAGACTCCACATCTTCTCATTCCTCTCTTCCTCCTCCTGTTTAGTTTTCTCAGAGCTAACTCAGGCATCGGAGTGCCTTCGGCTCACGGCAGCCAGGGCCTCTGACCCTAGTCTTTCTCCTTCCCTTTCAGGTTGTTGGAGTTCAGCATTCCCCATCCTAAGAAGTTTACCTCGATCTCATCTCAATCTAAGTAGGTGTCGTTTTTACCGCCTACACCCAGGGACCTCAAAATCGGATGAGAAGGGGGAATCCTACCTGATGAGGGGCAAAACTTATCGCTGCATCTGTCAAGGAAGACCAGCTGAGCATGCTTGAAAGATGGCTTAACGCTGCGGTGCTTGGCTTCATTGCAAAGGAACCACAGAGTATAGATGGCTTGGAAGAAGATGGCTGCAGCTGATTTTCTTCCATGACCATCTTCATTCTTGGCTAGAGCTGACCATACGGAAGAAGCTGAAAGAGGGGGGACAGGGGACGTGCCATCTTGGCTGAGAAGCCATTGCCAGAGCTCCTAAGCTAGAGAACAGATGAAGAAGAGGTGAGTCTCTGACTCACTATTGCCATGACAGGTGTAACATCTTGAAGCCATTGAGAACCCTTTTTGCATAGCCCAATGATCTGTGGGCATTTTCCTAAGGAGAAGACGCCAGCTGAAGCAAGATAGCCTGGGATTCATGGTTTTGTTCCACACTAGCCCATCCCAGACCACTACTTCACTTCTTGACCTCAAAGAGTCCCAAGCTGATTTAAGACTGAGAACCCCTGTAGCTGTTCCTTTCCAGGAAAGAGTATCTTGGGAAGAGGGGGCAGGGAGAGGAATAAGATTGGTCTGCCGGTGAAGGAAGCTCTGAACCACCGCAGGAATAGTCGCTGGGATGACCCAACAGTTGCCCTGAATGATGTCCACCACTCTGTCATTTTCTGAAAGTAGAAGGAGGGGGAAAGTTTGAGCAATGGGAGCTTGGTTAATCCAATTGTCTTGCCAAAGCAGGATGGAATGGCCATTCCCCAGAACCCAAGTGCTGCCTTGCTGCAGAAGAATTGCCAGGGATCTTATCCTTCTCCAGATGCAGGACCCAGCCTTAGTATTGCCTGAGAACCAAATTGGGGAGTGGCGAAAATATCTTCCCCGAAACCAAGCCCATAGAGATTCTGAAGTAGCTGCTGTCCATCCCAGCTTCATCAAGCAAGTGTTGTTGAATTCCTTCACCCTTCGCAAGCCAAGGCCTCCCTCAGCTTTTGGCACACAGACCTTACCCCAGCTCACCATATTACTCCTCTTTTTTCCAGGGCTAGAAGACCATAGGAAATTGCGCATGAGACATTCAATCTGCAGGAAAGTTTTGCTGGGGATGGGGATTACAAGGGAGATGTGAAGAGGGATTGAGGAGAGGACATGCTTGACCAATATCAGTCTCCCTGCAAAGGAAAGGCATTTAGCCTTCCAACCATCCAAACTAGCTCTAATAGAGTCCAAAAGATGATGGAAATAGTAATGTCTTAAGGCTCCGAAGAAGATGGGGACTCCTAGCTAGATGGAAGGGAGGGAGGCCTAAGGGATTGGGATGAGCTCAGAAATCTATCTAGCTCTTCTAGCTGAGCATTTCCCCAGGTATGGGTTGCTCTTCAAAAGGTTGAAACACTGACCGGAAGAAGCTTGATACTGGGAAAGAAGCCCTTGTAGGTGTCTCATCCCTGACTTATGAGCTTTGATGAAAAGCATGATGTCGTCTGCATAGAGCAGGTGACAAGGGGTTGAAGGAACTGGAGAGATTGGCACTATTTTTCCTGAAGACCTGAGCTGCTCTATGTGAAGACTTAGAACCTCCTCTGCTAGGATGAATAGGTAGGGCGACAGAGGGTGCCCTTGGCGTAGACCACAAGATGAGGAGAAGAATCCAGAGGGCCTATTATTTATAAGAACTGAGCCTCTACTAGTACAAACCATCTTCCTTATCAAATTGATCCATGCAGAAGAGAAGTTAAAAAATTGAAGGCTCGGAATAGAAAGTTCCATTGGAGCTTATTAAAAGCCTTAGATATGTCCAACTTTAGGCAGACTGCACCTCCACTTATCTTAGAATTTAGCTTTTGGATAAGTTCATGTGCTAGGGCCACATTGTGAAGAATGATTCTACCTTTAACAAAGGCGGTTTGGTTGGGGGAGATCAGATGGGGAAGGATTGTAGAAAGCCTTGAAGCTAGGATCTTGGATGAGATTTTGTAGGTAAAGTTCAAGAGGCGGATTGGTCTAAAGCTGAGAAAGTTTCTGGCGAGGAATTCTTGGGTATAAGGGAGATAAAAAAGGCATTTGTTTCTCTCAGCAAGCGACCCGAAGAGAAAAGGTGGGTGCCTCTATCACTTCTTTACTCACTATATGCCAACAACTGGTGAAGAAGACTTCTGAAAACCCATCCAGTCCCGGGGAGCTGCTTCTTTTGAGGTGGAAGACTGCCTTTCTAATTTCCTCAGAATCAGGGGTTGCTATTAAAAACTGATTTTGCTCTTTCGAGACTGAAGGACCTGCCAAGAGGAAAAGATCTTCCTCGGGAATGACCGAATCAGCTTAAAAAAGATTAGAGAAAAAAGAGGCTGCCTGATCTTTAATCTGATTTCCGTCTTCGAAAAGAGTCCCGTCAACCGTTATCTGGTCGATACGGTTGCGAATTCCTTTGGCTTTAGCGGAAAGGTGGAAGAATTTGGTATTTCTGTCCCCTTCACTAAGCCACTTTACTTTAGCCCTCTGCTTCCAGTGAGTAGACTCCGCATTAAGCCAATTGTGAGGGGAGGCTTTGGCTTGGGCCAGTTGCCTGAAAAGGGAATCACTAGGCTGAGCTTCGAAGGCAGTTTCCTTTGCCAAAACTAGGGATTCTGCCTCAGCTATATGTTTCTTAAAATGGCCATAAACTTCTCTGCTCCAGGTCTTAAGATTAAGCTTAAGAATCTTTAGTTTGCTTGCCAATATGAACTGAGGAGAGCCACTACAGGGAGTAACCCAACTGTCCTCCACTACCTCAGAGAATGCTTCATGAGATAGCCACTTTTCCTCAAATCTGAAAGGCCTATTTTTGAAGGAAAGGCTATGCCTATGGCCAAGAATGATGGGGCTGTGAGCTAAGGAGATACAGGGGAGATGGTTCACCACTGGGTCAACAAAAGTGTCCAGCCATTTGGAATTGGAAAAGGCTCTGTCTAGCCTAGCAGCCACAAACGCCTGACCTTGCCTGTTATTTGCCCAGCTGAAGTTATTGCCTCTAAACCCCAAGTCTGTCAATCCAGCAGCCATGGCCATCTCACTGAATTCCCTCACCGAGAGGGAAGATGGAGAACGTAGGCTAAGTTTTTCTTTGGCTAGAAGAATGGCATTGAAATCTCCTATCACACACCAAGGCATAGAGGAGAAGGTACTGTTGGTTAGATAGTCCCAGAGGTCCCGCCTTTGCCTGTAGTCTGTAGAGCCATAAACTCCAGTGATAATACTATAGGTAGAGAAGGGAGAAGATGAGATTGAGATGGTGTGTGGGTAAAACACCGTAATGACAAACTCGAACAAAGATCACGGCTAAACTCGCCGAACTCCTCAGCCTCTGTGGTAGAAGATTGTCAGCTCGGCAGCTCGGTCAATACCTTGCAACCTCGGCAGCTCGGTCAATAGCTTCGTAGCTCAGCACCACAGTTCAGCAGCTCGGCATAATACCAGCTCGGTACAAGGCGCGCCGCGGCCAGGCCATCCTTGGTCCCAGGCCACAGTACTAGTCAGAATGGGCCGCCATCTTCCTACTGGAAATACGGCGCGCCCTGACAGATATGAGCAGTCATTTATGGCGATAGGATTGCTCATTTATGACGATAAGAGGCGTGCTTTATCACCCCTGTACGCCAACTGGCTGAAGGCGTGGAAAGAGAGGGAGGGGTGTTGTCCATTTCACCTACTGCTGCCAGTCAGGGTAAGGATCGATGGGACCTCACCACACCTACCCGCACTCACAGAGAGAATGAACGAGGAACACTCGCCTATATATGCATGGGATCAGTCCCATAAGAGGTACGCAACACACAGCCCTCAATACTACACACGCTCTCATTCCTCTCCTCCTCCTCCTGTTTAGTTTTCTCAGAGCTAACTCAGGCATCGGAGTGCCTTCGGCTCACGGCAGCCAGGGCCTCTGACCCTAGTCTTTCTCCTTCCTTTTCAGGTTCTTGGAGTTCAGCATCCCCCGTCCTAAGAAGTTTAACCCCGATCTCATCTCTATCTAAGTAGGTGTCGTTTTTACCGCCTACAGTTTGGCGCCGTCTATGGGAAACTGAACAAAAAGCTTGTAAACACCATGCCTCCGAAAACCAGAAATGGCGAAGGACCCTCCAAAGGCAAGGCTTTGTCCTTACAGCCTCCGCTGGTGCAGAATCTTCCACCTCCACCCCCTCAGCAAAGGAGGTCTGGGGGGAGGTCTCCCACGGTCCAGACACAGTCGCAGTCTAGGGGAGCAACCATGCTCTCCCTTCGCGACGTCCCACCTCCGGAGCAACCCCACCATAGCCATTAGCGGACCACGCAAGGCGACAAGTCAGTCACCAAGCCGCACGAGAAGTCAGCCAGGGCTGAGTCACAGTCCCATCATCTGGCCAGCCTCGATCAGAACGAAGACCCCCGCCTGGAGGACATCAGAGCACAAAACCGCCTCATCCAAGAACAGCGTGAACTTATCCAACGGCTCACGCAACAGCTCGAAGACAAGAAGGGTCAGAGCCCACCGCCCAGACGTCCGGGCCACGGACAAGACCTGAGGCACGTCCTCAACAGTAAGAGGCGTGAGCGAGACCAAAGAGAAGAAGGTTCCAGCAGCAGTCACATGCACGAAGGGCCGAAGAAGCAATGCCAGGTCTCGGAAGATCAGGAGCTGAGGCAGTGGATCGACCAGCAGGTGAAGCAAACGATCCGCCAGAATATGGAGGCTGCTGGTATCGACCGAGACCAGTATACCGCCTGTGAAGCTGAGGACACTGGCGCGTCTCCCTTCTCTAGGGAGATAAGAAAATATACACTCCCCGAGAAGTTCAGCGTCCCGAGGTTCACCCTATATGACGGGACCTCGGACCCTGCTGCTCACCTCCGACATTACGTCCAGAGGATGTCGATGTGGGGGGATGACGATTCCCTAAACTGTCGAGTGTTCTCCTCCAGTTTGGCGGATCTACCCCTGCGGTGGTTTTGCTCGCTTCCAGAGGATTCCATCTCCAGTTGGCGGCAGCTCCGGACCTCCTTCCTGGGAAAATTCCAGGTTCATCGCGTCATCCCAAAGACCGATGCCGACCTGATGGCCCTCCGGATGCAGGAGAACGAGAACGTCACCCAGTTCGCCCGTCGATTCTGGACTGTCTACAGCCAGATCGAGTGCGCTTCTGAGGAGCTAGCAGTGAGATCCTTCCAGCTGGCTCTGCAGCCAGGCATCCCGCTTCGGGCACAGCTGGTCATGTACCCTGTGACCACCATGAAGGAGCTGATGACCAGAGCAAATCGGTTCATCCTTGCAGAGGAAGACGAGGCCCGAGGTCGAGAGAACTTTGGCCTCACCAAAAAGAGCCAACCGGCCAAGGGAGGCAGCAGGTCCTCCAGGAGGGAGGATCACCGCAGGGATCCATCCCGGATCGGCGCAAGGCCCGGTCCTCGGAGCAGCGCCGAACCCCCTCTGCCTCGGCGTCGGGATCACGGAGCGGCAGAGGGTCCGGCCACGAGCCGACCTCCTACCTGGCAGTGAACACCATCTTCAAGGAGCCAATCTATAGGCTCCTCAACAAAATAAAAGCGCAGCCTTTCTTCAAATGGCCGCGCCTAATGACGACCAACCCCTCCTCTCGGGACCAAAGTAGGTTCTGTGCCTACCACAAGCAGAATGGGCATAGGACCGACGAATGTAAGAGCTACAAGTTCCACCTGGAAAACCTCGTGAAGGAGGGGCACCTACGGGAGTACATCAAGCAGGAGGGCCGAGGTGATGACCGACCTCCGCGGCGGGACGCTAACAATCAGGACAGCGAGCCAGAGGGCGTCATCCACGTCATTCACCTCGCCGCCCCACCTAAGAAGAGCTCTCAGGCTCGCGCCGAGGCCAGGCGCGCCTCCCACCAAAAACAGGTGCTGACCGCAGCGCCAGAGCAGGCCGCGAAGAAGGCCAAAACAGAGGGGGTCAGAATATGGTTTTCTGACAAGGACCTGGAAGACGTCAAGCTACTGCACAACGACGCTCTAGTGCTCACCTTGAAGCTAAAAAACTTCTTGGTTCAGAGAGCCCTCGTCGACCCTGGCAGTTCATCCGAGGTCCTCTACTATGACTGCTTCAAGAAGTTGGGACTAAAGGATGAGGACCTCCAGGCTGCCCGCATCCCTCTGGTCGGCTTCACCTCAAAGCCTGTTTACCCCAAGGGTAAGATCTCCCTTAGAGTCCAAGTTGGTGGCGCCCGCAGGCAAGTCGACTTTCTAGTAGTCGATGTCCCCTCCCCATACAATGTCATAATGAGGAGGACGTGGCTGCATAGCATGGAGGCGGTGCCCTCCACCCGACATCAGAAACTCAAATTTCCTTTGGAAAACCAGTCGGGCCGAACGGAGGTGATCACCGTTAGAGGCGACCAGTACATGGCCAGGCAATGCCTGCTGGCCGTGCTGCCTGGGGAGGTCGAGTCGTCCCAAGTCAATATGGCCGAACTGGACAGAGAGGCCGAGCTCGGGGACGTCGGCCGGGCTCCGGCGGAGAAAAGCATCGAGGACCTCACCAAGGTCAATATTGATCCCGCCGACCCCGACGGATTCTTTCTCGTGGGAAGCCAGCTCCCCGAGACCGAGAAGGCAGAACTGCTTGACCTCCTCGTGGAAAATAAGGCGGTCTTTGCCTGGACACCCTATGAGATGCCCGGCATTGACTCGGCAGTCATCTGCCATGAACTGAAGGTGGATCCTAACCATAAGCCCGTGCTTCAAAAACCACGCCGGACTGGGGTCCCGCAGACTGAGGCCGTGGTTGAGGAGGTTCAGAAACTCCTTGAGGCGGGTGCAATAAAAGAGGTCCACTATCCGCAGTGGTTAGCCAACACCGTGGTGGTAAAAAAGAAGACGGGGAAATGGAGGGTCTGCGTGGACTTCACCGACCTCAATAAGGCCTGTCCAAAAGACAGCTTCCCTCTTCCGAAGATCGACCAGCTCATCGACGCCACTGCCGGACATGACCAGATGAGCTTCCTGGATGCCTACCGGGGGTACCATCAGATCCCCCTGTACGCGGCAGACCAGGAGAAGACAGCTTTCATCACCCCCAGGGGCACCTATTGTTACAAGGTGATGCCCTTCGGGTTAAAGAACGCCGGAGCGACATACCAGCGGTTGGTGACGAAGATGTTCCAGGCCCAGCTCGGCAAGACGGTGGAGGTCTACATTGACGATATGGTCATCAAATCCAAAAAGTCGCAGGACCACCTAACCGACCTCCGCCAGATTTTTGACATCCTTCGCCAGTTCCAGTTGAAGCTGAATGCATCCAAGTGCGCCTTTGGGGTTGGTTCCGGCAAGTTCCTAGGAAGCCTGGTCACAAGAAGGGGGATCGAAGCAAACCTTGACCAGATCACCACGATCCAGGAGCTCCAGTGTCCGACCTCGGCGAAACAAGTTCAGCGGCTGACCGGAATGGCTGCCGCCCTGAACCGATTTATCAGCCGCGCTTCGGACAAATGCAGACCCTTCTTCCAACTCTTGAGAAAGGGCTCCAAGTTCCAGTGGACGCCGGAATGTTCTCAGGCGCTGCAACAGCTAAAACAATACCTTTCCTCTCCACCGCTGCTGTCAACCCCGACTTTTGGAGAGGCACTGTTCTTATACCTGTCGGTCTCGGACCATGCAGTGAGCTCGGTACTCATCAGAGATGGCAACGGCCAGCAAAGGCCTATCTATTACACGAGCAAAACCCTGCTGGACGCCGAGACCCGGTATTTGCAGCTCGAAAAGCTCGCCTTGGCGCTCGTTAGTGCCTCTCGAAAGCTCTCCCACTACTTCCAAACCTTCACAATAGTGGTCGTAACAGAATACCCACTAAAGACTCTCCTCCGGAAGGCAGACTTCTCCGGACGGATCTCCAAATGGGCTGTCGAACTGGGGCAATATAACATCAGCTATCAACCCAGAACGGCCATCAAAGCTCAAGTCCTAGCAGACTTCATCGTGGAATTCACCCCTCAGAGTTCGGCACCGACCGCGCTCGACACCGAACTGGGGGGTGATGGGGGTACGAAGGTTGTCACCGAGACTGAACAAGAACAGTCCTGGAGAGAACTCCTAGACTCGTCCTGGAAAGTCTTCGTGGACGGATCCTCAACATCCAAGAGAGCTGGCGCCGGCGTAGTTCTCCAGTCTCCCGAAGGCCTCGTCATCGAACAAGCTGTGACACTCGGTTTCAAGGCATCTAACAACGAGGCCGAATATGAGGCGCTCATTGCCGGACTTAACAGTGCCAAAATCCTGGAAGCCTGGTCCGTTGTGGTTTTCAGCGACTCTTAGCTGGTGACGAGCCAGCTCAGCGGAGACTACCAAGCTCGGGATGACAGGATGGCTGCCTACCTGGCCCACGCCAGGGGACTCCTCTCCCAGTTCGAAAGGGACGAGGTCCGGCAGAGAATCCAACTCCCATGCAGACGCCCTCGCCAGCCTCGCCTCTGCTGTAGAAGCCGGTGAAAAAAGAACTGTTGAAGTGCAAACACTGCAGGAGCCCAGCATCCAACCTCCAGCAACCCCGGCAGCTCATGTGCCTTGATCTCGGCCCAAGCTGAATGGACCCCATCATTACATACCTGAAGGACGACCAGCTATCCGAGGACAGGACTGAAGCTCGAAAGGTCAGACTGAAGGCAACCCGGTTTTGGCTCTCCCCAGACAGCAAGCTCTACAGAAAGTCATTCACAGGGCCTTACCTCCAGTGCGTTCACCCCAGCAAAGTCGACGATTTCCTCTACGAGATTCACGAAGGAATCTGCGGTAGTCATATAGGAGGTCGGTCACTTGCGTACCGGGCTATCAGCCAGGGTTACTGGTGGCCGTACATGCAAAAGGACGCCCAGCTCTATGCCAGAAAGTGCGAGAAGTGCCAGAAGTTCTCTCACTCTCTCCACCAGCCAGCCCAGGACCTGAGTCCCCTCTCCAGTCCGTGGCCTTTCGCCCAGTGGGGCCTGGACATCGTCGGACCACTTCACCGAACTCCAGGGAACAAAAGATGGTTGATTGTAGCCACGGACTACTTCACGAAATGGGTCGAGGCTGAACCCTTGTCCTCCATCACCGAATTAGACACGAAGAACTTTGTGTGGAAGAATATAATCACCAGATTCGGGATTCCCCGCACTCTCATTTCCGACAACGGTACGCAGTTCGACTCCAGCTTCTTCAAAAGCTTCTGCCAGGAGTACGGCATTCGCAATATCTACTCCACCCCGGCTTATCCCCAGAGCAACGGTCAGGCCGAGATCTCGAACAAAGTGCTCCTCGACGGAATTAAAAAGAGACTCGACCGAGCCAAAAGTCGATGGCTGTGCCAAGCGTTCTATGGGCCTACCGAACTACCCCCAGGCGTTCCACCTCGGCCACCTCGTTCTCCCTTGCCTACGGCATGGAAGCAGTTATTCCCCTTGAGGTCGGCCTCTGAGATCGGAACTCTGTGACCAGGGTCAGAACAATCTGAACGTTGCGCGAGAGCTGGACTTGGCTGAAGAACGAAGAGAGGCGGCAGCTATCTGCCTGGCCGCCTACCAACAGCAGTTGGCCAGGGGATACAACCCGAAGGTCAAAGAGAGAAGATTCGCGATAGGAGAGTTGATCTTGAAGAAAACACTTCCTGGCGACCGAGATCCCAACGAAGGCAAGCTGGCGCCCAACTGGCAGGGACCGTTCAGAATAACTTCTACAGCCGGGAGATCTGCCTACCGACTCGAAGATATGGAAGGGAAGCCGCTCCCGCAACCATGGAACGCGACACATCTCAAAAAGTTCTGCTTCTGAAAAATGTATTCAAGAAATCAAATATCAATAAAAGGCAACTTTTCTGGAATGAGTCTTTGCATTGCTTCAAGGTTCACGGCAGCTAAACCCTCTATTCGGGATGTCAACTGTCAGCTCGGTGCCGTCGCCAGCTTCGACATACGCACCAGGGTCCGGTAACAATACCACCCACGCGGCTCGTCGCCTCTGCTCAGAGGGCCAATCGTCCTGAGCTCAGTGCCCTCACCAGCTCTGGCGGCACAGCCATAAGCACATCAGGGTCCGGTAACAGTACCACCCTCGCGGCTCGGCGCCTCTGCTCAGAGGGCCAACCGTCCTGAGCTCGGTGCCTTCACCAGCTCTGGCGGCACAGCCATAAGCACATCAGGGTCCGGTAACAGTACCACCCTCGCGGCTCGGCGCCTCTGCTCAGAGGGCCAACCGTCCTGAGCTCGGTGCCTTCACCAGCTCTGGCGGCACAGCCATAAGCACATCAGGGTCCTGTAACAGTACCACCCTCGCGGCTCGACGCCTCTGCTCAGAGGGCCAACCGTCCTGAGCTCGGTGCCTTCACCAGCTCTGACGGCACAGCCATAAGCACATCAGGGTCCGGTAACAGTACCACCCTCGCGGCTCGGCGCCTCTGCTCAGAGGGCCAACCGTCCTGAGCTCGGTGCCTTCACCAGCTCTGGCGGCACAGCCATAAGCACATCAGGGTCCGGTAACAGTACCACCCTCGCGGCTCGGCGCCTCTACTCTGGCGGCACAACCATAAGCACATTAGGGTCCGGTAATAGTACCACCCTCGCGGCTCGGCGCCTCTGCTCAGAGGGCCAACCGTCCTGAGCTCGGTGCCTTCACCAGCTCTGGCGGCACAGCCATAAGCACATCAGGGTCCGGTAATAGTACCACCCTCGCGGCTCGGCGCCTCTGCTCAGAGGGCCAACCGTCCTGAGCTCGGTGCCTTCACCAGCTCTGGCGGCACAGCCATATGCACATCAGGGTCCGGTAACAGTACCACCCTCGCGGCTCGGCGCCTCTACTCAGAGGGCCAACCGTCCTGAGCTCGGTGCCTTCACCAGCTCTGGCGGCACAGCCATAAGCACATCAGGGTCCGGTAACAGTACCACCCTCGCGGCTCGGCGCCTCTGCTCAGAGGGCCAACCGTCCTGAGCTCGGTGCCTTCACCAGCTCTGGCGGCACAGCCATAAGCACATCAGGGTCCGGTAACAGTACCACCCTCGCGGCTCGGCGCCTCTGCTTAGAGGGCCAACCGTCCTGAGCTCGGTGCCTTCACCAGCTCTGGCGGCACAGCCATAAGCACATCAGGGTCCTGTAACAGTACCACCCTCGCGGCTCGGCGCCTCTGCTCAGAGGGCCAACCGTCCTGAGCTCGGTGCCTTCACCAGCTCTGACGGCACAGCCATAAGCACATCAGGGTCCGGTAACAGTACCACCCTCGCGGCTCGGCGCCTCTGCTCAGAGGGCCAACCGTCCTGAGCTCGGTGCCTTCACCAGCTCTGGCGGCACAGCCATAAGCACATCAGGGTCCGGTAACAGTACCACCCTCGCGGCTCGGCGCCTCTGCTCAGAGGGCCAACCGTCCTGAGCTCGGTGCCTTCACCAGCTCTGGCGGCACAGCCATAAGCACATCAGGGTCCGGTAATAGTACCACCCTCGCGGCTCGGCGCCTCTGCTCAGAGGGCCAACTGTCCTGAGCTCGGTGCCTTCACCAGCTCTGGCGGCACAGCCATAAGCACATCAGGGTCCGGTAACAGTACCACCCTCGCGGCTCGGCGCCTCTGCTCAGAGGGCCAACCGTCCTGAGCTCGGTGCCTTCACCAGCTCTGGCGGCACAGCCATAAGCACATCAGGGTCCGGTAACAGTACCACCCTCGCGGCTCGGCGCCTCTGCTCAGAGGGCCAATCGTCCTGAGCTCGGTGCCTTCACCAGCTCTGGCGGCACAGCCATAAGCACATCAGGGTCCGGTAACAGTACCACCCTCGAGGCTCGGCGCCTCTGCTCAGAGGGCCAACCGTCCTGAGCTCGGTGCCTTCACCAGCTCTGGAGGCACAGCCATATGCACATCAGGGTCTGGTAACAGTACCACCCTCGCGGATCGGCGCCTCTGCTCAGAGGGCCAACCGTCCTGAGCTCGGTGCCTTCACCAGCTCTGGCGGCACAGCCATAAGCATATTAAGGTCCGGTAACAGTACCACCCTCGCGGCTCGGCGCTTCTGCTCAGAGGGCCAACTGTCCCGAGCTCGGTGCCTCCACCGGCCTGGGCGGCACAGCCAACAGCGTCAAGGTCCGGTATCAGTACCGCCCTCGCGGCTCGGCTCCTCTGTTCAGAGGACCAACCGCCCTCACTTAGTACCTATCAAACTACTCGGCAAACTGCTTGTGTCGATACTCATTCCACCACAAACAAGACAGATAACGCACAGAATATGTAAAAAGTGCTCTTTTATTACGAAGAAATCTGCTTGAATACAATATATGAAAAAAAAAAAACATAGTTCAGGGAGCTGCTGCTCCCTCATTACAATTGGTCCCGGTAGCGCTCTCGCTAGGAACGGCTGAGGCAGTCTCGGAAACCACTGGAGGAGCGGGGGCGACTGGAGCAGGAGGGACCTCCGAGGCTGAAGGGCCGGGGGCGAATTCGGAGACGGCTCGGAACTCAGAATCCGAGCGTGGAAACCTGGGGGAATTCTGGAAGATAGGGCTGTCCGTAGGGACACCAACCCTCTTTAAGGCCGCCTTCCACCCAAGTGTCCACGCCTTGTCTCGGATCCCTGGCAATTGGGCCTTGTAGTCAGCTGTCAGTTTGACGACCTCCTCGTTCATCACGGCCTCGTGCTCGGCTAGGTACTCTTCCTTGAGTTTGGCTTCTTGCGCTTTGAGAGCCTGCGCGAGCTCGGCCGCCTTCCCCTCCAGAGCCATCTCTAGCTTTCTTTCAGCCAGCTTTTTCTCGGAGATGAGCCTCCTGTTGGTCCCCTGCAGCATCTGCATGTCTTCCTCCCTCCGCGACGACACAAGCCGGACCTCGTCAAGCTCCCAGGAAAGGTAGGTGTTTTGATCCTTCGCCTCCTTTGCTTCCTTTTTGAGGTGCTCGGCCAAGGCCCGTGCTGCGTTGAGCTCGGCAAGAAGATCCGCATTCTTGCTCGCCTCCTCCTCCAGGGTCGCGTCCCTCGCCGCCAGGGACTTCAGCAGCTCCTCTTTCTCCGCTGCCCAGACTGCTGCCCTGGTTTCGGCTGCGTCCAGCCTTCCCATGCTAGTTTGGCATTTTTGCAAGAGCTGCAGTCAGAACAGTGTGTCACCAAATGAAATGCAGCAGAAAAAGAAGAGAACATGAGTTAAGTGTACATACCGCTA
Source organism: Persea americana (assembly GCA_029852735.1). Classification (NCBI taxonomy): domain Eukaryota; kingdom Viridiplantae; phylum Streptophyta; class Magnoliopsida; order Laurales; family Lauraceae; genus Persea; species Persea americana. The sequence continues at coordinate 67,478,888 of CM056811.1, forward strand.
CCAATGACCGCATCGAGGAAAGCAGCAGCGATTCATTATCCATCTGCGCCCACCGTGCCATGTCCTGGGGAAGGGCGCAAGCTCGTCCCAGAGCGGCAACCACTTCGGGGTTGACCGCTCGGTCCGACTCGGCTAGTTGCCTCCCCAGCACCCCCTCGATGTCCGGTCTCCAAGGGACAAAATCGGAGGGAGTGGCGGATCCCCCGACCGACATGGCAGGTTTTGGGGCGGATGGGGGTTCGACCCTGGGCCTTTTCTCCGGCCTGCGCACCTCGACGACCTCGGCAGTACCCTCCCTGCCTGGGTCGGAGGGCGACTCTTCAGCGACGATGCCCAGAGGATCTGCGCCGACCTCGACCGTTGCAGGAGGTCCTGGTTGAGCCCCGTCGGTGGCTTCTGGAACCGCCTCGGTCTCGGGAGCGAGAACCTCTGCAGCAGCCGCCGAAGACATAGTTGGGCCGACGTCGGCGCCTCGGGAGGGGTCCGAGGTCTCACCCCCTATGTCCCCAAATGCTTCGGCAGAGAGGTCTTCGGCCACGAAGCGCTGGCGACGACCGCGCAACATCTCGACTTCGGACTCTTCCGAGCTGGATGTGCTTCGGGACTCGCTGGAGACAACAAACTTCTGCCTCTGCCGCCTGCGCCCGGTCTTGGCTCTCTCGGCCGCTGCTGGTTCGCGGACAGCAGACTGTCCGCCCGATTCTACCGGAATCCCGCCGGGAACCGCGATGGTCACCGTCTCCATGACAGGGGCCTCGGTCTGTACGGTGTCAGCCTGATGCCTTCCCCGTGAAGCACGGAGTCGATCCCGGTCACCCGCCTCGGGGTGATAAACGACTTGTAATGCGGCTTGTACCCCAGGAGCGAGTACGCGGCTCGGCAGTGATGGCCACGGTACTTCCGCACCTTCTCGTGCCAATCACTGTTCACTTTCCACCGGTTCCTTCTGGCAAGCTCCCTCCTCTGTCGAAAACCTGCAGAAACAGAACGATGTCAACAGAAGGAAAGAGACGTGATTAAAAATACAAAATCCAGGGGGCCTCGGTGTTTACTTGGGGGGACTACTATTCTGCGTGGTATCCGGGCTGTGGTGCTGGGCTCTGCCTCGCCGAACTCCCATGCCCCGCGGACAAAAACACGGTCCTCCCCCGCGTACTTATAGGAATCCTCCAGCGCGGTCATGAAGGCAGTTCGGTGGAGCCTTAACCGGAGGTAGTACGTATGCCCCTCTGCGGATTTGCAGAGGTCATACGCCTCCTCGATGTCCGGCACACCGAGGTTGATTGACAGTATTTCGTTGAGCCGCACTGCTCCGATGATGATCTTGTACCCGTTGGGAAGCAGCTGGCAGGGGCTCAACCCCCACTCCCGGAGACAGTCCCTGAGGAGTGGGTGAAGGGGGAACCGGACTCCTCCCTCCACGACGGATACCAGCCAAAATGGCATCCAGCCGTCGTTGTATGTAATCCCATCGTCAGGGCCGTCTGGCTTGACGTCTACACTCGCAGGGACCTTGTATGCCTCCCTGAACAGACCTATGGACAGCGGGTCACCCAGCCAGTGCCTGTAAATGCCCATTTTCTACCCTAGACAGAGGACTACCTACTAGAAAAGGAGAAGACAGAAGGAAGAAATCCTACGATGGAAGGCTGTGCGAACAGAGTGCTTGCAGGCAACTGGGATAGTACTGTTCTTCAGCAGACTGCAACAGGGATTCTGAGGATCGAAAAGAGGGAAGACGGAGAAGATGCCCCAATTTATAAAGGATGGAGGCGCCGTTTCAGATTTCGAGAGAAGTCCTCAATGTAGCCCTACCTCGAATAGCCCTAACGTCGCCTCGGGCGGCCCAGGCGTCCAGCAGATATGATTGCCTGCTCTTCAGACAGGCGACACGTGGCAACGACGCCGCATTTCCAGAAGACTATTAAATGCCACGTCCTACGAGAAAATAAATGCCTCGACAGACGAAAAGGCAACCGCCTCGGCTGACGAAAAGAGCTTAATGACACTCCACGTCAGCGGAAGAGTTTAATGAGAGACTCCACATCAGCAAAAGGTGATGGGGAGGAATCCCTCACCGAACCGGGACCCCGCCATCTCGGCAGTGCAGCCGAAACCGGGTACTATTAAAAGATTAGCGGCAGTCCCAGCCTGTCAAAGCCACTCAGCTTCCAACCTGCTCCAAGGAGCCCACAGGTCACAAGCTGGGGGGGAGATTATGGATACACAACAGACCAGGACCACGGTTCATGCACCGGGTCTCAGTCGTTGGCGGATGTCTCAATCCAAAGAATAGCCAGGAGTTCGGTTATCCGGACCAACAACTCAAGACAGAAAAGCATTGCGACGTAAGGACGACTACACATTTCATCAGAAACAAGGAGAAAAAAAACCAGAGTGCGAGCAAAGTTTCAAAGTTTTTATTAATCAAAGCTCCCGATTACAAGATGAATGGAAATTACAAAAAAGAAAAAAATTACAAAAGCCTCAGAGGGTTGCAGCCTCCACATTACAATCAATCTCTGGAGGGACCTCGGCCACAACCGTGCTGGCCTCAGGAGCGGTCGGGGAAGCTTCGTGAACGGCCGCGTCCGCTTCAGTAACATTAGCCTCGGGGGCGACAGCTTCAGGAGGGGCCTCGACGACCGTAGCCACTCGGTTACCCTTGGCATCAGCGCCGGCAGCTGGAGCCTCTTGAGGCACCCCGGGAGAGTCCGAGCAGGAAAAACTTGGGGGATTTAGGAACAGAGGGCTGTCCTCGGGGATCCTAGCCTTGCGCAAGGCCGCCTTCCACCCAAGCTCCCAGGCTCGGTCCCGGATTCCCGGCAGCTGGGCCTTGTAGTCAGCAGACAGCCTGCCGACCTCCTCCCCCATGATGGAGTTATGCTCAGCGAGGAACTCGTCCTTGAGCCTGGCCTCTTGCTTTGCCAAGGCAGACTCAATCTCGGCCGCCTTCCCCCTCAAAGCCGTCTCCAGGGAACCTTGCGCCTGGTTCCGCTGAGAGAGGAGCCTCCTGTTTGTCCCCTTCGCACTATCCAGATCGTCTTCCAGTCGCTTCGCCGCAACCAGGAGATCGTCGAGCTCAGAAGAAAGGTGGAGGTTCTGGCCTTTCTCGTCTTCCAGCTCGTCCTTGAGACGCCCGACCTCGATCTTTGACTCCTCAAGATCAAAGACGAGGCCGGCATTCCTGGCCGTCACCTCCGCCAGTGTCGCGTCCTTGGACGCCAAGGACGCCCGCAGCTCGTCCCTTTCAACTACCCACTCCGCCACCCGCGCCTCGGCTGCGTCGAGCCTCTCGATGCCCACCTGGCACCTCTGCAACAGCTGCAAGATGAAAACCCGAAGTCAGAAACGACACCGGACTAAAAGCAGAGGGAGGAACACTGCACTTACCGACACCAGGGATCGCATCGAGGAGAGCAGGAGCGACTCATTGTCCATCTCGGCCCACCTGGCCATGTCTTGAGGGAGGGCGCAGGTTCGCCCTAGCGCTGCGACCACCTGGGGATCGGTCGCGCGGTCCGTCTCGGCCAGCGGCCTCCCCAGAAGTTCCTCGACGGTCGGCCTCCACGGAGCCAAAGGAGGAGGTAGGATCGTCCCACCAGTGGGCGGAGGCGAGGAAGGGCTAGGCGAGGCCTCGACCCTTGCCCTCTTCTCGGGTCGTCCGCCCTCAACGACCTCGGCGGGGCGAGCTCGACCTCCGGCCCCCACGGCATGATCGGAGGATGGGTCATCTGCAATCACGGCCGGGGGCGGCGCTGAGACGACCTCTGCCTCATCGGGCCGAGCAGCGTGAACCGTTCCGGCGTCTGGGGCAGGTGTGCAACCTGGGAATGCCGGAGGTGTCGCGGCCACTACCTGTGGAGGATCCCGGGCCTCGCTTCCGATGTCTCCGAAAGCCGCCGCGGACAGATCCTCCGCGGCATAGCGTCGCCCGCGCTGGCGCAGCATTTCCTCTCTCTCTTCCTCTTCCTCTGAACTGGACGCTACTAGCCTCGTTCGGGAAGACGGGGGCTTGGCTCTCGAAGTTCCGGCGGGCTCCGCGGAGGAGACTGCTGGAGCATGTTCTGCCGACTCAACCAGACGACCGGCGAGAACCGCAACGGTCACCACCGCCGAGCTTGGTACCACGGTCGTCTCTGTTCTCTGACTCACGCCTTCCCCGCTCAGCACGGAGTCTATTCCCGACACCTTTCTGGAGGTGTTAAAGGACCTGTAGTAAGGCACGTACCCCAGGAGAGACCACGCAGCACAACAGTTGTGTCCGCGGTAGTTCCTCACCTGCTCGTGCCAGGCGCTGTTCACTTTCCAGCGGTTCCTCCTCGCGAGCTCCCTCTTTTCGCGAAAATCTACATAAACGAAATCGCGTCAAAAGCCAGGCACAGGAAGAAAGAAAAGAATTGCAAACCGAAAGAACTTCGGCCTTTACTTGGAGGAACCCCTATTTTTCGAGGGATCCGGACCGTGGTAGCAGGCTCTACTTCACCGAACTCCCATCCACCTCAGACGAGCACTCAATCTTCGCCAGCGTACCTATTGGAGTCCTCTAACGCGGTCACGAATCCAGTCCGGCGGACCCTCAGCCGGAGGTAATAAGTATCCCCTTCTGCGGATTTGCAGAGGTCATACGTGTCCTCAATATCCGGGACACCAAGGCCGATTCCCAGGATCTGGTTGAGCCGCACTACCCCCATTATGATTTTGTATCCATTGGGGAGTAGCTGGCATGGGCACAACCTCCACTCCCAGAGGCAGTCCCGGACCAGTGGGTGCAGGGGAAAACGAACTCCCCCTTCAACTACAGAAACTAACCAGAACGGCATCCAGCCATCACGATAGGTGAGGCCGTCATCGGGGCCATCCGGTCTGACCTCCACATTGGAGGGGACCTTGTATAAACCCCTAAAGTGGTCTATGGAACCCGGGTCTCCTAACAAGTGTCTATAGACTCCCATTCTCGACTCAGACAGAGACCTATCTAAAAAAGAAGACGAAGAAAACGGAGAAGACTCCTACGAATGGAGATTGCCCAAACAAAATCACCGGAAGTACGCAGACACCGGAGAAGTTCTCTCACAGAGCGCAGTAGAGATCTGAAGAAAGCAGAGGAAAGTGGAAACGAAGGAGACGCCCTGATTTATAAAGCCTGGGGGCGTCGATTCGACTTTCGAGGAGACCCTTTAAGAGGCATCCCCTCAATCAGCCCTAACGTCTCATCTCGCAGCCCTAACGTCTCCTCGAAGTAATTGCGAGACAGCTAAAAGAAGCGACACGTGTCACCACTAGCCCGATATCCGAAGACTATTGAATATCCAGGACAGGCGAAGAGACATCTCCAGGGGGTCCGCACGATAGCAGCGACCTCCAAACCCAAGGGGACCCTCCTGATCCGAAGCTCCCTCGTCCCGGTACTACCCTCATGACGATCACCCTCACTTGAGCTCGGTGGCAGAACCAGCTATACGGTCATCAAGCTTCTGACCCCTTCGAGCTGGAAGGCTCTCAGAAGTCAAAAGCTAGGGGGCAATTGTGTGGGTAAAACACCGTAATGACAAACTCGAACAAAGATCACGGCTAAACTCGCCGAACTCCTCAGCCTCTGTGGTAGAAGATCGTCAGCTCGGCAGCTCGGTCAATACCTTGGCACCTCGGCAGCTCGGTCAATAGCTTCGTAGCTCAGCACCACAATTCAGCAGCTCGGCATAATGCCAGCTCGGTACAAGGCGCGCCGCGGCCAGGCCATCCTTGGTCCCAGGCCACAGTTCTAGTCAGAATGGGCCGCCATCTTCCTACTGGAAATACGGCGCGCCTTGACAGATATGAGCAGTCATTTATGGCGATAGGATCGCTCATTTATGACGATAAGAGGCGTGCTTTATCACCCCTGTACGCCAACTGGCTGAAGGCGTGGAAAGAGAGGGAGGGGTGTTGTCCATTTCACCTACTGCTGCCAGTCAGGGTAAGGATCGATGGGACCTCACCTCACCTATCCCCACTCACAGAGAGAATGAACGAGGAACACTCGCCTATATATGCATGGGATCAGTCCCATAAGAGGTACGCAACACACAGCCCTCAATACTACACACGCTCTCATTCCTCTCCTCCTCCTCCTGTTTAGTTTTCTTAGAGCTAACTCAGGCATCGGAGTGCCTTCGGCTCACGGCAGCCAGAGCCTCTGACCCTAGTCTTTCTCCTTCCTTTTCAGGTTCTTGGAGTTCAGCATCCCCCGTCCTAAGAAGTTTAACCCCGATCTCATCTCTATCTAAGTAGGTGCCGTTTTTACCGCCTACAGATGGAAACATGTTGGGAGGAATGGTCTAGAAGGGAAAAGGAAAATTTAGAGCTTTGGTTACAAAGACACCACAGGGAATTATCTGTGTTGGAAAAGGAAGGGGAAAGGCCAAAAGGGAAAGAGCCATTAGAGAAGGAGGCCAAGTTAGTCTTTGGCTCTGAGAGGAAGAGGATGTCAGGGCAGTGAGTTGCAATGAGATGGGAAACCATGGTTTTTGTAGGGGTGTTACTGATGCCCCTGCAGTTCCAATATATTACTTTGACCATTAAGAATCCAATTTGGAGGGGGAGCCAGGTGGGTTCTTCTTCAACTTAGGAACTGGGGTGGAGGTCCCTTTCCTTCGGGTTTCCTTCTGGGTTTTGCCTTGAAAGGAGAGAGGTCGACCACTAGGGAGAAGTGACTGTTGGGAACTGGGTTGGGGAGACTGTTGGGAACTGGGTTGGGGAGTGAGGGAGCTATAGTTGGGGTTGTTGAAGAAGGTTGGGCTGATACTTGTTCTGGTATGATCCTCTTCAATTTTGGATGAGTTGCTGACAGTTTTTTGAGGTTGTAGGTGCATAGGGTAGGATCTGCTAAGGAGCAATTCTCCAGGATGGAGAAGGGGTTGGAGCAGTCCAGAGTGGGGGCAGGGATTTTCTCCAAGATTGCTAAGGCAACATCCGAGGGGAGAGCTGAGAGCAGATTATTTGTTGGAAGGTAGCCAGGGGAGGCATCTGGATGAAATGTATCAGGGGAGGCTTCTGGATGAAGGGATAATCTGGGTGGGTACTCTGTGTCTGGGCTAGTCTGGGTTGGAGTGACTGAGGATGGAGGCGAGGGGAGGGTGGTGATAGGCTTCGGAGAGAGGGGGAGCTGTCCATTTGTGGAAGCCAGAGAAGCTGGATCAGAGGAGTGATTGTTAGAAGGAGATAAAGGGTCCAGGTTTACCTGAGAAATCTTGGTGGCCAATTCCTTGTGGTGGGACTCTTTGACGTAAGCTGAGCCAGAGCCCATAGAGGCGGAGGGCTACTGTTTCTGGGGGAGCCTGAAAATTGGCTTCTGCCTCTGGACCACTGTCCTCTGTGGTGGATGGAGCTATCAGGACTGGTGTTTGAAGAGGAGTCTTCATCAATCCAGGCTTCTTTCTGAAGGGGCATTTAGTGGGGGGTGTTCAGTTGAAAGACATTCAGAGCAAGGAATGGATTCATAACTGAACTTCAACTTCTACTGAGTCTTCTCCTTCCAATTCAACTGTGAGGGTCCTCGGGGAAGAACTTGCCACATCGAGTAACACCTGAACTCTTGCAAAAGAGAACATCCTCCGCTTGGCAGTGATTTCGTCAAGATGAAGAGGCTTCCCTATGGAGGCTGCAATCGACAGAAGTATGTCGCTACTCCAACAGTGATATGGTATTCCTTTGAGCCTAATCCAAACTGGAGCTATCGAAGGCCAAGATGATTCGTCCTGACCTGGAGCCCAGGGTCGAAGGATGAGTTTTTTACCTTCCATTAGGAGGGGGCTATGACCTACCAGATCATCCCTATCCTCCTGAGAAGGGAACCGGAAAATGAAGTTTCCCCGTTCTGTTAGAGAAATCAAACACGGCCTGGAGATTCGCCAAAAAGAGATCACCCATTGTTCCAACGCTTCCAGAGAAGGTCTATGGCCCACAAATTTCCCAATTGCCGAGTGAGAGAAGGATTGTTTGCTTGAGTTAACCATCTGAAGAGAAATCCTGATGGTTAGTTTCCCACCGTGAACAACCAGAGGGGGAATAGGAGGGGGAGGAGAAAAGACTGTGTGGGATAGGCAGCTGGCATAGGATTTTGTGGGGGAGGAAGGTGAAGGACTGTGTTGGAGCAGATTCAGGTCAGTCTGCCAGGGAGGGGGAGAAGCCGGTTGCAGAGAGCTAACTGCGGTGGTGGTGTTGGGTGGGGGGGGGGGGGGGGGGGGGGGGGGGTGTGGTGGTGGTGCGGGGGTGGGTGTTGGTAATTTGAAGAGGGTTTGGGGTGGGGTTGGAAGCAGTCTGAGGGCTGGGGTTGACTGAGGAGGCTACCACCGGAGAGATTGCTGCCGCCGTTAGAGGAGCCGTTAGTGGAAAGTTAGCCGGTGTGGGAGCTGCTTCCGGAGGGATTGTTTTCTCGCGAGGAAAAGGGTTTGTTGCTGCTGGATGAGGGGTGTTGACTGTGGATGCTACCTCCAGAGAAAAAGGGGTAGCTGCCGCCGGCTGTGGGTGACCTGAGGAAGTGGATGACGGAGGGGGTGGGTGACCTGAGGCAGCTACCGTCGGAGGAAAAAGTATTGTTGCCGCCGGAGGAAATGGGTTAGCTGAAAATTCTGCCAGCGGGGGAAATGGGTTAGCTGAAGATGCTGCAGGGGAGTTGGGGATGGGCGAAGGGTTTGGAAACAGGGGAACGGTGAACTTGCCCTGAAATGGGAGACCCTGTTTCAGAAGGAGCTGAGGAGACTGGGCTTGATGATCCTGAGGGAGAAGCTGCTGCACACTAGCCAGAAGAGGGTTTGAAACTGACGGATTTGAGCTAGGTAGAACTGGGAGGAGAGTGGGGGCTAGATCTGGTTTTGGGAGAGTGGAGTGAGGTATAGAGGAAACTTGGGAGGGTCCATGGTGGTCGTCCACCAAGGATGGGTTTGTGCATGGGTTTGGCTTTGGATGGGGGCGGTGGGCGTGTTGGCGAATAGGGGGCATGATCGCTTCATGAAAGCCACCAGTTGGTTTTTTTTTCCCTAATGTATTAGATTTGATAAATCTTACTAAGGACGCGATATATTAGAGATCAAAATTAACGTCTCTCTAGGATTGAATATGACATACTTTTATGCATTTTAGCCCTATCATAAGAGTTAAAAAAATATAATAATTCAAGAAAATGATTAAAAAAAGCTTTATGTTATATCCCCAGTGGGGTCCAACCACTTAAAATCTGAATCGCTTAGGAAAAATGCCTTTCTCTTGCATGGATGAGTGGTTCTGATTTTTAATATAGGTGGGCTTGTTATTGTGACCGATGAGAGGGCCCCAAAATATGAAAGACCAGATGGGTGTAAAGAAGTGAGAAAAATGACTTATGAGTTTTACCCAGGACCAAAAAGTCCGGGATCCAAACCCTAGGGGGGGTGGTTTATAGGATGAGCTTCTAATTTGTGACTGATTATGCTAAATTTTAATTTCTTAAAATTAACTTAGTCACTAATAATGATTATGAAACACAATGGGGAAGATATCAATAATAATCACCACCAACTCAACCACAACACAATAATTTATAGTGGTTCAGCGTCAATGCCTACATCCACTACCAGCTTGTGATCCTACACTCCACCAGATTTCCAATATCTATGCTTTTCAATAAGCTAAGCTATAGCATTTACAATATGCTTTTCTAAGGCTAAGCAATAACCTCTGCACTATGCTTTCTAAGGCTAAACAATAACTTCTTAGGTTTTATGAATCACCCCTAACCTTTACACTTATGCTTTTCTAAGGCTAAGCAATAACCTTTACAACAAGATTGGTTGTCTCAAAGAAGTATCCACAGAACACTTGAAGAGATACAAATTTAAGCTCGGTTACAAGGCCTCTTAATTAGGTGGATATAAAAGTGTAAATCCAACTCACACAACACATTGTGTAATGCAAAGATGACTGTGCAATGTGTTTGTGTGAAAACTTCAATCAAGTTTAAAAATAAAAGCTCAATGAAACTTTTGAAAGTTTAAATAACAAATGTTTTGATTGAGGAGTAATGTTAATCACATGTATAAAAATAACTTGTTGATGATATGACAATCAATGGCTCACAAGTTGTTTTGAGATTCCAAATCTAAAACATGTGATGAAAGAGCATAGTTGTTTTCAAAACAAATTATTTTCCTATGTGTTCATGGAATGAAAACAACTATCTAGATAATCAACCAAATATTATAAGATTCATGCTAGGAGAGAAATCAAAGTTTTAACAAAGCATGAAACCATTATGATATGAAAGTTAAAACAAACTTAGTTTGAATCTAAATGATGAATCCAAGACAACAAACCAATTCAAAGTGAAATACATGTAATGGATTCATCAAATCATAGTTAACATGCTCAAATTAGTTTTCCAATAGTTTAATCAAGTATGTACTAATGATATTGGGAAAACCAAAGCATACTAAGATGTTTAACCAATGAAACTAAGCTTTTGCTTCCCAAGATGATCATCTTGCTTCCTTAGGTTGTGCCTAATCCTAGGTTTGAATGATCTTCAATAAAACACCAAGATTGGCCTCCAAAGTCTCAGAAAAAGTGTCTTCTCAAAATCCAAGGAGGAGATTATTTTATACAAAAAATGAGTCAAACAGCTCTCTTGTCGGTCAACCGGCATTTGAGGTTCGGTTAGCCGAACTCAACGGTAAAAAATCCAACGGTCATATTTTTCCTGACCATGTTCACTGTAGGTTCACCGAACTAGTTCGGTCGACCGAATTCTGAACAGCGGCCTAACCGAACGTACAAAAGAGCTGGAAAACAAGCTCTCTGGTTTGTGAACCGAACTTGGTTCGGTGAGGTCTGAAGCAAGCTCGGTTAATCGAACCTTAACCGAGAACCTAACCGACATAAAACCTGCACATTCTGGAAATGGAACCGACAGAGGTTCGGTTAAGTTTGGTTAGCTATTTGGTTAGCCGAACCCTGACCGATAGATGACCGACAGGTATAAAACATGATTTTTCTGAAAACTTGAAAAGCAAACTCCCTTATCAAAGGTGATTAAGGCAAGGGGTTTTGAGACAAATCAACCATGTTTGAAAACATGATGAAACCACCTAAAAATTATTTTGAAAAACCTTGATGAAATCATCTAGAAGTGATTTGCAAAAGCTTGATTTTCAAGAGACATGATGCATAATATGATTTTCAAGATGAGATATGAAAATGAATGCCAAAGCTGACATCAAATTGCAAACACAAGAAAAACCCCTAACAATCTCCCCCTTTGCAATTTGATGGCAAACCATAAACACACTACTTGAAGAATAGAAAAAAATATTTTATCCATCAAGACAAAGTTGCTCCCCCTTAGCTTAGCAACTCTTGTTCCCCCATTGTACTTGCTCTTACTATCTTCTTTGCTCGCCCATTGTTGAACTTTTCTGGACTTCAGCTTCTTTCATTTCTTAAAAGATCCCCTTTCTTTTCTCCCCATGTGACATCAAATTGCTATCACATCTGTAAACAAGACTACATGCAACCAATGAAAGTTCTCCTAGCAGATGTCCTGCTAGGAGACCCAGGTTCCATAGATCATTTTAGGGATTTATACAAGGTCCCCTCCAATGTGGAGGTCAGACCGGATGGCCTCGATGACGGCCTCATCTATCGTGACGGCTGGATGCCGTTTTGGCTGGTCTCTGTAGTGGAAGGGGGGTCCGCTTTCCCCTGCACCCACTGGTCCGGGACTGCCTCTGGGAGTGGAGGTTGTGCCCATGCCAGCTACTCCCCAATGGATACAAAATCATAATGGGGGTAGTGCGGCTAAACTAGATTCTGGAAATCGGCCTTGGTGTCCCGGATATCGAGGACACATATGACCTCTACAAATCCGCAGAAGGGGATACTTATTACCTCCGGCTGAGGGTCCGCCGGACTGGGTTCGTGACCGCGCTGGAGGACTCCAATAGTTACGCGGGCGAAGACCGAGTACTCGTCAGAGGAGGATGGGAGTTTGGTGAAGCGGAGCCTGCCACCACTGTCCGAGTTCCTCGAAAAAAAGGAATTCTTCCAAGTAAAGACCGAAGTTCTTTCGATTTGCAGTACTTTCCTTTCTTCCTCTGTCTGGCTCTTGACACGATTTTGTCTATGCAGATTTCCGCGAAAAGAGGGAGCTTGCGAGGAGGAACCGCTGGAAGGTGAACAGCGCCTGGCACGAGCCGGTGAGGAACTACCGCGGCCACAACTGTCGTGCTGCGTGGTCTCTCCTGGGGTACGTACCCCACTACAGGTCCTTTAACACCTCCAGAAAGGTATCGGGAATAGACTCCGTGCTGAGCGGGGAAGGTGTGAGTCAAAGAACAGAGACGACCGTGGTGCCTGGCCCGGCGGCGGTGACCGTTGCGATTCCCACCGGTCGTCTGGTTGAGTCGGTAGACCGTGCTCCAGCAGTCTCCGCCGCGGAGCCTGCCGGGACTTCGAGAGCCAAGCCCCTGCCTTCCCGAACGAGGCTAGTAGCTTCCAGTTCGGAGGAAGAGGAAGAGGAAGAGGAAGAGGAAATGCTACGCCAGCGCGGGCGACGCTACGCTGCAGAGGACCTGTCCGCGGCGGCTTTCGGAGACATCGGAAGCGGGGCTCGGGATCCTCCTCAAGCAGTGGCTGCGACGGCTCCGGCATTCCCTGGTGGTACTCCTGCCCCAGACGCCGAGACGGTTGGTACTGCCGCGATTGTGGTTGCTCGGCCCGACGAGGCAGAGGTCGTCTTAGCTCCGCCTCCGGCCGTGATTGCGGATGACTCACCCTCTGATCATGCCGTGGGGGCCGGAGTTCGGGCTCGCCCCGCTGAGGTCGTTGAGGGCGGACGACCCGAGAAGAGGGCAAGGGTCGAGGCCTCGCCTGGCCCCTCCTCGCCTCCGCTTAATGGTGGGACGATCCTGCCTCCTCCTCTGGCTCCGTGGAGGCCGGCCATCGAGGAGGTTCTGGGGAGGCCGCTGGCCGAGACAGACCGCGCGAGCGATCCCCAAGTGGTCGCAGCGCTAGGACGAGCCTGCGCCCTCCCTTAAGACATGGCAAGGTGGGCCGAGATGGACAACGAGTCACTCTTGCTCTCCTCGATGCGATCCCTGGTGTCGGTAAGTGCAGTGTTTTTCCCTCAGCTTTTATTCCAGTGTCGTTTTATTGACTTCGGGTTCTCATCTTGCAGCTGTTGCAGAGGTGCCAAATGGCATTGAGAGGCTCGATGCAGCCGAGGCTCGGGAGGCTGAATGGGTGGTTGAGAGGGACGAGCTGCGGGCGTCCTTGGCGTCCAAGGACGCGACGCTGGCAGAGGTGACGGCCAGGAACGCCGGCCTCGTCTTTGATTTCGAGGAGTCAAAGGTCGAGGTCGAGTGCCTCAAGGACGAGCTGGAGGACGAAAAGAGCCAGAACCTCCACCTTGCCTCTGAGCTCGACGATCTCCGGGTTGCGGCGAAGCGACTGGAAGACGACCTGGAGAGTGCGAAGGGGACAAACAGGAGGCTCCTCTCTCAGCGGAACCAGGCGCAAGGTTCCCTAGAGATGGCGCTGAGGGGGAAGGCGGCCGAGATTGAGTCTGCCCTGGCAAAGCAAGAGGCCAGGCTCAAGGAGGAGTTCCTCGCTGAGCATAACTCCATCATGGGGGAGGAGGTCGGCAGGCTGTTTGCTGACTACAAGGCTCAGCTGCCGGGGATCCGGGACCAAGCCTGGGAGCTTGGGTGGAAGGCAGCCTTGCGCAAGGCTGGGATCCCCGAGGATAGCCCTCTTTTCCTAAATCACCCAAGTTTTTCCTGCTCTGACTCGGGACTCGCGACCGTGTCTCAGGCTTCTAACCTTCCTTCCCAATCGTGTCCGGAGGCGAGCGCCGCTCCCGGGGCGCCTCAAGAGGCTCCAGTTGCCAGCGCCGATCCCAAGGGCTGCCAAGTGGCAGCGGTCGTCGAGGCTCGTGAAGCTGTCGCTTCCGAGGCTAGTATTCCTGGAGCGGGCGCGGCCGTTCCTAAGGCTGCCCCGACCGCTCCCGAGACCAGCGCGGTCGTGGCCGAGGTCCCTCCAGAGATTGACTGCAATGTGGAGGCTGCAGCCCTCTGAGGCTTTTTGTAATTTTTCTTTTTATGTATATCCATTTATCTTGTAATCAGGACCTTTGATTAATGAAAACCTTCTTCACATTCTGGCTTCCTTTCTCCTCGTCTTTGATCAAATGTGTGTGGTCGACCTTATGTTGCATTGCTTTTCTGTTTGAGTTGTTGGTTCGGATAGCCGAACTCCTGGCCATTCTCAGAATTGAAACGTCCGCCAATGACCGAGACCCGGTGCATGAACCGTGGTCTCGGTCTGCTGTGTACCCATAATCTCCCCCCTAGCTTTTGACCTGTGAGCTCCTTGGAGCAGGTCGGAAGCTGACTGGCTTTGCCAGGCCGGGACTGCCGCTAATCTTTAAGAGTACCCGGTTTGTGATGCGTTGCCGAGATGGCGGGGTCTCGGTTTGGTGGGGGATTCCTCCTTATCGCCTGTTGCTGACGTGGAGTGCCTCATTAAGTTCTTTTGCTAACTTGGAGTGCCTCATTAAGTTCTTTTCGCCAGTCAAGGCGGTTGCCCTTTCCTCTGTCGAGGCGTTTAATAGTCCTTTGGAAATGCGGCGCTGGTGCCACGTGTCGCCTCTCCGAAGGGCACGCAATCATATCTGCAGGACAACTGGGTTGCCCGAGGCGACGCTAGGGCCATTCGAGGTAGGGCCACATTAAAGGCTTCTCTTGAACTCTGAAACGGCGCCCCAAACCCTTATAAATTAGGGCACCTCCTCCGTCTTCCTTCTTTTCGATCCTCAGAAGCCCTGTTGCATTCTGCTGAAGAACAGTACTACCTGCCAGTACTCTTGTTTGCACGGCCTTTCATCGTAGGATTTCTTCCTTCTGTCTTCTCCCTTCCTAGTAGGTAGTTCTCCGTCTAGGGTAGAGAATGGGCGTTCACAGGCACTGGCTAGGGGACCCACTGTCCATAGGCCTGTTTAGGGAGGCATACCAGGTCCCTGCAAATGTAGAAGTCAGGCCAGACGGCCCTGGTGATGGCATCTCATACAGCGACGGCTGGATGCCATTTTGGCTAGTGTCCGTCGTGGAGGGAGGGGTCCGGTTCCCCCTTCACCCACTCCTCAGGGACTGTCTCCGGGAGTGGGGGTTGAGCCCCTGCCAGCTACTTCCCAATGCATATAAGATCAGCATGGGAGTAGTGCGGCTGAACGAGATACTGTCAATCAACCTCGGTGTCCCAGACATCGAGGAGGCGTATAACCTCTACAAATCCGCAGAGGGGCATACGTACTACGTCCGGCTAAGGGTCCACCGAACGGCCTTCGTGACCGCGCTGGAAGATTCCTATAAGTACGCGGGGGAGGACCGTGTCTTTGTCCGCGGGGCGTGGGAGTTCGGCGAGGCGGAGCCCAGCACCACAGCTCGGATCCCACGCAGAATAGGAACCCCCCCAAGTAAAAACCAAGGCCCCCTGGATTTTGTATTTTAACCTTAGTTATCTCTTCCCTTTTGTTAACATTGTTCTGTTTCTGCAGGTTTTCGGCAGAGAAGGGAGCTCGCCAGAAGGAACCGGTGGAAGGTGAACAGTGACTGGCACGAGAAGGTGCGGAAGTACCGCGACCATCACTGCCGAGCCGCGTTCTCGCTCCTGGGGTACATCCCCCACTACAAGTCTTTCATCACCCCGAGGCGAGTGACAGGATTGACTCCGTGTTGCCCGGGGGAAACATCAGTTCGAACACCGTACAGATCGAGGTCCCTATCCCGGAGACGGTGATTGTCGCGATTCCCAGCGGGATTCCGGTAGAATCGGGCGAACAGTCTCCTGTCCGTGAACCAGCGGTGACCGAGAGAGCCGTTACCGGGCGCAAGCGGCAGAGGCAGAAATTTTTCGTTTCCAGCGAGTCCCGGAGCTCATCCAGCTCGGAAGAATCAGAAGTCGAGATGTTACGCAATCGTCGCCAGCGCTTCGTGGCCGAAGACCTGTCCGCCGCAGCCTTTGGGGACATAGGGGGCGAGACCTCGGACCCCTTTCAAGGCGCCGACGTCGCCCCAACTACGACGTCCGCGGCTGCTGCAGAGGTTCTCGTTCCCGAGACCGAGACGGTTCCAGAAGCCATCGACGGGGCCCAATCAGGTCCTCCTGCCGCGGCAGAGGTCGGCGCTGATCCTCCGGCCATTTTCGTTGACGAGTCGCCCTCTGACTCAGGCAGAGAGGGTACTGCCGAGGTCGTCGAGGCGCGCAGGCCGGAGAAGAGGCCGAGGGTCGAACTCCCACCTGCCCCGGGACCTCCTGTGTCGGTCGGGGGATCCGCCACTCCCTTTGATTTTGTCCCTTGGAGACCGGACATCGAGGGAGTGCTGGGGTGGCAACTAGCCGAGTCGGACCGAGCGGTCAACCCTGAAGTGGTTGCCGCTCTGGGACGAGCTTGCGCCCTCCCCCAGGACATGGCAAGGTGGGCGCAGATGGATAATGAATCGCTGCTGCTTTCCTCGATGCGGTCGTTGGTAGCAGTATGTACACTTATTCATGTTCTTCTCTTTTTCTGCTGCATTTCTTTAGGTGACACTCTTGTTCTTACTGCAGCTCTTGCAAAAGTGCCAAACTGGCATGGGAAGGCTGGATGCAGCCGAGGCCAGGGCAGCAGTCTGGGCAGCGGAGAAAGAGGAGCTGCTGAAGTCCCTGGCGGCAAAGGACGCGACCCTGGAGGAGGAGGCGAGCAAGAATGCGGATCTTCTTGCCGAGCTCGACGCAGCACGGGCCTTGGCCGAGCACCTCAAAGAGGAAGCAAAGGAGGCGGCGGATCAAAACGCCCACCTTTCCTGGGAGCTAGACGAGGTCTGGCTCGCGTCGTCGCGGAAGGAGGAAGATATGCAGATGCTGCGGGGGACAAACAAGAGGCTCATCTCCGAGAGAAGGCTGGCTGAAAGAAAGCTGGAGATGGCTCGGGAGGGGAAGGCGGCCGAGCTCGCGCTGGCTCTGAAAGGGCAGGAGGCCAAACTCAAGGAAGAGTACCTAGCCGAGCACGAGGCCGTGATGAACGAGGAGGTCAACAAACTGGCAGCTGACTATAAGGCGCAGTTGCCAGGAATCCGAGACAAGGCATGGACAGGTGGGTGGAAGACGGCCTTAAAAAAGGTTGGAGTCCCTACGGATAACCCTATCTTCCAGAATTCCCCCAGGTTTCCTTTCTCGGACTCGGAGTTGCGAGCCGTCTCGGAATTCGCCCCAGTTCCTTCAGCCTCGGAGGTCCCCCCAGCTCCCTCATTGGAAGTCGCCCCTGCTCCTCCAGTGGTTCCAAGGACTGCCTCGACCGTTCCCAGCGAGAGCGCTACCGAGGCTAATTGTGATAAGGGAGCTGCAGCTCCCTGAATTTTGTATTGTATTTCAGCAGATTTTTGTGTAATAAAACAGCAGATTTCCTTTCCACATGTTCTGTCTTGTTTGTGGTGGAATTAGTATCGACACCAGTAGTCTGCCAAGTAGTTTAGTAGGTCCTAAGCGAGGGCGGTACTGGTACCAGACCCCCATGCTTTTGGCTGTGCTGCCCAGGCTGGTGCAGGCACTGAGCTGAGGGCGATTGGCCTTCTGAACAGAGGCGCCGAGCCGCGAGGGTGGTACTGCTACCGGACCCTGATGTGCATATGGCTGTGCCGCCCAAGCTGGTGCAGGCACCGAGCTGAGGGCGGTTGGCCCTCTGAACAGAGGCGCCAAGCCGCGAGGGTGGTACTGCTACCGGACCCTGATGTGCATTTGGCTGTGCCGCCCAAGCTGGTGCAGGCACCGAGCTGAGGGCGGTTGGCCCTCTGAATAGAGGCGCCGAGCCGTGAGGGTGGTACTGCTACTGGACCCTGATGTGCATATGGCTGTGCCGCCCAAGCTGGTGCAGGCACCGAGCTGAGGGCGGTTGGCCCTCTGAACAGAGTTGCCGAGCCGCGAGGGTGGTACTGCTACCGGACCCTGATGTGCATTTGGCTGTGCCACCCAAGCTGGTGCAGGCACCGAGCTGAGGGGCGGTTGGCCCTCTGAACAGAGGCGCCCTGCCGCAAGGGTGGTACTACTACCGGACCCTGATGTGTATAGCTTCGTCGAAGCTGGTGATGGCACCGAGCTGACAGTTGATATTTCGAACGGAGGCGTCGAGCCGGGGGGGGGGGGGATCTAAGTAATGCAAAGACTTGTTCCAGAAAAATCGCCTTTTATTGATACTTGATTTCTTTAATACATTTTTCAGAAGTAGATTTTTTTGAGATGCGCCGCATTCCATGGTCGCGGGAGCGCCTTCCCCTCCATATCTTCGAGTCGGTAGGCAGATCTCCCGGCCGTAGAGGTTATTCTGAACGGCCCCTGCCAGTTGGGTGCCAGCTTGCCTTCGTTAGGATCTCGGTCGCCAGGAAGTGTTTTCTTCAAGACCAACTGTCCTATGGCGAATCTTCTTTGCTTGACCTTCGGGTTGTATCCCCTGGCCAACCGTTGTTGATAGGCGGCCAGGCGGATAGCTGCCGCCTCTCTTCGTTCTTCAGCCAAGTCCAGCTCCCGTGCCACGTTCAGATCGTTCAGACCCTATTCGCAGAGTTCCGACCTCAAGGTCGGGAGGCCGACTTTAAGGGGAATGACTACTTCCATGCCATAGGCAAGGGAGAACGAGGTAGCCGAGGTGGAACGCCTCGGAGTAGTTCGGTAGGCCCATAGGACACTCGGTAGCTCCTCTTCCCATCGACCTTTGGCTCGGTCGAGTCTCTTTTTAATTTCGTCGAGAAGTACTTTGTTCGAGATCTCAGCTTGACCGTTGCTCTTGGGGGTACGCCGGAGTGAAGTAGATATTGCGAATGCCGTACTCTTGGCAGAAGCTTTTGAAGAGGTTGGAATTGAACTGCGTTCCGTTGTCGAAAATGAGAGTGCGGGGAATTCTGAATCTTGTGATGATATTCTTCCACACAAAGTTCTTCGTGTCTGACTCAGTGATGGAGGATAGGGGTTCAGCCTCAACCCATTTCGTGAAGTAGTCCGTGGCCACTATCAACCATCTTTTGTTCCCTGGAGTTCGGTGAAGTGGTCCGACGATGTCCAGGCCCCACTGGGCGAAAGGCCACGGACTGGAGAGGGCGCTCAGGTCCTGGGCTGGCTGGTGGAGAGAGTGAGAGAACTTCTGGCACTTCTCGCATTTTCTGGCATAAAGCTGGGCGTCCTTTTGCATGTACGGCCACCAGTAACCCTGGCTGATCGCCCGGTACGTAAGAGACCGACCTCCTATATGACTGCCGCAGATTCCTTCATGAATCTCGTAGAGGAAATCGTCGACTTTGCTGGGGTGAACACACTGGAGGTAGGGCCCTGTGAATGACTTTCTGTAGAGCTTGCTGTCTTGGGAGAGCCAGAACCGGGTCGCTTTCAATCTGACCTTTCGAGCTTCGGTCCTGTCCTCGGGTAGCTGGTCGTCCTTTAGGTATGCAATGATGGGGTCCATCCAGCTCGGGCCGAGACCAAGGCACATGAGTTGCCGGGGTTGCTGGAGGTCGATGCTGGGCTCCTGTAGTGTTTCTACTTCAATAGTTCTTTTTTCACCGGCTTCCACAGCCGAGGCGAGGCTGGCGAGGCGTCTGCATGGGAGTTGGATTCTCTGCCGATCTGCCAGACCTCGGCCCTTTCGAACTGGGAGAGAAGTCCCCGGGCGTGGGCAAGGTAGGCTGCCATCCCGTCATCCCGAGCCTGGTAGTTTCCGCTGAGCTGGCTTGTCACCAGTTGGGAATCGCTGAAAACTACAACGGACCGGGCTTCCAAGATTTTGGCACTGTTAAGTCCGGCAATGAGCGCGTCATATTCGGCCTCGTTGTTAGATGCCTTGAAACCAAGTGTCACAGCTTGTTCGATGACGAGGCCTTCGGGAGACTGGAGAACTACGCCAGCACCAGCTCTCTTGGATGTTGAGGATCCGTTGACAAAGACTTTCCAGGACGAGTCTAGGAGTTCTCTCCAGGACTGTTCTTGCTTAGTCTCGGTGACAACCTCTGCACCCCTATCGCCCCCCAGTTAGGTGTCGAGCGCGGTCGGTGCCGAACTCTGAGGAGTAAATTCCACAATGAATTCCGCTAGGACTTGCGCTTTGATGGCCGTTCTGGGCTGATACCTGATGTCATATTGCCCCAGTTCGACAGCCCATTTGGAGATCCGTCTGGAGAAATCTGCCTTCCGGAGGAGAGCCTTCAGGGGGTATTCTGTTACGACCACTATTGTGAAGGTTTGGAGTAGTGGGAGAGCTTCCGAGAGGCGCTGACGAGCGCCAAGGTGAGCTTTTCGAGTTGCAAATACCGGGTCTCGACGTCCAGCAAGGTTTTGCTCTTGTAATAGATAGGCCTTTGCTGGCCGTTGTCCTCTCTGACGAGCACCGAGCTCACTGCATGGTCCGAGACCGACAGGTACAAGAACAGTGCCTCTCCAAAAGTCGGGGTAGAGAGCAGCGGTGGAGATGAAAGGTATTGTTTTAGTTGTTGCAGCGCCTGAGAACAATCCGACGTCCACTGGAACTTGGACCCCTTTCGCAAGAGTTGGAAGAAAGGTCTGCACTTGTCCGAAGCTCGGCTGATAAATCGGTTCAGGGCGGCAGCCATTCCGGTCAGCCGCTGAACTTGTTTTGCCGAGGTCGGACACTGGAGCTCTTGTATCGCAGTGATCTGGTCAGGGTTCACTTCGATCCCCCTTCTTGTGACCAAGCTCCCTAGGAACTTGCCGGAACCGACACCAAAGGCGCACTTGGATGCATTTAGCTTCAACTAGTACTGGTGAAGGATGCCAAAAATTTGGCGGAAGTCGGTCAGGTGGTCTTGTGACCTCTTGGATTTGACGACCATATCATCGATGTAGACCTCCACCGTCTTCCTGAGCTGGGCCTGGAACATCTTTGTCACCAATCGCTGGTAGGTCGCTCCCGCATTCTTTAGCCCGAAGGGCATCACCTTGTAACAATAAGTGCCCCGGGGAGTGATGAAAGCTGTCTTCTCCTGGTCTGCCGCATACAGGGGGATCTGATGGTACCCCCGGTAGGCATCCAGGAAGCTCATCTGGTCATGTCCGGCAGTGGCGTCGATGAGCTGGTCGATCTTCGGAAGAGGGAAGCTGTCTTTTGGACAGGCCTTATTGAGGTCGGTGAAGTCCACGCAGACCCTCCATTTTCCCGTCTTCTTTTTGACCACCACGGTGTTGGCTAACCACTGCGGATAGTGGACCTCTTTTACTGCACCTGCCTCGAGGAGTTTCTGAACTTCCTCAACCACGGCCTCAGTCTGCGGGACTCCAATCCGGCGCAGTTTTTGAAGCACAGGCTTATGGTTGGGATCCACCTTCAGTTCATGGCAGATGACTGCCGGGTCAATGCCGGGCATCTCATAGGGTGTCCAGGCAAAGACCGCCTTATTCTCCACGAGGAGGTCAAGCAGTTCTGTCTTTTCGGACTCGGGGAGCTGGCTTCCAACGAGAAAGAATCTGTCGGGGTCGGCAGGATCAATGTTGACCTTGGTGAGGTCCTCGATGCTTTTCTCCGCCGGAGCCCGGCCGACGTCCCCGAGCTCGGCCTCTCTGTCTAGTTCGGCCATATTGACTTGGGACGACTCGGCCTCACCAGGTAGCACGGCCAGCAGGCATTGCCTGGCCATGTGCTGGTCGCCTCTAACGGTGATCACATCCGTTCGGCCCGACTGGTTTTCCAAAGGGAATTTGAGCTTCTGATGGCGGGTGGAGGGCACCGCCTCCATGCTATGCAGCCACGTCCTCCCCATTATAACATTGTATGGAGAAGGGACATCGACCACTAGGAAGTCGACTTGCCTGCAGGCGCCACCAACTTGGACTCTAAGGGAGACCCTATCCTTGGGATAAACAGGCTTGGAGCTAAAGCCGACCAGAGGGGTGCGGGCAGCCTGGAGGTCCTCGTCCTTTAGTCCCAACTTCTTGAAGCAATCGTAGTAGAGGACTTCGGATGAACTGCCAGGGTCGACGAGGGCTCTCTGAACCAAGAAGTTTTGCAGCTTCAAGGTGAGCACTAGAGCGTCGTTGTGCGGGAGCTCGACGTCTTCCAAGTCCTTGTCAGAAAACCATATTCTGACTCCCTCCGTTTTGGCCTTCTTCGCGGCCTACTCTGGTGCCGCGGTCAGCACCTGTTTTTGATGGGAGACGCGCCTGGCCTCGGCGCGGGCCTGAGAGCTCTTCTTAGGTGGGGCGGCGAGGTGAATGACGTGGATGATGCCTTCTGGCTCGCTGTCCTGGTTGTCAGCGTCCCGCCGTGGAGGTCGGTCATCACCTCGGCCCTCCTGCTTGATGTACTCCCTGAGGTGCCCCTCCTTTACGAGGTTTTCTAGGTGGGACTTGTAGCTCCTACATTCGTCAGTCCTATGCCCATTTTGCTTGTGGTAGGCACAGAACTTACTCTGGTCCCGGGAGGAGGGGTCGGTCGTCATTGGCCGCGGCCATTTGAAGAAAGGCTGCGCTTTTATTTTGTTGAGGAGCCTATAGATCGGCTCCTTAAAGATGGTATTTACTGCCACGTAGGAGGTCGGCTCATGGCCTGACCTTTTGCCGTTCCCTGATCCCGCTGCCGAAGTAGAGGGGGTTCGGCGCTGCTTCGAGGACCGGGCCTTGCGCCGATCGGGGGAAGGGTCTCTGCGACAATCCTCCCTCCTGAAGAACCTGCTATCTCCCTTGGCTGGCTGGCTGGCTTTTCTGGGTGAGGCCGAAGTTCTCGCGACCTCACACCTCGTCTTCCTCCGCCAATATGAACCGGTTCGCTCGGGTCATCAGCTCTTTCATGGTGGTCACGGGGTACATGACCAGCTGTGCCCTCAGCGGGATGCCCGGCCAAAGAGCCAGCTGGAATGACTTCACTGCCAACTCTTCAGAAGCGCACTCGATCTGGCTGTAGACAGTCCAGAACCGACGAGCGAACTGGGTGACGCTCTCGTCCTCCTGCATTCGGAGGGCCATCAGGTCAGCATCGGTCTTCGGAACGGCGCGATGAGCCTGGAATTTTCCCAGGAAGGAGGTCCGAAGCTGCCGCCAACTGGAAATGGAATTTTCAGGAAGCAAGCAAAACCATCGCAGGGGGAGATCCGCCAAACTGGAGGAGAAAACTCGACAGTTTAGGGAGTCAGCGTCCCCCCAGACCAACATCCTCTGGACGTAATGTCGGAGATGAGCCGCAGGGTCCGAGGTTCCGTCATACAGAGCGAACCTCGGGACGCTGAACTTCTCGGGGAGCGTGTAATTTCTTATCTCCCTAGAGAAGGGAGACGCGCCAATGTCCTCGGCTTCGAAGGCGCCAAACTGGTCTCGGACGATACCAGCAGTCTCTATATTCTGGCGGATGGTCTGCTTCACCCGCTGGTCGATCCACTGCTTTAGCTCTTCGTCTTCCAAAACCTGGCGTTGCTTCTTCGGCCCTTCATGCATGTGACTGCTGCTGGAGCCTTCTTCCCCTTGGTCTCGGTCGCGTCTCTTACTGTTGAGGACGTGCCTCAAGTCTTGCCCGTGGCCCGGGCGCCTGGGCGGCGGGCTCTGATCCTTCTTGTCGTCGAGCTGTTGCCTGAGCCGTTGCATAAGCTCATGCTGTTCCTGGATGAGGCGGTTCTGTGCTCTGATGTCCTCCAGGCGGGGGTCTTCGTTTTGATCGAGGCTGGCCTAATGGTGTGACTGTGATCCAGCCCGTGCTGACTTCTCGTAAGGCTTAGTGACTGACTTGTCGCCTTGCATGGCCCGCTTATGGCTATGGTGGGGTTGCTTCGGATGTGGGACGTCGCGAAGGGAGAGCATGGTCACTCCCCTGGACCGCGACTGTGTTTGGACCGTGGGAGACCTCCCCCCAGACCTCCTTTGTTGAGGGGGTGGAGGTGGAAGATCCTGCGCCAGCGTAGGCTGAATGGACAAAGCCTTGCCTCTGGAGGGTCCTTCGCCATTTCTGGTTTTTGGAGGCATAGTGTTTGCAAGCTTTTTGTTCAGTTTCCCACAGACGGCGCTAAACTGTAGGCGGTAAAAACGACACCTACTTAGATTGAGATGAGGTCAAGGTAAAACTCCTCGGGACAGGGAATGCTGAACTCCAAGAACCTGAAAAGGAAGGAGAAAGACTAGGGTCAGAGGCCCTGGCTATCGTGAGCCGAAGGCACTCCGATGCCTGAGTTAGCTCTGAGAAAACTAAACAGGAGGAGGAATAGAGGAATGAGAAGATGTGGCGTATTGTGGGTTGTGTATTGCGTACCTCTCATGGGACTGATCCCATGTGTATATATAAGTGAGCGTTCCTCGTTCATTCTCTCTTGTGAGTGGGGGTAGGTGAGGTGAGGTCCCATCAATCCTTACCCTGACTGGCAGCAGTAGGTGAAATGGGCAACACCCCTCCCTCTCTTTCCACGCCTTCAGCCAGTTGGCGTATAGGGCTGATAAAGCGCACTTCTTGTCGCCATAAATGAGCGATCCTATCGCCATAAATGACTGCTCGTATTTGTCTGGGCGCGCTGTATTTCCAGGAGGAAAGTGGCGGCCCACTCCGATTCTAGTATTGTGGTCTGAGACCAAGGGTGGCTTGGCCGTGGCTTGCCTTTGTGCTGAGCTGGCATTTATGCCGAGCTGCCGAACTGTGGTGCTGAGCTACCAAGCTATTGACCGAGCTGCCGAGCTGCCAAGCTATTGACCGAGCAGCCGAGCTGACGATCTTCTACCACAGAGGCTGAGGTGTTCGGCGAGTTTAGCTGTAATCTTTGCTTAACTTTGTCATTACGGTGTTTTACCCACACAAGTAGTTTTAGTGTTCGGTAAGGGGGTTTCTTAGAATTTATTAAATATCAGATTCCTTTTTGTGTGTTTCTACAAAAATCCCTATTATTAAAAAGGGCCTGCAGCAAAAATGAATTCACAAATATGTCAAATTGCATGCGTGCCATGCTATCTTGGCCAATAGTCCATTTAGATTAAAGACCACATAACAACTTAGACACCAGCTATTATGAGACACACAAATAGTTGAATGAAGTCTAAATCAACGATTAGCTAACAATTTCCTCCTTAAGTCACATAAAGCGAGTTCTAATAAATTTGATTCTAGGTTAAGGGAAAAAATAGAAAGACAAATGCAAATCTTCTGTATCACGTGAAGTCCAGTGACTTCACCATAATGACATTAGTCTTCAAAGTTCTTTTGTCTATCATTGCGAGTGGTTGTGATAGTAGTCTTCAAAGGTCTTTCGTCTATCATTGTGATTGGTTGTGATATTTCGGCTGTAAGCCTTTATTTTCAAACATAAATCATCGTTGCTGACAAAAAAAAAAAAAAAGGTTTTCAAAGTTCTAAAGTTTTGACAATTTGTTTTGCCTTTATGCTTGCACTGCTTTCTATTCCTTTCTTCAGTGAATATATAGATCTTGTACCTATGGAGGAGATAAAACTTAGAGTTATTTTAAAGAATTCATCCTTGCTCATTTGTTTGTCCTTCATATATGCATTTTTAGTTGATAATTTGTTCTTTTCACATAATAATGTATTATAGGAAGGGAATACAGAAGAGTTAGGTTTCACATAAAAACATTCAATCTGCCACATTAGTGGATTGGCAAGAAAGCATTAGCACTTGAGGCTTTCTTTTTCTTCTTTTTTCTCTCCTTTTCCTTTTCCTTTTCCTTTTTCTTTTTAGTTTTGTTTTCTTCCTTCTATTTCTTTATCATTTCAATTTCACCTTTGCAGGTATTAGATGGAAGGAAAAGACGACGATTTTGCAATTGGAATTGATCTTGGTACGACTTATTCATGTGTTGCTGTATGGAAATATGATCACATAGAGATCATACCAAACGATCAAGGAAACCGAATCACACCTTCATGTGTTGCCTTTACTGATGAGATGCGTTTAATCGGAGATGCAGCAATAAATCAAGCTTCCATCAAATCAATCAACACCATATTCAGTGAGTTGCCACTGGCCAAGATCTTAAGTTTCTTCTTTGAGATTTAAAGACCCGTCTACATTGATTTCTAGCTATTATCTCCTACTAAATGTTGTTGTTGTTGTTGTTGTTTCCCCCCTTTCTTTGTCTCGTAATGTCTTTGGATATGTGTATTAAACTGTCCCGCAAATGTTACTTGTAGGCGGGAAAAACGACACCAACTTAGATTGAGGAGATGAACCTCTTAGATCAGGGAAGACCGAACGCCGAGAGCCTCCACGGGGCTGAGGAACCTGAAAAGGGAAGGAGAAAGGCTTGGGTCAGAGCCCCTGACTGCCGTGAGCCAAAGGCGCTCCGATGCCTAAGTTAGTTCTGAGAAAACTAAGCAGAATGAGAGAGAGTCTGGTGTATTGCCAGTTGCCTATTGCCTATTGCGTACTTTTATTAGGGACCAGAAATGGCCTAGCTGAGCTGGCACCCTACTGGCACACATGCCGAGTTGCCGAGCTGATAGGCGGCCAAGCTGGATCGAGCTGGCACTCTTAGCCGACCCGAATCATCGAGCTGGCACTCCTAGCAGAGCTGCCCCCTGTGGAGCTGGCACTCTGAACAGAGCTGCCGAGCTGGGTCGGTGAGCTGGCACTCCTAGCTGAGCTGCCGAGCTGGGTCGCTGAGCTGGCACTCCTAGCCGAGCTGAATCATCGAGCTGACACTCCTACTTGAGCTGCCAAGCTGGGTCGCTGAGCTGGCACTCCTAGCCGAGATGCAGCGTGGAGGCCTCTTGAGCCGGCGCTCCTCACCGAGTCGCCGAACTGCTGGCTGAGATTACCGAGATTGAGGTGAAAGGTCGGTGGATTACCGTGGTCCTCACTTGATCTCGTCATTACGGTATTCTACTCACACAATTGCCCCCCAGCTTTTCACCTTTGAAAGTTCTCCAACTTGAGGTCGGAAGCTGAGTGGTATGTCTAGCTGGCACCGCTACTGAGCTTAAGAGTGTTTTTGGAGTGTGGAGAAGTGTTACCGAGATGGTGGAGTCTTGGTTCAAAGAGGGTCCCTTCCTATCCTTGTGACCGTTGCTATCGTGCGGTCTTTATCGAAATGTCTCTTCGCCGGTCCGAAGCATTTAATAGCCCTCAGGAAGTGCGCCGCTGGTGGCACGTGTCGTTTCCCTAAGAGACGCAATCATTTCGATAGGACGTTAGGGCTGCTTGAGGTGACGTTAGGGCCGCTTGAAGTGACGCCTCATTAAAGGCGTTCCTTGAAATCTGACAAATTAGGGCGTCGTCTTCATCTTGACACTCTCCGCTCTACTAGAACTTCTGCTGCACACTGCTAGAGAACGTCGTCGCCTGCGAGTTATGAGCATCCTTATCTGCGCAGTCCCCTTTGTAGGGTTTCTTCCTCCTATTCTCTTTCTTTCTTCTAAGTAGCTTTCCGTCAGGGTAGAAAATGGGGATTTACAGGCACATGCTAGAGGACCCAGCCTTCATAGGTTTTTTTAGGGAGATGCACAAGATCCCCTCCAATGTAGAAATCAGACCAGATGGCCCTAATGATGGCCTTACATACAGCGATGGCTGGATGCCGTTTTGGCTGGTCTCCGTCGTGGAGGGAGGGGTCCGGTTTTCCCTTCACCCACTCCTTAGGGATTGCCTCCGGGAGTGGGAGTTATGCCCCTGCCAACTACTGCCCAACGGATATAAAATTATCATGGGAGTAGCGCGGTTGAACGAAATCCTGAGGATCAACCTCGGTGTCTCGGACATCGAGGAGACATATTACCTCTGCAAATCCGCAGAAGGGAACACCCACTATCTCCGGCTGAGGGTCCGCCGAGCCGCCTTCGTTACCGCGCTGGAGGACTCGAACAGATACGCGGGAGAAGACCGAGTGTTCGTCAGAGGCTGATGGGAGTTCGGCGAAGCAGAGGCCAGCACCACAGTCCGGATCCCACGAAGAATAGGAATTCCTCCAAGTAAAGGCCGAAGTCCTTTTGGTTTGTAGTTATGCTATTTTTTGGTCTTGACTAATACAGTTCTCTGTATATGCAGATTTTTGCCAAAGAAGGGAAGTTGCCACGAGAAACCACTGGAAGGTGAACGCCAACTGGCACGAGAGAGTGAGGAACTACCGTGGCCACAACTGCTGAGCTGCGTGGTCGCTCCTGGAGTACACCCTCCACTACAAGTCCTTCAACACTTCAAGACGGATGACCGGGATCGACTCGGTGCTGCACGGAGAAGGCATCAACTCGGAGCCAGTACCAGCCGTGGTCCCCAGCTAGGAGGCAGTGACGGTCGCGATTCCTAGCGGGCGTCTGGTAGAACCGGGTGACCGGGCTTCAGACCATGAACCCGCCGGGACCGCGGGAGCCAGGGCCGGACCCACGCGGCGGAGGAAAAGGCTCGTTGCTTCTAGCACGTCTCGGAGCTCGTCATCCCCCAGCTCGGAAGAGGCAGAGGGAGAGATGTTGCGCCGTCGCAGTCAGCGCTACGTGGCCGAGGACCTGTCCGCCGCGGCTTTCGGGATATCCGGGGCAAGGCCCTGGATCCCTTCCAGGCTGCCAGCGTCGCTTTGGCTTCGACGTCCACGGCTGATGCGGACGACACTCCTGCTCCAGCGGCCGAGATGGCTCCTGCAGCCGTGCCTGAAGCCGATCCCACCGCCGCGTCTGTGGTTGGTTTATCTCCGTCTCCGGCCATTGTCGTCGACGGCTGCCCTCCTACTCCACTGACAGGGGAGGTCCAGCCGAGGTTGTTGAGGCGCGCCGGCTCGAGAAGAGGGCAAGGGTTGAAGTCCCGCCTGGTCCTTCGTCACCTCCGCCTGTCGGGGGAACGGTCATGCCCTCACCGTTGGTCCCCTGGAGGCCGGACATTGAGGGTGTGCTGGGGAGGCAGCTGGCCGAGTCGGACCGTGCGGTTAATCCTGAAATGGTTGCCGCACTGAGACGAGCTTGCGCCCTTCCCCAAGACATGGCGAGGTGGCGAAGATGGACAACGAAACACTGCTGCTCTCCTCAATGCGGTCGCTGGTGGCGGTAAGTATTTTCATTTCTTTGGAGCCTTTATTTCATTAAGTTCTTTGATTGACGCTTGGTTTCTTTCTACAGCTCTTACAAAAATGCCAGACCGCATGGAGAGGCTAGATGTAGCCGAGGCCAGGGCAGCTGGCTGGGCGGCTGAGAGGGAGGAGCTACTGAAGCCCTTGGCGGCCAAGGAAACGATGCTGGTGGAGGAGGCGGGCAGGAATGCCGATCTTGTTGCCGACCTCGATGAAGCGCAGGCCTTGGTGGAGCATTTCAGGGAAGAGGCAAAGGAGGCGGCGAACCAGAACGCTCACCTTTCCTCTGAGCTGGACAGGGCCCGGCTTGCGCTGTTGCTGCAGGAAGAAGACCTGCAAATGATGCGGGGGACGAACAAAAGGCTTATCTCCCAGAGAAACCAGACTAAAGGTGAACTGGAGATGGCCCTGAAGGGGAAGGCGGCCGAGCTCGAGTCTGCTCTGGCGAAGCAGGAAGCCAAGCTCAAGGAGGAGTTCCTGGCCGAGCATGACGCCGCAATGGGCGAGGAGGTCGGCAAACTGGGAGCTAGCTACAAGGCTCAGTTGCCGGGAATCCGGGACCGAGCTTGGGAGCTTGGATGGAAAGTGTCACGCCCCCGAACCCGATTAGTAATTAAACCGGATCCGGGGTGTGAAATTTAGTGCTAATTAAAAAAATTTTGCCCTTAATGCCCAAGGATCGAAGTCCGCTGTGAGGATTGTATAGTTGCCTCATTGTCAGTTTAATCAACAGGGCTTGTCCGGTAAACGCATTCATTAAACTTGTAGAGATATCGAAGCAAGTATGGATTTCATTCCATTATATTTTCAAGTTTCAAAATAAAACATATAAAGTTTATAAACATCAGGACTATCCCAAAAACTTAGGCCCTAGTACAAAAGATATACAAAAGTATGGTGGTTACAAAATGTTTAAACCAAAAGATGAAACGAAGTGGCCCGATGAGAAATATCCCTGTTTTGCACGCACTAGTGCCGGAAGTGATGACGCTAAACTACGTCATCGGCACCACACTCTCGTACCTCGTCCTCCTCCCCCGGTTGAGGATCCTCTGGGATTGCCTCAGCATCCGGGTTGGCGAAAGGGTAGTAATAGGTGTCCTCTGCACACCATGGGATAAAGGTCAACAACATGTTGGCAAGAAGATAAGCAATATACATTATTCATAACATGCTTCAAAGGAGAGTAAAGACAAATACATGATCATAAGATAACAAGGTACAAGCTAGGCAATAAGCATGAATAATACGAGAATCAAGTAATAAGATAAGTCCTAGCAAGATAAATAAGAATAACCATCCATGAAATCCAATGCAAGCAAGAGGAGACTCCGAGGATGTCCAATGCCATCTCCTAGGGGTATAAGTGACGTCCGAGCCGACTATAAATACCCAATGTCTGGCTCTAGGGGGATCCTAGCTCCCGGTCCTAGGAGTAGCAGCACGGTCCTAGCCCGCTCCCAGCTATTCACGCCATGGACGCAGTCCAAAGCCGATTGCCCACCCTAGTGTCCGGTATCCGGCCCACTCAAGAATCATTAGACTGCAGCTGGTATGAATGCAAGATAATGGTGATGGTTTGTATACAACACAAGTTCCAAGACAAATACACGTGGATAGGTTTCCAAGTACAAGATAATAAGCCAAGGGCTACTCCAAGTCAAGCCAAGATACAAGTCGAGTTCCAAGTTCCATGAGTAGTCCTCTTTCAAGTCTATCCACACGTGTCCGTCAATACAAGGCAAGGTACCTACGAATACACTCTAAGTCCAGTCCACCCTAATTCTACAAGTTAAATTACAATTATACAAGTATTCAAGACAGAGTGTACAAGGTACGACGTGCTAAGGATACGAGATTCAAGAGTCAAGAATGAAGAACAAGCTAAACCTAGGTCAAGGGCTGTCAACCGTGAACTAAACGTATCCCCAACGGAGGACGTATGGAGAATGAGTCATTGGTGTCCTAATTTGGCGGGCTCATGGTGTACGGAAGTTATTGGGTACCAATTAACTCACTACCACACCCATTCGGCCAAGTAACGTCAATATACGGAAATCTCGTACAACCAACGAAGCACACCAAGTCAACCGTGCTCCGTTTCCATTTTTCCCAATTCGTCATGTAAGGGTGGGGTCAAGGGGTCCCACATATAAAGTCAAGACCTAGGGCAAAAGTCCCATTTCAAAGACAGTTTTCTGAGCAAGCGGCTAGCTGCTTGGGGGTGGTCGGCTGACCGCTAGGTCGCCGAGTGGTGACCGACGGGTCACCGCATATAGTGCAGACACTGCTCGGTTGGGATTTCATCAGGTCGGCCAGCCACGCGAGGACCGCTAGGTTACCGCATGCAAGACAGAACCTGGAGAGGTTTTGTTTTGATTAGGCGGTCAGCCGAGAGCTGACCGCGGGGGTAGCTGCGTGGACAACTGCCTGTAGTTTCTGGGTAGACGGTCAACCGCTGGCTAACCGCGTGGTGACCGCCCGTGCAGAACATGGAGTTTCTGAAGCTGTTCTCAGTCATATTTCGAGACATACATTACTAGCTTCAGAAACCTCACATTCCATACCTATAAACCATCCATATCATGTAACAAAAGCACCCATCCATTCCATTTGAGTCCATTAACATTATTTACTTAATTAACATGTGAAATCCAATGAAACGTATAGCAAGCTTGGAATTTGGGGGCTTCTATCAATTGCATTGCCAAGAATGAAGTAAACATACATGCATGAGCAATACATAGAGCTAATCAACTTGCCTTCACCAAAGGGGATGGAAGAGATGGAGATTAGAGAGAGAAACTTAAGGAGGAGAGCTCCCTACACACTCTAGCCAAACCCACCTTCCAAAACTCTTCTCCTACATCCAATGAACACCAAGGAAGAAGAAAAGAGGGAAGCCATGAACATGCTACCCATTTACAGCCATGAAAAATGAAATGGAGAGGGAAGGAGAAAGGGAAAACTCACCAAATTTAGATCAAGAGGTAGAGGAAGAAGATGGTGTGCTTGATTTCTCTTGGAATGCTTTCAATCTACACTTGCAAGAAGAGAAATGAAGGAGGAAGAAGAAGCAGCTCCAGCAGTTGCAATGAAGAAAGGGACGAATGGTAGGGCTGGGTTTAGGGTTTAAAATGAGGGTTGGAGGGGAAAAGTCTAAAATGCCCCCCTTTGAGTGAAATGAGAGAAAATCAATTATTTGAGGGACTTCGGGGAGTCAAATCGTGACGAGTTAAGAACAAAAGATGACGAGCGCGACGAGATCTTTCCAACGAGCCCAAATTCGGCGAAAATGAAACTTTTCAAAAAAATACTCAATTTTCCTATTAATCACAACCTAACCCCCTATTAAGACTAATCGCACTCGGAATCGAATGAAACTTCGGGAACATCTTTCTAATGATAAAAGAAACTCGCTTAGCCACTAAACCCGCCTAATTAGCTAAAATCACAATTAATTAGGCTAATTGCCAATATTAAGAAATTAAACACCCCATTAAGGTCGGGGACCTTACAAAAAGCGGCTTTGAAAAAGGTTGGGGTTCCTGGGGATAGCCCTACTTTCAGGAATCCCCCTAGGTTTCCCCACTCAAACTCGGAGCTCCGCTATTGCCTCGTCCCTTCCCGCTTCTGTTCCTTAAGCCCCGCCTAAGGTGAACGCTGCCGACGCGGTGCCTCTGGAAGCTCCTTCAATGGCCAATGCTGCGCCCAAAGCTTCTTCCGCCCCTGAATTCATCCCAGTTGCCTTGGTAGTCCCAGAAACTGCCTTGGCCGGCCTTGGTGAGTGCGCTCCCGGGATCGACTGCAACGTGGAAGCCGCAGCCCCCTGAGTCTTGTATTATTCATTTTTTGTTTTTTCATTGTATCTCATATCTTGTAAGCAACAATTCAATGTTAATGAAAAAGACTTTTTACATAATTTGGCTTCTTTTTTATTTCTCTCCCGTCTGAATGTCGAAAATGGGCGTATAGATCTCTTATGTTTCACTGGTTTTGGTAGCCGAACTCAGGCTTAGAATTCAGACTTCCCTTGAGGGACCGAGCTTGGTCTAACAACCGGAGTCTCAGTGGCCCATACCCATAATCGTTCAAGGAGAGAGTACCTAGTGCTGAATCAACCAAGAGACCCACCTTGGTGCTTCAACCCAGGGTTTTTTTTTAAGCGCCGAAGTCAATCGTAGTTTTTGGCTTGACCGCCGTGGCTGGTGTCGGGACCGAGCTGGTGTTGGGACTAAGCTAGGGATGGTTAGCAAACTGGCCGAGCTGCCGAGCCAGGGGTGGTGCTTTCACCGGACCCTGGTGCTTGTGGCTTTGCCGTCGAATCTGGTGCAAGCACCGAGCTAAGGACGGTTGGCACTCTGAAGAGAGCTTCCGAGCTAGGGGGTGGTGCTATCACCGAACCTTGAGATGCTTCTGGCTATGCCGTCAAAGCTGGTGCAGGCACCGAGCTAAGGACGGTTGGTACTCTGAAGAGAGCTACCGAGCCGGGGGTTGGTGCTATCACCGGACCTTGATGCTTATGGTTGTGCCGTCAAAGCTGGTGCAAGCACAGAGCTAAAGACGGTTGGTACTTTGAAGAGAGCTGCCGAGCCGCGGGGTGGTGCTGTCACCGGACCCTGAGATGCTTCTGGCTATGCCTTCAAAGCTGGTGTAAGCACCGAGCTAAGGACGGTTGGCACTCTGAAGAGAGCTGCCGAGTCGGGAGGTGGTGCTATCACCGAACCCTGATGTTTATGGCTGTGCCGTCGAAGTTGGTGCAGGCGCCGAGCCAAGGAAGGTTGGGACTATGAAGAGAGTTGCCAAGCCGGGGGTGGTACGATCATCGAACCCTGATGTTTGTGGCTATGCCATCAAAGCTGGTGCAGGCACCAAGCTAAGGACGGTTGTCACTCTGAAGAGAGCTGCCGAGCCGGGGGTGGTGCTATCACCGAACCCTGATGTTTGTGGCTGTTATGCCGAGCTGGACGGGGTCGATCCCTCTTGAAGGATCTCGTCACTCTTGGGTGGCCGATCCTTGTGGTGGCTGCCAAGGTTCTCATGTCCTCGAGCCTCGTCTTCTTCTGCCTTGATGAACCGACTTGCCCAGGTCATTAATTCTGTCATTGTGGCCACGGGGTACATGACCAAATGCTCCCGTAGATTGGTGCCCGGTCGCAGAGCTTGCTGGAAGGACTTTGTGCCCACTTCGTCGGAATCACCCTCAATCTGGCTATAGATAGTCTAGAATCGTCGGCTGAATTGGGTGACGCTCTCGTCCTCTCGCATCCTGAGGGCTATTAGGTCGGCGTACGTGTTCGGGATGATCCTATTGGCTTGGAACTTAACTAAGAAGGAGTGTCGGAGCTGCTGCAAACTGGAGATGGAGCCTACGGAGAGCGAGCAGAACCATCTCAGGGAGAGGTCTCCCAAATTGGAGGAAAAAACTCGACAGTTCAGGAAATCATTGTCGCCCCACACCGACATTCTCTGGACGAAGTGTCGGAGGTGTGCTATAGGGTCCGAGGTTCCATCGTGTAGGGTGAACCTCGGGACGTCGAATTCTTCAGGGAGGGTGAGCTTTTTTATATCTCTGGAAAAGGGAGATGCGCCCGTGTCTTTAGCTCCGAAGGTGCCGAGCTGGTCTGGTGCGATACCAGCAATATCCATATTTTGACGGACAGCCTGCTTGATCTGCTTGTCAAGCCACTGCTTGAGCTCATCTTCGTCTTCTGGCATTTGGCACTGCTTCTCTAGCCCTCCATGCACATGGCCGCTGTTGGAGTCTTCTTCTCTATGGACCCGATCACGCCTCTTAGTATTGACCCTTTTTTCCAGGAGCTGCCGCTTGAGCCTTCGGATGTGCTCTCTTTGCTCCTGGATGAGGAGGTTTTGGGCCAGGACAGCATCCTGGAAAGGATCTTCATGGTCGTCAGGATTGGCCTGATGATGAGACTTAGCCCGCGCGGACTTCTGACTTGGTTGGGTGACAGATTTGTCACCTTGCCTAGTGTGCTCTTTGTCATGGCGGGGCTGCTCTGGAGGTGGAGCATCGTGAAGAGGAGGCACTGTCAGCCCTCCTGACTGCGATACCGACTAGATCGTGAGGGACCTTTCTCCTGACCTCCTCTGTCTGAGAGGTGGATCTTGCCCCAGCACAAGCTGCGTGGATGGGCCTTTGCCCTTGAAGGGTTCTTCACCATTTCCGATTTTTGAAGGCATGGTGTTTGAAAGCTTTTCGTTCAGTTTCCCACAGACGGCGCCAATCTGTAGACGGGAAAAACGACACCTACTTAGATTGAGGAGATGAACCTCTTAGATCAGGGAAGATCAAACGCCGAGAGCCTCCACAGGGCTGAGGAACCTGAAAAGGGAAGGAGAGAGGCTTGGGTCATAGCCCCTGGCTGTCGTGAGCCGAAGGCGCTCCGATGCCTGAGTTAGTTCTGAGAAAACTAAACATGAGGAGGGAGGAGAATGAGAGAGAGAGTCTGGTGTATTGCCAGTTGCCTATTGCCTATTGCGTACTTTTACCAGGACTAGGAATGACCTGGCTGAGCTGGTACCCTGCTGGCACACATGCCGAGCTGGATCGAGCTGGCACTCCTAGCCAAGCTAAATCATCGAGCTGGCACTCCTAGCCGAGCTGCCCCCTGTGGAGCTGGCACTCTGAATAGAGCTGCCGAGTTGGGTCGCTGAGCTGGCACTCCTAGCCGAGTTGGGTCGCTGAGCTGGCACTCTTAGCCGAGCTGAATCATCGAACTGGCACTCCTAGCCGAGCTGCCGAGCTGGGTCGCTGAGCTGGCACTCCTAGCCGAGCTGCAGCGTGGAGGCCTCTTGAGCCGGCGCTCCTCACCGAGTCACCGAACTGCTGGCTGAGATTACCGAGATTGAAGTGAAAGGTCGGTGGATTACCGTGGTCCTCACTTGATCTCGTCATTACAGTATTTTACCCACACATTACCCATATTTTGAATTTATTCCCCTATAATGTTGCTATGTTCCGGTGAAAATGACAATGATTGTATCAAGATAAATTCTAATGATCACAAGTTTGTTCTTATGGCAATATTTATCATGTGTGAGTGTGTGGCCCCTTAAAATGCTGGTTACAAGAGAAGGGTTTCAAATTTGGAACCAACGTAAAGAACAATCATGCCCGCTCCATCATCGAACAGTAGTTGTCATTTTTATTTATTGTTTTATAACAGTAGTTGTTATGATGATACTTAGAATAATAAATGGCGCTACTTTTTTCCTTAAATACTACTTTCTCTATGGCCTTTGTTTTCTTATTTTTACTCTATATTCAAATCATTTGTACAATTTTGTTATAATGTTTTTAAAAATATTTTACTGATGAGAAAGAAGAATTTAAAACTATTCGTATATTATCTCGCTGCTCGCGCATATATATATTATCCCTTGACCATGATATTTGCAACATTGATATTAAAGTAAAAAAGACATTGATATTAAAGTCAAAAAAGTACACTTGCGAATTTTCAAATTCTTAGAAGTTGTGTTTCAGCGTGCATCAGCATCAAAGACCTTGAATTTGGCTGTTGGTAAGACCCTCTAATTAACTCGACCATGTGAGGGACTTTCATGGGATTTTTGGTAGATTTTTCTTCTTTATAAGGATTCATCTCTATATGAAAAGTCACTAGTCTTCTTTCTACATGTCACTACTTTGGTCCAATGTGCAATTGGTTGCCTATGTATCATTAGTTAGCACAATGCACAATCATTCTTCAAAGTTTATTTTTTGACATTTTTAATCCAAGCAAATCGGAATTGATGACCTATTATGATTGCAGATGTGAAGCGCTTGATTGGTAATAGATTTAGTGATGAATCTGTACAAAAGGACATGAAGAACTGGCCATTCAAGGTTATTGCTGGTCCTGATGACAAGCCCATGATCAATGTACAGTACAATGGTGAGGAAAAGCAATTTAGACCTGAGGAGATCTCTTCTATGGTCCTCACCAAGATGCGTGGAATTGCTGAGGATTATCTTGGCAGAATTGTAAAGAATGCAGTCATCACTGTTCCTGCATACTTCAACAACTCACAACGCCAAGCCACCAAGGATGCTGGTCTCATTGCAGGCCTTAATGTCATTAGCATCATCAGTGAGCCTACTGCTGCGGCCATTGCCTATGGGCTAGACAACAAGGTGGGCAGCAGTGGAAAGAAGAACGTGCTTATATTTGACTTAGGAGGTGGAACCTTTGATGTCTCCATTCTCACCATTGAAAATTGTAGCTTTGAGATGAAGGCCACGACTGGAGACACCCACCTAGGAGGAGAGGATTTTGACAATCGTATGGTCAACCACTTTATTCAGGAATTTAAGAGGAAGCACAAGATTGACATTAGTGACAATCCAAGAGCCATTCGAAGGTTGAGGACAGCATGTGAGAGGGCGAAGAGGACCCTCTCATCCATGCCTCAAACCACCATCCAAATTGATTGTTTGTATGATGGGATTGACTTCCACTCTACTGTGACATGTGCAAGGTTTGAGGAGCTAAACATGGATCTTCTTAAGAAATGTGTGGAGCTTGTCAACAACTGTTTGATGGATACTAAGATAGACAAGAATTCCATTGATGATGTTGTCTTGGTCGGAGGGTCCACGAGGATTCCCAAGGTTCAACAGCTGCTCCAAGAATTTTTCAAGGGTAAGGAGCTCTCTGCAAGAGCATCAGTCCTGATGAGGCAGTTGCCTATGGAGCTGCTGTTCAAGCTACCAAATTGAGTGGTATGGGCAACCAAAAGGTGAAGGACCTTGTGCTATTGGATATCACTCCTCTCTCACTAGGAGTACACATCAGAGGAGAACTGATGAGCGTTGTGATTCCAAGGAACACACCGATTCCGACAGAAAAAAAGGGCAGTTATTATAGATGTTTTGACAATCAGACATCAATATTTTTTAAGGTCTATCAGGGCGAAAGGACAAGATCCTACGAAAACCATCTATTGGGAGATATTACGATTTCTGACATCCCTCCTGCACCGAAAGGTCATATTCCTGTCACAGTATGCTTCCAAATTGATGTTAATGGTATCCTTAAAGTGTCAGTGGAGGAAAAGACGACAGGGCAAAAGAATGAGATAATCATGACCAATGATCAGTGTAGTCTAAGCAACCAGGAGATAGAGAGGACGCTTAAGGATGCAGAGAAGTACAAATTGGA
The DNA here is from genome assembly GCA_029852735.1 of Persea americana. NCBI lineage: Eukaryota > Viridiplantae > Streptophyta > Magnoliopsida > Laurales > Lauraceae > Persea > Persea americana. The sequence continues at coordinate 67,517,089 of CM056811.1, forward strand.
GGATCAAGAGTATAAAAAGAAGGTTTTAGCAAAGAATAGTTTGGAGAACTTACTCTACAAATTGAGGAAAGCCATTAAAGATGGTAAAATTGTGTTTAAACTGGCTGATGCAGACAATGAAAAGATGGGAGGATACCATCTGTAACACCCTGTCCCGAGTTAATTAAGATTAACTCTAATTAATCGGGATTAATACTAATTCAACATGTTTTATTGATTAATGTTGATTAACGGCTAAATTGGTATAAAAATGTGGCTCAAATGGTCAATTTGAACTTAATGGAAATAGTAGTGAATGTTATGAATGAATTAGAATGGTTTTAGGCTAAATCATGTGATGTAAGGACTTTTTCGTAAATACGAACACTACAACAATTTTCACTTTTACCGGCGTTTTTTCCCGGCGCAATCATTAAACGCCGGGAAAAGTTATACTTTCCCCAGCGAAAAAGGTTATTTCGCCGGAAAATGGTATTGTTTTGCCGGCAAAATATTTTCGCCGGCAAAGGTTGGTATGTTACCGGCGAATTTTTATTGTTGCCGGCAAAGAGTAATGTTTTGCCGGCAGTATATTACAGTCGCCGGAAAAGACCAGATTTCTTACCGGCGAGATGATTTGATCGCCGGCATAGTTCACCTTATAATTTCCCCCGGTCATTATAGTTTTGCTGGCGGTTTAAATTCGCCAGGAAAGTATTTTTTTCCCTTTGCTGGTACTTAAAAAAACTATGTGAACTTTTGCTGGCGCTTTAAAATCGCCGGGAAAGTCATGTTTTTTCACTTCTCTTGCACTTAAAAAAATAATTGGAGCCTTTCTGCCCCATTTTCATTTCCCGCGCCTGCGCCCGCTCCTGCGCAACAACCATTTCCAGTGCTTTGCCATCCCCCTTTTCATTTCCAGCGGCTGCTCCAAGCTTTGCCAACCCCCTTTCCATTTCCAGCCTCTCTTTCTTCATCATCAAGTCAACTGCTCCAACCTCCTTACAACTCTCTTTCTCTATTGCAATAGTGTTTGGGGTTCATCCCGTTTCTGCTCCACCAGCGTCGACGCATCGCAGCTGGCCGCCCCTTCAAGATCTAGCTCGTCTGTCCCTACTCCATCATTCTAGTGCGTTGGATTTCCTCCACCAGCGTCGACGCGTCCAGCTTGCTGCCTCTCTAAAAGATTGCCCTGCTCCAAATATAACCCATCTGGCCGTCTATTCTCCTCCAGCATCGACCATTCGATTTCAAATTGGGATTTTTTCTCCTTGAAGCAGAAGGTATGTATTCAAAAGCTATCCTGCATTTACCAATCACAATTGATTTCAGAGTTTGTTTTCCGCTTTCTCTCGATTTGTCGCCTGCAGACAAATTCTAGGTTTTTTCTTTCTACTTTCTTGGTTTTTGCTCGAATCTGATGGGATTGAATGGTTGTCTTTGTTGGAGATGGATTTGGTGTGGATTAAGGATAGGATTCGAGTCCTTTCTATCTATTCTTACTTTGATTGGTTTGTGGTTTCTGTTGTTACTGATTTGAGTGATGTTGTTGCATGATACCAATGATTTTTAGCTGCAGGTTCATTTGTTGAACTGGATAAGGATATTCTATTCTTGTACTAATTGCATAGTTTGCATAGGAATATGAATTATGCTGAACATGACTGGAGTTATCTGATGGCTTGTTTGGATGTACTCTGAATTGCAAGGGTTTTGAAAGCTTTGGTAGAATGTGTGGTTACCTGTTTGGATGTGCATCTGTGGCCTTTTTTTTTTTTTTTGTTATTAATTTATTTTCATCATGGAATAAATGATCCTCTTGTATTTAAAGAGGAGGGTGTATAAAAAAAAGCAAAAATCCTGTTTTAGGTTGCATTGGAACTGATAGAATATTAGCTGGAATGCCATGTTTCTGGACACCCTCTCAAGACATTATTGAGAATTAATGATGTCACTGGTTTGGGGAGAAAGAAATTAAAGGGGTATAATTGTATGCAACTTAATGGAACTTATCTGTAGCACTACAAATGCATAGCAGAATTAGAAACTCCATAGCAGAATTAGAAACTATCTTTCATGCAAGGTGTCAAAACCATGTATGATCTTAGATACATCCAAATGCATCCATAAGTATGTGGGATCTTCCTTCCTTCCTTCCTTGGAAACGTGTGAAGTATGACCGTACGATTATGGCCCCCAGATACATGTCAACATCGAAGGGTCCCACACAGATTCATAAGCACATTTTTTCTTTGGGTAACATATTGGCCTGTATATGTAGAGTTTGAATGGAATTGCAATATTATCCAATCGCGTGTTTGCATTCATTTGAACAGTTGTACTGAAGTAAATTTCTGTTTACTTCTGGACCAGATCAGCAGGATGTGGTCATCAAAATGAAAACAGAAATGGATGTAATAAAATGAATTTTGCTCAACTAAACCTTGGTTTTTCTAGCCCGGCCCTTTTTCTTGCACTACACAATCATCTGCATTCTCTTTTGTAAATTGGGGATGCCCACAAGTGGATTTGCTGTCATTCCTATTCCATGGTCCAAATCGTAAACCAATAACATATTGGAGCCTGAAGTATACAAGCAAAAAAAATTTTAAGGTTGGCATTTGCAAGCGATACTAGTGGGAGATGGGAGGTGCAGGGGCTGGTAATGGTTTCCCACTCTCCACAAAATGTTCAGTAGAATAGAGAAGCATCTGTTCTACATTCAACCCCCAGAAATCTAGGTTATTAGATGAGTATTGCCTGCATTCTTATGTGGTTTGTTTTGGCTTCTTTTTTATGCTTTGTGTGATGTTCATTTTTTTTTTTTTTTTTTTTTTTTTTGTTTGAAATTGGGTTTTTGTGGTTTGTAGGAACAAAGGTTGGAGACAAGGATATTCACTTCGTTTGGTATAGACCAACCTAGGTCTCTCTCTGCTCACTGTTCTCTCAAACTGCTCTCTCTACTTTTCCTTGCAAAAATCTCAAGGTAAAACATCAGAATCCTAATGTATTTTCTATTTTATTGCTTTTGAAGGTTCTTAAATATATGAATAGATACGTGGATTAGGGCTGGATTTTGGGGATGTAATGGATTTAATATTTCTTTAATTTAGGGATTTTAAGGATTTGTTTTTTCTTATATTTGAGTTCTTTTTTTCTCTTTTATTTTTCTTTTTTGCATTTATTTTATACCATCTGTTGGTTTAATTTGAGTTAACCACCACCTTACATATGTAAACAGATATGGACAGGAGTTGGATGTTACAGTATCATAATAGATTTAGTCAGCCATATATAGATGGGGTGAATTCTTTTATTGAATTCGCAAAGTCGACTTCGGGTGGGAGTAGAGTGATTAAATGCCCATGTAACTACTGTTGTAATGGTTTTAAGCATGATTATGAGACTGTGAGAGACCATCTGCTCCGGCGTGGGATGATGGTATCCTACGACCCCTGGTTACAGCACGGGGAACTTCCACAATCCGATGAATCGGATGATAGCGAGGATGAATCGGATGAGGAACAGGATGGATATGACCAGTTATTAGAGGACCATGGCAGGGGGACTTACATGATGGATGAGACCCTAGGGATGGGGTTGTGATACACTGACTAACATGACCATCCAACACTGGCGGTGGGCCCAGGTTTTGTGGATCAAACCCCTTTGGGTACTTCGGCTTCCTTTTCCTTGTTAATTGTGACTTAAGGGTCCATGGTGAATTGTGTGAGTTGTGATACAGTGATCTGTATCCACTCATTCCCAACAAATGATAATTTAATGTTTATAAGATTGGGACCTCATTTTCCATTCATAATGACGCTTATTGTTATATAATGGGATAAAAACTAGGTCTATAAAAAAAACCAAGAAGTCACATGCATCAGACACGTATCTTCTATGAAGAAGGCTCATGTCTAGCACTAACATGACCATCTCTGTTTTAATGGGGTGTTCAGATTTCCAAATTGGTTATCTGATAATGATGACGATGGTCAAGAACCCATGTAGATTATTAGGGGAGAGGTGATTCCAGCTGATGACATTATCAAGCTTTCTTTGATATGTGCAGTTTTTCAGGCAAATGAAGTGCATCCTCTGAATCTGTTGTAGGAAACATAGTGGTGGTGTCAAGTTTTGTAGGTTTTAAGCTTTAACTGTGAGGGTACTGTCCCAGGGACATGCCTGTGAAGGTAAAGTGGGTGAATTGGATTCACCATTGCAACAAAGGTAGAAACCAATTTAGCTACTTTCTTTTACTCAATTATTTTTGGGTCAAGAAATTAGGTAAATTGTTTGTATATGTTCTCTCTCCTTCTGATTTAATGTATTAATTCTTTAAAGAAATTAATGGCTGATGGGAAATGGAGAGAACTAGGGCCTGCTATAGCACTTCCTAATCCCGTCGCATCCTTCTCCCTTCAGGCCATCTCTAATCTTCTCATGTTGCTGCACGTCTTTCCTCTGTTGTAAGATATGTTGCCCTCGGGTTTTCTCACAGTTCACTGCTGCTTTGTTCCTGCCTTTGCTTTCCTGTTTTACTTTGAGCTGGCCTAGCTTGTGGGCTCTCTTTTCTCCCTCAGTCTACTTTGCCTCTTTTTTGTGCTGCGGGTCCTTGTATGCCTAGTGTAGCTGGTCACATTACGTGCGCATTTAAGCTAAATTGGGCATGTTGATTGATAGATTGGTTCCTTCTTTTTTAAACCTTTGCCTCAGGCTTATATTTTGCATTGTATAGCGACTAGCGAGTCTTGTTGTCCCATTCTTTGTATATTAATACAATTCACACTTGCTTTCCGGAAAATGAAAAAGAACATTGTCAACCTTTACTTGGTGAGCATGGTGACTCCTCTGATGATGTTATTGCATTATTGAAAGGAAGGCTATGATTAAAGCTATTCTTCACGCATTAGTATAACAGATGGGGAAATTTTATCCTGTGATGGACTTACCTTTCTCTAACATAATCAACTATACTTGGTTTGCATTTATCTTTTTATATCCACCCATGTAAGTAGATCTGGCAGTAGAAAATGAATGATATAAAAATCACCAAATCATTTTTTTCAAAACAATAAACGTACTCAGAATTTTCCAGTCTTGACACTGGTGATTTCCACAATTTAGTTGGTGTATTCTAAATTGGTTCAAATAGCAATCATATAGCTACCAAATTTTGATTGTCACGTAGCTATGTATTTCTTTTTTGCTTGAATGCAAATTGTATTAATGACTTGTGCGAAGCCCAAATTTTTTCTGATAACAAATCATGCCCTGATCTTTTTTTGTGCATTTTTCAATGTTGGAATGGTGTTTATGTTTTTCACACCTATTAGAATTCTAACACGTCTGAAACTCTTGAGCTTTCCGGTCCTTAATGTACAAATTGTTCACGTAATTAACATAACATAAACAGACCAATAATTTGATTAGTGCTGTATTTGTTTTTGACATCAGTATCTTTTTCTGAAATATGTTGTGGTAGTTGTGTTTTTTATATATTTTTTTTCAGGCACACATCAATGTATTCCTTTGTGTACTCATCAGGAAAAAAAATATTATGCCTCTGAATGTTATTTGATTCGTGCCTTCAGCTATATGTTGGCGCCTTATACTCTACTATTCTCTGATTGTTTCCTGTAACCTCGACGAGCTGTTTGTTATGAAATTTGATTCAGTTATTCTTTACCTCTTTTTTTCTTAATTTATCTGTTAAGCAGATTAACAGAAAAAGAATACTATCCTATCTGTTAAGCAGATTAACAGAAAAAGAATACTGTCCTGCCCTAACTTGAGAACAGCTACAAGGCAAATGAGGGAGGGAGTTATGGCTGTGATTTGATTGACTGCATCAGTGTTAACAATCACTTCTATTCCTCAATATTTATTGATGGTTTCTTTTAGGGATATTAAGGGAGCCAATGTCAAGCTTGCAAACTTCAGGATAGCAAAACATGTGAGTGGTATTTCTCCTTATATAGAAGCATTTAAAAATTCATATAAGAGAAATGTTCAAGTCCAACTGATTTTTTGGAAGTTGTCACATGACCCACCTTATGGCTTGTATACAACGTGAATGGTTTGTTCAAGCGTGCACCCATCCTTGTAAATCATTCTTTCATTCCTTAAATGACCAACAATTCTAATTTCTTTGTTCACTGTGATCAAGCAGCTGGATTTTTCATCAAGTAAAATCAACACATATCAAAACTTGTAAATCCTAATTTTCAGCTCAAAGTCAAAGTTTGAGAATCAATGCAGAATCCTCAAATGCCTTCTTTGATATGATTGCTAATGTGGTTTATGATTTCAGTTTGATAAGTACATGTAGCAAAGGTATATTGAAATGAATTGTCATCATAAAGATAAAAATACAAATTTGTTACCTTCTTATTTAAGATTGAACCGAAAATGGAAGGCTTGATGAAAAATTGCATGCTTATGGGTGGGATGAAACAACAGCAGTTTATGTTGACAATCTTATGTCACTCTCTTTTTTTATGTAGGATCGAATGAAAATTGAAGAAAGTTTCTTGTTCAAAGATTCATGCAACTAAGATGCAGCGAACATGAAGGAAAAATGGATGCAAACTAGCTAGTAGATTGCTATATGTTAAAATAGGATGTATGAAGTTTTTTTGAACAATGTTGCAGGTGTTGGATTGGTGCAGCAATGAAATGATTGTATGTGAAGATGTAAATTTTCATTGGCATCTGAATGTTGGCAAAGAGTAGAATGTTAGCATGGATTTTTATTTTGTAATGGTAATGTTTAAGTGCTTTTAATATTGTAAGGATATTTGAATATTAATATGAAGGGGGATAAATATTTGGAATTGAAATAGATGTTGGGTGTGTAGTTGATTTGGTCTTAGATAATGGAATAGTAGTTTCATACGATACAGGTTGGAAGTTTTAATGATGCAAGGATGTATATAAAGGAAAAAAAATTTAAAAATCAAATAAATACAATAAATGAATATTCATTGTTGACGCAATCTTTGCCGGTGCAATATTTTCGCTGGCAAAACACCTTAAAAAATAATTACTTAAAAATATAAACGTTTTCCCGGCGAGAAAAAACGCCGGCAAAATTTTAAAAAAAAATAATTTCGGTAAAATATTAATGTTTTTGCCGGCGTAAAAAAACGCCGGCAACAAATTATGAAAAACTAATTTACAAAAAATATAAATGTTTGGCCGGCGCAAAAAAAACGCCGGTAAAAGTTTTTAATCAATTTATTATTGAAAAATAAATGCCTTTTTGCGGCGTTTTATACCTCTTTTCCCGGCGAACAAAAACGCCGTTAATGTTCAACTTTTTACCGGCGCAAACCTGTTTTCGCCGGCAAAGGGTATTGGTGGCAATCTTTTTGTGGCGCACTGCCGGCGCAAGGGAAATCGCCGGGAAAGTATTTCACCGGCGCTTTATGGACTTTTGCCGGCGCTTATTTAGCGCCGGCGAAAGTGCAATTTCTTGTAGTGGAAATTACGCGTATTTCATCGAATACGGAAACTCTTGATACTTGCATGTATATCTCGAGAAGTACGTTAACTTTCGTAATTATAGCGATTCCAGTCGGCGTGAATTGGTTCAAATGGCCTTTCATTTGACTTGGATCGTAATTAGAGAAATAGGAGGGCAGTTCAATGCAAAAAGTGGGCTTATAAGATAATGATGAACTCATTTGAGTTCATTCATCATCCCAGCACAGCTCTCTCCCTTCTTCTCTTTCTCTTCTTCTTCTTTCTTTCAATTTCTCTTCATTGAGTGGTGAATTGGAGGCTAGATAAGTGTGTGAAGAGGGACTCCATATTCACCATCATCTTCTTCATCTCTTTTCTTGATTTCTTAGAGTTTCAAGCTTGAGAAGATCTCAAGAACTCCCTCCAAAGAGATTACAAGTAAGTGTTTGAAGTGAATTCAACACTTCCAAGTTTTAATTGCTGAGATAGAATGATTATGGCCCAAAGAATTCATAAGAGTTCTATTTGTGGATTGATTTTGGGTTTTAGGTTCAAGAGAAGGTTTAGCTTGAGGATTTCATCTTGGATTCAAGCTAGACAAGGGAATTCTTGTGGATTACTCTCCAAACAAGGCAAGTATACTCAATTATATTGATTTCAGATGTTAACCGACTTGTTAGAACTCAAGGAGTTCAGTTCCAGAAAATTCGGTTCAGAATTTTCTGAGCTTCTGGGTACAAGTCGGTCAGCCGCCAGGCTGACCGACACCTGACCGAGAGCTGACCGACATAGGTCGGCTAGCCGAAATTGTGAGTTCGGCTAGCCGAGGGTTGACCGCAAGGTAACCGAAAATCTTGTCAGGGTTTTTCCATCAAAAGTTGAGCTTCTGGAAAACGAACCGTAAGCTGACCGAAGAAATTCGGCTAACCGAAATTTGAATTTCGGTCAGCCGAGTAGGTGACCGAATAGGTAACCGAATTGAGCAAATTGTCCTATAACTGAGAGATTCTGGAAAGCTGACCGAATATGGTTCGGTTAGCCGAAATCCGTGATGCAGCTAACCGCTAGGTAACCGACGAGGTGACCGAAATTGAGGGATATCAGACTTGATTTCTAATATTTTCCTAAACCTTCATGGGTGTTAGCTAAACTTATGTGAATGTAACTTTCACTAAAAAGTGATGTCATCTAGAATAACACTTACATTGCATAATGAACATTTCACCCGAATGTTGTTTTAGGAAATTTAATTGTTTATGACTTGAGATGGCTTGTCCTCTCTCGTCTACTACTGTTAGGCTCCGTGTTGAGCTACCATTAAATAATGTGTTGAATTATGAAATGAAATGTAATGAAATGAAATGAAAAGAACTGAAATGAACAAACAATGTCATGTATGAAAGATTAAGTCTGCTGCAGTAGATGGAGCGTTCCGGAGCTCCGTGGTGATGCCTGTGATCTCTGATCAAGACACTAGTAAATCTCACGCATTTGAAAAGCCACTTAATAAAGTGAGAAATAATAAAATGAAATGAATCCTTTAAAGGCTGGGTTGTGAATGGTGCGCCTTCCGCCTATGCCAGAGGACAACAAAAAGATACTTGATAAAGTATACATAATGAATTGAATGCTTCCTTCAGTGGAGAACTACATGAATTGAATGCTTCCTTCAGGGAAGAACTATATGAATTGAATTGAATTGAATTGATATACATTGTTGAAGATATGATTATCATAGAATTGTGTATACATTGTTGAACCGTCGTGTTCACAGTGTTATTGATGACATTACAGGCCAAGTTGCCCGTTCCAGTGGTTCAGAGACCGCGCTGCCAACGGAGGAGACTAATCCGGTTCCTCCAAGAGGATTGAATGAATGGATGTAAATCGGGGGTGACCGGTTTAGCAAGTTGTGTGAACATTTTGAATAGATTCATTTTGATGTAAATAGAAATCACATGCATTTTATTTGAATATGCATGGTTGATTTAAATAGGAAATGAGATGTGTAAGTAAACTTTACTTTATGTAAAGGACTTGTACATATTAAAGTTGGATGTCAATGTATGTATATATTTCCACAAAAATATACATTTGACAGGTATATGTAAGATCCCTTGTGAATCTCGTATTGGCTTCGGTGATGCGAGGTTTACGGGAGTAAGTATGGTAATCACGACTCGGGGTTTGGCCGGGTTAACCCTAATCTCGGGCCCGGATCGTGACACCATCCAAGAGACCATACAATGTTTTCAAACTAGTCAAGGAGTCTGGTATGAGTTCGACAACGATGAGTTATTACAACATGTTGATATTTTGAATGGTGCCCTGGAAATTGTTGGTAATGGTAAAAAAAAAGCACAAACAGGAACATCTTACCAGAATGAAATGCACAGTGGGCAGAAAAATCATAGCAAGTCCTCTACTGCTCAGAAGATCGTAGCTGCTAAGACTATTGCTAATCTTTTACTCAACCTCACTGGTACAGATCTCTCTTTCATTGTGGGTATGCTTGAATGATAAATTGGGATGAAAATTTATCAAGACAACCCATTCTACTGCTCCTGATAACACCACGAGGGATGTTTGTTTTTGCCATATGTTTGTAGTCCACCTATCATACTTCCAGAGCATCCGACCATGGTGGGGCCTATCATATCAGTTGTGTCATGAGGGTAGGATACATTTTGGAATGTGCTACTGAGACTCTGAGTATTAAGTTTTTGCAGGATACTGTTATCAGTTTAGATTTATGAATGTCAGTCGCGAGCATTTAATATTTCTGATCACTAACAGTCGAATTTTGTCTCCCAACATGGGTTAGTAAGTTATTTGTATTTCTAGGTGTGCCTACCCTTGTCCATTACAACATATTTTACTTTATATTGATATATTGATGCTTTGACATTTCTGAGGGTAAATAAATTTTTATTACAGCTGACCCCAACCAGGAACTGGTCCATTTTCATTCCTATCTTGCAGGTCAGTTGTGGATAATCCACTTCATGAGCTGATGCGGACCTGAGCTGAGCGTGGCCTTGCTCAAGCAAAGCTCGATTTCTTCTATAAGAGCCTGTACAACGTTCTCAGCTCAAACTAAACCTATGAAAAATCCCATCAGTGGGATGTGTGGAAGTGCACCATGGGGCCCACCTATGATGGTCCGCACAATTCAATTTGAATGCCCTACCGTCTGGTGACAATTCCTCAAATCTCACTTAAATAAAAGTTAGTCCTACCATAAGATTGAGCAAGTGACTGATAATATCATTCGCTCAATCTAATACGTTATTAATGTGTTAAATCTTATATTGTGATCAACTCCTATGGTAGTGAAGTTTGACGATAAGTCACCAAGGGGAGGCAAGAAATCTGGAAAATGGCACAACAAAATGAGAAAAGCATCTAATGAAAGCGACACAAGCAAAGTAGTTCTCTCACCAATGTATCTGTTTACGTTGTATCCCAGCTCCACCAAAAGTATTGATTCTGTTACATGTAATGTTTTAAAAACTAGACCAGCTGGGCCATCGAACCGCCGAAGGTTTGGTCGAACCTGGTTTGGCGTGTGGTTCATTTTCGTCAAGTCATGGCATCAAGATAACATTATAATTGAGAAGGAAGGACAAGGTTCGGGCCAGGTCCAACCCCTATAGGGCCATGGTGGCCCGAACGCCCAAGAATTCCAAGGCATTTAAATTAATTGTGAACCAAGGAGTTTTGATCGCTAGTACTTACACTTTTAAAAGGATTGCAATCCAAATCCTTGCATTCCAAGGAGTCTCCACCGAAGGAATGATTGAGAAATTCAGGCAAGAAATTCTTTGGCATCGGTATTTCTGCTTAGATTATTTATTACACAATAATAAATTTTCAAGTGTATCAAAAAAAAAAAACCAAAATGGATCAATTTAGAAAAGAAAATATCATCTCAGAAAAATCACCTTTTTAAGATTTTTACAGGAGATAATAAGGATGCAAAATTTTCAGATTTAGTTCCCCCCCCCCCCCCCCCCCCCCCCCCCCCCAATTTCATTCATTTCTCATCTCCTTATAAAGGTGGCCGGTTTTCAACAATTCACCCACATAGTTCACACGATTTAACCAAACCGCTACCTTGAAAGTGTTCCGGTTCTAGATTGTCAGTCCAGATCCTCTATTGCCTTTGCTGGACAATGATGCTAAATGGACCAATCATGGTCTGCCGTGTCTGCTGCGCACCATTCCAAATCTAATTCATACTTTGAGATTCACTGTTTCCAGTAAATGTGGAGGGCCGTAATTGGTTCACTCAAGATCACCATACAACAAACGCAATAGAAGATATAGCAGAACGCTTAGGATGCTCAGATATCAACACTTACCATTGTAGTGGGCAAATGAATATCATTATCATCTGCAGTGTCTCAAGTCAACCAAACAATTTGTAAAGACCTTTACCAAAAATGATATTTGGACATTCCTCTGTCCACCGGTGAAAAAATCATCAAACAGCTGGGTTTTTTTCGCACGTACACAATGCAGTGGAGATCTTTTACATATACAGTTCCTTAGCGGTGCATCCATTCACCACATTATTTCTCAGAAAATTATGCCCAAGGAAAACCAGCCATCCATCCTCTGGATGCTTTTCTTGGTAAGTTGTCCTGCAGCGCTGCAATCCTAGTGCTTTCCTTGTGAACTCTCAGAGTGGGCGGTCCTTAAGATTCTCAGGTTCTTCTAGCTGTCCAGCCGGGACACTAGTCTAGTGTTGAACTTGATGACTCGGATGTGATGGGAACTCAAATCAGCCCAATGGTTATTGACGTACTAAAGACTTTTGTTTCATCACTACTATTAAAAATAAATAAATAAATAAATAAAGACTTAGTTTTATCACTAAATTTTTATTAATAGTAAAATAGGATGGGGCAGTAACTTTTGTAACATTTTGGACATCAAAGGTAAGAGCACCAAGCGAGGCATTGAAGTCAAAAGAAGAAGGGGTAATTGGGGTCGGGGAATTTGGAACTAAAAAGTTGAGCTTTATTAGTTAAATGATGGTGGAGGTTTGGGAAAGAGAGGGAGACCTTGTGGAGGAAGATTAGGGTGTCTATAAGGAGAATTTATGGGGGTGGGTAAGAGTCCATAGATTTTGGTTGTCTAGGTTTTGGACCGTCATTTCAAGTTTTGGAGATGTGCCTATAAAGAGGGAAGAGGTCTTTGATAAGAGTTTGGGTTTCAAAGTAAGAGAGGGGGTAGTGATCATTTTTTGTTTGAAGATTGTGTCGGTGAGGGTCTTTTATATTTAAGGTTTTCAAAGTTATTTGGTGGTCTCTAATAGAGTCTTCTCTTAGAGAGTGTCGTGTTTGGGTTGGGGATAAGGTGTCCTAGGAAGCAAGCATGAAAAGAGTCCTTCGTAAGTTAGATTCAGTTGAGTTACAATATTTGTTGAATATTCTTATTAACATGCTGTTGTTGAAGCCAGTTTTTTTGGGGTACGTTTCCTCAAAATCATTATAAGTTTTTGGATCCACTTGGTGATGTTCAGTTTTATGGTGCCTTAGTTTTGTTGGATATTGTTCCACCTAGAGTGGAGGCCTTTTGTTGGAGGGCAGTTGCAGGCAAGATTATGAAGATAGATATTTTAAGAAGAAAGGGTGTGAAGATAGATATTTTAAGAAGAAAGGGTGTAATAACGGATCCTATCTTGGATATATATAGCCTATGCGGGAGGGAGAGGGAGTTGATAGACCAGTTATTTGTTCATTGTAATGTTGCATGCTCTATTTAGGGGCATTTTCTCAAATTATGTGGTGCGGATTAGTGTGTTTCAAGTTCGTTGTCTTTGTTCCATGAGGCATGGAGGGATTCTCCATTGATTGGGTGTGGAAAGACTTTGTGGATGATCATTTGGTCCATTTGGAAGGAAAGAAATGACAATTATTTTTTTTATTAAAAAGAAGCATCGTTGGAAAGTCTTATTTTAGTTATGATTCTAAGGATTGGTAAATAGGCTGGTGTTACGAAAGAATGCTTAGATCTGAAAATTGAGAATGTTTTGGAAAATTGGGATGCTTATTTGAAGATGAGAGCTTTTAAGAAGAAGATAAACGTTTGTTGGTATCCTCCCCCCATTGGAATTCTGAAATTCAACGTTGATGGGGCTACATGGGGCAAATCAGTGTTGGGTGGTGTTGGTGTTAGGGATTGAAATACACGCACGATCTATGAGAAACAATCACACAATCACACAGTCAATCCACGAGACACGGATTTACGTGGTTCGACAAGATTGCCTACGTCCACGGGAGATTCACGCCGTTCACTATTATTGGAGATTCTCACAAGAGTACAAGCACTCACTGTCTCTCTTACTCTTTCTCAGTTTCACCGTAATTACAATGCTCTCACCACCCAGTATAAATACATGAAACCCTAAACCTCTAGACACCCACAACCGTCGGATCTGGCCTCATAACATATGGTCCAGATTAAACCTACACATTACAGATAAACCCCTGTAATTAAATAAAGTCTAGATCAGGCTTCACCAACCCATCAATCTCCCACTTGAAGACTAATCATACTGAATGGTTTAGACAATAACAGAACACGGCTAAGAATCTCGATACATCATCTTTATGCTTGAAGACCAACTGAAGTTGAGCACAACTTCAGTTTCTCTGCAGTCACCACCTTTGTGAACATATCTGCAGGATTCTCACTTGATAAAATCTTCTCCAGTTTCAACACTTTTTCTTCCAGAAGCCACCGTATGAAGTGATATCTGATCCGAATATGTTTGGTTTTTGGATGAAATGCTGAATTCTTTGCAAGATGAATGGCACTCTTACTGTCACTGTAAAGCCTACTGGACTCTTGCTTCTTACCCAACTCTTCCATTAACTCCTGTAACCAAATCATTTCCTTACTAGCTTCTGTAGCGGCAACATACTCTGCTTCTGTGGTTGAAAGTACAATGACATCCTATAATTGAGACTTCCAACTGACTGCTGCACTACCCAATGTGAAGACATATCCTGTAGTGCTTCTGCTTCTATTAAGATCTCCTGCCAAGTTTGAATCAACCTAGCCATGCAATTTAATCTCTGATCCTCCAAAACGCATTGCTGCCTTTGTGGTGCCTCTCAGATATCTAAGAATCCACTTAACTACTTCCCAATGCGTTTTTCCAGGATTACTCATAAATCTGCTTGCAACTCCCACTGCATTAGCAATGTCTGATCTAGTGCAAATCATAGCATACATCAAGCTACCAACAGCTGAAGCATATGGGACCTTGGACATGTTCTCCTTCTCCTGTTCTGTCTTATGAGACAACTCTTTTAAGAGTTTGAAGTGGCTGGCTAGTGGAGTGCTAACTGGCTTAGCACCATGCATGTTGAACCTGTTTAGAACCTTTTCAACGTATTCTGTCTGAGACAACTTCATTGTGAAAATTTTCATGTCTCTACTAATTCTCATGCCGAGAATCTGATTTGCAGTACCCAAATCCTTCATTTCAAATTCCTGTGATAACTGTTTCTTCAAATTATTTATTGCATGCATATTTGAACCTGCAACGAGCATATCATCTACGTACAAGAGTAGAATAATGTGACAAACATCAAAACTTTTGAAATAACAACAATGGTCTGCATGTCATCGTTTGTAACCTATGTTATACATAAACCTATCAAATTTAATATACCATTGTCTTGGGGCTTGCTTCAAACCGTATAACTCTTTTTGAGCTTACACACTATTTCCTCCTTCCCTGGCACGGCATATCCCTATGGCTGATGCATATAGATGTCTTCTTCCAAGTCACAATGGAGAAACGCAGTTTTCACATCTAATTGTTCAAGATGTAAATCTTCTACCGCCACAATGCTCATCACACTTCTGATTGTGTTCAATTTAACCACAGGAGAAAATAACTCAGAGTAATCAATACCTGCCTTCTGCTGTAAGCCTTTTGCAACTAATCTGGCTTTGTATCGCTTGCTACCGTCATGTTCTTCCTTCAATTTGTACACCCACTTGTTGTGCAATGCTTTCTTTCCCTCAGGCAACTGAACTAAGTCCCATGTCTGGTTTGATGATAAAGATTTCATTTCATCTTCCATGGCTTGTTCCTACCTTGCCCGAGTTTCAACCTGCAATGCTTCTTCATAACATTCTGGCTCACCACCATCAGTTAACAAGAAGTAAAACAAAGAAGGTGAATAGCACTGTGTAGGCTTAGGAGTCCTAGATGACCTTCTTACTAGGGCAAGTGTTTGAGGGTCCACTGCGGGTTTTCATTTCCATGTACTTCAGATACATCATTTTTAGAAGTGTCATCCAGTTCAAAATATTCATTGCTGTCCTCATGCACCTTGTCCTTGTTTTTGTGCATCACTTTCTCATTGAATATAACATTTCTGCTTCTAATGATTTTTCTATTTTCTTCATCCTAGAAGCGGTAACCGAACTCATCAGAACCATATCTAATGAAAGTGTATCTCCTAGATTTGGAATCTAGTTTGTCTCTTTTTTCAGCATCAACATGAACATAAGAGATACAACCAAATACTTTTAAGTGTGAAAGGTTTACCTCTTTTCTGGTCCAAGCTTCCTTTGGTAGTCCACCATCCAAAGGTACTGAAGGGCTTCGATCGATCAAGTATGCAGCAGTATTCACTGCTTCCGCCCAAAACTGCTTGGGCAATCCAGCATGTAGCCTCGTACTTCTGGCACGCTCAACAATTGTCCTGTTCATGCGCTCTGCCACACCATTTTGTTGTGGTGTGTTGGGAATGGTCTTCTCTCGCTTAATGCCATTTTTGGCGCAATACTCCTTAAATTCTTTGCTGCAGTACTCTCCCCCTTTATCAGACCTTAGGCATTTCAGTTTCAAACCTGTTTCGTTTTCAACCAAAGCTTTCCATTTCTTGAAAACATCAAACACGTCAGACTTGTGTTTCATGGGATACACCCATAATTTCCTAGTGGCATCATCAATGAATGTAACAAAGTAAGAAGATCCACCAAGAGAAGGTACCTGAGTTTGTCCCTGCGCATCCGTGTGTACTAGTTCCAACCTTTCTGACTTCGGTGGCTTGCCTACTTTAGAGAATGTAACTTTCTCCTGCTTTCCTAAAACATAGTCTTCACAGAACTCTAAGTCCAAGGACTTGAGTCCTACTAGCTTACCTGTAGAATGAAGAATATTCATCCCTTTCTCACTCATGTGTCCGAGTCTATAGTGGCATGTGTTTGAGTCAATGCCTTTATCTATAACTGCAATGGAACTTGTAAAGCTGTTGGTCAAATAAAGAGTTTCTTCTTTCTTACCGCGAGCAACAACCATACTCTATTTTCTAACTTTCCAGAAATCATTTGTAAATTCAGTTATGTGACCAGAGCTAGCAAGCTGACCAACTGATATAAGGTTTCTCTTCAGGCTGGGTATTTGCATGACATTATTCAATTGCCATATACTTCCTTTTGGCAATTTAATCTGAACATCTCCCTTGCCAATTATGTCACAAGGTTCATCATCACCAAGATAGACTTTTCCAAAGTCACCTTGTACATAATTTTTGAGATATTCTTTATGTGCAGTGGCGTGAAAGGACGCACCCGAATCTATAACCCAAGATTTAGACTTATAATCAAAAGCAAGAATTAAGGCATCTTGAACAGTATCGCCTGCGACATTTGCGGAAGCTTCGTTGTCCTTATTACCGTTCTTTTGCTTATTTTTCTTTGGTGGAGCTCTGCAATCCTTTTTCAGATGTTCTTTCTTGCCACAATTCCAGCACTCGATTTTGCCTTTTGAAGATCTTGACTTGTTCCGTGATTTTGATCTTCCATGACTTTGTTCTCTTTCAGATGACCTTCCTCTGTTTCCCACATTCAATGCATTACTTGATGATTCACCTGAAGGTTTCCTGCGAATTTTCTCATCGAGGATAGCACTCACAACATCATCAAATTTCAGTTTGGCTGGTCCTGAAGAATTACTCAGTGATGTGACCATACAATTCCAACTGTCTGGTAAAGAAGATAAAACCAACAAAGCTCAAATTTCATCTTCGAATTGTACGTTAACAGAGGATAACTGGCTCATGACCGTCTTAAACTCGTTCAAGTGTTCAACAACAACCCCACCTTCGACCATCTTCATGTTAAACAACTTTCTCATCAAGAAAACTTTATTTGAGGCGGAAGGTTTTTCATACATTCGAGATTGGGCATCCATAACATCTTTAGTGGTTTTCTCCTTTGATATATTGAATGTAACAGACTTTGATAGAGAGAGACGGACCGTACCTAAGGCTTTCCTGTCAAGTACCTTCGATGCTGCATCTGACATTGCTGCAGGTTTCTTGGCTATTCCCCCAAGCGGCAAGTAGAAATTCTTCTGATAGAGGAGATCTTCAATCTGCATTTTCCAGTATGCGAAGTTTGTGCCATTAAACTTCTCAATCGTGAGCTTCATGTCGTTCGTCATTGCTCCCACTCAAACCAAGCTCAATCTACTTGATGAAAATTCTACTTGTCAAACTGTCAATCCATTCCATCTACCTTGTAGATCTCGTTGATACGAATCTAATAAAAGAAAAAAACGGAGCACAATTCTGAGTCTGGATGGCTTCAGAAATCAAGAAACAATTCTGGCCCTTGAATCCGATCAAACTAGGCTGTTGATCGTACTACTGCGTCAGGATGACGTTAGTGTCTGGGTGGCTGTTGGGCTTCTCCTGCACGGACTGGTCCGGGTCAGACCTGACCTGGACTGAAACCTGGTCTGAAAACTGACCCAAGTACTGCTGGGCTTCTAGAGTAGGTCAGGTCGGACCTGACCTGAACCAACCTAAGACCTGGGACAGGCCCAATTAGGTCTTCTTCCTCAACTGGGTTCTATTCCAGAACCAGGGATGCAGACCCCTGCTTCCTTCTTCGTCTTCAGCGACAATGATGGACAGGCGGCGACGACGAAGCACGTTCGACGAAAGGCGACAGCGGGGGCGAGGAAAGGCTTCGGTGACGATGGGCGACGATTGAACGGGCCCATTCGAGCACAAAAAAAAACCCAAAACGCCCTGCTGTGTCTCCTTTCTTCTCTGTCGATGTTGGGCGGGCGGTGGACGGTGTTGGATCGTCCGGATTCTCTTCCGTTTCCGGCGACGACAGCGGCTGTGACTTCCTTCTTCGCCGGCGGTGCTGGGCAGTGATGGATGGCGACGGTGGGGACGGCAAGCAAAACCAAGATTCGGTCACGGCCCACTTGATTGATTAGAACACCTCTGATCGTCGATCTGCAATAGTGCCCGAACCCTTTTTTTTTTCTAATTACTGTGCAGCGAATCAAGAGATCAAGATGATCTCTTCTCCGGGATTAAACCCAATCTTGATCCCGATTGCGCGCAAAACCCTAAGCTTTGATACCAGTTTGTAGGGATCGAAATACACGCACGATCTACGAGAAACAATCACACAATCACACAGTCAATCCACGAGACACGGATTTACGTGGTTCGGCAAGATTGCGTACGTCCACGGGAGATTCATACCGTTCACTATTATTGGAGATTCTCACAAGAGTAGAAGCACTCACTATCTCTCTTGCTCTCTCTCAGTTTCACCGTAATTACAATGCTCTCACCACCCAGTATAAATACATGAAACCCTAAACCTTTAGACACCCACAACCGTTGGATCTGGCCTCATAACAGATGGTCCAGATTAAACCAACACATTACAGATAAACCCCTGTGATTAAATAAAGTCTAGATCAGGCTTCACCAACCCATCAGTTGGTAGGGTCTTTAGAAATCATGAAGGAAGAGCAGTCTATATGTTTTCTAAATACGTTGGGATAAAAAACTCTAATGCGACAAAGGTTATGAGTATCTTGGAAGCTCTTCGAATTCTCTGTAACTCTTTTTCAGGATAGTATTATCATGGAAAGTGACTCAGCTAATGCGATGGCTTGGGTAAAATCTTTTAGTGCCTTATGGGAGATGCAATTTTAGCTCAATGAGATTCATCATTTAAAATCTATTTCCTAGGTTTCTTATTGACATGCATAGTAGTAGATCCACGAACAACATCACAGATTGTCTAGATAAGCAAGGAGTTTTTCATTGGTCTAATTTTACTGCTAATGTCTAATGTCTTATAGTTTAGGGTCGGTCTTTCGGCATTCTTCTCTTATACCAATACTTTTGTTTGTAAGCGTATTATGTTTTTTTCGTCTTTCCATGGTTGTAGCTTTTTTATTATCAATGTAATCCTTTGTTATCGAAAAAAGAAAAAAAAATAAAAAAGGCTAAGAGTCTGGATCTTTTGTCGAAGCTAGAACAATGAACAGTGTAACAAATTGCTGAAACTCCATTGTGGGGCCAATATAGAGATAATCCGAGTCGTTAAAAATAAATTTCATCCCATCCACGGCGATATATGTAAGTTTCAGTCCAAAAGGAATGAGTCCCTTAAGTGGGTTTTACCGATAAAGACCTTTGTTAAAGAAAATGAGAAAGATAAGACCGTCCACACTTGTTGATGGGGCCCACCTAGGGCCTCATAGAACATGAGACAGGGTAATGGAAAGATCCACTCACGGTAGATTTGGATATAAAAAAAGGAGTTAATCCCATGCTTCTAACCGCTTAATCCATGGCCGCTTTATATTAAAAAAAAATAAAGCCCCGATCCAATGGCTTTGTCTATTTGATGGAGGGGTCTACTTACTATCAAGGGGGGTCCTGTGTGTTTGAATGTTTCATATGCATCATAGGGTAGGCTGTTTTGGAGTTCTAACCATAAGGATACACTCTAAGGATGTTCAGGAACATTTCTCATATGTATACTCATAACAAACTAGATTTATAATTAATTTTACCTTCCACAATGAGCCATTTCATTTTCATTAAAAATAATTCGTTGATTGAAATCTTATCAATTGGAATATACTTGAAATTTTGATTCGAATATAAGAAAGCTATTGTAAAACTACTAAAAAAAATTGATGTAATTAATATAAGAAATATATCACAAAGAGGTTTTTACCAAAAAAAACACTTTATCTGATCACTACACTGAATAGGGAACTTTAGGCAAACATGCACCTAATAGGGAATCTGTACAGGATTCCTAATTTTTTTTTACCATTTTTTTGGGTGGTCGAATTCGATCTTCATTTTCAGGACTGGAGATCGAATTTGACCATATGGTGTAAACTTTTCATCCGTTTGCTAAAAACAATACGCCTCAATAGACCTTCAGTCTCAACGTTTAAGGTCAAATTCGACCATATGGTGTAAACTTCTATTCCGTCAGATAAAAAAACTACGTCTCAGTTGACCTATATGTCTAACAACCAAGGTTGCATTCGACCCTGACTTGTCTACTTACTCCTATTCAAAACCCTCGTTTTCAGAAAATAAACATTTCTTCAAGCTTCAACCCGTCAACCGCGACTTTTGTGGTGGACTCCAGCCTTTCTACCCTCTGTGGTTTTCCTCCATCTCTCATCCCAGGTGCTGGACTCTACCCTTTCTATGCTCTGTGGTCCCCTCTAAATCAGTCATTTTCAAACGACTATAAGGTATGTTTCGCCATGGACCCCTTCTGCATATGTCGTTGGGTTCTTTTTGCCATCTTCCACTTTATGTCGCTTGCGCAGTTGGCACTCTCTTTGCAATATCGCCTCTAGTCCTGGTTGTCACTTGAAAGTTCAGTGTTAAATGTATTTAGGTTTTGAATGCCATACCTAACCGTTGCAGATTTTTTGTGCCCTAAATAATCGTGTTTTTCGTGTAGACATGGCCACGGCGATGACTTTGTGATCACCACATATACAAATATGGCCATGGCAAT
Organism: Persea americana; assembly: GCA_029852735.1. Lineage (NCBI taxonomy): Eukaryota > Viridiplantae > Streptophyta > Magnoliopsida > Laurales > Lauraceae > Persea > Persea americana. The sequence continues at coordinate 67,538,392 of CM056811.1, forward strand.
GATTTTGGCTGGGGCAATCATTGAAATTTGAAAGTGGAGGGGTTTTGGGTTTTGATTTCAATGGCTTGAAGGAATGTGTTGGATGCCTTTATAATTGTATATGGTTTATGAACTCCTCCCTTTTCTTTTGGCTACTCGAATTAAAAATTAGGGGTTTTGACAGTTGTTCAGAGAGCTTATTGTGTGACTTTGGCTATGTTTGTCAAGGTTACACGTCTTTGTCAGTGATTTCCACCAATATAATACATTCACATTGTATATAAGGACCCACTTCCACACACCTGCATGTATAGTGTGGGAAGTAGATGTGCCCCTGAGCAGTTGAATCAGAACCATCACCAATTTGATATGTCCACACTAGAATTGTCATTACATATGCCTGGATGGTCGTCCAGACAACAATACTTAGTGGGAATATTTTTCGAAATTGCAAATTGAGTTGGAAAAGTTGAGGGAGATTTCCTTTGATTGAATAAAGTAAATAACAGATTAGAATACAGTCTTAGATTATATCACTCTAGTCTCAATTGTCTCAACTTTTAAGTTGAGCTTCTGAGAGTGCATCCAAATCGGAATTTCCAACTTAATAAGGTCTTTGAAGGTGCCTTGTGGTGTATCACACCGACTAATTCAAAAAGTGTTCGTCCATTTGTTACTAACCAGACACCTTCTTTCAAAGTACCATGTGATACCAGGAGCAAAAAATTCAATTGAGTGATTCCTTAATTATCTTATTCTTGCATAAATTGAGATGTGTTCATGTAATAGAGCCGTGGTGAAATTGTTTTCACTATGACCACAACTCGTGCACTTTTATTGGTTGATTTCACTGTTTAGTCAATTTGGTTCGTTCGTAGTTCCAGAAAATGATTGTTGTGCAGTGTCTTGGAGGAGATGAACCATAATTTGTACACTGTTATTGGTTGATTTCACTGAAGCTTTGTTTGGGTTTCAGTATCTTGGTGGAGATGAACCATGACCCATCCCTGTTATGTCCATCTGGTTTGTATTTCCTGAAAATGATTGCTGTGTAGTGTTGTTCATGTGGTGTGCTGCACAGTAAAAGATGGAAAACCATATTTATTATCAACTTGATTGAAAATCTTTTCTGACAATCTGTGCGATTGACAACAAACAGTGGATCAACTCTTTCAGTTCTTTGCAACTAGTGTAATTCTGGATAGTCCCTTATCATCACGACTTGTAATTCTGGATAGTCCCTAATATGAACAACAACAAAGGGCCTAAGAATTGTTTAACAAATGGCTGATTCCATCGAGCCAATTGCGGTTTTTTTTTATTTATTTTATTTTATTTTATTTTTTATTATTTTATAATTGACACTATGCTCACAGCCAGTATAGATTGCAATGGTAGATCACTGGTCAGGACCAAACATATTCATTTAAAATCCATGACCAAAGCAACAAATAAATTCATTTAAAATCCATGAGACGTTGTGCCCTGCTCAAATTCTTACATATTCTTACTCATTTATTGCATATGTATCTTAGATCAGACGAAAGATGCCCAAGGGAGGTGGAAGCAAACAAAGACTGAGTTTAATGCACTTTTCATCTTCTAGAATACGATTTGTAGGGGTAGGGTACGAAGGGATGACGAGATTTGATATATAATGAATTCTATCTCAGCGTTGAATTCGAGCTCCAGCGCTGAAAATGAAGGTCGAATTCGACCATCCAAAAAAAATGGTAAAAAAGAATTAGGAATCTTGTATGGGTTCCCTATTAGATGCATATTTGCCTAATGTTCCCTGTTGCGTGTATTGACCACATAAAGTGTTTTTTCCGGTAAAAAGCTCTATCACAAAAGTTCATTTTCTGTAATCAATGTATTTTAATTCTTAATTAGAATTATAGTTTTTTTTAGTTGACTTTAAAAATCTATACTTTCCTTTTAGAAAAAGAATTTGGTCGGTGAAGGTTTTTATTTATTTACTTACTTATTTTGACACTTGGGCTTAGAAGAAGCTTCTTTAATTTGTATGCCAACCTAAAACGCTCAAAAGGTAATTAGAAGTAAACTTCCTGGTTTTGTATATTTTGAAAACATAATTTTGGACTTTGTCTAAGGCAAACTAGGGGTTAGGGATAACCATGGACCTTCTGCTTGTAGAAGAAAATATCATTGGAACAAGAAGAAGAAAAAAGAAGCGACTATGCTCATCTTGGTTAGTGAAACTGAATGGTCACAAGGGGCAGACGTAAGATGACTAAGGTATATGATTAATAATGCAATCATGCTTGATTTTAGAGGTTCTTTGCCTTTCACACATGGGATTAGAAAATGATCGAGTTTCACACATGTAAATGTAACCTATACAAATGTTACACATGTGAACACATTACCATGCTTGTGTCAAAATCACAAGGAGTAAATGAGTTAGATGTGTTTAGACCTTTTGGATGTCTTCACAAATCTCTCAAAATCTTAAAAATTTCATACATGAAACTAAACATCTTGATGCTTATCATTTATTTTTAGAATTTTGAACAGCTCGGATCACGAATTGAGGGTCCACATAAGCGCAGAAAACTAACTTTTAAGTTATATATTCTTCACAAATTACTCAAAATCTATAAAAATTGAAGATAATCATTTTCTAAATTTCAAGGTTTTTAGTTTTGTTATGAATAAATTGAATGGTTTAGATAACATATATGAGTCCCACAAAAATGATGAAAAAATAAATGTGGTTATGGGGTCCACAAGAAAAAACAATCATGGCGTGAGAGGAGTCTTAAAATTAATAATGCATGAGATTGTATTAATCATGTTATTAATCAATTGTTCAAACCTGCGATGTGGCCAATTATTGTCGAAGTCAAATTTAAGGATGTGCCGCAGCAATGGCCATTCAACTTAAGGATTCGGATCATCAATAGATGGGCCAGAGGCCATGATGAGTTCCACACATCCCACTCAAAAGGATGCATGCAAGAGGCCACACGATCCGAACTCTTGAAACCAACCCAAGTCAACGTTTTGGAGAGACGGGAATCCACAAAAGGCAGCTCTAAAACAACAGCTATGTTGCTATTTTTTTGCTAGAAGTACTACTTCTGGGGCAAATCAAGTAGTAATCTTTCTGTTTTGGATACGTTCTATCGGAAGATTTTTCCTCAGATTTTTCCTCAGTTTTATTATAAATAAACTGGATGGTTTAGATAACATATATGAGTCCCACAAAAATGATGAAAAAATAAATGTTGTTATGGGGTCCACAAGAAAAAAAAATCATGGCGTGAGAGGAGTCTTAAAATTAATAATGCATGAGATTGTATTAATCATGTTATTAATCAATTGTTCAAACCTGTGATGTGGCCAATTACTGTCAAAGTCAAATTTAAGGATGTGCCGCGGCAATGGCCATTCAACTTAAGGATTCTGATCATCAATAGATGGGCCGGAGCCCATGATGAGTTCCACACATCCCACTCAAAAGGATGCATGCAAGAGGCCACACGATCCGGACTCTTGAAACCAACCCAAGTCAACGTTTTGGAGAGACAGGAATCCACAAAAGGCAGCTCTAAACAACAGCTATGTTGCTATTTTTTTGCTAGAAGTACTACTTCTAGGGCAAATCAAGTAGTAATCTTACTGTTTTGGATACGTTCTATCAGAAGATTTTTCCTCAAATTTGCCTTCCTTTTTCACAGTGTATTTAAACTACTTACCAGCAAAGTAACCAAACAGAAGCTACGAATTGAATGAGATAACTGAAACTTATTGGTGATTCAGAACTGAGAACCCCATCAAAGCATTCTTCACTTCTTTTTTTGCGGGGTACCAGATGGAAGGGATAGACAATAGTTTGGCAATTGGAATTGATCTTGGTACAACTTATTCATGTGTGGGTGTATGGAAATATGATCACATTGAGATCATACCAAACGATCAAGGAAATCGAATCACACCTTCGTGTGCGGCCTTTACTGATGAGATGCATTTAATTGGAGATGATGCGGTAAATCAAGCTTCCTTCAATTCAATCAACACCATCTTCGGTGAGTTAGCAAAATCTTGAGCATCTTCTTTATAGGATCTGTCTCAAACTGATTTCTAGTAGTTATCTCCCTGCAAAATCCCTTCTTTCTTTTTTTTTTCTTTTTCCTTTAAGATTTGTTGCCTAATGACTTTGGATTTAAATAAAACCATGTTGCAGATGTTATCTATTTTTTTTTAATTTACTTTTTGGTGAACAGTTGGTTCAATCATTATGCTCAATCAACATACAATTGTTCTTAATTATGATGATATCTAGAAGAGAATTTTACAGGAAAATTCCCCGTATGTGGATGTTGCACGAAATGGTTCCCCTTAGTTGGGACCTTACAAAAGGGTTCCTTCATTTCATTTTTGTTTTTTTTTTCTTACTTTGACTAGGGCGATACTAGCATCACTCGTCTCTGACTGGGGCGAAGCTAGCGTCGCTCCACCTTTCTTATGAAAGGTTTTATGTCCAAGGTGGAAGCGGGCAAATCTTTCAAAAGGCGATCGAGCTAGTGGGCAGTGACGCAAGGTGATGCATTGGTGGGGAGGAAGAGGAGGAGGAGGAGGAAGATTTGGATGCCATGGTCCTGGGGAGCCTCACCGCCGGGAGTCCTGATTTTGCTTCCGAGCGTCAAAGTTGGGTCAAACGTTGTTGGAATGACCTAAAATTCGACGTAGAGCCCTTTGGAAGTATGTAGAAGCCACCCATGTGCTTTGCTTGATAAGTGATGGCCTCGGTGGTTCTCGCCGCAAAGAAGCTCGATTTCGCTGCTCTAGAGTTGATGGAGGGTCAAACGGTGTGGGTTTGACTTGAAATTTGACATGGAGCCTTTTGGAGGTGTTCTCAGTCCATCCGTAGGCTTTAATCAAAGATTTGATATCTTTGACATTGTCACCGCCTGGAGCTCCTGCTCAGCCACTGAAGGAGTGAAGTTAGGCCGAATGGTGTTGAAATGGCCTGAAACTTCATGTGTACCCTTCTTTTGGCTATTTTGAAGGATCTCGCAATTTTTATTTGATTATGGTAAGATCTGACGCTTGAAGAAGTTTTGCCTGTTTGTAGTAGAATGTGACTCCATGTAGCTTTTGATGTTAAAGAGGCAAAGCGACATTTTTGGTGTCAACAAATGCGCCTCGAGGTACAGCGACGATTTTCATAGCTTTTGCAATCGACAGGCCTCGAAGAAAACTTTGAAGGAGAGATTCTGACATGACCAAGAGTGTTTGGGCATTTTTCTTTTAATAGAGTAGCCTTTTGAGTTTCTAAGGGAGATTTTATGGCAATGAGAGAGATCACGTACCATCTCAAGGCAAAGTTTTGAAAATGACATTTGGATTTGGTTTTTGGGTTTTGGATTTTTCTTTTTGACCTTGTGAATCTAAAGGCTTTATGTGGCGCATTAGGCGGTCAAGAAGGGTTTTTTGGTTTTTGACCTTGTGACCTAACAAGCTGTATGTGGCAGGTTAGGGGTTCAAGTTTTGGATTTTGATTTTGGCCTTGTGACCTAGCAAGCTGTATGTGGCAAGTTAGGGGACCGAGATTTGATTTTTGGTTTCGGCCTTGTGACCTAACAAGCTGTATGTGGCAAGTTAGGGGACCATGGTTTGGTTTTTGGTCACTCTTTGGGATAATTTTGGGTCCACTGGAGTGGTTTGGGTTTTTGTGGAATGTCAATTTCAAGATTTTGGCTTAATTTGGTTCATGAGGTTGGATGGTTTGGATTTTTGGAAATTCACGAGGCTTGGATTTTTCTTTGTATGGCCCAATCAATTCAAAAGAGGTATGGAACCATTTTTGTATGATCTTAGTAAAAGGAATTTTGACTAAAAGCCACTTTTAGTGTCTAGGTGGTCAAACCTGGCTCATGTAGGCTAATCAATGGGACTTTAAGCTTTAAAGATAGCTTAGATCTCATGTGGTGTCATTTTTGTAAGGAAAATCTAAAAATATCTCTTTTGGGTAGAGAATCTAAAAATATCCTTACTTGGAGAAGATCTCTCAAGTTTCCCTTATTTTGGGAGAGATTTTCTCAAAGTATCTTTCTTTTGGGAGAAGATATCTCACATTCCCTTTTTTTTTTTTTTTTTTTTTTTGAGAGAATTCCTCAAAGAATCTTATCTTTAGGAGAGAATATTTCAAATCTCCTTTCTTTTAGGAAGGTTGCTAATTTGTAGCACTTACCTCCTAGCTTTTCTCTTTGTTTCCTCTTTTGGTTTGCTCTCTCTTATAAAAGCAAAGGAGATTGGATCACTTGCTCTTGTTACTTTCTCTTTTTTTTTTCAAAAGTCTTCAAGATTGCTCCAAGATCAAGAACCCTTTTTCTTCAAGGATCTTCAAGTTCTTCTTCTTCTTCCTCCATGGCTTCAAGTATGTTTTCTTTCTTCATAAGAAATTCCATGTAGAAGTAGAGAAAAAAAGTTCCTTTCTTTTCTTTTCTTTTTCCTTTCTTCTCTATTTTTTTTTCTATCCTTTTATTTCTTTTTCACGTGTTTCTTTCTTATCTCTTTTTTTTTTTTACACGTTTTTTTTTTCATTTTTTTCTCTTTTTTTTTCTTTGTATGTGACTGTACAGACAGGACCGTACGGTCATGGCCGTAAGGCCACGTGGCTTGTGGGCCAACGTAGATTTCTTTTTTGTTGGAAGAGGTTCCTCCTTTTTTTTTTTTCTTTCCCCCTGTTTTGCTCATCATAATAACGAGGTTTATGCAATCCAAGATGTTCATGCATTTTTTTTTGTTTGATGCATCAAATAAAAGGCTAGGGTTTCTAGGTCAAGCCAACATGAATTTTGACTTGAACAAAGTTTGATTGGTTTGACCAAGTTGGGTTGGGATTTGTCAAACTTTTGTTAAGTTTTTCCTAGCATCTAATGCATGATAATTTCTTTTCTATACATGATTTTTTTTGTAAATTGAATTGGGAGCATGATGATGATGCACACCTGAAAATCTTTTGTAAGTTTTGGGATTTGGAGCTCCCAGCAATGTTGAGCCCTTTCCTAGTCTTGCGTTGTTTCAAGGAGCTTTGCAAGTTTTGGAGTCTGGAACTCACAGCAATGTTGAGCCATTTTCCAATTTTACGGAGATTTTGAGAAGATTTGCTTGGTCTAGCAGCAATGTTTGAGTTCGAACCTTCTTTGAGAATCCTCCAATAACTATGAATTCGCAGCGATGTTGAGCTCATCTTCAAGCTTCCTATCTTTTTCGAGGTGTTTTCCTTTTCTTCGGAATTGCCTCGGAATCATGCCAAAATTTCGCTAGGAATTTTTAGTAAAATTTTGTCACTTTGGTGTTAGATCTTTTCTTTTGCAAACTTTGCAGGTGGTTCCTCCAGAACAGACAAAGGTAAGGGCCCTATTACCGATGCACCTCGCCGGGCTACCAGATCTTCCAATGTGGCCGTTCAGCAGGCCTAAGATTAGGTCCAGGTCGTCGAGAGGAATTTGGAAGAATGCGACTCGCTCAACCGAGTTGAGGCGAGACAGCGATTGATCGCCCTCAAGGATGAGGAGTTTTACAAGATCATGGCAAGCAACCGTCCTTGGGTCATGGATGATTAGAGCATCGTACCCAAGCCTACCTTTTTCTTTGGTGATGCAGTCCTTGACGACTTGACATACCAAAGGAGATGTTTTCAGTCTCTTACACAACTGATGGTGAGGAGAAAACTGTTTTTTACCTGGTCGCCTTTCGATCGCACTGTCTCGATCATGATTCTTTCTCCCACATGTTCTAAGAGGGAGGATCCTCCAAGCTGGATGAAGAGGACCAATGCGATCAAAACCGGGATTTTTGTTGGCGGTTCTTCCAGCTATTCAGAGAAGTCGCCTGTCTGTATGGACATGTTGATGCCAGCTAGCTGCTACCAAGGTTCTAATTATCTGTCGGTTGATTTAAGACCGGTGGGCCTTGGCATTTTCAAGGGTGACGGCAGCAATTCGGTGAAGCCTTTTCAACTTCGTGGCCGTTTCAGTGCTAACTCAAGCTGGGAGTCATGGACTGATCACATCCTGCAGGTTGGCGGGGCCATACTGAAGGAGGCCGAGATCTTCGATGCGGTTCGTGCTTTTCGAAAGACCATAGTTTTCTCCGATAAAGCCTTCATGGCCATGTTGGAGTCATTCCTTCCACAAACCAATACCTTCGTTGTCACGAATGGTGAGATTGGTTTTTCTTTAAAGGAACTGAGCGCCATCACCGGGCTGCCCATCCTCGGTAAACTCTATGAGGAGTTCATGCCTATTGACAGCGTCCTTAAGGAGCAATCTGAGGAGTTCAAGTTTTTATACTTTCAGCTTGTCGCCTTTTACAATTTTTTGAAGGAGAAGGAGGGCTCGAAAGTTAGGTGCAGCAGTCGGAAGAATTTTAGCTCTTCATCCCCCAATTTCTTTTACAGTGAAGAGTCTTCGGGGAGTATGACCCAAGAAGCCAGGGCTAAAACTCCAGGTTAGAAGAAGATCTCCGTAATGTGAGAAAATTTGAAAGAATTCTTCGCAAGCACAAACGCCATTTGTTCTGACATTGCACTGCGGAGTGATTTGGTTGTTTACCTCACTTATTGGCTATGTGAGGCTGTTTTCACTGGAGGAGATGGAACACACATCAGGTCGCACTGCATTTTTCCCGCTTGTCAGGTGGCATTTAGAGAGCGGCTTGCTTTGGTGCCCGCTCTTTACTCCTATTTGCTCACCGAATTGCAGGCTGCTGCCTTCCTGGTTTGGCTTGGGCTTCCCATGAATAGGGTATTTTCAGCCCATATCTTCTATTCGTGGTATGTATACCACTGTCCTGGTTTCCACCAATTGGGTGCTACATAAGATGATGACCCATTCATGATTCGGTTGGCTAGAGGGACAGCCATTTCCGAATCTCTTTTATCCGCCCGTTTGAGGATCCGACTGTTCAGGGATGTCGAAATTGGGCAGTCATCGGTGAAGCTTTCTCCGGATTTGTGGAAGAAGGCTTTTGATTTTGGTGTCTCCCGTGATTCGACTAGGGCAGGGTCGGGGAGACATTATTCTTTGACCAACGTGGAGAAGGCGTGGCTTTTCAACATACGTGTTAGTACGATGGTGTACCATAGACATCTTTTCATCGACATCCAGCCGTATGTTCTTTCACGTTTTGCCTTGCAGTTGGACTTCTCTCAGGGCGTTATTGGAGCGCCTTCAAGTAAAGTGAAGCGCTTTGGAGGTTTGTAGGATGGGAGGAATGCATGGCCTTTTTATAGTGCGGAGGACACTACCGCCATGATTTCCTATCCTGAGTTGCCCACTTTCCGGAATGTTGGCTTCACGAAGTGGTTCGCGGAGAGCTTTTCAGTGTACCGGGGGCTTTCCAAGAAGGAGCATGATATAAAACAGTCTCCTGGGAAGGGTCTTGGCAGATTGGATGGCGGCCGACGAGAGGAAGTTTTGGCTTTCCTTTCGGGAGAAAAGCATAAGATAGGCTTTCTTGGTGAACAAGACGTCATCAAATCAGGAGCTGTACAAGAGGTATCTAGTGAGGTCTTGAAACAACTGGAGGAGGCGGAGATCGATGCTTGGATGCAAGCAGAGTGAACGAAGGCTTCCATGGAGTCTACTGGCAAGAGCAGACCATACAGTGAGGACTCTACCGAGAGGCTTGATTTTGATGGCAGGGTGGGTATCTCAAGTAAACCGTCCCATAGAAGCAAGAGGAAAAGAGGACATCGCCGAAATAAGAGACGGCACGAAGACTCTCTTGATCTGGAAGTCCCTCTCACCATTGCTGAGGAGGGGTCAGGGGATGCTGATGAACCTCCAGAAAAGAGGAGCTGAGAGGAAGAGATCATTGATGATGGTATGCTTTTCCCTTTTCTCTTTCCATTTCTTTTCTTTCGTGAGATTTTTTGTTTTGATCCGCTGCCTTCTTTTCTTTTAGCGGAAGATGATGACTTGATGATGCCTTAGATTCCGGCCGATGAGGCGGTGACGGATCCCATCGTGGCATCTGGGGAAGAACTAAAGGACTCTGGAGTGGTTCCAGAATCTTCGCATGGTATGATTTTCTTTGCTTTTTCACCTTTTCGTTTTTCTTTGCCGCCACTTGCTGACATATTTTTGTCTTCTTGCCAGAGGATTCCGACAACTTTGAACCATCCATGGATGGAACTTTTGATGATGCTCGGGATGAGTTTATGGAGGCAGAAAGTTCTCCGCCGGTTGTCGAAGAAGGTATTTTGTAGTAATAATCAGGATATTGATTTTCGACAAGATCATATTCATACGTTTTCGTCTTTCATTAGCAGGTTGTGAAGCAACAGGAAAAGTCCCTCCATCTTCTTCGGGTCCAGAGAAGGGGGTGCCCACGATTGATCCTGAAGTAGGGGCTACTTCTAGTTTTGGCTCGGTAGAGATGAAACCTCATGATGAGATTCCTTCGCCATCATCTTCGATTGGACTGAGTTTGTTGACTGTCCCTCCAATGAAGCATGATAGAGGTAATTGGCCGATGGAACGGGGTGAGACTTCATCCAAACCGTCTCTTCAATATGCGAAGAGAGTACTAAAGAGCGTCTTGAGTTCTTGGATCGAGACTCTCTCTTCTGGCCACTTGGAAGCTGGCTTTAGCATGATCAAGCATGTACAGGACATTCTTGCTCACAGCAAAGAAGTCGGTCTAGACGTTGCAAGTGCCTAGGCTTTTGTTAACGAAGTCATTGCTTTGGGCAACAAGTGGACTAAGACCAAGAGCTTCCCACATGGTGACTTCTTCAATGAGATGTTTGTCAAGCCTTCCAACGAAGTCAAATCTGAAGTGGATGAGATTTCGCGGACTTGGAAGCAGTTCATTTCGGGAGAGGAACGTCACCGAGTTGGCTATCATTGAGCTGACACAGGACCTGCACCATCTTAATAGGGAGGTCATCGAGGCCAGGTAGCGTCTCGAACTTTTGAAGGGACAAGCTGCTGCCAAATGGGCTGCCAGTATGGAAGCTTACGATAGAGGGGGCTCTCATTCGCCAGGTTGAGGAAGCTGATAGCAACTTTAGGAGGAAGACTTAGGAATATGAGCGATGGCAAATTCTCTTGGAAGAACTTCCTCGTGCTGAAGAAGGGTCGCGGCGTTCTGTCGCATTTTATGGTAAAGTTTTGAAGAAGCGTGGCCTGGAAGCTTTAGAGGCTAAGGCCAAAGGTTTGCTTGAGGAGCTGAATCTTTGGCTGAAGACCATGTCAGACTGAGCTCCTGATTTGTAACAAACTGTTTTCTTCTTCTTTCCTTTGGTACCTCCATGTATAAGCATTTTTGGCACCTCTCTCCTTGTATTCCATCGTTTCACTTAAGTTCTTTTCCTTTAATGAAAATAAGTAAAAGTTGGATGGGAATGTTTGTTTGATAATCTGATCAAAAGGTTGTCATTTTGTGAAAATCTTTAGTCAACAGGTTATTTTGGGCATGAAAGCCAGGTTTTGTGGCGGAAACCTGGTTTTTTTATGGCTTGAAAGCCAAATTTTAAGATGGCGTGAAAGCCGAAATTTTGTGGCATGAGAGCCAAAAGGGTTTTGTTTGTGTCATGGAAGCCAAATTCTGGTTTATGGCATGAGAGCCAAAATTTTATTTTTGGCACAAAAGCCAGATTTTGTGGCATTGGAGCCAAAATTTTGTGGCATGGAAGCCGGTTTTGATTTTCTTTGGCAAGAAAGCCGAATTTTGCGGCGTGAAAGACAAGTTTTGGTTTTATGGCATGAGAGCCAAATTTTTATTTTTTGTTTGGCATGAAAGCCAGGCTTTATGACATGGGAGCCGAAAATCTTTTTTTGTTTGGTGTGAAAGTCATATTTTTGGCATGAAAACCGAATTTTTTTAAAACCAAGTTTTGTTTTGTTTGAGTGGAAGCCAAATTTTTTTATTTTTTGGCATGAGAGTCAGGTTTTGTTCTGTTTGGCATAAAAGCCATTTTTTTTATTTTTTATTTTTGTCATGAAAGCCAGGTTTTTTTGGCATAAAAGCCTGGTTTTGGGTTTTTTAAAATGCAAGTATCGACTAAGAGCCGCCTCCCTGCTGAATGATATTGCGAGTATCGATAGAATGTCACCTCCTTGCTCATTCGATTGTGAGTATCAAAGGAATGTTGCTTCCTCACGGATTTGGGTGCAAGTATTGACTAAGCGTCTCCTTCCTGCTTTTTTCAAAAAAAATTGTTTTGTGGGTATCGATGAATATCACTTCCCCACGATTTTTGAAATTTTAGGTTTTTTCGAACCCTTTTTTTTTGTTTTGAAATTTGAGTTGTGGATATCAACTGAAACGTTGCGTCTCCACCTTTTCTTTTTTTTTTTTGAAATTTTGCAAGTATCGTCTAGGTGTCGCTTCCTTATGATTTTGAGGTTTTAGAAGTATTGAATGGGGTTCGCATCCTTCCGATTTTTTTTGGATTTTACGAGTATCGACTGAACGTCGTTTCCCCGTTGTCTTTTGAAAAACCATTTTTATTTAAAGACACAAGGGTCGTAAATTTTTACTCAACCATTTTTGGTGGTAAAAGTCGGGGTGGACTAGGGTGGAAATCCCTGGGTCCTGATTTTTGTTTCAAACCATAAATTTTTGGGTTCAAAGATCGGCAATTTTGGTCAAGTAAGCATTGTTTTGAGGTTTTTTAGGAACTTCACCATAAAGATGAAAATTCCAAAAGGAGTGGGTTTGACGAGCAAGTACCTAGGAATAGGCTTTGGCCACACAGGCATCGCTCTGACCTGATAGAGGAAGTTTTCATGGGTAGTACCGCTTCAAAAACTTGCTGTTGATGGGCGGCATACATCTATCGCCCTCCGTATTTAGAAGAGCGCATGCGCCATTGGAGAAGACTTTGTCAATGACGAATGGTCCCTCCCATTTTGGTTCGAATTTTGCTTTTGGATTTGTGGGCAAAAACCATTAGCCCTTTTACTGCAAGAACCAAGTCGCCCTTTTTGTGGGTGCGTTGCCTGACTTTCTTGTCGAAAGATCCTGCCATGCGTGCTTGGTAAAGCTCGACACTTTGTAGAGCTTCGAGCCGTCTTTCATTGAGATTATCAAGTTCTTAGAGTCTCAATTTGACATTGCTTTCTTACGTCATGTCATTTTGTAAAGATATCTTTAAGAAAGGAATTTGTACCTCTAGAGGGACAACAACTTCACATCCATAGACCAAGGAGAATGGTGTGCTATGGGTTGGTCCTCGAACGGTGGTTCGATAGGCCTATAAAGCTTCAGGCAGTTTGTCGCTCCAATTTCTTTTGTGACTAGAGACCATTTTCTTGAGAATTTTACAGAGTGTCCTGTTGAAAGCTTCTATTAGTCCATTCGTTGCCAGATTATACAGAGTCGAAGGACAACTTTGGGTTTTGTATTTGTCGTAGAACCTGTAGAATCTATGATTCTGGAATTGTGGTCCGTTATCATGGACGAATCACTTAGGTATGCCGAAGCGACAAATGATGTTGGTGCGCAAGGATTGAAGGACTAATGAAGTCTTCATTTCACTGAACGCAAATGCTTCTGACCACTTGGAGAAATAATCCGTAGCGGCGAAGATGAAGCGATGACCTTTTCTTGATAGGGGAGAGATAGAACCTATGATGTCCATACCCCAGGCTTCAAAAGGCCACGAGATCGCTGTAAGATGTACCCATTCTGGAGGCATGTGTACATAATCTCCATGTACTTGGCATTGTTGGCCGCTTTTAGCAAATTGCATTGCGTCAGCTACCATGGTAGGCCAATAATAACCGAACCCTTTTTTATCTGATCGTAGATCTTAGGACCAGCCTGATGGGCTCCACAAAGACCAGCATGCACTTCTTTGAGTGTTTCTTCAGCCTCTTGTTGCGACAAGCAGCGTAGAAGTACTCCATTGAAGGATTTTATGTAAAGCATTTTTGAAGGAATGTCCAAATAAAAGTTTGGGGCTCGTCTTTGAATGCTCAGCTGCTCTTTTCGATCTTCAGGTAGAATTCCGAACATAATATAATCAATGAACGGATCCCTCCAGTCGCCAATTGGAGTTTTAAGGATGGAAATCCGACTTTTGACCACTCGGTGGCATTCGGCAACTGCTTGGTGCCTGTTGAGAGGAGGGAGAATCCTTCTTTGACATACTGTAATTTTTATGTTTTCCCCTTATTGGATTGCCATAGATGCAGAGAGTCCAGCCAGGGCATCTGTACAGATGTTTTCACCTTTGCGGATGTGGGTGAAGTGACAGATGTCAAACTTTTGACGAAGCGACTGCTGCTTGTTGTAGTAAGATAACAGATCAGGCTTCCTGATTACATATTTCTGATTCATCTGATTGACAATCAGTTGAGAATCCCCAAAGGCTTCCGGCATGGTGATGCTGGATTCGAGGGCGAGTTCTTTTGTCGGGGCTAACAAAGAGAATGCCAATTCCCGATATCAGCTTTCCTCTTTCATTTGTCCTGGTTATACCATCGAAGGACATGTTCCAAGAGGATTTGACGAGGAAGTCTCCACGTTGTAGACAGGTTCGTCTGGTAGATCATCCCTAAGTGGAGAATCCTTAGGCAGTGGATGCTCTGCGAGAAAGTCAGCTAGAGCTTGGCCTTTGATCGTTTTTTGTGGTACATATCTAATGTCAAACTGTGACAGAAGGATGGACCATTTTGCCAGTCGGGCATTGAGGGAACCTGCTTTTGTGACAAGGACCTTTAAGAGATTGATCCTCGAAATTAGGTATATTGTGTTGGACAATAGATTGTGACGTAGCTTTAAGAACAATGTCGGAGAAATTTGTTATGCAACATAAACCTGTCTCCTTCGAAATTGAAGAAAGCGTATGCTCCATTAGAGAAGGCTTTGTCAATGATATAAGGCCTTTTCCATCTTGATTCATAGTTGATTTTAGATGTATGAACGAGAATCAATGGCTTTTTAACCGCGAACACAAGGTCACCTTTCTTGAATGACTTTGTAGGGTTTGGATCATCAAGAGCGATGTTGAGATCCGGTATGTGGTGGATACTCTCTATCAAGGAAGACTCAATGTCGTCACCTTCTTGTTCGATGGATGACCCACCATGTTGTCAAGAGAGATATTTAAGTCTGGTACAAGATACCTTCCTTCAAATGGTCCAAGTACTGGACATGTTGAAGATGCTTCAAAAGTGTGGAAGATGGAAGACGTGGTATCTTCTTCTTCTGTTTCTGAATCAGTGTCTATGTCTTGCATGATTGACACCAAGGAGACAGTGAACTTGCCCCCAGTCTTTTCTTTTGTCCTCTTTGCTTTGGTTGTGGTGACCAAAGGCTTTGATGTTTTGAGAGAGATCACAAAGGGAGCTTGACTGCTTACTTCGAGTGCTTCTTGAGAAGGGTCTTTGTTTGGAAGATCATCCTCGAGATCAAGAGGTTGATCCTTCTCATTTGCTGAAAATATTTCTGCAGCAGCATTGCCGTCTTTAGTGATTGCATTGCATGGAGCATTTTTCGGGAACAAGTCATGAACAGCATCCAGCAATTTTTCTTCTTTGTTGAGTATTTCATTGGTCCAGACATCTCCTATGAGATTGGGTATTTGAGACCAATTGACTGGGTTTTCATTGAAGAAGACTTCATCGGTCAAAGCTCCTTCATAGTGATCAGTCGGTAGAGGTTTGAATTCTGATGTCAAAGTTTCAAGAGACGAAGGCTGAGAAGATGATATCTCAGTGGGAGTCACCCGAGAAAATGTAGCTTCGAAAGATATGCTACCATACGTAGTATGAGAGTTTGCAGCTTCGGCAGATGGAGCTTCCCTTGTTATCGCATTGCAAGCAACTCCGATAGAAGATGCCTCCAAAATGCATTGTCGGGATTCAAACTCGTCCTCAAATGTAAGAGGATCATCAACCCAACAACTTTCTTTATTTTCCAGGGTTAACGGAGGAGATATTTGCAGATTTTTCGGGATTTCTGGTTTTGGATTATGACAAAGTTGATTGATGCGATCCTGCTCTTGTTCTATGGCAAGTTGTTGTAAGATCCTCGCATATTCTTTGAGATTGGGCATAAGAGCCAAATTTTCTTCTCCGTTTGCCCCTTGTGGTTCAACATTATTGGGTTCCACTGGGGCATTGGCGGGTGCTGGATTGACAGCATTTTCTTGAATAGCCTCTTGGTCTTCTTCATCATCAGACCAGGATCCTTGTGGCTGTAAGGGATTATACCAGATTACTGGCATAAGGTGAAATTCGGAAATCCATTCTTCATCGGAGAGGTATTCTCCTGTTTCAAGGGATTCCTCCCACTCATCAGTGTCACTGGCAATGTCACTGGACCAGTATCCATCCATGGAGAATCCAATTACTGAGTTGCAAGAGTATGATGCCCCCTCCGTAGTCTCATTTATGAGCTGTGGTGGCATGAAATCACTGAGAGTTAATTTTCTTACCGCTTTTGAAGTCTTGGGAACAGACTCTTCTGTTACCCCTAGTGAGGCGGTAGAGGAAGTCACTGCTCTTTCAATGACTTCTTATTTTGGTTGAGCTTTCTCCTGCTATTTGAGCTTTCAGAGTCGTCCCCTAGCTTGCCTTCGCTGTTGAGTAGTCGGCTTTGTTTTTACGACCTCCCAATTTTCATATTTAAGGAGATCGGGATGCACCCATGTGGGCTGTCCATCTAGTGTTGGGTAAGGAACCAACTCTTGGGACGTTTGGGTCATTTTTATCACCTTTAAGGAAGTAGTGATCTTCTTCTTTGGTGATTTTGGCATTTGTCCACATGACACCATTTTGACGGAGGCAGGCCCATAATTTTTGTCAAAGGTGATGACTTCGTTTTTCCACATCTTGTTGATCTTTTCTCTCACAACAAAGCATTGATTGAGAGGATGTGAGACCATCTAGTGGTATGGGCAATACTGAGGATCGTTGGTTTTACCAATATCTCCTGAACTTTTGGGGTCATGCAAGGTGAGTTTTTCATTTGCCAATTGAGCCCCAAATATTTTTTCAACATCTTCATCGAACGGGTATTTCTTCTCTACTCGTTCTTTGAAGGCATCAGAGAGTTTAGGTCTCGTACCTGCGGCTTTGTTTTCAGCTTTCTTTGGCGGCTGAGGGGCTGACTTGGTTTGCACATTGAGAACCTCATTTTTCTTTGGCTTTAAGGTTGCAATGGCCGTCGGCTCTTTCTTTGATGATTTCTGACTGTTAAGGTCTTTGATCACCGTTTTAGCCTCCATGGATGCTTCTAGGAGTTCTCCTAGGTTCTTTGATTTGTTGCTGATGATCATGGAGCGGATCTTTGCTCTCATGTTGTAACGGCATATGTAGACCAACGACTCCTGTGGCAATACATTTGAGCATTTGTACGCCATCGCCTTCCACTTGTGAATGAAGTCGTAGGTTGACTCATTCTTTCCCTGTTTTCGAATGCAGAGCTAAGCCATAGTAACATGATGATCCTCACCTTTGAAATGGGTCAGGAAATGTGTCTCTAGCATGGTCCAGTTTTGAATGGAATCTTCCGGCAGAGTGGAGTACCAATCAAAGGCTGTACCTTTTAGGGTGCTTGCAAAGAGATGAATCTTGAGAGCATCTTGATCCACAATAGCTCCCGTTAGGATTTCGAAGTGGATGACGTGCTGTTTGGCTGAACCTTTCCCCGTATATGTTTGGAGAGTAGGTTGCTTAAATTTTGCAAGGAACGGAACCATGTCCATCCATTAATGATATGGTGGCTTGATTTCATAATCCTTTAGTGTATCATCTTCTTTTGTTTTAGCGAGGATATCGTCAAAGTCCTTTTTGGTAAGGGCGCGTGACTCGTCTTCCCTACCATTTGCCTCATCATTTAGAGGGACTTCATTATTTGGCGGATGTTGGAAAGTGAGAAGGAGGTTTTCCATCAGAACCCTATTCTCTGCTGCCTTTGCTCCATCTTCTGGATGCGTAGAGCCATGTCATCGTGCGACAGAGGTTGCTCGAAGTTTGTGACCAGGACATTCACCCTTCGAGAGTCGAATGAGGATACTGTCTTGGTGACTGAGCTGGAGCCCATTCTTTTGGATGAAGAGTCCGAGCAATTATCACTCCGGTGTCCTTAACTTGAAGGAGTGGAAGAGTCCTTCTGATGTCTTTGTGTCCGGGAGACACTGCAAGTCACGGCCATCTAACATGAATCTTGGTTGCTGACTTCTGTGGTCTTTTGATTTCGCCAACCATATGGACAGTAGCAACTTGGTCGGGTTTTTCTTTTTCGACCCATTTTTGAGAGACACTGCTGGAGTCTTTGCTTCTCCAGTCTCTTTTGTCGATATGCCGCGCAGCGACGTATGCGACGAGCAATTTGAGCTTCAGTTAGCTCTAGCTGTGCTCTAGCAATAAAGGATGTAGTCCCTCGTGTGCAGCAGTCAAGCTTATCTTCTTTAAAGATTGGCATGGACAGGATCTGAACGCGGTCCTTCGCCTGTCGCAATGAAGCTTTAAATTTTGCAAGTTCGGCCACTGTTGAGATGAAGGGTCGTGTTGTAGGAGAGCAGGCCATGACTGGTTTTTGCAAAGGCCTGGTGATACATGATTTGATTTTGGGCTTGTAGGAGCAAGCCGACTCATGCTGAGTTGATTTTATTGTTTGGCAGAGGGTAAGTTTCTCCTTTTTCATGTAAAAGAGAGGGTAGAACCGGTTCTCCTTGAGAGGGGCCAGGTATGCTGACTTCGTAGATGTTCAGGACCTCCTTTGTTTTGGTGAAGGTCTCAGTGACCAAGTCTTGGGGCAGACCTAGTTTCTTGCAGTCTGAGGTTTTGTGGGGTTGCCATGGGCTTCAGGTTTTTTTTATGATTGCCCTTGGTGTCATGGCAGTGACATGTTTAGGGGCGGTCTTCTGCTTCTTGGTAGGTGCGGTTTCTTCTAAGGGGAGTGGGAATAGTCCCAGCGACCCGAAGATGAAAGTTCGGGGAGTGGAGGTTGACCCGGTGTTTTGAGAGTTGCCGAGGGAGATGACGCTTCAGCAACTGGCAGGGCGCTTGTGAGTATGCTTGTTTTGCTTCTCTTGAAGCATGAGTTGGTACTTGTTCTCATCAAAGGTGATGGTCAATGAAGCTGCCATTGTTAGTTTAGAAAACTTCTAAAACATGACCACATCCATTAGTAATCACAAGAATATGGTGATCATAAATGGAAAATACTATGGTTTTGTCTTTTCAAATCGCTCAAGGGGCATGGCTCGTCCTGAGCATAATGAAGAAGGCAAAACGCCATAGAGGGTACAATTGTTCTAAACGCAAGTGTGGTCGGCTCAAAATTAGCGTTCTTGTGATTGTTAGAAGCAATTGTAAACCTTAATTCAAATTACCGAGAAGCAAGGCTCACTCAAGGTAAAATGATATAAGGTTGGAGTTACAAATATGTCGGTCGCGAATACAGTAGACCCGAAAGGGCGTAGTAGCACCGCTAGGCACAAATGTTGCAAATTGCATCCTTGGAATGGACACGAGTTGGGATTTTTTGAAAGGCCAAGATTGGATTCATAAAAGAAAGCAAATGGTATTCCAATTCGAATATATGCTCAAACATTTCTGCGAGCACTAGATTAGAAAGGGAAGGAACCAAAATTTCTCGAATGTGAACCCAAAACTGACAAAAGTTTTTTTTTTTTTTTTTTTGAAAGGGTCAAAATCAAGTTCATTGAAGGGAGCAAATGGTATTACAATCCGAATACAGGCTCAAACATTTTTACGAACACTAGATCCAAAAGGGAAGGAACCGGGATTTCTTGGATCTGAACTCAAAAATGAAAGAAGTTTTTTTTTGTTTAAAAAAAATTTTTTGAAGATTTTTTTTTTGTACACATAGGTCTCCAATTCGGTCTTATGAAACTTTAGTAGATAGATCAGCCCCGAGGTAAGGGTAGGATTGCTTAATGAACCCGTTTGAAGGACTCTTACCTTTAATACTCTGGACAATGTTTTTCTTAGTTCCACTTTGGTCAAAGAACGCAATTGGTGCAATCTTAGTGTTTTTTTTTTTTTTGAAAGATTACTAATAGACCCATCAAAGAGTGAAAATGGCCCCTCCCAATCCGAACGTCAGTTCAGCGATTTCTGCGAGCTGTTGTCTGAAAAGGAAAGAACCACAGTTTCTCCAATCTGAATCCAAAAGAGAGAAATCTGTTTTTTTTTTCAAAATCTGAAAAGTTCGAAATCAGATTTTTATTTTTTAAGATCCCTATCAGACTCATCAAAGAGAAAAGATGGCCCATTCCCCGATATGAACAATAGCTACAAACATTTCTGTGAGCTATCAAGTTCCAAGAGGAAATGATCAAAGTTTCTCAAAGTTCAATCCAAAAATGAGAAATCAGATATTTTTTTGTTGTATTTTTTTTTTTTTTTTTTTTTGAAAGATCACTAATGGACCCATCAAAGAGTGAAAATGGCCCCTCCCAATCCAAACGTCCGCTCAACGATTTCCACGAGCTATTATTCGAAAATGAAAGAACCAAAGTTTCTCCAATTTGAATCCAAAAGAGAGGAATCCTTTTTTTTCCTCAAAATCTGAAAAGTTTGAAATCTGATTTTTTTTAAAAGATCCATATCGGACTCATCAAAAAGAAAAGATGGCCCCATCCCCCTATATGAACAATAGCTACAAACATTTCTGCGAGCTATCAAGTTCCAAGAGGAAAGGATCAAAGTTTCTCAAAATTGAATCCAAAAATGAGAAATCTGAATTTTTTTTTTTGAACGAGAAAAACTGGAAATAGACTTTAAGAAAGAAATTTCTAAAAAATCTCATCTCATGTTTTTTTTTTTAAAAAAAATGCAAGATCTAATATAGGCCACCAACTAGAAAGGAGCCAAAGAATCAAGAGGCATCATGTTCTCAAATAAACGAGTCCCACTAGATATGCCAACTTGATGGACCTAGCTCTTGCCTTCCTCCGCCCCAGCTCTGCCGGGATTCGACGGACGAAAAGCGGGCATGAACATTTTTTTGCACGGGTAAGATAGATTTTCTATTCTACTTGGAATTTAGAAATGGTAATCCGGAAATCCACCTTCACAAGTAGAAAGGAAATCAATCTTTTTTCTGACTTTCCATTGCACATATATTTTTAAGAAAAAAGACAGATTCTGAATGTCGTGAAAGGAGATTTTCTTTTGTTTGCCGTGAAAGGCAGTTTTGTGCCGTAGAAGGCGATTTACAAATCTCATCAATAATGAAAGACAAGAGCTGTGATTTTTTTATTATCTCTTTAAAAATACAAAATACAATAGAAAAAGTAAGAAAATGGATCTAACTTCTTAGGAGATTGTGGAGACTCATTTAGATCGACAGTCACGAGTCATGTATGGACTCCGCCATCGTCGTTCAGATGAGAACACATGATGCTTTGGTTCAGTTAGCTTGGCTTGGCTTAGACCACAGATTTTTAAAGGATAAAGACCAAGGGAAGGTCCTATATCCAATAAAAAGCTGAGTAGATGGGCTGAAAAGCCACATCTAGCCATGTTGGATAGGAGGAGAGGGAACCTGGGGGGATGGCCCCCCGAGGGACTTCAATAACCTTGTGGTGTTTGTTGCTGCAGAGTTTCTTCAAAGTATGAGAGCTTTTGGATTTTTGGAGATTCTTGATTGATTGATTTCGGACGATTTTTCCGGGCAATTTTCAGGACCCTTTCTCCTTGGAATGACCGCCTTTTTTAGGCTTTTGGTGGCCATTATAAGAGTTTATGAGCATTGATTACATTAATGCTCCATGATGGGAGGAGTTTCAAGCATTTAATTCTTGATTTTGTAACTCCTTTTTCTTGACTTCTGATTGGCCGATGGAGAATGATGGGCTTTAATCGCCTTTAATCTTCATGATGAGGGGAGTTACATGGTTTAATGCAATGATTGCTTGGATTTATAACTCCTTTTTCCTTGCTTCTGATTGGGCCATCCAAAATAATGAGTTAATGACTGCAATAAGTTACCATAAACGGGTCAATTAACAGCATTAAGTGGTCGCCAAGTCGCTCGAAGAGTCGCGGGCTGCGCTCGTCTTTTGGAATTCTTCTGGCAATGATCATCGATGGATTTTCATGCTAATCGACATCGGATGACCATGCAATTTCAGACATTGATTGATACTAATGGACCAGCAACATCTGTCTAGTCAATTTCTTGATCGGTCGGACAGAAAGTGTGCTTTCTTGGTCGGCCGGTTGGCGATTTTGGAGCGTCGGGTGATGATTTCATGATTTTGACGGCGGATCCGTAATGTTGATGAAGATCGACGAATATCATGCTCAAAAAATCTGATTTTGGAAAATCACAGGGGTCAAACAACTCGAAATGCGAAAAAGGTCGAAAAAACGCCATTTCGGCGGAAATCCAGCGACCTGGATTTCCAAGGTCACTTGCAACCATGGAGATTTTTCCCCTTCCGGTGGCCGTTTCTCAGCCATTTTTCGGGCTTTTTTGGTTCTTCTTTCTCATTTTTTTTTTTTTTGACATTTTTCCTTACTTATTGACTTGATTTTTCTAAAGAAAACCTGAAGAGAAGCCGTGCAAATCAGAACACAAAGTTTCCTATTTTTTGGAAAAGTCGAAGACTTTGTAGCTGATTTTCCGTCAAGTGTCGAAACTAGATCAAATGATGTCGGAATGACCTGAAATTTGATGTAAAACTTCTTGAGCAATAGATAGGAACAACCATGGGCTTGTTTGAGTTTTGAATCCGTTTGGGGTCCCATCGATGCTAGACTTGATTTCACCGCGAGAAAGATGTCGAGTTTTGATGTACGGTCAACCGATATCCGATTGACCTATAATTTGATAGGAAGCCTACTGGAGTCATTTTGAGACGATCCATTAGTTCCGATTTGGATGCCATGGTCCTGGGGAGCCCCGCCGCCGGGAGGCCTAATGTTGCTTCCGAGCGTCAAAGTTGGGTCAAACGTTGTTGGAATGACCTGAAATTCAATGTGGAGCCCTTTGGAAATATGTAGAAGCCACCCATGTGCTTTGCTTGATAAGTGATGGCCTCGATGGTTCTCGCCGCCGAGAGATTTGATTTCGATGCTCGAGAGTTGATGGAGGGTTAAGCGGTGTGGGTTTGACTTGAAATTTGGCGTTGAGCCTTTTGGAGGTGTTCTGAGTCTATCCTAGGCTCTGATCGAAGATTTGATATCTTCGACCCTGTCGTCGCCGGGAGCTCCTGTTCAGCCGCTGGAGGAGTGAAGTTAGGCCGAATGGTGTTAAAATGGCCTGAAACTTCATTTGTACCATTATTTTGACTATTTTGTAGGATCTTGCAGTTTTTGTTTGATTCTTGTAAGATTTTATGCTTGAAGCAGCTTTACCTGTTTGTAGTAGGATGCGGCTCCATGTAGCTTTTGATGTTGAAGAGGCAAAGTAACATGTTTGGTGTCAACATCTGCTAGGGTTTATAGACTTCTCCATGAAATCGAAGATCTCAGACTCCAATGAGGTGTTGTCCGGCACTTCAGCATCCAGCGCCAGCAGCTTATTCCGCCGTCTGTGCAGCCTAGGCTTGTAGCGATCAAATTGAAGCACGATTCCATGGACTTTTCTCTCCTTGAGGGCGCCATGGCGTCCAAATCATATGGGAAGATTGCCGACATCTGCGACGACCTTATGCTCCATGCAAGCATCTCTCAGAACTTCTTTCTCAATTCTTCTTTATTTGTAGTTTCTTTGTAGTTTCTCTGGTTCCTTACTATTTACTCTGTTTTTGGAGATATGGATAAATACAAGCAACGTCTAAGGCTTTTTTCTCAGAGGAAGGGTGGCTCTATGCAATTCATCTCTTAGGGCACATGTATGCTAATGATATGTAAGTTGAAAGATTCTTTTCTTCTCTTTCTGTTGTTTTATTTTAGCATCTGCAATGATGCACATTTTGATGATGATAAATAAGTAGTTCTCATTGTTGAGATCTTAGATTCTTTTTTAGGTTTTCTGATAGATGGGATGGTGTGATGGTTTTCATTTGATTTTGTTGAGGTTTTCTTTTGAATGTTAGTGTAGCTAATTTTATTTTATTTTATTTTTTTTTGTTGGGCTTTCAAATTTCTCTGGTGGTGTTATACTTCACATTCTATGGGATGATGGCGATAGCCATGGCTCCCAATCAGCAGGTTTCTGCTATCTCCTTTGCTGCATTTTATGCCATATGGAACCTCTTTTCTGGCTTTATAATCCCACGGCCTGTAAGCTCTCAAATCCATTCTACTCAATCTAATCCATGCTCTTTCGGTCATTCATATTGTGATAGGTTTAAGTGGGATTAACTTCTAATCTATAATGGAAATTGCTGTTTGTTGCTCTGTCTCAAACTCTGCTTATTATTATGTAAGCTAGTGTGTAAGATGCTTATTATTATTGCTATTCTTATTGTTACTATTATTATGTGAATGCCAAGTTATGCTGCTCTGATGATACCTTGCCTGATAGGTTCAATGTTGGGAGATGGGATTTGGTGGCGTACCTTCCTCATCCCATGAGGAGAATGAAGTTCCTATGGGGCGATGATGCAGAAGTGTTTAAACCAGAAAGGTGGCTCAACAATGATGTGGTTTTTCAACCTGAAAGTCCTTTAAAATTCACTGCTTTCCAGGTAAGCAAAAATAGTGAAAAAAAAAAAAAAAAGCAATTTTGTGATGCACTCTTATTAGTAAAATGAGTACAATGCAATTTATTTTCTATTTGGATTTCACACTTTTCTTTTGAGCATTTAGTGAGTTTTAAGCAATGATGCAACTCGTAATTTCTTTTCTCACCTTTTAGCATGGTGTTTTTAAGTTCAATGATATGAACTTTGTTAACCCTTTTCATTAACCTACAGGATGAAGTAGAGGACAATTTTGCCATTGTATTTGTAGCAATGGGAGTAAACATGGAGACAGCCCAGTTCTTCAAACGTGATTTTGAAGAGAATGGTTCAATGGAAAGAGTGGCCCTATTTCTAAACTTGGTATGTTGTTTGAACCTCGATGCTAATTCTTTGGTGGTCCCTTGACCAGGCAACTTTGTGATAGAAAGGAATCTGTGCTTAAATCTGTTGTTCCAACTCTTAAGTGGAAAGTCCCTATGAAAAGCATATATAGGCTTCAATCCGCATTTCATACAGAGGCAAAATTTAACTGCTCCTAAATTGTTGTTTAACTTGTGAAACTTTATCCTAATATTGATCCTAACTCGGCCATGAAAATCTAAATACTATAACAAAGATGTTTTTCTTATCCTATTAAAAAGAAAACACACACACACCAATAAGAAAAAGTAAAAAAAAAAAAAAAAAAATCAGTTTGAACTGTACAGTGGATGCTTCAGCTTTTACCATGCAACTAGTTGTGTATGATCAATCCCATCCCAATATCTCATTAGAAACTCTGATGGGGTGCTAGAGTTTTCTTATGATTATTCAATGGCTCTTTTTATACCAGGTATGTTTTGGATTCATTGGGCATGTTGAAATGATTTCTATGGGAAAATGAAAAAAATTCATGGTTCACTGCCTGGTCCGGACCAGATATTGAATGTGATTTGTACGGTAGATGTGGACCAAATGGGAGATGTAGTATGTCAAGTTCACCAATCTGTAACTGTTCGAAAGGATTTGAACCCAAGTATAGTGGGGAATGGAATAGCGGGAACTGGTCAGGTGGGTGTGTGAGGAGTAAACAATTAGAATGTGAGAAGAATGGGAATGTTAGTTGGAAAAGAGATGGGTTCTTGAAGATGGAGAAGATTAAAGTGCCTGATTTACCTGTTTCTTTAGCTGCTGGAAGTTTGACCGAGTGTGAGGACAGGTGTCAGAAGAACTGCTCCTGTGTAGCTTATGCTTATGATAGTATGATTGGGTGCATGATCTGGGGAGGAGATTTGATGGACATTCAACAGTTTGCTAAAGGTGGTGTGACTTTAATATCCGTCTTCCAGCTTTAGAACTACGTTTGCTATTAAATTTTAATTTATAAGACTAGAGACTCTTTGGTTGATTTTAACAAGGTTTCATGCATTTTTATTTTTATTTTTTGGTGAAAAGTTTCATGCATCTTGAAACCATCCTCATCCAATTCAATGTTTCGGATTCTGTGGTGCTTGAATTCAGGACAAACTTGTGGGTCTTTTTAGTGTGTCCTAGCTGTAAAAAAAAAATCTTATCTGCTTTCAATTAATGTCTTCTACTTGTGTGGTGGTTCCTGGAATTTCACTCTAATAGGAATAGTTTTTTCAGGTAAGGATGTGCAGATATACAAACAGCTAAATGTATATTAATCATTATCAAAATTCATGAACTTTTCTCAATTGCATCATATATGATTTACTTAACAATTGTGATGTGGGATTGTTCCTATTTTACACGAACTTTCTCAGTTTTTATTTATGTGATTACCGTAGCCTTTGGTGTCACCATTTCAGCTCTTATTTATCTAGTTTCCTCTTTCTGGAATAAAAGAATGCGTTCAGATTGTATATGTATTGACTTAAAGAGCAGAAGCAGTGAGTGGTTTTCATAAGAAGACACCCATCTCACTTGAAAATCTGTTTTGGCACATGAATGAATGCTCTTTATCCATTTAGGTTTTTCATCTTTTAACCTCACGAGCTTGGCTATGATGAATGCCAACCCTAATAATAAGAGTGGGCTTGTCATTGATTTGTCATATGTCGTACGTGTGATATAATAAATGGATGTTCTAGCTGGTTGATGGAAGACCAAATCTAGCCTGATGGAGAACTATGTGAAGAAGCTCTATTATAAGTGACGAGATCATTTCTAACTACCATGTGAAGGAAAACCCAACTAAACAATGTGTATTGCCCCATATATGGTGATAAGGAAACACCAAAAACAAAAAAAAGAAAGAAAGCAATTCATAGCATAGAGAAGGGGAATATATATTATCATGAAATGATACTTCATTAATCATTGAAAAACCAAAAAACTTTGTATAAAATTACTTATAAAGACTAAAAATAACTTGTATAATTCTGGCTAAAAAAACCTTCAATAATCATTGAAAAACCGAAAATCCGTGTTCTAAATATACAGAATAAAGATTAAATAAATTTTTTAATTCCGGCTACTTAATATGACTCGTGACTAGTTTTCTTGTAACTCAATTTAATTTTTTTTGAGGTTTTCATGACTTGCAGGTACATGAATGCTATTCAAACAAATGCACACCACTTGCTGCGCTATGTGGCCAATGCTGTGGTTGTCAACAAAAGGAGAAGAAATATGCCCAAGGAGCTGATCAAAGTCATTCAACAGGAGCAATACTCTTACAAGGATCCCATCGCTGAGTTTCTAGAATGCCTATATGTCAACTATGATTTTGATGGCACACAAACAAACATGCATGAGCGTGAGGAAGTAAGGTGCTTGATTTTAAACTCTCTTTTATCTTGTTGATCTCTTTTAAGATGGAATGTAAGGCCATTTTGCTGTTACATTTGGCCTTTTATGTACATTAATTTACACGATTGTATACCATCATGTTTGTACTTGAAAGTTGCAGATAATTTTCATTTCATTGGACTAGCATGAAATGTTTTGTGAATCCTATGAAGCAGGGTGCTTTACTCATTTTTCCTATATTGTATTTTTGAACATTCATAAAGTACTCTCAGGCAGCCTTAATATTGGCAGTAGTTCTATGTGTCACAAAGTAAGTACTAGGGTGTAAATAACAAATTTCCCAGCTTTTTCTTAATCATTCTAAATCAATAGCATTACAATGCACTGGTGTCATTCGGTGATGCAGACTATGACTATCAGCTTTCGAAGCTAGTTTCAAACAGCAATGATGATTGAACAAAAATGTATTTTATTTTTTTTAGTTTTCTTTTTATTTTTGCCGACGAAAAAAAAAAGTCAGCAAAAGTATTTTATTTTTTTATTTTTCTTTTTACTTTTACCGACGAAAAAACAACGTCGGCACAAGTATTTTATTTTTTATTTATTCTTCTTTTTACGTCTTCCGACGAAGGAAAACATCGGCAAAAGTATATTATTTATTATTTTTTCTTTTTACTTTTGCCGACCAAAAAGAAACGTCGGTAAAAGTATTTTATTTTTTATTTATTTTTCTTTTTACTTTTGCCGACGAAGAAAAAAGTCGGCAAAAGTATTTTATTTTATTTTATTTTTCTTTTTACTTTTGCCGACGAAAAAAAAAAGTCGTGAAAAGTATTTTATTTTTCATTTATCTTTCTTTTCACTTTTGCCGAAGAAAAAAAAAGTTGGGAAAATAATTTTATTTTATTTTTATTTTTCTTTTTAGTTTTGCCGACGAAACTAAATGTCGGTAAATAATTCGCTATTTTTATTTCATTTTCTTTTTTATTTTACCGACAAAAAAAAATGTTGGCAAAATCAAATAATCGTCGGTAAAAATTATTTTTGCCGGTGGAAAATAATTTTGTCGGTAAAAGGTTTTCTCCACTAGTTTTTACCGACGTCTGCCCGACGAAAATATTTGCTCCGGTAAAGGTTTTTACCGACGTTTTATTGACTTTTAACGACGAAAATTTTTGTAGATAAAAGTGCAACTTGTTGTAGTGGATCTTAATGTCTTCTTCTTCCTCTCCTCCTCTTTCTCCATCTCTCCCACTCAATGTTTTCTACCTAGCAATTGGCCACTCCTATGAAGATCCCAAAGACCTTTTAATAACTGAACATCTTGTCCTACACAGTTGAACTACCTTTTAATAACTGAACTATCTAGTTTTACCGAGTTGAACTAGAAGTTACATATGATTGATTCAATCACAATAGCTTACTCGAGAGTGAATTCTGCATTGAACCATGTGGTTGAACCTTGAGGAAGCATAAATGCTTTTCAATACTCCCTCTTGGGTGGGGCCCACTCCTCGACACTCCCCCACGGGTCGAACCTAGCCGGAGCACTTTTGTCTATATACAGTTTTTTAATTTTGTACCAAGTAGTTACTCCTGGAATTCAAAATCAAAACTGGTTTGGTATGATACGATATTAAATTTATTTAGCTAACCACTCCTACCACAACTCTAAGGTAACATAAATTTCTTTAGCTAACCATTCTATAAGATTCAGCATAATTGAGTAAAATTTAAAGACATCTAATGCAAGAGAAGGGCGTTCATTTTTAGTGCTTCAAATTTTCAATAGAAAGGCCATACTATGGAGTTCCATATTCCCAAAAGTGTGAGCTTCACTTGGACTTCATCAATTTCACTCGGTATTGAAGAATGAAGGTCCGGTCCACTGGACTTCATCAATTTCACTCGATATTGAAGAATGAAGGTTGGGTCCATTGTCAATCAGTGTAGGGGTGTACCTTTCCACAAGATACAAGAGATCAAAGACATTGTCGGTTATTTCTTTTAGTGGTTTAAGTTTTATGGAACCCAAACAAAATTAGAAATTGTTAAATTTATGTCTTGTATTCCACGCTAATCGGATTCATCATTGGATAACCAAACAATAGGTTGAAGGATATATTGGTAATAATTCTGGGCTGTCTTAGGGGTTAAGAAACAGACTAAATTGTTACCATACACTTGATAGTAATAAGAAAAGAAGTTTGGTTGTTGATTCCACATTTTCACTTCTGTTCACACCATCTTAAACTCTACAAACACGCAGCTCGTCCTCTCTTCACTATCCCATTCCTAGATGAGTTTTTGTTTCCAGTTGATCAACTGGTGGGTTTTTTTTCTCCCTCTTGTTTGTTTAGATTGTTAAGGACTCTCTCTCTCTCTCTCTCTCTCTCTCTCTCTCTCTCTCTCTCTCTCTCTCTCTCTCTTTCCCCCTTTCTATTATTATTTGTTTAGATTGTTGGGGACACCATATCCCTCAATATAGTTGGTCGTCTTATTTGAACTATTCATAAAATCTTAGGGCACCTTTTTTCCAGGATCCTTTCTGATTAACTCCATTCTTGCCATCCACGAAGAAAAAAAAAACTCACACCAAAAAATGAAATTACTATTCGTAAGAGCATGTTGCTTAGTAGGTCCATAAGATATTTGTTGAGCATATGAAATAATTGTGCAAAATGTTTAGGAATCTCTTGTATTTTATTAGTAACCTAGACAATTCTTTTTGGACAGGGGAAAAAACAAGAAGAAAAACGCCAAGGCCAATTCGCCAACATGAAAGACTCGGTCACAATTTCTTATAGTGATGGAACCCCCTCCAGTCGGAGAGAAAGCGAAAGGGTAATTAAGAAAAGCAAGTGAGTAGAGAACTTGCCAACTTGAAAGAGTCGGTGACAATTTCTTCACATATTGATGGATCCCACCAGTTGGAGAGAAAGTGAAAGTGTAATTAAGAAAAGTCTAGTGAATAGAGAACTTGCCAACTTGGAGGACTTGCTGACAATTTCTCCACATAGTGATGGAACCCCCTCCAGTTGGAGAGAAAGTGAAAGTTTAATTAGGGAAAGTCTAGTCAATAGAGAACTTGCCAACTTAGAAGACTTGGTGACAATTTCTTCGCATAGTGATGGACCCCCCCTCCAGTTGGAGAGAGAGGAAAAAGGCAATTGATGTGTGAATAGAGAACTTGCCAACTTGAAAGACTTGGTGACAATTTCTCCGTATAGTGATGGATCCCTTCAGTTGGGGGGGGGGGGGGGGGGGGGGGGTGGGGGGGGCGCAATTATAAAGTTTAGGTAAATAGAGAAAAGACCAATTGATTGACTTGGGGATCTTTAGAAAATGAACCAACTCTCGATCAAAATAAATAAGAGCTTTTTGTATATACCCCTAAAGTTTGTAGGATTTGTAAATAAGCTCTTGAGGTTTTAGTATGTGTAAATAGGCTATTGCTTTCTCTTTCTAATACCTTTTATGCCCCTAAAATTAATATTCCTAACAAGAATGGCTAGCCACCATGAGATTTGTATTGGATTTTATATAAATGACAGCTTTGCCCTTATATCCATTTTCTATCTCAAGTCCCAATGATTTCTCTCAATAACTTTCTCATGCACATGACCAGGGCGGACCCAGGTACAAGGCCTAGGGATTGCCACCCATTTCTAAGAAAAGGTTAAAATTCCCTCCTCCCCCTGCAAATTCTAAAAATTTATATATATAATTTTTTTACATTTGCCCATTTCCCTCAATATTTCTTTTACATAGAGTAAAAAATCACCCCTTCACAAATTCAAAAAATTAATATTTTTTTTACATTTCCATGGTCCCCCAATATTTCTTTACACCCTTTACACATGAAGCATAATAATGTATTTTGAAACTTTTATCAATCCAACAATTGATCATGTATGGATTGGATAAATCATAATCGATTATAAGTTCAGGTGTTGACTTTTTTCATGATCAATTTGGATTTAATGAAATGAGCCCTGAATTGATAAAAAAAATAAATTATGTGAGGTTACTTTCTCTCGCTAAGTACAATTGTTAATGTTACATGCTTTATAAAAAAAGATTTAGTCCAAACTTTTGAAATTATATATATAAGGATAAAAGAGATGGACAAAAGTGTCATTTCCCTTTGAAGACCTATGGTGGTTGGAAGACTATTGATTTTAGAGATACAGAAGATATTAAAATGAAAATACAGGGGCCTATTTGCAAATACTAAAACCTCAGGGGCCTATTTATAAATCCTACAAAACTTAGGGGGGGTACATACAAAAAACTCATAAATATAAATAATGAACCAACTTAAACAAGATGACTTGAGCGAACAAACTAGACATCATAAAAGTAAAAAACTAGAGTTCGATGATGCTATTCGAGGAGTGGAAATATAAAAGAATATGAGAATCGTTTGTCTGTCGGTTTTATGAATGAAAAACGTGAAAGTTAAATAGTTGAATCATTTTATTAAAAGGTACTTATCAAGTTTATTTCGTCTTAATAAAATGGATATGGGCGGTTGATTTTTCTCTACTAATTGGAAAAGAAAAATGACCACAGAAGGAAAGAGCCAGGATCTTTCACCGTAATAAGCCTTTTAGTATATCGACAGTATGGCTTCCTTTTCCATCCTATTTATATTTGAGCATTCCTCGTAAACGGTCCCCACAAATTGTACAGCACAAACGGGATCCGTCACGCCTTGTTTCATTTTTTTTTTTTTTATTTACAACTTTGAGAGGAGCGACGCTAGCGTTACTTGTGACTGCATCTCTTAATGTCTTCTTCTTCCTCCCGTCCTCCTCCTCTTTCTCCATCTCTCCCACTCAATTTTTTATGGTCGGCAATTGGCCACTCCTATGGAGATCTCAAAGACCTTTTAATAACCAAACATCCTATCCATACAGTTGAACAACCTTTTAATAACTAAACTGCCTTGTCTTACCACGTTGAACTATAAGTTACATATTAATTCAATCACAATAGCTTACCCGAGAGTGAATTCTATATTGAACCATGCGGTTGAACCTTGAGGAAGCATAAATGCTTTTCAATACTCCCTCTTGGGTGGGGCCCACTCTTCGACACTCTCCCACCGGTCGAACCCAGTCGGAGCACTTTTGTCTATATGCATTTTTTTTATTTTGTACCACGTTGTTACTCTTGGAATTCAAACTGAAAACTGGTTTGGTATGATATTATATTAAATTTCTTTAGCTAACCATTCCTACAAAAACTTTAAGGTAATATAAATTTATTTAGCTAACCATTCTATAAGATTGAGCATATTTGAGTAAATTTAGAGACATCTAATGCAAGAGAAGGGCGTTCATTTTGAGTGCTTCAAATTCTTAATATAAAGGCCATACTATGGAGTTCCATATTCCCAAAAGTGCGAGCTTCACTTGGACTCCATCAATTTCACTTGGTATTGAAGAATGAACGTCGGGTCCACTGGACTTCATCAATTTCACTCGATATTGAAGAATGAAGGTTGGGTCCATTGTCAATCAGTGTAGGGGTGTACCTTTCCACGAGGTACAAGAGATCAAAGACACTGTCGGTTATTTCTTTTAGCGGTTTAAGTTCTATGGAACCAAAACAAAATTAGAGATGGTTAGATTTCTGTCTTGTATTCCACGCTAATCAGATTCATCATTGGATAACCAAACAATAGGTGAGGGATATATTGGTAATAATCCTGGACTGTCTTAGGGGGTTAAGAAACAGACTAAAAATTGTGACCATACACTTCTCCATACACTTCATAGTGAGAAGAAAAGAAGTTTCGTTGTTGATTGCACATTTTCACTTCTTCTCGCACCATCTTAAACTCTACAAACACGCAGCTCATCCTCTCTTTTCTATCCGATTCCTCGATGGGTTTTTTGTTTCCCGTTGACCAACTGGTACTATCCGATTCCTAGATGGGTTTTTGTTTCCAGTTGACCTACTGGTGGGTCTTATTTCTCCCTCTCTTTTGTTTGTTTAGATTGTTAAGGACTCTCTCTCTCTCTCTCTCTCTCTCTCTCTCTCTCTCTCTCTCTCTAACAACAGCCCCCCACTATTATTATTTGTATTTGTTTAGATTATTGGGGACACCATATCCCTCAATATAGTTGGTCGTCTTCTTTGAAGTATTCATAAAATCTTAGGGCACCTTTTTTCCAGGATCCTTTGTGATTAACTCCATTCTTACCTTCAACGAAGAAAAAAAAAAGGAAATAAAAAACTCACGCCGAAAAATGAAATTACTATTCATAAGAGCATGTTGCATATTAGGTCCATAAGATATTTGTTGAGCATATGAAATAATTGTGCAAAATGTTTAGGAATTTCTAGTAATTTTTATTAGTAACCTAGACAATTCTTTCTGGACGGGAAAAAATAAGAAGAAGAAAAACGCCAAGGCCGATTTGCCAACATGAAAGACTCGGTGACAATTTCTCCACATAGTGATAGATCCCTCAGTTGAAGGGAGGGCGAAAGTGTAATTAAGAAAAGTCTAGTGAATTGAGAACTTGCCAACTTGAAAGACTTGGTGACAACTTATTCACATAGTGATGGATCCCCCTCCAATTGGAGGGAGAGCGAAAGCGTAATTAAGAAAAGTCTACTGACTAAAGAACTTGCCCACTTGAAGGACTCGGTGACAATTTCTTTACATAGTGATGGATCCCTCTGGTTGGAGTTGGAGAGAGAGTGCAAGTGTAATTAAGAAAAGTCTAGTGAATAGAGAACTTGCCAACTTGAAAGACTCGGTGACCATTTCTTCACATCGTGATGGATCCCACTCCAGTTGAAGAGAGAGCTAAAGGGTAATTAAGAAAAGTCTAGTGAATTGAGAACTGGCCAACTTGAAAGACTTAGGTGACAATTTCTTCACATAGTGATGGATCCCCCTCCAATTGGAGGGAGGGCGAGAGGGTAATTAAGAAAAGTCTAGTGAATAGAGATCACTTGCCCACTTGAAGGACTCGGTGACAATTTCTCTACAAAGTGATGCACCTCTCCGGTTGGAGAGAGAGTGAAAGTGTAGTTAAGAAAAGTCTAGTGAATAGAGAACTTGCCAACTTGAAAGACTCGGTGACCATTTCTTCAAATAGTGATGGATCCCCCTCCAGTTGGAGAGAGAGCGAAAGGGTAATTAAGAAAAGTCTAGTGAATAGAGAACTTGCCAACTCGTAAGACTCGTGGCAATTTCTCTACATAGTGATGGATCCCTCCAGTTGGAGTGACAGTGAAAGTGTAATTAAGAAAAGTCTGGTGAATAGAGAACTGGCCAACTTGAAAGACTCGGTGACCATTTCTTGACATAGTGATGGGTCCCCCACCAGTTGGAGAGAGAGTGAAAGTGTAATTAAGAAAATTCTAGCCAATAGAGAACTTGCCAACTTGAAAGACTCGGTTACCATTTCTTCACATAGTGATGGATCCCCCTGGTTGGAGAGAGAGAGGGAGAGAGAGCGCGCTAGGTGAATAGAGAAAAGACCGATTGATTGACTTGGGGGTCTCTAGAAAATGAGCCAAGTCCCGATCAAAATAAATAAATAAATAATGAACCAACTTATACAAGATGAACTTGACCGAACAATCTAGACGTTTTCTTGTTATAAAAGTAATAAACCATACTTCGAGGAGTGGAAATATAAAAGAAAAGGAGAATCGTATGTCTTGTAGGTTTTATGAATGAAAAACGTGAAAGTTAAATAGTTGAATCATTTCATTAAATGGTACTTATCAGGTTTATTTCGTCTTGATAAAATGGATATGGGCGGTTGACTTTTCTCAACTAATTGGGAAAAAGAAAAATGAGCACAGAAGGAAAGAACCAGGATCTTTCACCGTAGTATGCCTTTTAGTATATCGACAGTATGGCTTACTTTTCAATGCTATATATATTTTCTAGTGTATTGACCACCGCGAAGCAAAATTTGTTTTCTTTTGCATATTTTTTCATTTGTTTTATATTGTGATCAATTTGGAAAGCATTTCTTTTATGGGAATGTTTGCATGCATGCCAAAATCCTCATTCAGTCATTAAAGAGGTGTGGGTCCCCATTAAAACAATGGGACCCGTAAATTCTAAGGAAGTTAACCGTTAGATGAATACATCGGTATGTAGATATTCCTACATAAAAAAAATTTCCCATTCAATTAGATAGTAGGCTCAATTCTAATTAGAGTGTTACTTGAAAACATCGGTATGTAGATATTCCTACATAAAAAAAAATTTCCCATTCAATTTGATAGTAGGCTCAATTCTAATTAGAGTGTTACTTGAAAACATCGGTATGTAGATATTCATTTCTTTTCGTTACTCCTGCACTTATGCCAACAATGGTATATCCCTTTCTAGGTTTTATTTTGGTAAATACTGATGGATTTGGATGCGGAGACTCTGACACGCGGCCGAAGATCTATGTGCTTTCTGGTGATTGGGAAGTTTCATGGATCTCTTCGCCTATTGTCTTTCCTCTAGGATGGAATAGTACCCAACCCTAGGGCTCTCTTATCTTCTATAGACAAGTCACAAAGAGTCACACTTAGCAGAGACTTCTTCACCAAAAAACTCACATCCACTAATCCTATTGGGAGTCTTATTAGTGGGACCAGAACAAGTCTTACATTAAGTGGAATTGTATTCTCTGTTAGCATCAGCCCTGCTTGGTTTGACGTGAGACCCATGGCATACGGGCCACACGATTTCCTACAATCTCCCACTTGGCACGAATGCCATGTATATCAAACATATCTCAGTCCCATACGCATCACATGCCTTGCAAAAACCTCTGCAAGCAAAGCCTTGGTGAGAGCATCAGCCATCAATTCCTCTGAAGGCATATAAAAAATTTCTATATCATTCTTTTCAACCTTTTCTCTAATAAAGTGATACTTTATCTCTACATGTTTTGATCAGTTGTTAAACTTTTGTTCATTCACTATGGATATAGCAGATGTGCTATCTACGTTCATTGGGACAGGCTCTTTTTCTCCAATTATCTCCAAATCAGTTAGGAAATATTCTAAGGAGCCTCCTGGACTGCTGTACTGCAGGCTATATGCTCTACTTTGGTTATTGACATAGCAGTAGAGGTTTGTTTCTTGCTACCCCAAGAAACTGCACCTCCTCCGAGAGTAAATAGATAGCCAGTTGTAGACTTTCTCTAGTCTAAATCACCGGCCCAATCTGCATCTGAGTAGCAGCGCAATTCCAGGACTTCACCTTGATAGCATAGGCGAAGATTCATTGTTCCCTTGATGTACCATAGAATCCTTTTAAGCATATACTAATGCTGTAATCCTGGGTTACTTACGAATTTGCTTCCGAGACCCACGGTGAATGCAAGGTCTAGTCTTGTACATAGCATCGCATACATGATGCTGCCCACAATTTGAGCATAAGGTTTCATTCTCATCACTTCCTTATCTTGCTCATTTGTGGGTCCCTGATCGCTTGAAAATTTTATGCTCTTATAGATATGAGTGTCAATTGGTTTACACATAGCCATATCAAACCATTTTATCACAGTTTCCAAATAGGATCCCTGTGATAAAGTCAAAAGCCTATTCGGACGATCACGTGTTATTTCAATACCAAGGACATACTTTGCCTCGCCCATGTCTTTCATCTCGAATCTTGACTTTAACCATTGTTTGATTTCATTTACAGCTTCCGATTGATCACCAGCGATTAAAATGCCATCCGCATATAATGACAAATATAAGTAACTACTCCCACTGTGTTTAATATAGAAACATGTGTCTTCATTATTGGGAGCAAATCCTATTTCACCTATGGCCTGGTGAAGTTTTCTATACCATTGTCTCGAAGCCGTTTTTAATCCATACAATGTCCTATTAAGTTGAACACTTTGTCCTCATGACCTTGCACCATAAACCCCTCGAGTTGTTTCATATAAATTTCTTCTTCTAATTCGCCATTCAAGAATGCAGTTTTCACATCCATCTGGTGCAATTCAAGGTCACGACATGCTACCAATGCTGCCAAGGTTCATTTGGATTGGAATTTTACGACCAGAGAAAACGTCTCTTCGTAATCTATTCCTTCCACTTGTGTGAATTCCTTAACTACTAGCCGTGCTTTATATTTATCTATGGATCCGTCCGACTTTAGTTTCTTTCTAAGAACCCATTTACATCCAATGGCTTTCTGATCTTTTGGAAGATTAACCAATTGTCATACTTGGTTCTTTTCAATTGATTCTATCTCCTCTCTCATAGCCTCTAACCAATACTGCGCATCTTGAGCTTTGATCGCGTGAGAGTAGGAGTTTGGATCCAAATCTTGCACTGTTTCCAATAAAATGAAATAATCATCTAGATATGCTGGTTGTTTCCTCACTCGAAGTGACCTGCCAATTGGCTCATTGGATGGTTCAATCACCTCAAGTGGGCCTTGGCCAGGAACTCTAGGTCCAACGTCCTCTTCGTCGGAACACCCACTTGCTTGAACCCCCTTACCCTTAGAGATTTCAAATAATTCCACACACTATGGTTCTACTCTAGGACTGACCGTCGGATCTTCAAGGAAAAACACATCTCGGCATTCCATAATTATCCTATTATCGTGATCATACACACATTATACTTTAGAATGTAATGGGTAGCCAACGAAAGAATAATTTTTCTTCATTTTTGCTTGCAGTTTATATCTTTCCTGTGGTGGTAGCAGGATATGTGCAGGGCAGCCTCAAACTCTCACGTGTTCTAATTTTGGTTTGGCACCAGACCATAATTCATACGGGGTCTTGGGCACACTTTTGGAGGGTACTCTATTTAAAATATATTGTGCTATGTTTAATGCTTCTCCCCACAAATACAGCAGAAGTCTTGCGTCGCTGATCATTGACCTTACCATATCCATTAAGGTCATATTCCTCCTCTCAGCCACACCATTTTGTTATGGGGTGTATGGAATCGAATATTCATGAATGATTCCCTCACGCGCACAATATTCTTTAAACAGTTCCAAGGTATATTCACCCCCCTATCGGATCTAATCCATTTTATTTTCTTGCCCTTTTGATTTTGGATCTCAGCAGCATATATTTGAAACATTTTAAAGGTCTCATGTTTGTGTTTAATCAGATACACATAACCATATCTGCTGTAGTCATCAATAAATGTGATAAAATAGTCATCCCCCGTTCTATTTTGGACATTCAATGGTCCACAAATATCAGAATGAATTATGGTCAAGATTTCTGGACTTCTAGTCTTTTTTGAAAATGGTGTCTTGACCATTTTTCTACTTAGACATGGTTCACATATAAGGCACTCCACTTTACCTAAATCTAGTAAGAGTCCATCCCTAACCATTCTAATTATTCTATTTTTGTTAATGTGCCAATGGGTGGCGCTATATGAATCCCAGTGCAGTCAATTGACCCCACTGAGATCTAAAAAAATATTTAAAAAAATAAAAATTTCTTCGTGAATTGAACTTATGGGAATCTTTCGACCCCACTCAATGCCTAAGTTAATGGGTCATCTGTCTACCTAAACCAAAAAGATTAATGGGTCCAACTTTTATTTTTATAAAAAAAATTTATTTTTTAGACATTCCATCAGTAACTCTTCATTTACCCTAACTTAACCTCTAAATACGGTATTCTCCCTGTATTAGAAGGTAAAAACCATTACGTTCAGACTCAAGCATATGGACTCCAAGCCCCAACCGAACAACATAGAAAAAAGAAAGAAGAAAAGTGCACTTGAGGTCTTGAATCTCCAAAAGGAAGAAGAAAGGTCCTTCTTTTTTCTCTTTTTCCTTGATATGCACTCTAGCAACGAGTTTTTAGAACTTAAAAAGAAATTGGTGACCTTGTTAGAAAATTAATGGAGACAAAGAAGGAAATCGTATATCCACTGGTTTATTTGCTTCTAAAATTGGAATTGATTTTACCAGTAGCGACTGTAACAGTCGAAATGTCTCTTTTAGCAATGAAGTACGTAAAGTACAGGTTGCGTAACTGAATGGGAAATCAATGGATGAATGACTATTTTGTCACATATATTGAAAATGATGTTATTACTATTGTTGATAATAAAGCTATTATGCAACGATTTCAACATATGAAAACCCGCTGATAGCAACTGTAGGAGTTTATGTACTTGGATTTTTATTTTGGATTAAGAACTATTGGTAACAATCTATTAGATTTTCTATTTATTTTTATTTGATAATTCAATGTTATCTTTGTCGGATTATCAGAAATAAATTATTTGAGAAATTTATATTATATTTGTCGAATTATTAAAAGTAGATGACAGATGTTGATAAAGGGGAAAACAAATTTATTAGATTTGTATAAGATAAGTCTTTTATTGACCCCACTGACTCGAATTCCTGGAGCCACCACTGAATGTGCCCTAATCTCATATGCCATAACATTGCCAAACCATCCATGCACACATTCACATACACAGAATAATGGGAACTAGATTTTATTTCATCATTAAGAGTGTTCGGCAAATACAATTTATCAGAAAGAAAACCTTTGACTAAAACTTGACTGCGCATGCCAATTGTAACCTCCTTATCTTTAAATCTGATTTCGAATTCATTCATAGCCAACTGGCTCACAAAGATGATGCTCATCCTCATAGTGTGAGCAAAGAAAACATCGGAGAGATATAGGGATTTTCCAGTTGGTAAGGGAATTTTGACTTTCCCTACACCCAATACATCACAGAATGTTTCATTCTCTATGTAAATACTCTAATCTCCCGGTTTCATCTCTTTGAATTCAACAAATCCAGCCTTGGTTCTTGATATGTGCCTAGTGGCTCCTGAGTCAATCCACCAATTCTTATCATTGGTGTCCACCATCATGGACTCTGTGATCATTGCAACATAATCACCGTGTTCTTTGGTCACTTTACCTTGCTGACAATTCTCTCCCTTTTTCTTTTTGCATTATGAATTAAAGTGTCCAGGCTTCCCGCAGTTAAAGCAAACACTATTCTTAGGCCATTTCCGTTTTTTATTGCCTTTGAATTTCCTTTTATTTTTCATGTTGATTGTTAACACATCGTTATTATTATTAGTTTTAGCAATCATGACGGAGTTAGTTGGTGTTACACCACGGGCAGCCTACCTTTGCCCTTCAGCAAGCAATCTAGCTTCAACCTCATTGAGGGTTACACCCTTTTGGAGACTAAGGGTCTGAGACACATTCTCCCACAAAGGTGGAAGACTCATCAACAAGTACATGATTTGAAAATCTTCGTCCATTTCCTTTCCCAAGGCTGCGAGGTTACTATATCGGACCGCCATTTCCTTCTTTTCGTTACTCCTGCACTTAGGGCGACAATGGTATTATCCCTTTCTAAGTTTTATTTTGGTAAATACTCCCTTTCCAGTTGAGCTATAGATCTCAGGCTAGGTTTTATATTTATTAGAGTCCTAGCTATTAAGCATATAGTTTCTTCTTTCCCTCCCTTTTTTTTTTTTTTTTTTCTAAAGTATCTATTAAGCATGTCGTTAGTTAAAGGATATCTTGAGAAATCTAGTGACTCTCGGAAAAATAAAAAATTAGCACTAGAGCAAAAGACAGGGAAGATTGTGACAAGGACAACATTAATTACAACAATTGCCTTTTTGGATCAGCTCATGAAAATTTTTTAAGGCTCCTCATTTAGATCCCCAAATGGAAATCTAATATCTAAAATAATTGTACCTCTTTCTAGGTATTGGTCGAGTCTCACTTCAATATGGGACTGCACTGAGATCGATCGCTATAATTTGTTCATTTTTTAAATCGATCAATCTAACGACTGCTAGAACTCCTACTTAAATGAAGTTTGATGAAGAACCAAATAGAGAGGGAAACTTATTTCTGAATGGTTTAGAATCTCCATGATTGGGCCCCAAGAGGCTCATTTTTGAATGATTTAGAATCTCCATAGTTGGGCCCCAATGATGAGCCTCGTCATTCACTTTGGAGTATGAGTACGAGAGGATCCAGATTCCATTAAATAATGTGACTAAAAGTCAAAAAGTAAAAAAAAAGAAAAAAAATGGTTGGAGATTTAAAAGAAATTTCAGCCAATCTCTTTCAAATTCTCATTATAAATAGACTTGAAGAATGGCTCTTAGAAATATCTTCCAGTAGCAACTTCAAAGAAAGGATAACCACGGGTTCTGCCGCAGCTCTTCAGCCACGATCGTCTCTTGTTATAATAAGTCAGAATTCAAGAAATTCGGTACATGTTTTCTATCTTCAAGTTTCTTTCCGTACATCTCTAAAAAGATGTCAATGCAACTGCAAAGAGAGGATTCCGCGCTTTGCATATTTTCATTTTTTCAGTGAGAAGAAAAGGAACCTGAATTCCTGTCCCTCTTATATGTAACAAAAGGAAAAGTAGCAGTTTATCTGACATAGTTCTATCTGCCACATCATAAGATGTGCAAGTGAAGCTTTTCTTTTTCCTTCTTTTATCCCTTGCTTGCTATTATATTCATTTGCCATTTTAGTTCCACCGCTGCAGGTATTAGATGGAAGGGAAAAACAATGGTTTGGCCATTGGCATTGATCTTGGAACAACTTATTCGTGTGCTGCTGTATGGAAACATGATAGGATTGAGATCATACCAAACGATCTTGGCAACCGAATCACACCATCGTGTGTGGCCTTTACTGAGGAGATGCGTTTAATTGGAGATGCTGCAATAAATCAGGCTTCCGCCAATTCAATCAATACCATCTTTGGTGAGTTGCCAAGATCTCAAGCTTTTTCCTTTGGGTTTCAAGACCTACCTCAATTGATTTCTACATGTATTCTCATAGCATATGTTCTCCTTTAAAATGTTTGTTTAGATCCGCCTTTTAGGACATGTTTATGTGCGTCCATGGAAATCCAGTTTTGCTGATTTTTTTCTCTTTCGTGAAAAATTTCTTTTCCGACCCGCTCTTGAGAAAAGATTTTTTATTTAATCTCCATCAATTTTGTTAATTTTTGTTCTTTCTGTCACGATCGGGGCCCGAGATTAAGGTTACTACGGCCAAATCCGAGTCGCGATTACTATACTTACTCCCGTAAACCTCGCATCACCGAAGTCAACATGAGATTCACAAAGGATCTTACATATACCTGTCAAATGTACATTTTTGCGAAACATATATATACATTGACATACAACTTAAACATGTACAAGTTCTTTACATAAAGTAAAGTTTAGTTACACATCTCATTTCTTACTTAAATCAACCATGCATATTTAAATACATTACATGTGATTACTATTTATACAAAAAATGATTCTATTCAAAATGTTCCCCTCCAAGCTACATTCTCTCATCTAGTCCTCCTGGAGGAAACGGATTGGTTTCCTCCGCTAGCGGCACGGTCTCTGTACCACCGAGACGGGCAACTTGGCCTGTAATGTCATCAATAATACTGTGAACACGACGGTTCAACAATGTGTACATAATTTTAAGATAGTCATATGTTTAACAATTTTAAACAACTCAGATGGATCTAATACAATTCAATTCATTTCAATTCATACAGTTCTTCCCTGAAAGAAGTATTTAATTCAAGTAGTTCTCCCCTGAAGGAAGCATTCAATTCATATACATTTTATCAAGTGTCTTTTCGTTGTCCTCTGGCATAGGCGGAATGGCGCACCATTCATGACCCAGCCATAAGAAGGACTCATTTCATTTCAATATTTCACCCTTTATTAAGTGGCTTTTCAAATGTGTGGGATTTACCAGTGTCTTGATCAGAGATCACCGGCATCACCATGAAGCTCCGGAACGCTCCATCTACTGTAGCAGACTTGATCTTTAC
This sequence comes from Persea americana, assembly GCA_029852735.1. Classification (NCBI taxonomy): domain Eukaryota; kingdom Viridiplantae; phylum Streptophyta; class Magnoliopsida; order Laurales; family Lauraceae; genus Persea; species Persea americana. Next base: position 67,581,566 of record CM056811.1, read on the forward strand.
TTCATTACAGTGATTGTTCACTTCAGTTCTTTACTTTTCATTTCATTTCATTTCATTTCATTAATTCAATATATTATGCCATAGTAGCTCAACAAGGAGCATAACAGTAGTAGACGAGAGAGGACAAGCCAACTCAAGTTAGAAACAATTAAAGTTTTTCTAAAACAACATTCGGGTGAAACGTTCATTATGCAATGTAAGTGTTATTCTATATAACATTACTTTTTAGTGAAATTTACATTCATATAAGTTTAGCTAACACCCATGAAGGTTTAGGAAAATATCAAAAATCAATTCTGATATCACCTCAAGTTTGGTCACCTCATCGGTTACCTCGCGGTTAGCCGCATTACGGATCTCAGCTAACCGAACCTTATTGGGCCAGCTTTCCAAAAACTCAGTTTTCTGATACAATCTTAGCTCAGACGAGCTCGTCGTCAGTTCGGTCATCCTGACGAGTTCAGTCATACTTGAGCTCGGTCAGTTGGTTACACTCGAACTCGGCCAATCATGAGCTCGACCATACATGAGCTCGGCCAAACATGAGCTCGGCCATACATGAGCTCGGTCATACATGAGCTCGGCTAAACATGAGCTCAATCACACTTGAGCTCGGCCAATCATGAGCTCGGTCACACATGAGCTCGGCCATACATGAACTCGGCCAAACATGAGCTCGGCCACACTTGAGCTCGGCTAATCATGAGCTCGGTCACACATGAGCTCGGCCATACATGAACTCGGCCAAACATGAGCTCGGCCGCACTTGAGCTCAGCCAATCATGAGCTCGATCAGTTTTCCATACACTTAACTTCTGATGAAAAACCCTAACACGATTTTCAATTAACTTACGGTCGACCCTCGGTTAGCCAAACTCACAGTCTCGGCTAACCGAACTATGTCGGTCAGCTTATGGTCAGGTGTCGGTCAGCCAGGTGGCTGACCGAATTACGCCCAAAAGTTTAGAAAATTCTGAACCGACTTTTCTCGAATTGAACTCCTTGAGTTCTAACAAATCTATAAACATCTGAAATCAAGAGAATCGAGTACACTTGCCTTGTTGGAGCAAAATTAACAAGAATTCCCCCTGTCTAGCTTGAATCTAAGACGGAACCCTCAAGCCAAACCTTCTTTGAACCTAAAACCCAAATCAGTCCATAAATGGAACCCCAATGAGTTCTTTACACAAAAATCAAATTTCCACACCTCTAAAAAGAGTTGTAAACTCTATAAACAATCTAAATCACTTACTTGTAATCGCCTAAAGAGATTCTTGGACTTGTCTCAAGCTTCCAAATTCAAGAAAACAAGGAACAAGAGGGAGAAGACGATGGTGAATATGGAATTCCTCTTCAACAAACGTGTCAAGCTTCCAAATCACCAATCAATGACGAGAGATGGAGTTTCCTCTTCAACAAACTTGTCAAGCTTCCATATCACTCATCAACGAAGAGAAATTAGAAGAGAGAAGAAGAGAAAGAAAGGAAGAGAGAGCTGTGCTGGGATGATGAATGATCTCAGATGAGTTCATCCTTATCTTATAATCCCAATTTTGTATTGAACCCCCTCCTATTTCCTCTAATTACAATTCAAGTCAAATGAAAGGTCATTTGAACCAATTCACGTCGAAAGAAATTGCTACAATTACGAAAGTTAATGTACTCCTCGAGATACAAGTGAGAGTATCAAGAGTTTCCGTATTCGATGAAATACTCGTAAATTCGTATTTAAAAAAAAAGTCCTTGTATTACCCAATCTAAGTCTAAACTCAATTCAATTCATTTCTTACCTTACAAGTTAGCTTAAACTGCTCATTTGAGACAACTTCAAGTCAATTTGGCCATTAAGCCACATTAATTCCTTAAAATGCATTCAATTAGCATTAATCCCGATTAATTAGAGTTCATCTTGATTAACTCGAGACAGGGTGTTACACTTTCTCTCTGGAAAATCGCCATCAGTACCAAGAATAAATTTTACTGTAGCACGAAAAACCATTTCACAATCACCACTTTTTTCATGGAAAACAGACCGTACAAACAAGCCCGTCTTTGGATATGTATTAAAATTATTGCGAACACATATTTTTTGAGCTTATTGCACTATAATATTACACCATATTATTAGGAATGTCTTATCAGATGCTATCATGATATATCTATTTATTGCCTGGTTTGTTTGTCCACCAAAAACGATAGTTAGAAGAGAGGGGTTTCAAATATGGTACCCCTGTAAGACAACACACCCATTACTACTCAATCAGCATTCAATTGGTTGTTATGATGGTACATCAAATAATATAAGAAGCTTGTTGTTACTCTTTTAGTTTTTCTCATGGTCTTTCAATTTCTTGTTGTACCTTTATATTCAAATTATTTATACAATTTTTTAATATTTTAATTTACAGTTATAAATTCATCTATTTTTTTAATGATATTATTTGATAATATTTTAGTAAAATAAAAATTTGGAAACTATCCTGCTAATATATCTAGAATAATATTTACATCATTGATATTAAATTCAAAAGACATTCTTACAAAATGTTAAATTCTTGGAAGTCTTTGTTTCTAATTGATTTTTTTTCCTACTCTTGTAAATACTGAGATTCACACACACCCCTCCCCCCCAAAGTCCATCATCATCTACGCTACAGCCAAGGATTGATCTCCCTTAGTGATCTTCAACATGCTTCCTTTTAGTAGGAGTAGAACTCACACACCTCAAAGACCATTGCTATCAGCACTACAACCAGGAATTGGTCCCCCTGGGAGATCTTGGACAAGCATTCGTTTGAGTAGGAGTAGAATGTGGGAAAAATGGATAGAGCCACATTGTTTTTGGTCAAGTTTGAGCCAAATAAAAGTGGCCCCCACTTATACTTTTAAGTGGGACTACATGGGAATGTGATCTACTCTATAAGTAGATTAAGAACATGTATTGGGTTGCTCTGATCCATTGAGGATTGAATGAAAAATTGACTCCTAACATCAATACTTCAACATGGTAGCACATGAAAACACAAGCATGCGGAAAACTCGCATCCCAAATTGCTTGGGAACAGGACTTTCTTTGGACACACACACACACACACACATGATTACCTTGGTAGTAAAGGTTGGGCCCTAAGGGGTACCCTACATTTGTGGAGAAGGGTGGACCTAGACCAAGGTGGGCTCACCACTACATGCGCGTCGGGCTGGGCCCAGGTCCCCAGGCCACACGCGCAAGCCGAGCCTGGCTCAACCCGTCTCAAGTTTTTTTTTTTTTTTTTTTGGAGAGATTTTATTTGATAAGTTTTCTTTCCCAAAATGGGGTGTGTTTGAAACTGGAAGGGTGTGTGTCCAAAGGGGTTCTATGTCTGTTTACCTGAACAATCACTATGTGTAGAACCGATGCAACCCTTGCATGAACAGTCTTGAAGCAGCTTATTTAAAGCCATTCGACCATGTGTTTTCTGCATTCAAATTTTTATCATTTGTGAATCATCTATGTTATCTGTCATCGGTCGGAGTCGGAGTCAAAAGAGAGTCTGTCACAAGTTTGGTTTACCGCTCACACAGTCTGTAGTGCAGCTATTGTGTGAAGAGATCATTATATCCTAGGAGACAAACGCCACAGAAGCTTGTAAGCACTACTGTGGGGGTGAAATTTGTCTTAAGGACATAGTGTAATACACTGGCCTTGATCACCTTAGTTCTGCGTAGTTTTTTGGATTACGGTTATATTCTGGGAGACAAACGCCACATAAGCTCGTATGCACTACTGCGGGGGTGAAATTTGTCTTAAGAACATAGTGTAATGAACTAGCCTTGATCACCTTAGTTCTGTGCAGTTTTTTAGATTACATGGTCTCATCATCTGTTTTTCGTTTTCTGCCTACAAACTGTAAGAGGAATTTACTGCTTTCAGATTTGTCATTCAGTGTTGCTTTTAACTTCTGCTTAAATTTATAGTTCTGGAACTAGTTTCCTTTGTACTGAGATTAAAACCGGTACTAAGTACTCCTGCTAACATAGAAACAAGGTCGGTCCAGCACACCTAATGAAAATTCGAGCCCACTCAAAATGTATGCCTACCCAGTATATGTGATATTCTCATATTTTATTCCGAGATGAGTTGATCCCCGCCACAAGATTGAGTATGTGATTAATAAAAGAATTAACACAATCTTCTTCGTATTCATTAATCACGTATCAATAACATGCTCAATTTTAAAGTGGAACCCACTCGTTCTAGTCGGGTATATGCCGAACTTGGTGGACACATTTTGAGCGGCTTTCATTAGGTGAGCCCCAATGTGGGTTCCACTCCTACCACCAGTGGGAAGTGTGGGAGATCACTCCGGGGATCAGGATTGCGCATCTGACCTCATAAAATGGACTGTAAGTATATAAATGAGGGGACGCCATTTCACTGATCCAAACGATGGACTCACATGAGTATGTGGCTGGGTAATTCAACTGGTTTTTGGTAGATTTCCCTATTCCGAAAGGATTCATAAAGAAATATCACTATCTTTATTTATATGGATCATACCTTTCATCCAATGTGTGATCGGGGCCAACCTAACATTAATTAACATAGTGCTTAAGCCTCTTTGAAATATCATTTTGACAAATTTTTAGATTTAGTTCTATTTATTTATTACCTTTCTTTCCAAGCAAATTTGAATCCATGTTTCCATGCTATTGCAGAAGTTAAGCGGTTGATTGGTACAAGATTTAGTGATGAATCTGTACAAAATGACATGAAGCTCTGGCCATTCAAGGTTATTGCTGGTCGTGGGGACAAGCCCATGATCCTTGTCGAGTACAAGGGTGAGGAAAAGCAATTTAGACCGGAAGAGATCTCATCCATGGTCCTCGCCAAGATGAGTGAAATTGCTGAGAATTATGTCGGCTATGCAGTAAAGAATGCAGTCATCACTGTTCCTGCCTATTTCAACAACTCGCAACGCCAGGCCACCAAATATGCTGGCCTCATTGCAGGCCTCAATGTGATAGGAATCATCAGCGAGCCCACAGCTGCAGCCATTGCCTATGGTCTAGACAACAAGGTGGGTAGCTATGGTTTGAAGAAGAATATCCTCGTATTTGACCTTGGGGGTGGAACTTTTGATGTCTCCATCCTTACCATTGAAGAGAAAAACTTCGAGGTGAAGGCCGTAAACGGCGACCCTCACTTAGGAGGGGAGGACTTTGCCAATCGCATGGCAGACTACTTCATTCGAGACTTCAAGAGGAAGCACAAACTTGACGTTAGTGACGATGCAAGAGCCATTCGAAGGTTAAAGACTGCATGTGAGAAAGCAAAGAGGACCTTGTCGACAATGATTCAAGCCACTATTGAAATTGACTGCTTGTACCGTGGAAAGGACTTCTCTTGTAATGTCACGCGAGCTAAGTTTGAGGAACTGAACATGGATCTCTTCAGAAGATGCATGGTCCTGGTCGGTAACTGTCTGTGTGATGCTTCAATGGACAAGGACTCCATCCACGATGTTGTCCTTGTCGGAGGGTCTACGAGGATTCCCAAGGTTCGACAGCTACTTCAAGACTTCTTCAATGGTAAAGAGCTCTGCCAGAGCATAAACCCTGATGAGGCCGTCGCCTATGGTGCTGCAGCTCAAGCTACCAAATTGAGTGGTATTGTTAATCAGAAGGTGCAGGAGCTTGTGCTAGTGGACGTCACCCCTCTTTCGCTGGGAGTACGACTCACAGAAGAACGGATGGGCGTTGTGATTCCAAGGAACACACCCATTCCCACCAAGAAAGAGAGCATCCACACTAGTGTTCAAGACTACCAAACTGCCATTTTGTTTGATGTCTACCAGGGGGAAAGGCCAATAGCAAAGAAGAACCATCTATTAGGAACATTTGAGCTTTCTGATATTCCTCCTGCGCCGAAAGGTTCTATTGCTGTCGAAGTCATCTTTGAAATCGACGTCGATGGTATCCTAACAGTCTCTGCTGAGGAAGCGACGACCGGACAAAAGAACGGGATCATCATCACCAGTGATCAATATGGTCTGAGCAAGCGTGAAATTGACAAGATGCTCCACGACGCAGAGAAGTACAAGCTGGACGATCAAGAGTACAAAAGGAAGGTAGAAGCTAAGAGTCACTTGGAGATGTTGCTCTATAAACTGAAGAACGCCGTTCAAGATGGAACTGTAGCAGTTAAGCTAGCCGATGCAGACAGGACTAAGGTTGAAAATGCAATCCAAGAGACTATAGATTGGTTGCAAACAAGTAAAACGTTGCAGTATGAGTTTGATGATGATGAGTTATTGCAACAAGTTGGCATTCTAAATGACGCACTCGAAATTGTTGATAACGCTCCAAGAAGTGCAGACACAGGGACATCTGATCAGAATTACCTCCATTCGAATCCAACGTACTCTGAGCCTGAAAATCCACGAGATCAAACGAAGGCCATACAGAAGTATCGTGGAAAGCCCTCTCGTACTCGGATGATAGGAAAAGCTGCCTTTCAGTTGACTACTTTTATTCTCACCATTTCTGGTATTGATCTCTCTTTCATTGTGGGTCTGTTTTGAGTAATTTGTTGGAAGACCACTCATCAGCATATATATACTTATTACGAGAGTCCGTGCCCCTCGATAGCGGGGCCTATCAGATATATCACTTGTGTCGAGTGGGTGGGATACAATTATATGAGTTTTTTGGGTGTGAGTTTTGGTTTATGAATGTCTGTCATGAGTATTTAATATTTCAAGTTCTTGTTTGAGTTGAAACATGAATAAGATAATCTGCGCTTGCTGATGGTCAGTGTCAGTAATTTCATGAACATTTGCATTTCCTAGTGGGCAGTGCGTGAGTGATATTAAAAATGGGTGTTTTTGCCCTCTCGAATTGTCCAATAAAATAGTCTCATCTCACATTGTGCATGCCGCCACCCCCACCCTGTGCAAATTAAACATAAGCTGTTATTAAAAAATAAAAATCTTCTTTCTTCCCACTCATCTTTACAAGATATACCTTCATTTTGGACCATTTTTGGTGTTCCAAATAAATTGGAACGGCTCCTACCTGTTCCTGAAACAGATTATTGGAACGGTTTTGTACCATTTAAGAAGTTGACATTAGGAACGGTACTTCTCCGTTCCAATTTTGTTCTATAACTGTTCATGTTTTTAAATTTTAACCAGTTCTGTGACCGTTGCAAAAACGTTTTAAAACCGTTCCAGTATATAATAAATTGGAACACTTTTTAAACCATTCCAATTTTATTAGGCAAGATTTATAACCGTTCCTAATGAAGAAAAATATTTAAAAAAAATACTATTATAGAAAAATTCTTTATTATGCCACCTAATGCATTTAAAAAAAAAATCATAAACTGCGACATTCACATCTATTCACAATCATAGAAAACAATCACAAATGGTTCAGAAAATCTTTAATAGAATTCAATAGAGTTGCTTGAACTCAAATATACAATTTATAAAATTTGCATATCGATACATAATGCATCGACCTCATAAAACCTTCTAACTAAAAATATCCACTTCATTTCTAAAAAAATAAAAAAACAAAGAGTCCATATCCCATCATATTGTTGGAAGTGGGTGGGCCTTGTGTATAGGTTTCCAAAACTTTTGACCCACCTGACTCAGGGATCAACTATCCATAAGGCCATGAAACCAAATTAAGGATCCATGTACCCTCAATCTCAGCCATCATAATCAGTAAATAAACCCATCAAGAAGATAGAACAGCAGCCAACAAGCATCCATAAAAAATCTACAACATACAAGGAAGTAGATTGTACCTTTGGAGCTCGGTTGTGCTCTAATGGAGAAATTGCGTCTTTCTTTGATGATGAAACTCTTTCACGTATCAAATAGGAATCTCAAAGATCCAATCGTCTTCCACATTATGACCCGTATCAGATTCTCATTTCTCAAGAAGATGGGTGGGATCTCTAAGAGAAAGCTCTTAAGGAAACTAGAAGAGAACAGAAGAGGGAGGAGAGGAGAAGAAGCATGTGCAGCTCTTGCACAAACAAGGCTTGGGCGTGAATCCCTAGGTGGGGATATGCATGGGACGTCCAGCCCTATAATCTCCTCTATTTATTGCTTAAAAGCAAGCTCCTCTTTTGTTATCTAATTGAAATAGAAGTCTTACTTCTCTAACAATTAGTAACTCTCTTTTTTCTATTTTAAATAAAAGTCTCACTGCCATTATAATTAGTAACTTTCTCTTTTCTAATTAAAATAGAAGTCTCACTTCCATTAATAATTAGTAACTTACTATTACCACTATTAGAAGTCTCACTTCAAATAGAAATAGTAACTCTCTATTTCCTTTTAGAGTTTTACTATAATTAGTATATTTCTAATAGCTTGGGCTAGCGTGGAGGCCACTAGGGATTCGTTAGAAAGCTGGCTCCAACTAGCATTCGCGACTCCACATCTCATGTGCAATTCGGGCCCACAGTTAATTACAAATAACTCCATTATAAAAATACAATTGAACTCCAGTCTCAGAAATATATTACATAGAAGGCCCTAAACTTTCCTATGTCCACAAGTAGGCCCCTCCATTAAGATCCATGAATCAATTGAACCTGTCTTCCAAACTAGATCCATATCTTATTATCCTTGAGCCTCAATTAATTATAATGATCATAGGTACCTTTCCAATTAACTCTTAATCGGAATGGGTGTGCACTTACCAATGATAAATCCATTAATTGGCACAAGGGGGTATTAAAGATAGATTCCATCATGACCATCGAGCGTTTCCACAGCGCTACTACCACGTACTCAAATCACCGAGGTGTTGACCTACAATTGGCCTCACTCATTGGTGACTCAAAGCAAATGAATAGATAGAAACTTGAGTTCATTAATGTCTCATGATTGAGAGCCTATTTGTAGGGAAGTGTGAGAGCAGACCTTAAAGTAAAGACAGTGTTCATAAGGTGCTTCTCATGGTTCTTCAATACATTCAATGTACCAGCACTATGATCCAGAATCTTACATTTTGATGATCGAGACAAATCACACTATCTCATAGTAATCACAGTAGTGCAACCTTATTAGATGAAATGTCCAGTCTCATCACTGGTTGTGAAGATATTTAAGTTTAATTCGTATTAGTTATGTGCAAATAAGTAATAAAACACCATTTATCTCATGAAAAGAAAGCATGAGTATATTGATAAATAAAAAAATTAATCAATTTATCTCATCAATCTTCATGGATTGAGACCATAAAACTAACAATCTCCCACTTGGTCTCAATGCCATTCTGGATTGCCTCTCATGCTCATCCCGTTTACATACCGCTCAAAGACTTTGGTGGTCAAAGGCTTAGTAAAGGGATCTCCCAGATTGTCTGTAGAGTTTATCTTGGTGATTGCAGTATCACCTCTCTGCACAATCTCTCTGACCATGTGTTATTCCCTCTGTACGTGTTTTTAGCTTTTGAGTTCCTTGGACTTAGTAACCGCCCTACTGTTATCACAGTAAACAGTGAGCGACTGTCTTGCCAAAAGTACCACTCCAAGTTCCATAAGGAATCTTTTTAGCCAAACTACTTCCTTAACTGCTTCTCAAGCGGTTACAGCATAAACACATACCCAGTAGTTGATTTCTTTGAATCCTTATCTGACATGAAGTTAGTATCGATGATACCGACTGTAATCAACTCATCATTGTTATAAATCAACATGTGATCTCTAGTCATTCTCAAGTATTTAGAGAACACATCTTACAGCAGTCTAATAGTTAAGACCTAAGTTAGACTGATATTAGCTGACTAGGCCCACTGCGTGATAGATACCCAGTCTAGTACAAAGCATAACTAACCGTACCGGCACCTTATCTATGTATGCATATTGGGATAAGCTTATGATCCTATTTTTCCAGTCTCAATAGAGTTTGATCCCTAGGATGTGGCTGGCTTCGCCCAAGTCCTTCATATCAAAAGTGTTAGCCAACTAAACTTTTACTGTTAACAACATCCCTATATCACTCTCTAAGAGAAGGATGTCGTCGACTAGAAAAAATTACCTTGCCTCCTTCACTTTTCATGTACACTCATGACTCACCCGGATTTTAACAAAAATCAAATGACTTGATTGCTTAGTCAAAATGAATGTTCTAGGTTCAAGATGCCTGCTTCAGTCCATAAATAGACTTTTGTATCTTGTAAACTCTTTGCTCTTGGTTGTTTAGCTATAAAACCGTCCGGGTGCATCGTACAGATATCTTCCTTAAGATGGCAGTTGAGAAAACGCCGTCTTGACATTCATTTGCCAAATCTCGTAAACGAGATGAACCACAATGGATGAGAGTATCCGGATGGACTTGAGCATGATTACTAGTGAAAAGGTTTCCTCATAATCGATATCTTCTTTCTGAGCATATCCTTTCGCAATAAGCCTGACCTTGAAGGTCTCAACTCTTCCATCTGGTCCTCTCTTTCTCTTGTAGACTCACTTGCACCCAATAAGTTAAATATTGGCACACTACACCAAAAGTGGCAATTAGGAACGGTTCTGGACCGTTTCTAACTGAAATTGGAATGGTCTCGAACCGTCCTAGTAGGTGGTGTTCCAAATACTCGTTCCTGAAATAGATTATTGGAACGGTTTTGTACCGTTCCAAAAGTTAAGATTTGGAACGGTACTTGTCCGTTCCAATTTTGTTCTATAGCTGTCCCTATTTTCAGATTTTGACCACTTCTATGACCGTTTCAAAAACGTTCTAAAACCGTTCCAGTTTATAATAAATTGGAACATTTTTTAAACATTTCTAATTTTATAAGGCAAGGTTTATAACCATTTCTAATGAAAAAAAATATATTTAAAAAAAATACTATTGTAGCAAAATTCTTTATCATGCCACCTAATGCACTTAAAAAAAAAAGTCATAAACTGCGGCATTTACATCTATTCACATTCATAGGCAACAATCACTAATGGTTCACAAAATCTAGAATAGAATTCAATATAGTAGCTTTAACTCAAATATACAATTTATAAAATTTGAATATCTAAACATGATGCATCGACATCATATAACCTTCTACCTAAAAATATCCACTTCATTTCTAGAAAAATAAAAACCAAAGAGTCCATATCCCATCATATTTGTTGTTTGATCCAACTACTTTTCTGACATGCATTTTCTATGACAAATCCTCCAAATTGTAACGCTCTTGTGTGGTCCGCCAAATGGTTTGGTATCTGCAAAGTCAACAATATATGAGGTATTGATGTATCTCTTGAGATTAAATACCTCTGCAAAACAAGAAAATAAAAAAGTTAATAATCCTCTCCGCATTATCATTCTTGCAATATCTTTTAATATTTCTTTCTACATTTGATGAAGAACTTCATTTGACTTGTGACAGAAAGAAGATGCCTTACTGATTTCAAAAGTGTACACTTTTTCACTAATTACATCAAAATAGTAATGAACAATTGCAGATGGTTGATGGTAATAGATAGATTAAAAAGCCTAGTACAAAAATAGTTGGTTAGTGCAAGGAAGATAGTTATTTTATCACATAAAGCAATCAATAGAAAGCACGTAGAGTAAACCTGAATTGCCCCGACTAACACTTGTCCAATCTGAACCTGAACAGATCCATGACAGGTCCACGTTATGGGATACCAAACCTGCCCTATAATAGGTATGGGTTGGATCGGTTTCAATAGCAGTTATCTCCTATTAAAGATTGAGCATTGAATGATCCAAGGAGGAATCAGACCCTCACTCATATTTTAGTCAGATGCCCTGTTCATATTTTAGAAGATGGAAGCAATTTTATTTTATGTTGACTAAAGCAAAACAGCATATACACTGGTAGTAGAGTCTCCAAGGTCAGTTGTAGACAACAACATTCTCCAAGTAACATGGCAGAACTTTAACAAAATGAATACGAAACAAAAATTGATCCAAGCATGAAATCATTACTACATAATAGGGTTCATTATATTTAATTCACCATTGCGTTGAATATTTTATAAAATGAATAGTCAACCCATTTTATGTATTTCTGTTGAATATTTACCCATTTTATACATTTGTGTTGAATATGGCCAGTGTAATATCTCGATAGCTCAACTAACAAGAAATCTCTGCTCCTTACACAGAAAACACATGCACAAAAATAGGAATCTAATGAATATGAAAGGAAAAAATACATAATCACAATTCCTAAAACAAGGCAACTCTCTCAAGCTAAAAACAGGAGATACATGCATATACCTCTAAGATTTTCCTGAAGCCGTTTTGAATTCTTTGGACTGAAATGACTGTCCTACCTCCAAGAATACAGGTGTCTAGATTCGGTGTGTGCCAAGGTTGTACTATCCAAAAGAAGGGTGCTGCTTGCTAACTATCTGCTTTGACCTCTACAAAGAAGCCTGATCCTTTCCCCAATAATAACTAGGTGACAGATTCAAGGCAAAAACCAGATCCAGAACAGAGTCACCAAATTTAAAACTCACCAGCCAAGCTAAACTAACTCAGAAGCATTTCCATGCACAATTGATAGATCAGATTCATTGTATTCAGCCTTGACAATCCACATTTGCATATATAAACAAAAGATGATGAAGAAAGCCCAAAAAGTATTAGTTAAAAACAAAAAGCTCACCTGCTAGAAAGCGCTGAGTGATGCAAGGATTGGAACCTCCAATTAAAAGACAGTACCTTCCTCTATGGTGGGGCCACCACCTTGATCCCTTTTTTAGGCAGCCACTACCTTGATCTTCATGCTGCTCTAGGCAAGGGCTATGATTTCCTTGCTTTTCTTGAGTACAATTTTGAATATAATTCCTTCCTACATGTAGAACTACTAATGACCTCCAAATTTTCATGTGTTAGGAGGGTTCAAACTTCAAAGATCAGGGACTTCACCTAAGGATAATAAAGATACCAGTAAAGCATAATAATCAACAATAGATACTGTGCTTTGTTGTCATGAGAACAAATGATAGGAACTATGCTTGCAAAATTAAAAAATGGGTGATCTCTAAGTATAATACACATGACAAAAATAGCTCACCCATAGCACTTAAACTAAAAAAATTAAGAACATCTAAAAAATGTTGCTGAGAATTTTCGTAGCCAAACCTATAGGCACAAGAAGTCACCAGCGCCATCATCCTCCTTCAATCAACCAGGTTGAAATGGATTTTTGACTTCTATGTCTCCACCCATACCCCTTACGCACTCAATTATTTTATCCCCTAGAAATCTAAATGTAAAAATCCACCAAGCATCATCTCTCATCATCATACATACCAACCAGTGGGAAATTTTCAGTGGATAAGTTGCAAACATGTATAGGACTCAAACTAAATCATAATTTAAAAAAAAAAAAAAAAAAAAAGGATGGAGGAAAACAATGGTGCATTAAACTACAAAAAAATTTCTCCAAGTGATTAAGTTGTTAACTTTTACGGGAATCAAAATGATCATAATTGAAATAAAGGGGGAAAGAAAACGAATGTCCTAGTGAAGATTGACAGTGCATCCTAGTTCGGATTTACCAAACAATCCTTTCAGCCAACGAAGCACTCAATTTTTGTTTAAACTTTTCATCCGATGACATTATATAGCTAACCAAAGAATTAGACTCACCAGTAAAAAAAGCACACCGGAGAAAACTAGCAAATTGATCTCAAGACAATCCAGCTATTGTGATACTATAGTTTTCTCGATTCCACTTCTTTGCAAAGTAAGCTTGTAAGAAGAGAAAATAAGTACCTTGACAAAGTCAGCTAGAACTAATGAAGAATCCTTTGTGTAGCCAGCTTCTTCCAGAAAATGAATTAAAACTTGCTGAATACAAAAGTAAGTTAATTAGTCCTAACACTTGTCATCAAAATGGTAGGCTGACACCAACATGAGAACCTGGAGTGTTAGAAAATAACCAAAGCCATAAAATGAATAAATAAATAAATGAAAGAGGTGGTGAAATCCCATCAAACGAAGAGAAGAAATCATGCAATTTCTATAAGACAAGTGTCTATATTTGGGGTTATGATACACCATATGGCATCTAAAACATTGGAAGGCTTTATTGAATCCATGAAATTTGGTTTTGCTTATTTTTTAGTACGAATCAGTGAAATTATTTTAATAGAACAGAGTTTACAAGATCATAGTGAATCCATTTAATTTTTCAATAGAAACTGATAAAAGTTAAGAATTCACATAAAACAATTCAAACAAAAAAAGGAAATAAGAAAATGAACTCGATGAGACTGAATCAATTAGTACAATCAGAGTTGCAATCGAGCTCTTAAGGGTTTTTTTTTTCTTTTTTTTTTGCAAATTGGTAAATTGGTATTAAAGAAAGAAGGGGGGCAGAGCCCCCTGGATAGGGAGGAGAAAAATTACAGCCATATTAAACAACCAAAATGCCAGCCCCGAAATAGGAAGGGCTCAGAAGCAAAACGAAAAACAACACAATAGCAAGAAACACGCAGCAACAGCACCTCTCCACTTCACTGATCAGAGAGGACCCCACTGCAAAACAAGGCTCTGCCCCAAGAAAAACACAGAACCTGCAGCTGGAAAGCAAGAAGAAGACCCAGCCAACAAAAACCGAGAGCAAGAAGCAAGCAGCAGCACCACATCACTTCACAGATCAGAGAAGACCCCCCTGCAAAACAAGACTCTGCACAAGAACAGCTGAAGATCACAGAACCTACAGCTGGAAAGCAAGAAGAAGAACCAGCCAGCAAAAATTGAGCTGTTAAGTTGCCTCAATCATTATGAAGAAAAAAGAAAAAGATTCAACCTAGAGAAATCATCAGAGATTGCACCATCACAAGTTCCAGAAATCAATCTTCAAGTAATTACAGAAGCTCATCTCGCACTAAAATCCCAAAACTGAGTATCTCTTTTTTTCCCATTCACGAAGAAGATTTCCATTTGCAATAACAAGAGAAGATGAGATATATAGGAATATCTAGAGAGAAACATCAGTTGGAATATATAGAGATAGAGAGAGTGCATGTTCGTTACTGCTTGGAATCACCTTAGATACCTCAAAAAAAAAAAAAAAAAAGTGAAAAATTCAATCTTTTTCAAACAAAAACAGAATAAAACAGACCCAATAAAACCAAAACCCTACCTGAACGAACCACATTCCCAACTCCAACTTCATTCTCTAGCCGATTCAACCCCACCTTCAACGGAACCGACCCATGCAATAGATTTAAGAACTCGCCCATTTCCAAGCTCCGCCAAATCAACATCTGCCACCTCGACCCTTTCCCATCTTCCTTGAATGACCCTGAATCCGTTAGCATATGTGGCGTCGCCGTCGCAAACCGACCTATGTCGCCATCGCCGCTACAACTCAGCTCAGTTACATTAGCAAAACCCTCATAGTCGCCACAAAGATCAGCCATGGTGGATCTGATCTTCTCACATCCTAAAGAGGAAAAGCCCTATCCTTCAGTAGTGAACTATTGGCGATTTAGGGTTGTGAGAGGAGATCTTGTATCCTCAAATATCCGCCATTGAAACAAGATGCTTATCAAATAACTCTGCAATGTCACGAGCTACATCTGAAATGGCGATGAGAGAAATGGCGACGAGCTTAACTCCAGCATCAAGGATAACTTGCTAGAAGAAAAAAAGGGATGAGGAAAGAAACGGGAAAAGACCGCGAGCGAGGCACGATTTCGGAAGAAAGGCGCGAAGGGAAAAAAATGGAGAGGGAAAGTTTTCTTTTGTTTTCAAGTGGAGCCCTTCTTTACTAGAAACGGCCTTTGCGTTTGAAATGGAGTGGAGCCATTCATAATTGGAAACGGCTCAACACTGCGTCAAAGTCTTGTTCCTAGTCTCGATTTTTGGTGTAGTGGCACTGTGGCAGACAAGTCTATAAGTATCCAGACCTAATTGGAGTACATAGACTCCATCTTAGCTTTCATAGCATCTAACTAACATCCCGGAACTATGCCATTGATTGCTTCATCATAGTTACATGGATCTTGTTTCGGTTTTTCCAGGGATTGCCTTGCAAGACTTTCCAAAAAGCCGAGAACATGTCAAGGGTCCTGACAATGCTCCCACTATGACAAGGAATGGTGTAATTACAGGGTTAGGTATGGGTGAATTTTCTTCAAATTCGGTCATATTTGGATTTGGAATTGATATCTCTTTGAATTTCTTCCAAGATAACATTTTACAAAGATTTCCGGTCAATCATATAATCTTCCTCCAGAAAAACCGCATTGCTGCTGATAAGCACTTTCTGCTCTCTCTGGGATTATAGAATAACCAACCTTTAGTTCCTTTGGGATATTCTATAAAAGTATATACTTCTGACTTCAATTCCAACTTATTCGTCTTAACCTTCAGCACGACTGTCGGACAACCCTTATATTGTAGACTAGGCTTTCGCCCAGACCACATCTTCAGGAGAGTCTAAGGTACAGACTTAAATGGAACGAGATTTAGTATGTACTTTACAGTTTCCAAAACATATCCCTAAAATACGTAACCCTGAGAAAATCAACATAGACATGATCATATTTAAAAGAGTCTGGTTCCTTCTTTCTGCTACTCCGTTCTGTTAAGACATACCAGGAGCAGACAACTGGGATAGAATCCCATTTTCTGATAAGTATCCCATAAAATCAGCGGAAAGATATTCTCTTCCTCGATCTCATCGAAGAGTATTGATACTTTTACCTAAATGCTTTTCCGCTTCCGCTCGAAACTCTTTAAACTTTTTAGAAGTCTCAGACTTGCAATGCATAAGGTATATGTATTCATGTCTTGAGTCATCATCGGTGAAAGCGATGAAGTACTCATATCAATCTCTCGCTCTAATATTTATGGGTCCATACACATCAGTATACACTAATACCAATAAGTGTTTCACCCTATTACCTTTGGATGAAAATGGTCTTTTGGTCATTTTACCTTCCACATAGGACTCGTAGACAGGCATTGGTTCTACCACCAATGAAGGTAAGATACCATCTTTCACTAGCCTGTCAATCCTATTTCGGTTTTATATGACCTAGCCTCTGGTGCCAAAGTTTTGTTGGATGAGATGAAGGTGACTATCTCTTTAAAGATGGTCTATTATTAATATCAGTGTCATGTATCTCATACGTTGTGGGAGTTAACAAATAAAAGCCATTGATTACCTTGTCAAAATATATAAAAGTATCGTGTCTCTTTAAGACAATATCAGTACCAAAAGTAACAGAATAACTCTTATTCATCATACTAGAAACTGAAAATCAAATTTCGTCTAAAAGACGGTACACGTAATGTATCTAACAAAATCAACTTAATATCTGAAAATAACAAAGTTACTGCTCCCACTGACACTGCTTCTGCCTTGGCTAACAATGATTTCTCCGCCACTAATGCTCCTGGTTACCCGGAACTCCTGCAAAGTATTACATATGTGATTAGTTGCACCGGAGTCAACATATCAGGATTCTGAAGTACCAATTGCAAAACTAACTTCAGAAACAAGTGACTCAATCATACTTAAGGTCCTTTCCTTAGACAGAAGATCTGGACAATTCCTTTTTTAATGTCCAGTCATACCACAGTGGAAACACTTTCCTTTTACTCCCGTACCCTTAGCCTTGGCCATACAACAAGTAGAATCATTCTCCACCATAAGACCCTTGGGAACCGATTTCTTCTTGCATTTCCGATCTTTGCCTTTCGGCTTGGACCTGGTAAATGACTTTTTTGTCATCAGGTCAGTTATCTTCTTCATGGCTTCCTCAGTCGCTACCAGTTGGCTAGACAGCTTAGCTAGGGTCAAATTCATATTATTCATATTATAATTAATCTTGAAATGGTTGAATGAATCTAGTAGTGACTGAAAGATCACGCCGACCTTCGATTCTGCATCAATCGTAGCACCCAGTACATCTAACTCATTCAATCAGTCCATCATCTTTAGCATGTGGTCCTGTACTGGTGTACCCTCTGCCGTCTTAGTGTTTATGAGCACCCTCATAGCAGCCTACCTTGCATGCCTGACCTGGTCCGCAAATATCTCTTTTAAGCTCGATGTAATATCGTATGTAGACTTATAGGACTGATGTTGATGTTGCAAAACACTAGACATGGATGCCTGTATATAACATCTGGCCATCTCATTGTCTTTGGTCCACTTGGTGTAAAGGTCTTTCTCGTACTATGGTCCATCAGGCTCAGGCTCAGGCTCAGGAAGGGAGTGTATGGTAAAGACATATTTGTATCCTGAAGCTTTCAGGACATTATCCAGTTTCCTTTTCTAGTCAACATAGTTGGATCCCACCAACTTATCTTGGTTGAGAATGGTCGCAAGTGGATTGAAAGTATTTGAATTCATACTGAATAAACTGTAGCACATAACCATACATTCAATTGAAGAATATTAATGATATTAGGGTTTAGTATTCTATCAAATTTATGTAAGAATCCTCATAACTACTAAATTCTGAATACATCGGAATTCCAATCCCTTGGGATATGCCTCCTTGGGGAGTGCGAATACCACCTCGATCGGTGCGGATCAAAGTGAGTCAAAATTAGAATTAAGACTAACTATCCATGATCCCCATCATTCATTATTATCTAGGTATCTCATACCAAATAATGTATGACTCCCGATTAGCTTTGATTTCTAAAATACATGAGGCAAATCTTGGGGATACTACATCACTATTTTAGTTAAGTGTGACCCACCAACTAGCATTGCATGACAACCGTTGTGAGCAGCTCCTCCTTAGGGAGTGAACCCCCACCCCGTCTCATCAACACTATCCTTTTAGGAGATCCATGTTTAGTAACCAGACAAATAAAAACCCTCTGTGGGGAACGGCCATTCTAAAGATGGCGCGAGGCTAATACTTGCCTTACAATGGACCTATGGTGGAAAACCATGGGAATTTCTCAATTTAAATGCCCCGCTCCCACTTAATATTTTAGAATTGAGGATTTCCTTTTAAGGTCTATGGGCCCACCATATTAACATCAAATCATCTCATGATATGACCAAAGATTGGTTCCAAGTCAAGTTATATTTAAGGAAAGTCCAGTTTCTAAAATTAGTATTACTAATAGGTCAATCTGATGGGTCCATCAATACTAATTAGAACTCTTTCCAAAACTTAATTTGATTTGATCAATTTTTAGTAACTGCTATGTTTGGATCAGATTTCGAAACATTCTAAATCAAGCATTCATCCATAAATAGAAAATGCTAAAAATAGTAACTAGTCCTCTCCTCCACATGGCCCAAGCGGAATGGACTTCTTGGACTGCTTAGACTTTCCAAGACTTTGGGATTCCTCAAACTCTTTGGACATCTCCAAAACTCTTTTAGTAATCTTTAAAATCTTTGATTAGAAGTCCAACTTCACTTTCCTTCTTCGTCCCGGACATCACCAGAATTTACAAAATTCAGAAAATTACATAAATTCCTATGCCTCGACGATGAGACTTACATGGTAATCTAATTATGGAAATAAAATGGCTATAGGGAAATTCACCATGCCTTGCCCTTTCACAGGGAAACCAAGGAAACCATGATGCCCTTTACATTTAGCCTCGGATAAACCAACAACCATATAAAGAAAGTAAAAGACTTATAGGCCATATGGAGATGACAAGATAACCTGCAAGTTAGTATATCATACAACCAAGCAACTCACAGAACCGGGTTACCAAACAACAATGGAAAAACAAGATGCCAAAAGTTGCCACCTTTTTAAATCATGCGCTTCGCAAAGGGGGTTCGGGGGTGTCCCCCGGCGGGGGTCGAGCTGTCCCAGTGTGCTCAATCGACCGGGCAGAAGGCTCAGTCAACCGACCTACAGTCACCCAGTCGAAGTGCCCAAACAAACGAACATCAGATTTTGAGTTTTCTGTATTCGTGTCTAAACAACTCCAAAACTCTTCTGAAGTGTTCTAATGGCTCCCTACCATCCTTCCATCATTATTAAACCCTTTTGTGACATTCCAAACAAGAATCTACTTATAAAACAAGAAAATCCATTAAAACCAATCCGTACATAGCCCTTGCTCTTATCATCTTCGCATCTCATGCAAAGATCAGAGCAAGCTTACTGCTCTAACATTATTAGAGAAGAGGAATGGCTCTGATACCAATTGTTGGAAGTGGGTGGGCCTCATGGACAGGTTTTCAAAACTTTTGACCCACTTGACTCAGAGATCAAGTATCCATAAGGCCATGAAACCAAATCCAGGATCCATGCCCTCAATCTCAGCAATCATGATCAGTAAATAAACCTATCAAGAAGATAGAACAACAGCCAACAAGCATCCATAAAAAAATCTACAACATACAAGGAAGTAGATTATACCTTTGGAGCTCGGTTGTGCTCTAATGGAGAAATCGCGTCTTTCTTTGATGATGAAACTCTTTCACGTATCAAATAGGAATCTCAAATATCCAATCGTCTTCCATATTATGACCCGTATCAGATTCTCGTTTCTCAAGAAGATGGGTGGGATCTCTAAAAGAAAGCTCTTAAGGAAACTAGAAGAGAACAGAAGAGGGAGGAGAGGAGAAGGAGCATGTGCAGCTCTTGCACAAACAAGGCTTAGGCGTGAATCCCTAGGTGGGGATATGCATGGGACGTCGAGCCCTATAATCTCCTCTATTTATTGCTTAAAAGCAAGCTCTTCTTTTGTTATCTAATTGAAATAGAAGTCTTACTTCTCTAACAATTAGTAACTCTCTTCTTTCTATTTTAAATAAAAGTCTCACTTTCATTATAATTAGTAACTTTCTCTTTTCTAATTAAAATAGAAGTCTCACTTCCATTAATAATTAGTAACTTACTATTATCACTATTAGAAGTCTCACTTCAAATAGAAATAGTAACTCTCTATTTCCTTTTAGAGTTTTACTATAATTAGTATATTTCTAATAGCTTGGGCTAGCGTGGAGGCCACTAGGGATTCGTTAGAAAGCTGGCTCCAACTAGCATTCGCGACTCCACATCTCATGTGCAATTCGGGCCCACAGTTAATTACAAATAACTCCATTATAAAAATGCAATTAAACTCCAGTCTCAGAAATATATTACATAAAGGCCCTAAACTTTCCTATGTCCACAAGTAGGCCCCTCCATTAAGATCCATGAATCAATTGAATCTGTCTTCCAAACTAGATCCATATCTTATTATCCTTGAGCCCCAATTAATTATAATGATCATAGGTACCTTTCCAATTAACTCTTAATCGGAATGGATGCGCACTTACCAATGATAAATCCATTAATTGGCACAAGGGGGTATTAAAGATAGATTCCATCATGACCATCGAGCGTTCCCACAGCGCTACTACCACGTACTCAAATCACCGAGGTGTTGACCTACAATTGACCTCACTCTTTGGTGACTCAAAGCAAATGAATAGATAGAAACTTGAGTTCATTAATGTCTCATGATTGAGAGCCTATTTGTAGGGAAGTGTGAGAGCAGACCTTAAAGTAAAGACAGTGCTCATAAGGTGCTTCTCATGGTCCTTCAATACATCCAATGTACCAGCACTATGATCCAGAATCTTACATTCTGATGATCGAGACAAATCACACTATCTCATAGTAATCACAATGGTGCAACCTTATTAGATGAAATGTCTAGTCTCATCACTGGTTGTGAAGATATTTAAATATAAGATTTGCTATACATGTCTCCCGTATATGAATCCCATACACACACATGTATTACATCTAATATACTTATGGATCCCAGGTTCATCTCATGAACTATCATGTCATTCGTATTGGTTATGTGCAAATAAGTAATAAAATACTATTCATCTCATGAAAGGAAAGCATGAATATATTGATAAATAAAGGAATTAATCAATTTATTTCATCAATCTTAATAAATTGAGACCATAAAACTAACAATTTGTTGTCCTTTTTAACTTTGATCCAACTACTTTTCTTACATGCATTTTCTATGACAAATCCTCCAAGCTATAACGCTCTTGTGTGGTCCGCCAAACTGTTTGTCATATTTAGTGTCCTTTTTAACTTTGATCCAACTACTTTTCTTACTTGCATTTTCTATGACAAATCCTCCAAATTGTAACGCTCTTGTGTCGTCCGCCAAACTGTTTGGTATATCCAAAGTCAACAATATATGATGTGTTGATGTATCTCCTGAGATAACTTCCTCTGCAAAACAAGAAAATAAACAAGTTAATAATCCTCTCCACATTATCATCCTTGCAATACATTTTAATATTTCTTTCTACATTTGATAAAGAACTTCATTTGACTTATGACAGAAAGACAATGTCTTACTGATTTCAAAGGTGTACACTTTTTCACTAATTACATCAAAATATTAATGAACAATAGCACATGGTTGATGGTAACAGATAGATTAAAAAGCCAAGTACAAGAATAGTTGGTTAGTGCAAGGAAGATAGTCATTTTATCACATAAAGGAATCAATAGAAAGCAATTTAAAGGAGAAAAAAAACCAAACATGACCTACTTTGTTATTGCAATAGATATATGAAATAGGGTAATGATTCACAAATAAAACAAAGGTTACCTCAATAAACTTTAAGGATGTTACAGTTATTGTTCATCAGTTCAACCATACAATTAAGCTCCTCGTTCTCTTTACACAAACGCTGCAACTCAGCTTCTAAAGCTTTCACCTGAACAAAATTCGATAATGATTAATGCATGCTGGTTATAAATTTGTGCAATCAACTCACAAAAATATTTGGTGGGTTCCAACTGTGGGGCTTTCTTTGGCCCACCTTGTTCACTTCCACTTGAAACAAACTAATCCTAATTGGATGGACGTTCAAAGCCAATCCAATGAAGGGTCTGCACCTCTTGGGGGCCCTGCCCCATTCTTATAAGAGAGAAAGAGGGGTAATTAGAAAGAAATAGAAAAACACCAATACCTTGAGGTTATGTGGCTCCAAAACCACTTTCTGAAGACACATTGTGCACAATTCTTGATTAATGTTCAACAAATCAAATAAAAACTTAGTTGTTAGCCAATGATGCACCACAAACAAACAGACTCAAAATCAAACAAATCAAGCTGACGTAGAAAAAAGAGGATATTCACCTGATAACCACTAGGCTTGGGGTTCACAATGTAATCATCAAACTCACCATCAATAGGGGTCCAAAGCTTGCATGATGCACAACCTAGTTTAAGTAATATAACAAGGGCACTCCACTTTATGAGAAAAAATAAGGAAACCCTTGTCGGACTTGACAAGAAGCAAGTTGGCACTTATGATAGGAGTAAACAGTAATTTTATCTTTTATTCTTTTATTTTAATTTCACTTACAGATGTGTATGTCTTCTTACAAATAGCTTTTTTTTATTGGAAGGTAACGAATTTCTCACATACGGTTTTTACCTCACAGCTATATAATGTATCTCTTCCTGCAGATGACTTACTCATGTACATATGAATTATACATGTGTCACCCAATCAAACTTTTTAAATTCGGAGTATTATCCTTATATATAATTACACTGATGCGGCTATTGTTGTACTTGTGCTATAGATACATTATACATATAAATACATCTCACCATGTCAGGCTTGCTTGCTATACTGTTTCTAGCAACTAGTGTACTAGTGTGAGTGTCTGACTGTGAGACATGTCCATGTCAAAGTATTAAAGAAATCAAGAAGATGATAGGATGGATAACCACAGACCAAGCCTCCTCCCATTGCCAATTATTACCATTCCCTATTAGGTACCACACGTGGAATGTTTTTTCAAACTTGAAAAAAAAAAAGGTATAAAACTCTCTTCACAATTTTCTCAAAATCTGAATAAAAAGAAATTGGGTGTTCATCACAGAGGTAAACTTACAAGATAGCAGTTTTGTTCAAAATAGCTTTAAATGGAAAGCAAAGGAATCTAAATCATAATCGCATATCCATCCATGTGCCACATTAAGGAGACTTAAGCACCACTGAACTGCTTCAACTAAGAATTATGTTTGTTTTTTTTTTTTTTTTTTTTTTTAAATAATGCATTTCTTAACCTGTGAACAATGTTAAGAAGGTAATAGCAACACTTGACTGTGGCTTCATTTAACTTTCCATTCTTATCCCCAATAACAACCCTCAATGCACGGGCATCATAAAGTTGCTTGATTCCAACACCTTTCCGTTTCATCTGTTCAAGACAGAAGTAAATGAAGATAACAATTAAGATTCTATGATAATTAAACTAGAGCACAGACTTCCCATTCCCATGCATTCAGTTTCACATGTATTGGAGACGAATGAGACATTTTTGAAGTCAAAACAAAAACAGGATTACAGAATAACACATAAAAACATAGCTGCTATCTCAATATTCCGAACAACCTTATTAATGAATAACTATGGTAAGGAAATTCATCTCATTTTTTTTCCTGAGTAACATTTTTTTGTGGAACTACGAGCTGGAGTGAAGCTCGGGATCTTTCGGGCATCATAAAGTTCACCAAATAAGAAGGTTCGGAACATTGACCTCTTTTTTTTTACAGAGATCCATCCAATATTTGAACCTGTTTTTCATTCAGGTCTGAGTCCAGGTTTCGGTCTACGGATTTCATACCTGAGGATCTAATACCCAATGCCACAACAAAATATCATACATACGTATATCTATGTTTTAAGTATATAAGTATAAAATATGAGTATAAAAGCGTTTGGGACCTTGATTCAGCCCCATGCACAAGCCCTTATTTTGGTTCATGTCCAGGTTTGAGACTTCAATTTGAATTTGGGAATGAATACAGATCCTGTAATTTGGACCCAAATTTGGGTATTGGTTGCAATTGATAATTTGGGTTCAAGTACAGGTGCAGTATGGTAAATTTCACATGCTGAGAAGTTATATAACAAATGAGGTTCACAAAGCTAAAAACGATTAATATTGATACCTAAGTTCCAATAATGATGTTCTTTATCAAGCAAATGGAGTGCTTTTTTCACAAGTGTCAAATCACCATTCACCAGTCTTCTTGTATACCTCCAATATCATAGAACTAAGGAGTGGAGGTTGGCTGCAGAAAATTCCACGATGCTCATAGTTCAAACTTCAATCATATAAGAGCTGCAAGCGTAGAAAAGTTGGAAGTATTTACACCAAAATATGCAACATGCCATCACAAAACATCACACATACAATAGGACTTTCAATATGTAGCCCTTGCCTGTAGGGCACATTCAAAGGCCCCAATCCACTTCATTGAAGATGCCCCAGTATAAATGTGTTCAGTGATTGTTTCAGAAATCAAGTTAGCGGTCAGGCAATTTTAGTATGACATTCCATATAGACTAAGATGAGTTACAATTAATAAAACAAACCCCTTTGTTAAAAAATCAATCTTGTAGGTGTGTCACATTCTAAAAAGGAATTACCAGCTCAATATCATATAAACCCCATGCCTTATAGCCTCATATATCACAAAATCCAAACCCTGCAAAGCAGAAAAAGAAAAAAACAGTACGAAGCAGGTAAAATAAATTATTGGAGTACAACTTACCTCTAGTTATATATCTTAACATTCTTTTGACAGAAGATCCCGGCTGGATTCTCCCTTCACAGAAAATCTGAAGGATCTACAAAAATAAATTATATAAATTATTCATTGGCAGGGCGGCAGCACCCATGTCTCATTGGACTCTAGGTAACATTTTCTCATGACCCGCTGCTATGAGTCTTCTTTTTCTACTCTTATTCATCATGCATTTTAGAACAAATGCTAGTTTTATTTTTGCCCAGGACAAAGGTATCACATCAAAGGCCATATGATACACAGATCTTACACATGATTTAGAAATGAAAACCAAACAGTAAGAAATTGTTGCTTAGATTGTTAGTCCACTTATGTGCAGTCCACTTTGTGAAGATCCAAAGAGTCTATATAGCTCCATGATTCATCGCAGTGATCACCATTTGGTTTGGGCATTCATTCAAAAAAATCCAGTTAAAACACATGCCTGCGACAGAGACTTCCAAATGTGTTGTTTATGGCTAGGCAGAGTACGCATAATACATGCATCTTGAAGTCTATAGTGGGGGTGATCTCTGTATGCAACAAAGTCCATCATATGCAACAAAGTCTACATTCTGTGTTTCCAATACAAATTCAGTTTTGAACTCGGATTAATCATTCCACATCCATCCAATTTCCTACCTTCTTGATTAGAATCTGATCCAAATTTTAATCTCACGCACCACGTCACTTGTTCTTTCCCTATGTATAAACATCTTTTCAGTAGTAGTAGTAGTAACCCAATCAGACGGCTCAATTAGATAGGAACCAAGAAGACTAGTTTATAGAACTACATCATACAAACTATAAGGTAACAAGATTTACATTAATTTTAATTTACTTGAAATAATTGCACGTAAAAAAAGTGTTCCTATCCTCAAGAACACAAGAAAGACATCTACTCTATGAGAAATGACTTTAGCCTGCACAAATTGAGAGTTGCATGCATTAAATAGATGATTTGTATAGTTGTCCCAGACAGTCCTAGGCACAAGTTAAAAGAAAATAGTTTAAGAATTGTAGCATATTATTTATGAAAGCATAAGAAAGCATAATTAAAAAGCATACTCATCTTAGACACACAGGGCAGATAAATCAGAAAGGGGTGCCAAGATGGTCTTAACTCAAAAGAGAGAGTAGTATCAAAGGAAAGAAAAAAGAAATCCTTCACAACATCAAGTTGCAGAATTGAGTGCATAAAGTGAACAACAAAACCATATTTTCTGACTATTCAAATGAATTCTTCAACTAATTTTGGCATTAGAAGAAAAGATAATGTGAAATTGGAATTCAGTCACCCTAATTTAAGTTCATTACCCTTGTAAAAGAACAGTTGGCAGTCCTTTAAAAAGTTGGAAATAATGATGATCTTGTATATCTCCACCCTTCTTGACTGCTGATCATATGCCCTGGTTATCAAAGTCATTTTCCCATGTAATGTAAGCAATAGGAAAATAGCAAACGTGCTCAAAGCACACAAGATTATATATGGGAGCTCAAGTTGGGCCACATAAGATAATGAAGTCAGGAACAAACAAATATTCTAACTAGATGTAGATTGGTAAAAACATCCCTAGCCAACCATTCAATTTGCAAGATATAGAAGTTGAAGTTGGATAGCCTGAGAGAGATGTAAAGAACAAAGTTGTTAGGTTTTCTGTCATACAATCTATGCACTTATTCTCACTTAGATCTATGGAAGATATTTGTGTTAAATTCCACAAAATGAGCTGTGCTCTAGGAAATAAAGTTCTGTGTGCTTAATCTTTCTAGATGTTTCTTTCTTAGGATATTCTAAAAATTTCCTTTTCTGATTTGGAAAATTCCTCTCTATCAATGCATGATAGATGAATCATTATGTTCTTGTAGAGTGTCAAATTCTGCAGGATTTTTCTGATAGTGTTATACTTTTCCCAGCCCTACACATTTTTCCCAGCCCTTGCACACTGTCCCCAAACAGATAGATAAGAAGGCCAAAAGGCTTTGAAACAGAGATAAAAATCAAAACTAAATCATAAATCATAAATCATGAGCCATTGCAAAGAAACCCCTAAAAATCATAAATCATAAATCATAAGTCACAAATATCCTAAATCATAAGTCACAAAAACGCCTAAATCATAACCCTAAAAAAAGGGGAAAAAAGAAAACCTCCATCCATTGCACCGAGAGATAGAGAAAGAAAAAAACCTCAAATCATAATCCGTTGCAGAAAGAGATAGAGAAAAAAAAACCATCAAATAGCCAACTCCTCTTCCGTCAAATTTCTTCTCTTCTAGATTTCTTCTAGTCGAGAGATCATTTGTTGGAAGGCAGAGACCTCCATTTGAACAAGGCGAATCGATCCAAGGTAGCTCCGTTTGAACTACTCCTTCATTAGATCCGCGAACTATGTGACGCCGTGGAGAATCTGCGAAAGATCGATTTGCGGAAAAAGGGATATCTTGGCAGTGAGGTCCGGGACTGTTGTTCGGAAATGGATGATCTTCTCGGCCATCTTGCCCACTTGTCATTCCATTACTGCAGTGCCCTCTTGGCGCTGATGATTCCAGAGGAAGGCAGAGAGCTAATGATTCCAGGAACACGCGAGATGAGAGTGGAGGAACGGAAGAATAATGGGAGGGAATGGTATGTTTTGGGGAGGGAACGAGAAAAGGGGATGGGTTTATCAACTAGGGCGTACTTTTTTTTCTCAACAGAAACGAACGTGAAACTGATTGAGCCCGTTTCAAATTAGAAACGGCTCACGACCGCTCCTTCTCAACGTCCCAAATTAACAATTTTGGTGTAGTGATATGCCGCAAATTCCACCATGGTACTCAAATGATTATAATCCAAACTGCTCATATTGAGTCCCGACCTCACTAAACATTTATCCTCAAATTTTAATTAATTATGAGTGGGCCCACCATCAAATTGAGCATATGAAAGAAACATGATTAGTGCCCCCATCAATGCCTAGTCACGTTTTATCAAAAGTTCAATCTTATGGGTGTGCATTGTGCATGGATATCGCCGTCAGATTAGAAGAATCAAAAGTTTTTATGTTTAATTTGGCGATGGGCCTAAGTGATATTTGACGTACTCGGTGACAATGTAAAACAGATGGGGTCCTTTATTTTGATTGATTTGGATGTTTCATAAGTAGGCCCCCATTATTGATGTCCGCTAAACCACCCATATGGAAAGCAAGGATATATGACTGGATCAGCTTTGCCTCTAAAACTGCCAAAATAAGTAATAAAAAATAGGAAAATGATTTGTTGAAAATTTAAAAGAAAACGTCGGCATATAAATTCTTTAACTTCTCTTTTTGAAGTTTAGAGGAGGAGATAAATATGCCATGAAGTAAGGAGAATAGATATTCATATATGCATCCAATGCAATTAGGGGTGTTTATGAGCTGGACTAGGCTGGGCTGAGGCATATCCAAGATTGGCCCAACATTAAAAACAGAGGCCCAGGCCAAGCGCAAGCCCAACGCGGGCCATAAATTCAGGCCAAAGCATGCCCATTTAGATCAACTAGACCAGGCTGGGTTAGGGCTCTCCGGGCTTTCTACCAATTTTTTATTTAGATAAAATACATTTTATCATGCACTCGTTAGTTGGTCAGGGTCGGGCTGGGCTTTGGTCTTTCTTTCCCTTAACCCAAGATCGGCCCAAATGCCAAAATGGGCCCAAATTATTTACCCAAATTAACCCAGGCCCAAGTGGGCTGCCCCCGGATTGGCCTCGGGCTGGCCTGCCCCAAGAGCAACCTAAACGCAATGGGACTTTTTTTATTTTTGGCTACAAAGACTTTTGTAGCGTGCCACTTTTTTAATATATGAAAGTAAAGAAAAATAAATATTCGAGGCCCGAAGAATATTCAAATTGCTGGTTTTGATGCTTTATATTTTGCTTTTTCCTTTGAGCCATTGCACCACATTTCCCTTTATATTTTGATGTCCCGGCTCTCTCATCAATATAAATTTCTGTTAGCAGTTCGCAATTACATGAGATAGGGCTTCCGTGATGATATATTTTAGCATTTATGTCTATGATGTTGATAAGCGTAAATGATTTTTATAAACATGCACAGTTGGTCCGATCATAATAAAGAGTGGGATAGATGGGAATCCGGATCCTCCAAGTCGCTAAAACCGATTTGTATATATATGGGCCGGAACTACAATGGGTTGCATCATACTATGATGCAGCGCTCTTCTTTTATGCAAGGTAGGTGGGGCACACATTTTTCAAATCTATGCCAGTATCAGCTTTAGTACCCATTGTACTTGTTGCATCTAAATTTTCAAAGAGGTTTTCAACGTGCCACTGAGAGATTGACACCATGGTATAAAATATCGGCTGATACCGGTTCATATCGGCCGATATGAACCGGTATCGGCCCATACCGGTCCGATATTTTGGTGAGATATCGGTCTCGGTATCGCAGACCAAAATATCGGTCCATCTCGGCCAATATTTCAAAAATATCGGTTTAATCGATATATCGGTCAATCTCGGTCAAAATATCGGCTGAGATGGAATAATGGTAAAAAAATCCTTAAATTTTCACTTTTTTCCTCATTCTTCCCCCAAATTCTTCCTCTCCCCTCATCTCCCTCCTTAGCTTATTCTCTTGCATATTTCCAATACTATTTCTTGAAGAATTCATTCTATTTTGCTAAGAAAATCAACATACTCCCTTATTTTAACTATTATGTATTTTTTAACAATCCATACCGAATAAATGATGATGATGATGATATCGAGCTTGGGTGACTCTCCACTTGGAATTAGGCTGTCATGCTCATCAATTTCTCTCTCTAGTCTCCCTTAATTTCAATCAAACAATAAACCTTTTGATGTCCAAGTGCCTTTCGATTTATTCATCTCGATTTATTCATCTCACTATTTTGTTTCAGATTTTAATATTTTATCTTCATGGTCTTGGATTTCACAACTTATTTGATGATTGACTTAGTATCAAATAATACTTGATATGTTATCTTTATTTTGTTATATTTTAGATTAATAAATTGATCTTGAGCCAAAATAATAGTTACATTATATAAAATACTGGAAAAGACAGTGAGTCAACGACATAGACAGGACTCATGACTTATAGTGACCGATATTTTGATTTATTGTTATTACTAAAGGGAAAAAATATTGTTTTCCAGCATTTTCTAATATTCTGTATTTTTTGGATATTTTTGTGAATTTTTTTAGATTAAAATAAAATTTCATACCGCGATGACTGCGACGAACCGATAACTACGACCGATACCGATATGATATCGGTTTTTTGCCCTGGCCAATACCGCGACCGATACTGCTATTTTGAACCATGATTGACACAAATAGGGGCTCCCTCCATTTTTATTAAAAATAAAATTAAGGTAAAACAAGTTCCATCACATGTTTCAAATCAAGTCAAATTATATGATAAGTCTCTTACATATTTGAATAATTATTTACTATAGATCATTACTACGTAAGGTGTTAAGGCAGATGAACGGCTTAGATTTGGAAAATGTGGGGCCAACTATGCATCAAAGAAGGGCACTGTAATATAGCATGATCCAACGGCTGCTGCACTATAGTTCTACCCATATTTTATGCGTAAAAAGAAAGGGGCCTTTCCAAAAATTTAAAAGTCCTTTCCCTCACTTTGAGGAATGTGAGCCCATCCAGTGTTTCATATTCTCGGGCCCACTCGTGATTGATAATAGCAAGCCCACCTGTTTTAAAAATAAGAACCACTAGGAATTAACAATCTCTTGAATGGGATATGACATTTTTTTAAATATATTTTGAGCCTACAATAAAATGTTACCCAAAAAAAAAAAAATCTGTGCCATGTCCTTGGTGGGGATTCATTTTAATTAAGTGTAATTGCCTTTCTCTTACATGGAGGATTTTACCATAATATATTACTTTTTTTTTGCTTAATGATAAATTTGTATTGAGCAAAGAAAAGGGCAAAGCCCCCAGAACAACAGACCGAAACTTACAGCCCCATAACAGGGGAAGCCAAAAAGAGAAGACAAAAGAGAAATAGATAAGACCAAAGCGCTGCACAGGAAAACCTGAGCAAAAAGCAAAAAAGAGGAGAATCCAACAAAAGCTAGATCTAGAGCTGAGAAAGCCTTCCCTATTCGGGCGGTCAGGAAGTCACCGTGGCTTTCTCCAAAGAGGGCATCTTAAAGATAAGCTTGGAGACAATCCTCCCACCTGCTGCAAGACCGAATTCCGAGGGGCACTTCAAGAGGGGAGGATAACTGAGCAATCTGAGCAACTTGGAAGGAGACGGAGTTGGGCTGCATGGAAGGGGAGGGGACCAAGCTGGGCTGCATGGAAGGGGGGATGGCCGAGCTGGGCAGCATGGAAGGAGGGCTGGCCAGGTTGGGCTGCATGGAAGGAGGCCTGGCCGATCTGCAACTTGGAAGGAGTGCTGGCCGAGCTGGGCTGCATGGAAGGAGGGCTAGCTGAGTTGAACAATATGGATGGGGGGGCTGGCCGAACTGGGCAACTTGGAAGAAGGGGCTGGGCCAGCTTGCTGAGACCTAATCTAGAGGGAGATGACGATGGGGAATTCACAATTGAAGGATGATAGACCTTAATTGAGGGCTTTTGAAATGTTTAACAATTTTATGCAGAGTGAAGGATAGGTCTTCTTGAAGGTGGATCTTGATCCGGTGGAGAGGGGAAGGGGGGGTGGGGGGGCGCTGATCGCTTCAAAGGTAGCTGCATTTCTGGCCTTCCAAATTGCATGAGAGACACTAAGGAAGATTGCTGCCATAAATTTGGTCCCTTCTTTGTCATTCCCTCTAGTAAGAAACAGCCAAATTGAAGAAGCAGAGAAGGGAATGGGGGTTTGAGAGCTGGCTACAGAGAAGATCCATCTCCATAGAGAAATTGCTAGATCGCAAGAGAAAAGGAGGTGATCAGCAGAGTCTTCTTCTTGACAATAGAGGTTGCATCTGGAAGCTAAAGAGTAGCCCAGACGTTTGAGGCGTTGCTCAGTTGGAGTTTTATTGTGCATCAGACGCCACCCGAAGTAACAGGTTGTATGATGGGAGATGCCATTCCAGATGAGACTAGGCCAATGAAGCTTAGGGGCTCTTGATCTGATGAAGTTCCAGGCTGCTTTCAGGGATAGCTGACCATCGGGAGACTCTTTCCATGAAGGAATATCTTTATCTGATAGAGTTGGGGAGAGGAGGGAGATGGCTGAGGAGAGCTAGCTACTAATGTCTAGAGGGAGGTTGGAAGGGATGTGCGAAGAATCTGCTTGGTAAAGAGAGCCTAGATGCTGGTCGTCGGGGAAATTCAGGTGAGGGAAATTGACTGAGAAAGGGGTTTCTGCACTCCAGTTATCATGCCATAGATTGATTTCCTGGCCATTTCCCACGATCCAGGAATTGCCTTCTTGAATTCTGGGAGCTAGCCTGCAGATTTTTTTCCATATGTAGGAACCCTACTTGGAGTTTGCTGGGCTCCAAAGAGAGTTATCTTTGAAGTAGCGGTTCTTGAACCAACTTGCCCAAGGAGAATTTGCTGTGGATGCTTGCCAACCTAACTTGATGAAGGTAGCCTCATTGACTTTAGAGATTTCTCTTATACCCAAGCCTCCTTCCTCCTTAGGAAGAGTAACTGTATCCCACTTGACATAGTTGGACTTAGAGATTGTAGCATTCCCAGACCAAAGGAAGTGCCTCATCATCCTTTCTATCTCTTTACTGATGGAAGCTGGAATTGGCAGAGTGGCAGCAAGATGGATGGGAATATTGGAGAGCACATGCTTGATAAGGATCAAGCGGCCAGCAAAAGAGAGGAATTTTGCTTTCCAGGATGCCAATCTAGCATTGATAGAATCTATCAGAGGGAGGAAATGATGTCTTTTTGGAGTGCCAAAGAAAATTGGAATTCCAAGGTATTTGAGCTAAACAGAGGAATATTGAATTCCTAGAATAGAGCTAATCCTGCTTTTTCTTATGTTACTACATTTCCCTAACAAAAGTTAGCTTTTTTGAAGGTTGAAGAATTGACCTAAAGAGGATTGGTATTGATGAAGGAGGGAGTCCAGGGTTGTAACACTGGAGGTAGAACCTTTCATGAAAATGATGATGTCATCGGCATAGAGGAGGTGGCAAGGAGATGATGGAAGAGAGGAGAGAGGGTGAATGAGCCCTTGGAGCTGGAGGTTGTGAAGGTGGAGGCTCAGGATATCTTCGACTATGATAAACAGGTAAAGGGAGAGGGGGTCTCCTTGTCTGAGATCACATGAGGAGCTGAAAAAGCCTAGAGGAATTCGGTTTATAAGGACTGATCCCTTAGTAGTGCAGATGTATTCTTTGATCAAAGAGATCCAAGTATCTGAAAAATTGAAGAATTTTAGAGCTATGAAAAGGAAAGACCAATTCATCTTGTCAAAGGCGTTAGAAATGTCTAGCTTGAGGCATAGGGATCCTTTGCTGAGGTTGGACTTGAGCTTCTAAAAAAACTCAAAGGCTAGGCTTGGGTGGTGTTGGACATTCCTACCTTGGATGAAGCCTGCCTGGTGAGGAGAAGTGATGGATGGCAGAATTTGGGTAAGTCTTGAGGCTAGGATTTTGGATATTATTTTGTATGAGAAGTTTAGTAGGCTAATTGATCTGAAGTCAGAAAAGTTTCAGGGGATTTTGTTTTTGGGATGAGGGCCAGAAAGAAGGCATTGGAGGCTTTTAGGATTTTTTTGGTTTTGAAAAAATGTTGAACCGCTTGGGAAACAGATTTCCCAATGATGCTCAAAGTTGAGGTGAAGAAAACACCGTTGAATCCGTCGAGGCCCAGAGAGCTGCTTTGTTTTTAGAGCAAAAACTGCTTTTTTAATTTCTTCTTCTAAGGGCATTGAAATGAGATCTGAATTTTCTGAGGTTGAGACCTTTGGGATGTCTAATTGAAACAGAAGATGATCAAGTTGACCTTCATGAGGTTTGTAGAGGTTAGTGAAGAACTCCACTGCATTGGCTTGGATAGTAGCTGAGTCCTCTGTTTTCCTGCCATCAACAGTGATATGGCTAATTCTGTTAAAAGAGCTACTTGCCTTGGTTGATTGGTGGAAGAACTTTGTGTTTTGGTCTCCCTCTTTCATCCAAGCAATTCTAGATCGCTGCTTCCAGTGGATTTCTTGGGCTTTTAGACCTTCATGAAGGACAAGATTTGCTGAAAGGAGGGTTGTCTGAAGGAGTCCGAAGGATTAGCATTGAGCTGCTGCTGGCATTGCAAAACAATTGCCTCTGCTGCACTGATATTCTGTTGAATTTGGCCAAAGGTGTCCTTACTCCATTGTTTGAGTTCTTGCTTCAAAAGCTTCAGTTTTTTAGAAAGAATGAATTGAGGAGTTCTTACTACATGAGTATCCCAGGTAGATCGTATAACTTCTAGGAAGGATGGATGGAGGAGCCATTTGTTTTCAAACTTGAAGGGGGCAGTGGCTGTAGTGGAAGTTTTTTTTATGATCTAACAGGATTGGGCTGTGGTCTGAGGACAATCTGGCAAGTTGATGAGTTATGGGATCTCTATAGTGGTGAGGCCATGAGCATTTACTAATGCTCGATCTAGCCTAGCTGTGACTTAAGAGAGTCCTTGCCTGTTATTTGACCAAGTAAATCTGCTCCCTAAGAATTGGGTTTCTTGAAGGCCAATTTACAAGACAATGGATTGGAAATCTTTGAGGGAGGATGGGTTGGAGTGACTGAGGCTCAGTTGGTCTGCATGATTAAGGATGGCATTGAAGTCCCCTAGAACACACCAAGGCAGGGTGGTTGAGGAGGTGTCAATGAGCTATTTCCAAAGATCTTTCCTGAGGGTTGGGTTGGTGGATCCATAAACACCTATAATGAGAGTGGATAGACCTGAGATGGGATTTTGAAGAAGCATTGTTAGGTGTTGAGAGGAAGAGTTTGAGAGATGGTGAGAGGATTTGGATATGCACCAGAGGTTTGCACGAGGCAAATGGGAAGCGTTGGAATGGAAGGTGTTGAACCTAAAGGAGCTAACTTTCAAGGATTGAGTGGAGGAGAAGGTTGGCATTGGCTCTGATAAGAGAATTAGATCTTGGGAGTGCTTACGGACCATATTTGCTAAGGCTCTTTTGGTAGGGTTGTTGGCAATACCCCTACAATTCCAGTAGAGGACTTTTATCATGGGGGAAAGCTGGGGGAGGTGATCTCGCCTCTAGACCTCCTGGTGATTGGGCCACTTGCTTGAGCCAGCTAAGTTTTTTTCCCCTTCCCTATTTGTTAGTTTCTCCCAATGGCTGTAGAAACTTGAAGAAGTAATGGAGTAGAGCAGGATGATGCCTCCATAATTGCTGAAGACCCTAGGTGAGTTTCTGTGGGTGTTGATTCTGGAGTGAAGGCCTGATCATTTGTTTCACCTGCAGCTTGGGAAGCCATTGTGTCTAATACTTCTTAGTGTTGCTCAAAACCTGGAGGGGCGCCTGTTGAAGAGTTCCCTTCAGAGATGAACTGTAGGTTTTTGCAATAGAGATTTGGGTTGATGGTTGGGTTTGCCAGGGAGTAGTTCTCTAGTATGGAGAAAGGGTTTGAAATATTGATGGGTGGTGTTGGAGTTCTTTGAAGGATTTCTGTGATAACATCCTTAGGCCTTGAAGGTTTGGGTTTTGTGGCTGGTTGTTCTTTGGAAAGGGGCCTGGCCTGTTGGTCCATTTGGTTGATGGTTTTTGGTGGCTAAGAGAGGGGGTGTTGGGGAAGAACAAAGTTTTGAGCATGGCTTGGAGATATGGCTGATATGGTTGTTAAATTTGGATCTTGTTCTGCTAGTTTAGGTTGTGCAGGGGTAGGTTCTGAACAGGGGGAGTGGGGAGGGGAGGTAAGTTAATCTGGCTTGAGGTTGTAGGGACAGAGGTGGAAGAGAGGGGAGGAGCTGCTGGTATGTTTGTGTTAGCAAGTTTAGAGAGGTTGGAGGATGGGCAAGATTGGTTTGTGTGACCAGTTGAGAAATAGAGGGGACAGGGGCTATTTTCATAGGCTACTTCTATAACCAGGTCTCTTTCTCCTTGAAGTTCCACTAGTATGGATGAAGGTTTTGGCTTTGAAAGATATATGTTGACCAGCACCCTAGCAAATGTAAGCATTCTTTGAGCTTTGGTGATATCATCTAGCTTGATAGGTCGGCCAATGGTGTTGGCCAAAGAGAAGATGATGTTTTGACTCCAGCAGTGATAGGGCAACCCTATGAGTCTAATCCAAACAGGGGCAGAGGAAAGCCACGCTATTTCTTCTTGTCCTGGGGACTAGGGCAAGAAAGAGATTTTTTTTCTCTCTATTTGCATGGGGGAGGCACTAAGAATGTAGGCTTTATCCTCAGCAGAGTTGAATCTGAAGATGAAGTACCCTTTGATGGTGAGGGAGACCATGTATGGTCTGGAAAGGGCCCAGTATTTAGCTTTCTCTTCCATCCATTCAAGAGTATCTTCCTATAACAGCATGAGAGAAGGACTCTTTGCTTGAAGAGAGAATTGGTTGGGGTATCACTAAGGATGGCTTTCCATTTATCCAGGTTGTGGGTGGATAGGTAACTGAGTGATAGGTGGGATTTGGGTCGGCAAAGAGGTTGGCAAAGGATGTGGGTTGGGAGGTTTGAGAAGTGGTGATAGGGCTAGCTAGCTGAAGATTGGGAGGGTGAACTAGATGAGGATGGTTGGACCATATTGATGGAAAGGTTGGGAGTGATGAGGAAGCAAGAGCTGGGTGACTTGAAATGGGCAAAGTTGGTGGTCGGGGAGGGCGAACTAGTGGGGGTGATGGAGGTTGGTTGGGCAGTGGGGGCGGGGGGGGGCGGTAATTGTTGGGAGCTGGCTGAGTTGTGAAAACAATGGGCGACACAACAATGAGCACTAGAGTAAATATCTACTGAACATAGATAGGCACACACTCAAAGTGGGTTTTTTAAATACTTCTTTCAATCACATTCATTGCACACTGAACACAAGTACAATACCCTATTTAAAGAGTTGCTAAACTCATGAAGAACTTACATGTGTCCCATGTACACTAAACTCAAGGAGCTAAAAAACAGTGTACTCAACTGACCAGAACGTGTACATCAACATGTACAGGACTTTTTCAAACATCTAACTTACTCAACATTTCACTAAACAAAATGAGACCCAGTCACATGACCATTGGATGCTATTTGAATTAATTTTTTTTAACACTCCCCCTTAATTCAAATGCATTTAACACCGAGCAAGTACCGCAACTCGTAAAATTTTGCCACTGGAAGAGCTTTTGTGAAAATGTCTGCAAGCTGACTTTCGGTGTTGCAAAATTCTACCTTGATTTCTTTTCTAGCCACATGCTCACGAATGACATGATGACGAATCTCTATATGCTTGGTCCTTCCATGAAAAACCAGATTCTTTGTCATTGCAATTGTAGACTTGTTGTCGCAGAACATGATAGTAGCTTCATCTTGCTTTTCCTTCAAATCAGCCAAGATTCTTCAAAGCCATACCATTTGGCGTGCAGCACTTGTAGCAGCCATGTATTCTGCTTCCAAAGAAGAAAGTGAAATAGTTTGTTGCTTTTTCAATGCCCATGATATAACTCCGGATCCAAGGCTATGTGCATAACCTGATGTACTTTTCATGTCATCTGCACAACCAGCCCAATCACTGTCAGTATAGGAAATATCTTTACAATTGCTTACTTTTTTATACCTTAGTCCAAAACTCAAGGTTCCACGGATGTAGCGCAAAACTCTTTTTGCTGCCCCCATATGCTGTCGACTCGGTTTGTGCATGAATCTTGAAATCAAGCTTACTGCAAACATTATGTCAGGCCTTGAATGAGTGAGATAAATCAGCCCACCTACAATGCTTCGAAATTCTTTTTCATCTGCTTTCTCAACACCATCATCTAACACTAGCCTTTCATTTGTATTCATTGGTGTACTTGCAGGATTGCAATTTGACATGTAAAACCGCTTTAACAAGTATTTTGTATATTTTTCTTGGCAGAGAAAAATACCATATGGGTCTTGAATGATTTCCATTCCCAAAAAATAGAGCAGGAGGCCCAAATCAGTCATTTCAAACTTTGACATCATTTTTCCTTTGAAATCATTTATCAATGGAAGAGAATTAGCAATAAAAATCATGTCATCCACATAGAGACACAATCAAAATTTCATCTGTATCTTTCGATTTCACATAAAGGGTTGGTTCGCTTTCACTTCTTTGGAACCCGTTGTCAAGAAAATATTTATCAATTTTTCCATACCAAGCTCTTGGAGCTTGTTTTAGCCCATACAATGCTTTTTCCAATTTATACACTTTGTTTTCCAACCCTTTAATTTCAAAACCATGTGGTTGTTCCACATACACTTCCTCCTGTAATTCCCCATTTAGAAAACCGATTTGACATCAAACTGAGAGACTTTCCATCCTCTTTGTGCAGCAATAGCTATGACAGTTCTAATGGTGTCAATTCTAGCAACAGGGGAAAACGTTTCAAAGAAATCAATACCTGGCACTTGAGCAACCCTTTCGCAACCAAACGGGCTTTATGCTTTTGTAAAGACCCATCTGAGTTGAACTTGGACTTGTAAACCCATTTTAGTCCAATGGCTTCCTTTCCCAGAGGTAAGTCCACCAATCTCCATGTCTTGTTTTTCTTAATTGTATTAATTTCTGCTTTCATTGCATCATTCCACTCTTTCTTTTGAAATGCATCTTAAAAACAAGTAGGTTCTGAAGCAAACAATGCAAAATCACAATGTTGATAAATGACATGGAGGCTTCTTACCTTTCTAGAAAGTGTTTTTGACCTTGGAGATCCCATTGGGCTTGGTGGAGTGTCAGGTGGCAATTCAAAGGAGGATGTCTCTTCTTCTTCAATAATAAGAGGCGACTTTTCCACATCAACTTTCCACTTCCAAGCATCATTTTCATTAAATATGACATCACGACTGATAATTAACTCCTTATTTTTAGGATTATAAAGCCTATAGCCTTTTGTTTCATCACTATAGCCGACAAAAATGCATTTGATGCATTTTTCATCTAGCTTTTGTCTTTTTTCAAAAGGAATATGAGCATAGGCTATAGACCCAAATACATTCAAATGACTTACATTGGGTTTTCTGCCAAACCAAGCTTCATAAGGAGTTTTTTCATTTACTGCTTTTGTGGGGAAACGATTAAGCAAGTAAATCGAAGGAGACACGGCTTCAGCCCAAAAAGTCTTTGGAAGTCCCTTTTCTTTCAGCATACTTCTTGCAGTTTCAGCAATACTCCGATTTTTCCTCTCTGCTACACCATTTTGTTGTGGCGTAAAACTTGCTGTTAATTCCCGACGAATACCTGCATCCTTACAATACTTGAAAAATTCTTTGGAAGTGAATTCACCACACCTATCAGTGCACAATATTTTTATTGCATGGCCACTTTGTTTTTCAACATAAGCCCGAAATTGAACAAAGGATGAGAAGGCTTCAGATTTTTGTTTAAGAAAGTAAACCTAGCTCATCCTAGTAAGATCATCCACAAATAGTAGAAAATATCTACTTTCACCAAGTGAGGGTGTTTGTATGGGTCCACAAATGTCGGCATGCACAAGCATTAATGGCTCATTTGCCCTCCAGGATTTACCCACTTGAAAAGGTACTCTATGTTGTTTTCCATAGACACATGATTCACATATGTCCTCAATCTTCTGTACCATAGGTAAACCAACAACCAAATTTTTTTTATGCGGCAAATCTAGGCCACCAAAGTTAAGATGCCGATATCTCTTATGTCATAGCCATGCAGCATCACATGTTTCAACATTAAATGCACTGATGCTATGCTCAGAAAATTTGATTGGAAACATTTTGTTTGATGTCATTTTCACAGTCATTAACATCTCCATATTCTTCTTGTTAAAAATCATGCAATGGTCTTCATAAAAAATGGCATAATAACCCATCTCCATCAGTTGTCCCAAGCTAATTAAATTTTGGGCTAAACCAAGAACATACATGACATTATGGATGAGTTTGTTACCTGACATGGTGCTTACTAAAACAACTCCTCTGCTTTTCACTTGAACTTGATTGTTATCTCCCATCTTGACTTGAGACCTCACTGATTCATTCATTTCCACGAACATATGTTTTTCACCTGTCATATGATTGCTGCAACCACTATCCAGGTACCAGATATTTTCAATAGAACTAGGTAAACATGAGAGACACACATTTTCACTTGCTTCATCAATTTCCTTTTCTTCATGAAAATTTGCTTGATTCTTGTTTTTGTACCAACAACCCTTCTCATTATGTCCAAATTTATTGCAAATTGAACATTGTGGTACACTTGAGTCCTTTTTTTGTACCAACAGTCTTTTTCAATATGCCCCCTTTTTTTGCAATTATAACATTGAGGGAGTTCATGATTACCATTGTTGGGGTTTCTTTCATTTGCATTGTACCTATTTCTTCCTCTCCCTCGTCCTCGGAAATTTTTCTTCTCGCGGCCATTCCCACTTGGCCTTTGTTCTGATGAACGAGTTCTTGCACCCTCATTTAAACCCTTTTTCAAATCATTTTTTGATTGTAAGGCTTGTTCAAGTGGCTTTTCTGTAGCTCTATTCATTCTCATCTCATGGATTTGGAGAGAACCCATTAGGTGATTTACTGACAAAGTGGTCAAGTCTTTGGATTCTTCTATTGCAGCAACTACATGATCGAACTTGGGAGTGAGACTTCTTAAAACTTTTTCAACAACTTTTTGCTCTTTTAGGTCCTCACCAAGTGATCGAATTTGATTCACAATGGTTGTGACTTTTGTAAAAAATCCTTGAATAGATTCAGAACTTTTCATCATTAGGGTTTCAAATTCATGACGCAAAGTTTGTAACCTCAAGGTTACAACTTGACTTGACCCTTTATATTCATCTTTAAGCAGGTCCCATGCTTCTTTTGAGGTTGAAGCTCCCATTATCCTTGGGAAAACTGTTTCATCCAAAGCTTGTTGGATGTAAAATAGGGCCTTTGCATCTTTTTTTTTATTCTCTTTCATCTCATTTCTTTGTGCTGCAGTTAGTCTTTCTACATCATACTCATTCATGCCATTCTCAACCAATTCCCATAAATCATATGACAGAAACAGAGTTTTCATTTTGATACTCCAAAATTGATAATTATCACCATTGAAAATAGGAAGTAATTGTTGAGAAACACTTACAAAACTGCCGATACCATTCACAGTAGGCATCTTCAAACTCTTGTTTCAAGGCT
This sequence comes from Persea americana, assembly GCA_029852735.1. Lineage (NCBI taxonomy): Eukaryota > Viridiplantae > Streptophyta > Magnoliopsida > Laurales > Lauraceae > Persea > Persea americana. Next base: position 67,623,399 of record CM056811.1, read on the forward strand.
TCTTCTCTGCGTGCAGCACCTGTGTAGAGTACAGCTTTGAGCGATCTTGGCTCTGATACCAAAACTTGTTGGGAGTTGGCTGAGATGTGAAGACAATGGGCGACACAGCAATGAATACTAGAGTAAATATCTACTGAACATAGATAGGCATACACTCAAATTAGGTTTTTTAAATACTTATTTCAATCACATTCATTGCACACTGAACACAAGTACAATACCCTATTTAAAGAGTTGCTAAACTCATGAAGAACTTACTTGTGTCCCATGTATACTAGACTCAAGGAGCTAAAAAACAGTGTCACTACTCAACTGACCAGAACGTGTACATCAACGTGTGCAGGACTTTTTCAAACATCTAACTTATTCAACAATTCACTAAACAAAATGAGATCCAGTCACATGACCGTTGGATGCTATTTGAATTAAATTTTTTTTAACAGAAATGGTGGGGAGGCGGGGCTAGATGATGGCTGGGGAGAGGAGGGAATGGATGAGATAGCGAGGTTGAAGGTTGGCTGGAAGAGGGGGGAAAATGGTGTGGTTGCAGAGATTGCGGGGCGGGGGGAGGAGGGGGTGGCTGGCTGCTATAACTTGCCAAAGAAGGTGTAGTTTGGGCGGGAGAAATGGGGGGGAGCATTCTATTTGAATCCATGTTTGAAGATGGTCCGACTCATAAATGAATATGGGTGAGTGAAAACTGAAAAGGCCATAATATATTACTAGCACAACAGCCCGTCAGCATGTTCACCAATAACATGCAAATCTATATGTTCTATGATTCATTAAAAAGAAATATAAGATTTAGAAGGAAATAATAGAAAAAATATATTCTAGTAGTACATACCTGATCTTTTCTCAATCCAAGAGTCTATAGATGGTAAAAATGGACTTGGAGAGATATGATAGAAAGAAAAGAGGAGAATAGTGGGAAGGAGATGGCTTTAAATGAAAGTGTTGTAGAAGAGTGAAAAGTGGGAAGAGTGAAATAAGTGCCTACATGTTGCAAATGCGGGGAGAACATGGGTAAATTGCAGAGGAAGGATATGACTCCCGATAAAAAATTAAAAGATATGGTCAAAATTAAATCCAAAACCTTTGGTTTAATAAATTATAATGGTCCCTCGGTAAGATTTATCTAATTTATTACATTAGAATAAAATACAACAAATCTACATGTGGTTTATGTTTAGTGGGCCCCACATATGTAAAATTTGAACATTCATAAAAGAAACGCCTCTACTTGGTATCAGATATGATAAAACTTTAATTTACTTGACAATGTGGATAATTTATCAAATAGAAACTAATGTGTTTCAAACATGATTAATCCGATGGGGATCCTGTCTACAATAAGATTGAAATTATATTTTTCAACATAAATGCCCCCTCTTTTCTTTTCTTTTCTTTTCAAATCTTTTTTTTGGAAGAAATAAATGCCCCCTCTTGAATGGACCTTTGCGAAATCTCATACAGATTGGAAGTAACCCATCCTTAGATTTATGTATGCCATGCACGATTCTTTTTTATATTCTATTCAAAGATATTATACTTCATAAATATTGTGGATCCAAAATATAGTCAATTAAACTTTTTTCATATTTCATACTAAATAGAGGCGTTTTTTAATATATGGTTCAAATTTTACATAAGTAGGCTCGACTATATATAGATAAAACACATGCCACATTCACTGTATTTTATCCTAATGTATTAGATTTGATAAATCTTACTAAGGGCGCTATATATTAGAGATCATAATTAATATGTCTCTCTAGGATTGGATATGACATATTTTAATGCATTTTAGCCCTATCATAAGAGTTAATAAAATATAATAATTCAAGAAAATGATAAAAAAAAAAAAAGCTTTATGTCATATCCACAGTGGGGTCCAACCACTTAAAATCTGAATCGCTTAGGAAAAATGCCTTTCTCTTGCATGGATGAGTGGTTCTGATTTTTAAAATAGGCGGGCTTGTTATTGTGACTCACGAGAGGGCCCCAAAATATGAAAGACCAGATGGGTGTAGTGAAGTGAGAAAAATGGCTTATGAGTTTTACACAGGACCCCCTTCCATTTTATATATGTATTGCAATTACTTACTATTAAAGTTAACGTGCAATGGGGACGTAATTGGGCCAACACGAAAAAAAGAATTAATCTCATAACCAAGGTTCGTAAAGACCAAGGCTTTACAGAGATTCCAGAAGAGGTCAAGGAGGAGATAACTAGACATTTTGAAGAGTTGTCTACAGGTGAGAGCTTTCTTAGACCTACTTTGGAGGGTGTGTGCTTTCCTTCTATTTCTTCATTCGAGAACGGTTGGCTGGAGAGACAGTTTGAGGAGGAGGAAGTCAGCCAGGCTTTGGATGCTTGTGTGAGGGATAAAGCTCCGGGCCCTGATAGTTTCAATTTTACTTTTCTTGGGGCATGCAGCTTAAGGTGTCTTGAAAAAAAGATTTATGTGATATGCTTTCAGAAGTTTATGAAAGGGGGAGACTTAATGCAGAGATTAACTCAACATTCTTGGTCCTTATTCCTAAAGTTTTGAACCCAGTGGAGCTTAAGGATTACCGTTCCATTAGCTTGGTGGGGTGTATTTACAAATTCTTTTTGAAGATTTTCGCCAATAGATTGAGAATTGTGCTTCCAGGCATCATTAGTCAGTTTCAAGGAGCTTTTGTGAAGGGTAGGCAAATCTTGGATGGCGTGTTGGTGGCCAATGAGTTGATAGATTCAAGAAAACGGTCTAAGAAAAAAGGAGTTATCTTCAAAATTGATTTGGAAAAGGCTTATGACCATGTTGAATGGAGCTTTGTAGATTACATGCTTCAAAGGTTTGGCTTTGGTGAACGATGGAGGCGTTGAATTCAGGAGTATATTTCAACCACTTCTTTCTCAGTTTTGGTTAACGGATCTCTCCCCCGTCTTTTCAAAGCCTCTAGGGGTTTGAGGCAAGGTGATCATTTGTCCCCTTTTCTCTTTACTTTGGTAGTAGAAACTCTGGCTGACTTGGTAAACAAGGCAAAAAAGTGTTCAAAAAATGTGTGGGTTTCAAGGTGGTAGTGGGTAGTAGAGTTAGATTTTCAATTGATGAGTGTGTGTGTGTGTGTGTGCGGGGGGGGGGGGGGGGGGGGGGTTGGGGTTGGGGTTGGGTGTTGCTTGTGTCTTGGTCAGTGTCGGGGGGGGGGGGGGGGGGGGGGGGGGGGGGGGGTTGGGGTTGGGGTTGGGTGTTGCTTGTGTCTTGGTCAGTGTCTTTTAGAAGGTCCCTGCATCTTTCTGAGGAGTCAGATCATGTGTCTTTTTTGAATATTCTTTCTAATGTATTTTTATGTGGGGAGGAAGCTGATGAACACATTTGGACTCCTAATCCTTTTGGAAATTTCTCTACTTAGTCTTTCTACAATATGCTTGAGGTTGGATCCTCTATTAGATCCCATTGCTCACTTGTGTGGTCAGGATTGGCGCTGCCTCGGTGGGAGACTCTTTGTTGGTTGGTGGCTAAACGAAAGGTGTCTACGACGAATAACCTTAAAAGGAGAGGCTTGTCTTCACAAGAGATTTCATATGTGTGCCCATAATGCGAGAATGGGTTGGAGACAGTGGATCACCTTTTCTTGCACTGTGAAGTTTCATCCTCTTTGTGGAGCGAATTTGGTCAAAGAAGCGGATTAACTTGGTGTTTGCCACGCTCTATGATCAGTATGTTTAAAGCTTGGAGATTTTATCCATTTTCAGGATGCGGGGCGGTACTGTGGAGACCTATCCCTATTGCTATAATGCGGTCCATTTGGAAAGAAATGAATTATAGAGTTTTCAGGGGTGCGAAAATGGTCCACAGCGATCTTTTTTCAGTTATTACTTGGAAAATATCAAAGTGGGCTTTGGTGAGGGAGGAGTTTACTAATTTCAAAATAGACAATATTCTTCATAATTGGGAGGCCGCCTGTATGCTTTGTTTAGTGCCTCGAATAATGAAAGTGGAAGTTTGGTGTCCTCCCCCAAGGGGCTTTTTGAAGCTCAATGTGGATGGGGCGACTAGAGGAAAGCCAGAGCCAAAGGGTGTTGGGGGTGTACTTTGCTCATGTTCTCTAAGAAGGTAGGTATCAAGGAATCAAATGCTATCTCTTGGATCTCAAGCAATGAGGGTCCTTGGAGGTTCCACTTCCTCTTTGAGGAAATCAAGTCCCTATCTTCTCAAGGTTATATCGAGTTTAGGCATGTTAGAAGGTCGGCAAATGCAATGACAGACTCTCTAGCGAAACAAGGGGTAGATAAGGTTATTCCCTTGATTGCTTACGCCATGTAATTGTCTATCTTTGTTCTTTGGGTATAAGGCTCTTATACCTATTGTTGGTGGTGTGTTATAATTTTTGTTTGCCTTCTTTTTAATATAATGTTTCAGTTACCGATATATATATATAAAAAAAAAAAAACAAGGTGCGTGGCCCACCCCTTAAAAGACCCTTAAAATCAATGAGGTATTCTGTTTTAAGTAAAAGATCTAGGGCCAGTCTTGGGCAATACTAGGCCTAGCCTGGCCTAGACTTGACCCAATAACTTTTCTTTATTATATATATATATATATCTATGTGTGCGTGAAATATTCATACGCATCCATCCCTCGCCATATTATGGTGAGGGGACAACATTGTGGGACAGACTTTATGACGCATGGAAACCATCTACATACATAGGACCTCCTTAAGCACACTAGATTCATCAATTTTTCACCTATTCAAATTGTATAGAGAGAGATGCTCCTATGAGAGTAAAGGTCGGGGCCCTCACATGCATCTCCCATATTTATATATGTAAACATATACTAAAATGCCCTCGTAACAATCACTTAGCAATAATAAAATGAGAAGAGAATTTCACACCGCATCTCTCTGTCCACTAACGCTTGTGGGGCCTACCTAAAAGCCCATTTGGGAATGGGATAATCCCCCCTACCTAATCATGTACAGTGAGGGAGGCCTGAATGATCATCCAAAACCTTTGATCAGTGGCCGATAAGTTTTCGCCATTCAAAATGAATGCACGGTTGATCCAACAGCCTAGTTTCTGTGGATGGGTGCCAAACCCCAAAACTAGTAACTACCATGGGGTCTCAGATAAGCCAACAATGGGCCCAACACTCGTGAGTGAACGAGATTCTTTTGTCCACATGAGTTAGAGGATAGGTGGTACCTTTACTATTTAAGTATATATCATACTTAATGTATAAGAAATAAGTGTTGCACGGTTGTTTTGGATCCTTTCTTCTAGTTTTATTGTTCTTAGTTTGGCCTTTTTTATATTATTTTTGTCTATTCTTGTTAATACAAATGGGGCGTACTCCTATTGATAAGGATGCACCTTTTCGTTTGTAGTTGGAGTTACTTGAGATGCCAATCAATTAAGGGTGTTCATGGGCCAGATTGGGCCGAGCTGAGACATATCCAAGCCCGACACGGATTCTAATATCTAGGCCCAAGCCAGGCCTAGCCCAAATTGGGCCATAAATACTTGGCCCATGTCTGACCCGCTTAAAAAACATGCATGAAGTCCAAGCCCAGCCCGTATTATCTTTATAATTTCAATGGGACAGGTTGTCATGGATTGTCTATAAGTAAAGGTCAACTTGTACTGTATCCATTTTTTAAAAACTGTGAGGTATCTTCAACCGAGTCCAATTTAGAACAACCTATTCTAATCTGACCTGCATAACACACATCCATCATAAACCAACCCATTTATGCAACGCAACCCCACCAAAATTGTAGAAGTTCGGGCTAAGCTCAATCCGCACCATGTGTTAAGGTTATATTGGGGTTTAGCAATAGGCTAAAAAACTGCCCAATGGCAAAAATAATATTATACCACCAATCAATTTAAATACATGGGTCGACCTTAACTAGACTCATCTAAACGGGTATGTGGGTTATGCGGCTGAACCCTAATTCCACGCATTTTATGGCAGGTCTAGTTTATGTGACCGATTATTGACCCTAAAGGACATGGGTCGAGTTAACATGTCAGATATGAGTCAAGAATGCCGGTCGGGTCAGATTTGAAGAAAACTGCACTCCAGCCATATTTGGGACCTTGCCTGAGTTTAGATCTGATCCATTCCAAAGAAAGGAGGCTAGACTAAAAAATAGCTGAAGAACGCAGAGCCCAGTCCCACTTGGAACATCTATCATTGTTGAGACTTGCTAAATTGTTTTCCTTTTTTATTTTATGTACCTATTATTAAATGTAAAGAGAACACTTCTTTTAATTTGGGCACCTTCCACCTTCGTTTTTTTATTTAATACAAGATTTACATTGTTTTATACTTTTTGAACATTGGCGCCAATACAATTTTAACAATGATCAATTCTTTTTTGGGTAAAAGGAAAATTGAATATTAAAGATAAGAAGAGATACAATGATCAATTCATGAAGTTAATTGTATTTTTAGAATTTGACGTCTATCAATGCTACTATGATTAATTTTTGTTTTCTTTTTTTATGCACAAGCATGGCCGTGCTTTAAGCAAGAGTGGTCAAGCTAGTAAATATTTATTATATGACTAATGGGAACCGTACAAGTCAATAATTGAAATTTGTACCAGTAAAAACAATAAAACTTCTTTTCAGTGAAAACTCAGGTTAATCATATTTATAAGCCGACAAATGATCCATACCTGTAAGTTGGCCCCCACCGAAGAGCCACACGAATTTCTCAAGAAAAATTACTTAGTCCTTTGTTCAGATTCATTTCATTTGTTAATTGGGTCAAACATGTCTAACTTGAAAATGAAATTACCCAAGTATACCAAATTAAGGGGTTGGGTTTGAGTCAGGTGGCACGTAGGATCAGGCTTTTCAATCCATAAACTGTGATGTTAGGAGGTTTAAAGAGATAAAGAGGGGAAAATTTGTGATTAGAGAGTCGTTTGAGTTTCACAAGTTTCTTGGGTCGGCCCAGTTTTGTTACATTTTATTGGGCTTAAGCGTCGCCCCAATAACTACATGCCCAATAGATAACCCTTCTGGACGGGCAACTCATATTGGACTCCAAATTTGTTAATACTCTTTAATAAAAATACTTTTGCTGTCTCTGAAAAGTTGATCAAAAGAAAGACTCCACTTTAATTAAGACTCTATCGTAGGATAGTTGTCAAAACCCATATAAGAGGTTTCAGGAATAACATATCTTTGCTACACCAAGTGCACAAATTAAGGGGGAGCCCCTCGTCCTTGTGGATACAGGTACGCTTTTGCATTCAGATTTCATTTGTTCTATTTGGATCTAAAGCTAGTGTTGTAGATGGTTGTGTAAGTGTGTTGATCCTTCTAGATTAACATGTTTAGAATCGCAAGTTGTAACATCGAAAATAATGGAATTCCATAGAGAGAAAAGGCAGAAGGTCTATTGGCACTGGTAATATGATTCATAGGTACGCATGTGCGTCAAAATCCGCTTCTACTTCAAAAAGTTAGAATTAGCGTCTCCGAGGGTTTCCACTTAAAATGGGAGGCCTCTGCCCCTTTAAATATCAAAATTCAAATCTCTCTTTATCTTACTTATTATATATATTAAAGCAAACGGGGTAAGTGGGCTGTGGAGGGTGCCACGTCAGCATGAAAGGAGTTCTCCTTTTAAATAAATATACACAAAAACTTACACTGATTTAATGAGCCAAGTCATCACATTCCACTATTTTTTATTCAAAAGTATTGCTAAAATATCTTTCAATTGCAATAAAATCTCCTCCCCATTCACAAACTGAATTCTCTCCCCTAATCTTATTCTAAATGTACTCTCATTTAAAATCTCATTCAATTGCTGTAAAATATCTTTCAACTATAGATACAATGAGAGCCGTTGATTGGGTTCATTGACATCATCTAAAATGGAATATTTTGTCTTCTATGGCTCATGCGGAGTGGCTAAGAGAGACACACCAATGCAAAATGCAAGTATGGTGAAAATCTCCAATCAACCATGGGACCAACCACATCAGCTCTATGGTTCACTGGAATCTTGACAGAGCCATTTGTTCAATGGCCCATTACTTAGCAACGCAATGGACCAAGGTCACTGTTAATTAGATACAAATATCAGTCGATCCAGCCCATCAAAATGTGGATCCTAACATGGTTTAGACCCTATTGAGTGACCTATATATTCATCACCTAGCTTCCCATACATGTCTAAATTTTCCACATCACTTTTGGTCCCATCCCATAAGTATCCTCAAAACGAGTGGGTGGTGTTTCGGGGCATTCGTGTGGGTCTGGTGAGTGAGAAATGAGCCTACAAGTTTGCTTTGACAAAATCTTATGATGGAATTGATTAGGCTTTTTGTAGAAGTTTGTTTACTGGTATGTAAGTTACCTTGTGTTCAAGATCCATGATTCAGATGTACACAAGAATGGTAATATATTTTTCTTTTTCTTAATTTCTGGATCAATTAATCTACATTGAGATACTCCAAAGATTGATGGCAACTTTGGTTTGACTTGTACCTTATTTCTATACAGGAAAGTGAAAACTGATTAAAGGATTGATTTCCTTTATTTATTTATTTTACTTCATTATTTTTCTTTTTCTTTTCAAGGGACTCATCTCAGCCACACTCACACTCCACACAATGTACCTAATAGACTAAGCCCCAGCCGGGTATTGATGTGTTTGTAGGAAAATGGACGCATTTTTTTTCCTTCTTTGAAAGGTATCATTTTTTCTTTTTGCTTCCATCTAGAATTTTCTCTTTTTTAGTGGGGACTTTCAACCCATGCATTTTTTCAATTTACAAAGATTTTAAAGGTGAGATATTACAAGATTCTCATTATTATTTTTCACGATACTTTCTTTCTTTTACCATAAAATCTTAAGATTTTTTCCACTTTATTTTCTTCTAAAAATTCTTAAAAATAATACTAGTGGATTCTTCTTTTATAGTTTTAATTATTATAATAATTCATTATATCTTTGTTTCGGCCCGGGCTCAGCACGGGCGTTTGTTGCTAGTATATACATATAGTTTACTTTTTCTTCTTTTTTATTAGACCATGATTCATGTATAATACTTGAACTCGAAGCCATCACCACTCAACTATGAGTGCGTTGACATTCATGTGCATCCATCCCTCTCCACTCACCACATACGGTGAGGGACAAACTTGATGGGGCCCACTTAGGGCCCCACTGATCATGGGACTTGGCAGATGGAAACAGACATTTTCAATGGACCCGTACATCGAGTTCAAATCAATCGCATGCCTCTAACCTCTTCATACATGGCCCACAAATTTAACAACTTTATATTAAAGAAAAAAATCCAACCCTTAATCCAATGGTCAAATCCACTCAGATCAGTGAAAACTAGATGGATCTAGTGTAATTTTGGGGTTCCATATGATGTGGATGGTTCGGATGGATCATAAAGTCGGCCCCACCATGTTCACCGTAATTGTGTATGTGTGTAATGGGAAATGCTTTTATGAGAGTAATTCTCACACAACAATATAAGGGCGGGCGTGTGTGTGTGTAATATATATATATATATATATATATAATGGGAAATGCTTCAATGAGAGTAACTCGCACACTACTATATACGGGCGGGGGGTGGGCATTGGGGCCTATTGGGTCCATATCCAATGCCAATAACCTAAATATAAGAAGGGGCGGAACCGGGAATTTTATTTTATTTTATTATTATTATTATTATTTGTTTGTGTGTGGGGGGGGCGCGGGCGGGGGCGGCTAAAGAAAAAAAAGAAGACTATAAACAAAATTGCAATGTACAAAAATTTATAAAAGAGAAAATGGATTTGTCATTCTTCTTCTTTATTCATGCCTTAAGGTTTGTTAGGTAAATGTCGTAGAAGAGGAAACGGTCCGCAGAATCGATTTCTTACCTCCCTAGATTTGGAAGCGCGGATTCACGCCATCGTGGAATTGAAGCACAAACGGAGGGGAAAATCGGGAAATTTCGTCGCTGCACCAAACACATACCGGCGCCTTGTCTCTTCCTCTTTCCATGGCCAACTTATCCGTGCAAAGCCTTCAGTTTCCTGTTTTGTAGCTTTGGTTTCTGACAGGGTAAATGGGATTTTCGGAACCTCTATAGCAAGAAAAGATAATGTAAAATCCCGAAATTCCCTGCATTTTCTCCAATGCACCAAATAAGAAAAAGAAAGCTCCAGATTTTAACCATTTTCCGTTGAAACATCGCTTGCACAAACAAAACTTTAAAGTCTCTGCAAGATGTGCTTTCTCCACTTCCTCTCTTGGATCATAAGATTTGGGGCAAGTATAGATGTTTAGAATGAATATTAAAAGAATCTCTTCCTTAACTCCATTAAGCCTTGTTTATTTGTAGATGTGTTATCTTGTAGTTCTACTCATTTTTTCTTTCCATGTTCTTTTATTTCCTTTTATTTCACCTTTTTGTAATCTCCTATTTTAAAGATAGTTTTCGTTACCGATCAAAAATATTTTGTATAATTCTTTTCCGTGATTACTAGGGTTGCACATGGGCGGTTCGGATCAGTTTAGAGGGGAAACCATCAACCAAACTGAACCCATCGGTTTTCTATTTTCCCAAACCGAACCAAACCGCCCATGTGCTCAAACTGAACCGAAAGGAACCAGTTTGATTCAGTTCATTTCGGTTTTGGTTTTTTCATTTTTAATTTGTTTTATTTTTTCTCCACAAAAAAATGGCGGTTCAATTGGTGAGAAACGTTGGACTTCAAGTAATGGAGTGAGGGTTCGAGTCTTATTCAAGTAATTTTTTATATTTCTTTATATATTTTATAAAAAAATATATATTTATATAATTGGTTTAGTTATGTTCGAACAGTTTAACTGCACATTCAAACCGAACCAAACCGAACTAAACCGAATGGTTTGAAGGAAATCTAAACCGTGACCGAACTAATCTACTGCAAAACCTATCTAAACCACCTAGTTCGAATTGGTCCGGATCAGTTTAGCGATTTTTTTGTGCACCTCTAGAGATTATGCCAACTTTCTTTGATAACATCTTATAATTGGCTTTACGAAATTTACCTACTCCTGTATAGGGAATATCATCATATACAGGAGTCACGTTAGAAAATGTTAGTATACAGCTCCCATGTATGGGATGTGAATATATAGCATATATGGTTTTATGGTCTTTTTTTTTTTCTTTTCCTTTCTTCTTTGTGACTGTGCGAGAGAATAAAACTTAGGGGTATTATCTTTTCCATCATTCGCTTCTGAATTGTTGAAGTTTAAATATTTTTCACAAAGTTGTTCATACAATATTCTAGGGTCATACAACATCATACACATTGCCTTGCGCAATATCCTAGTGCCACGCAATATCGCACTATTACTGTACGGGCAGCTATATGGGTGATATCCCTAACCGTGTGCCTTTTGAACTCCTGCCCAGGGAAAAAAAAAACATATGTTTTTTGAACACTTGAAGACCGCCCTCTTCGCTCATCATGCATCTATTTGGAATCCCTCCTCCATCCTCTAAAGGTTCCTAATATTTTTTGCGGCTCTGTTCTTTTGCCTTTTCGATGGCTGCCCTGTTTTGTTTTAAGGGTCTTTTAGCTTTTTTGTAATAGCTGATTCCTGGGCTCTGCCTGCTGCTTCTCTGTTTTCCGTTTTGTTGTATATAGGGGCTGCTTTCACCTATGTATTCTTTGTTATATCAATATACATTTACCTTGTAGCAAGAAAACAACACTAAAAGACTATTTTTGGGCCGTGCAAAAGCAGATAGCACACACAAACATGGCCTTGGCAGGAACAAGATGAGGGTGGAAAACCATTTTTTTTCCTCTTTGATCTCCAGCAGGAGCCAGATGATAGTAGAAACTAATCCTCTTTTCTTTCTATTTACTTCATGCAGTTTTAAATTACTGATCTTAACTGTCAAATGGAAGAAGGCAATGGTCCAGCAATTGGAATCGATCTTGGCCCAACCTATTCATTTGCAGGTGTTTGGCTTAAACAACAGCAGCGGGTAGAGATACTAACCAATAAACACGGTAATCGCACAACACTTTCATTTGTCTCATTCAGGGAAAAAGAGCGCCTCATTGGAGATGCTGCAAAGAATCGGGCAGCAATGAATCCATCTAAAACTGTATTTGGTAAGTCTTTACAGTTATTCACACCCATTAGTCAAAACAGTCTGTCTATGAATCACAAAATAGTTACGCTTTCAATCAAAATGAACCATATTAGCCACATGCACCGCATTAGCCTGTTTGAATCGGATGAGTTATGTGACTGAGTCTGGATCACATGATGCCTGGATTCAGAAGACCATGGTTTCCAATCAAAATTCTTCACATTAGTTAGGAGATTCTTTTTTTATTTTGAAATTATAAAAAAGTTTGCTTTCTGAGTTCAAAATTCCTTTGAGAATGATTTAGAACTTGTGCAGACTCAAATTTGACACTAGTTGGAATGATATGCATTATTCAATTTTTTGTTTGAAGTAAGCCATCAGTATCGGAGCTTGACCGTATATAAAAGAGGGGCATGCTTTAGCCTTAACCATTACAAAGGCTCTCTGTGCAGTTTTGGATTTTACTTTTTCTCATGAGTTGGTTTTCTTTTTTAATGAACATCTCTAAAAAAAACAAATGGAAGAAGCTTAATCAACGTACTTTGTTTTTTCAGATGTGAAACGATTGATAGGTAGGAGGTTCAATGATGCCTCTATCCAAAACGATATATAGCTCTGGCCCTTCAAGGTCGTTGGCGACGATGGCAGTAAACCTAAGATTATGGTTCAATACAAGGGTGAAGTAAAGAAGGTTGCTCCAGAGGAAATATCTGCTATGGTCCTCTATGAGATGCATGAAATTGCTGAGGCTTATTCTCGCTCCAAAATCAAGATTGTTGTAATTACTGGTCCTTCATACTTCAACGATTCTCGGCGCCAATCCACCAAGGATTCTCGTGTTATTGCAGGGCTCAATGTCTTGCACATTATCAGTGAGCCCACTGTCGCGGCAATTGCCTGCAACCTAGAATTAGATGAAGGTAGCTTGAGAGAGAAAAATGCTCTCATCTTTGATCTAGGCGGTGGGACTTTTGATGTCTCCATAGTCACCATTAAAGCGGGTAAATTCGAGTGAGGGCCACTACAGGAGACACCCACCTTGGCGGAGTGGACGTCGACAACCGTATGGTGAACCACTTTGTTCGTGAAGTCAAGAGGGAGCACAAGGACATTAGCAGGAATCCAAGAGCTATTATGTCACGTTCCCAAAATAAGAATTAGGGAAAAACGTGAAAAATAAATCAAATCAAAATTTCCTGTATTTAATACAACACAAGCTTCCAAAAGTGGACCCACATAAAATTTCAACCCATGGTGAGTCAAAATAAATTTCATTAAATGCAGCGGAAGTTTTATTCTATTGGCATTCAATGTTCATAAATAAGATCTAACACGAAAATCAAATAAACATCAATAATAAGTTGCAAAATGAATAAAACAATTACTAAAGAAAGGTTTATCACTAAAGAAAGCTCATCTAAAGAATTGCTAAGATAACGTTCACTCTCATGCAGGCTCAGACGGCTCCAAAACCGTCTCCGGCATCATACTCGGGTTCATCAGTTGGCTCAAATGTTTGAAACGTTTAATACTCCTCTGTCTCCTCGGTATAGTAGGGCTCGATACCTGTGCACCAAATATTACAAAGTAAATAACAAGAATATGATCATAATTCGAAATCAAAATATGATAACGAGTTGAGTAAAGACAAGTGAGATCATATAAAAGAATGATAAATATAATGAAAAGAAAGAACGTATAACATAATCCATAAGACACCAAAGGGAGCAATATATAATTCACACGAAGACAAGTGTCCCCGTTTTGGGTGGTCAACCTTACATAATCGGGAGAGCCCGCCCATAACATCGGTGGTCATAAACCGATCAAAATCAGAATAACCTGTTCACATTCAAAGCGAATTATAAGTGATCAGGACACATCGGTGATCAACCGTCCACATACGATCTGCAGTCGTTCATAAATGACCCACATAAACGGAAACATACATGCATAATAGACCTGAATAATAAAGCTCCGACACAAAAGTCCTAAGTCAAAATGAAGTGCTGGAAATTTTATAATACATATCATAATCAAATCCACATATATAATTTGCCAAGCAACTTCATAGTCCATAATACATAACAAGGTATGCATCTAAAAGAATACATACCCTAAATCAATATATGCATGCGAATCCGAAGGTTAGGACATAATCACAATCCAATCCTAAGGTTAGACGCATATTCATATACCTGTCAACACACAGCCATAACCCATAGTGAGTGAGGAACATTCATCTTTCCAAATTCACGGTGCATAGTCCCAATGAAGGGTAACCAATAGAGATGTATCAAACCTCTCTCGCTAGGGTTTACGAAAGTTACATCGGGTATTTTAATCATACGTCAAAAAGACACTGTATGCCCAAAGACGGTTCTTATGTAAAGTCCAGGTAAATATTTAAGGTTATTAAATCCATATGAAGTCCCATACACAATGCCATGAATTCCCAAATGATACAGAGCCAAAACAATGCAAAGGAATCATGAATTGCCCAAGTGCATTTAACGTTCGAACGTACAAAAGCAACGTTCGAACGTTCAACACTTCGGGTTTTTGACTCAAGAGCAAGGAGTCAAACGTTTCGAACGTTCATGAGGCAGGTTCGAACGTTTGATGCCTCTGCCCTTTTTGGCACAGACGTGTCTGGACTCGCACGTTCGAACGTTCAAGTGCAACGTTCGAACGTTCGACGTCCAGAACGTTGGTCAAGTTCGTGAATTCACAAAAATTGGGGTTTTTCCCCCTTTTCATCCATTTTTCCTCTATTTTCCAAAAGAGAGATCAATCCATCCAAATCCGCATGAATCACATTCATTAGAAAGATAAAGGAACCCACATTTCCATTACCCAAATCACCAATCATCCCAAACATCCATTTAAAATCCCTAATCTATCATTATCATTTAAAAAGGGCGCGCAAATAAGAATACCTATATGCACATTAACAGAAACCAAGGATCGGAAACATATTCAATAACAAATCATGATAATGTACTTGCCTTTTTATTGAGGTTGAAAAAGAATGCAATAGATCCTAACCAATACCCAATCCGAGATTACCACAGCTCTCGATCACAATCCTATCACCAATTTGAGATAAGAGATGAGGAAGAAATACCCAGGTGATAAGATCTATAGTAATCCTAACCAAACCCTAGCGTTGGAAAAATAAGAAGATAACCTAAGAGTACAGATTCACTCCTAATGGTTTAAGGAGAAGGTTACCTGTGATAAGAAAGTTAAACCAAGAATGATGGTATCCTCTGATCTTGTTTATGATGGCTGGATCCTAAAGCTGGAATGGCTTGGGAAGTTGAAAGAGGAAGAAGGCGAAGAAGTTACGGGAGGAGTTGTAAAGATTAGTGGGGAGAGATAAGAAGTGCTTTCGTTAAAAGAGGAAATAGGCTAAAAGGATACTCTTGGGCTTAAGTCATTAGGTCAAACTACGGGTTAGGTCATCTACCCACTAACCCAACCTACCGATTCACACATCTAATATAACGTGTGCCCCACTTAAATAACTAAAATACATTTAATTAAAATAATAGTAGTATTCTAATAATAAATATAATTAATGGTGGGGCCGGATCTTACACATGAGAAGGATGAGGGTAGCAAGTGAGGGCAAAGAGGAACCTATCATTTGCAATCCAAACTACAATTGAAAGTGACTGCTTATATGAGGGAATTGACTTCAACACCAATATCACACGAAAATGGTTTGATGCGCTGAACCCTCTTCTCAAATTTCTACCGTGGACACCTTTGCTTCAACAACAAGCCAACAGAAGACCTCAACCTGGGGAGGAACCAGCCCCATCTAAACCAAAGAAGAAGATCTGGAGGTACGGTTCCCTTCCAAGGCCAAGTGAAAAGCTCTAGTCGAGAACTCTTCCGATAAGGAAGGTTTCCAAATCCAAGAGTCCTTGTAATCCCTGCACAGAAATACATTAGAAAGAAGACTCAACAACTCCCCACATTACACCTCCTCTAATGAGTGAAGCCCACTCCCAAAAGACACATTCCACACAGTCCCACCCTCCCTCACCTCATAACAATCACTGACAGCAGACTCCTTATTCAACATCACTCTAAATAACGTATGAAATAACTTAGACAAAGGTCCTACCCTACCACATCACCCAACCAAAACCTGACCTTCCTCCCCTCACCCACCACAAAACCAACCCCTTTGGACAATACTTTCCCCCACTCAGAAGACACATCACCAACTGAAGCAATTGCACCCCACACTCCCGACCTACAGTGTCTAGGGCCAGCAAAGGCCATCACCCCCACCTATCATCCCCATATTTAGTAGTAATGACCTTCCTCCAAAGATCTTCCTTTTCCTCCCCAAACCTCCACCGCCATTTCACCAATAAAGACACATTTTTATTCTCCAAACTACCAAGACCCAAACCTCCACTCCACTTTGGTTTAATCACCTCACTCCACTTTAAAAGATGTAATTTCTTCTTGTCACCTTGACCTTCCCATAAAAAGTTCCTACGGATACGATCCACCTTTTTCACCACTGCCTTTGGCATTTTGAAAAGAGGCATATAATAAACTGGGATATTAGATAAGCATGCTTTGATGAATGTAATTCTCCCACCCAATGATAAGTATTGCTTCTTCCAAGAAGATAATCTTTTCTCAATTTTACTAATTAGTGGATCCCACAAAGCCTTGGATCTCGGCTTCATCCCAATTGGAAGACCAATGTATAAGATAGGGAGTCTTCTAACTTTACAATGGACCAAATCCGCTCGAGGATGGACAATATCCTCAAAACATCATACTCCAACCAACATGCTCTTAGAGATGTTAATCTATAGCCGCGAAACCAACTGAAAACACCGCAATATCCTTTTAAGAGAAAAAATTTCTTCCCTATTAGAAGAGCTGAAAAGAAGGGTATCATCTACATATTGTAAATGGGTAATTGCCTCCCCATTCCCGGTCACCTCAAAGCCATTAATGATACCCAGCTCTCTCGCTCTTAATAGGAGAGAGCCTAACACCTCCATGACAATAGTAAACAAAAAAGGAGATAGGGGATCCCCTTGTCGAATGCCTCTCGAAGCTTTAAATAACTTTGAAGGAGATCCATTGACCAAAGCTGAGAAAAATGTACTAGAAATGCACTCGCGTATCCATCTACGCTTGGTTTACCCAAAGCCAAATATGAGCAACAGATAATCAATAAAGTTCCAATCTACGTGATCGTAGGCTTTTCCAAAGTCGATATTGGAAATAACCCTCTTGATTTTAGATCTCTTTCTGGAGTCAATGAGTTCATTGGCAATCAGTACTCCATCGAGTATCTGCCTTTTTACCACAAATGCCCTTTGGAAAGGACCTACAATGAGAGGTAGAACACGCTTAAGACAGTTTGCCAAAATCTTTGCCAACAATTTATACACACACCCAACAAGACTTATGGGTCTGTAATCACGAAGCTCCACCAGATTAGGCACTTTAGGGATGAGAGATAAAAAAAGTCACAATTTTCTCCCTATTGATTCTGCTCCTCCTACGAAATTCAGAAAGCATGTCAGCAAAATCCTTCTTAAGGAACTGCCAACCTGCCTTAATGAAAGTGAGATTGAATCCATACAGACCAGGGGCCTTATCCCCTCTGCAATCCTCCAAAGCTAGAGCCAACTCCTCCTCCTCAAATTCCCTTTCTAACCAATTGCGAACATCTGTTGAGATTGTAGGAGAAAATACACCATCAAGCTTAGGTCTAACAAAATCTTCACCCTTGTAGAGATCTTCAAAGAAACAAACAACCGCTTCTTTCATCTCAATAGGATTTTCAAGAACTGTGCTACCTCGCCTTAATGCCCCTAAGAAATTCACTCTTCTCCTAAACGAAGCCATTTGATGGAAGAAACTACTATTTTTATCACCCTCCTTGAGCCGAGTGATTTTGGATTTCTGCCTCCAAGAAATCTCCTCTATACGATTAAGATCCTAAATCCTCTTGAGAGCATCTTGCTTGGTAACAACTTCCTTTGGACTCAACTCTCAATTTTCCCTTCCTTATCCAAATCTTCCACTACTTTAGATAAAGCTTCTCTAGATTCCTCAATGCGACCAAACATCTCTCTATTCCATCTTTTAATCCAATCTTTAAGAACACGGAGCTTCTTGCCAATCTTGAAACCTGCATAACCACTAACCTCCACTTGACTCCACCAAGAACGAGCCAAACCCAAAAATTGTTTGTTCTCTAACCAGCAATTCTCAAAATGAAAAGGTTTGGGCCCCCAATCTACTGAGCTAGAACTCAACTTAATAGGACAATGATCCGAAATTAATCTCGGTAGTGCCACTGAATAATGACTCTAGGAAAACGGTTGTCCCATTCTTTTGATAATAAAAACCTGTCAATCTTGCTTAGAGCTGCCTGCTCCCAGATGTTAGACCATGTATTAATGGCATAGCATGAGAAATCGAGGTTCCCCCTTTCTTTTCAAAAGGATATCTAATCACATTAAAATTACCCCCAAAAACCCAAGGGACTGGCCACTGGGATTAAACAGTCAAGAGTATATCTAAAAAAAAACTTCTCTTGGAATAGACATTCGGCCCATAAACACCGGCCAAAGCCCAAACAAAACTATCAGCGAAACTTGACTGCTAGTACCCTATCTGCCAAAAAACATCTTCCACTGTTAAGACCTCATCATTCCAAACAGTGATCAACCCTCTAGAAGCACCAACCGACGGAACCCAGTTCCAAGCACACCTACTTTTACTCCAAACTTCACGAACAAAGCAGTGAATATTGGATGCTACTTTAGTTTCCTGCAACATCAAACAATCTATTTTGTATTTTCTGACCAACTTCCTAACCGCCAGCCTCTTGTCACGCTTACCAAGCCCTCTCACATTTAGACTAACAATAATCATAAAGTAGAAAAAGGGCACCCACAAAACACACTAGCTATCAGGAAGTAACAATCTTACCTCCAGTCTCTAAAGTCTCCACCTCAATGAGCTTCTGTATAATCTCTACTTCATTGTCCCCAATAGTGACCCCCAAGCTATCACCCAACTTGGTGGTCTGATGAGCTTCGTCCTCTGCAACATCAAAAGCATCCTCTCTACTTGATTGATCTACATCGCCTTTGAGATCGCTGCTGCCCTAAATCGTAACAGGAGTAGCCCTCGCCATACCTTGGGAAGAATTGCTTGACGAGCAACCCAGCGCAACCACTTTATGTTGTTCTTCCCCTTTGAAGGCCATTAAAATTTTCTTCCTCCCTCGTTTTCCTACTACCCTCTTGCCCTTGGTTGAAGCCTGAGAAAAGCTCCTCATTCTAGCTGCTTGGATAAACCTGATATGCTTTTTTAAATAAGTCCTCAAAGTAGTCTTAGAAGGGATAGACAACTGTGAATCTTACTTAAGAGAGGGTTCCCCACCAAACAGATGGCCCATATCATTAGCATCTTTTGAGTGGGTCCCACTGGTTTCCTTAGAAACATAAGGCAGCATGGGCTTTTTAGTAAGCCGATCCAAATTGCAAGACCCACCCTCTCTCAGGTCCACCCTACTTGGGCTGTTGCTAATAGGGTGACCTGAGTCCTTTTCCCTGAGAACCAAATAGGAAACCTCTCTCACAAAACCCAGAAAACCCACTTCTCAGATTTGACCTTCCACTGACACGGAGCCCCTCTCTTGCTTGGCTATCTCCATTTCATCAGCGCTTAAAAGGTGCCCCTTCTTCATCTCCCTCTAATTTCGACAAATTCTCACTCTCTTTAATCAGGCAAAGATATCACAACTCTTTTGGACAACATTAAGTAACTTCTACTACGTACCACTTTTCAGATACTAGGTCAACGAAATCTTTGTGAGAACTTTTCGATTGAAGACCCATGTTAGACCACCAAAACACCAGTTATTTGAACCGACTGTAGAACCAACTAAAGGCGTGAGTTTGTTAATTACCCACATCTTGTGCCTGAAACCACCATTTGCCTAGTGTGTGTTTATGTGGGTTTAGTGGGTGCCAAATGGGGGATTAGCTCTGTTGGGTGAAAGACCCAACGATATCAGAAAAACACAGCACACATATATCTGAAACAAAGTTCTTATGTTTTAAAACAGAAAACGCGTGCAGTTTACAGAAATCTCTAGATCCATTGATCCCCATCATCACAAAAACTGTGTACGTTAATGAATAAGCATTAGAAGAGCTAAATGCTTCACCTGCTGAAATTCAGGTGATGCCTATATTGATGGATTTCGATGCAGAGACTCCGACACGCGGTCGGAGATCTATGTGCATTCCAGCGATTGGGAAGCTCTGCGGATCTCTTCGCCTCTTGTCTCTCCTATGGATGGAATAATCCCAACCCTAGGGCTCCTTTATCTTATAAAAACAAGTTCCAAAGAGTCACACTTACTATAGACTTTTTTGCCAAGAAACCCACATCCATTAATCCTATTGGAAGTCTTATTAGTGGGACAGATCAAGTCTTACATTAAGTGAGATTGTATTTGATGCGTATTTTCCCGCAAGTATACGGTTGTCTCAAGTAATATAGACTATGGAAGTCCGAATATCGTTCCCACGAGGATCGTTACAAAGAAAATAAAAATGATCTATGAAAAGGAGTATCAACTCAAATATAGCTAACAAATTCAAATGAAAATAACAATGGAAACAAGAAACTAGATAATAACAAGGAAAATAAAAAATGCAAACTAAAAGAAATCTATAACTAGATAACAAAGAGAAGTTAGTAAAGAAAATGAGAACAAACCAAGAGCAATGTTAGTAACAAAGTTAATGACAAAAGAAAAATAACAAGGTTAATACAAAAACAATGGAGAAATGTTAGATAGATCAAATGAATAAGTATGTGAAAATAACAAGTGAAATATAGAAAATGAGTGGATGGAGATAAAGGAATATGCTAAAGTGGTGTAAAATCAAATGTGGAATTGATGGTGTGAATAATAGAGAAATGGAGTGTGAAAATTAAAACTAGTGAATAAGTGTGTGGGAGTGTGAATAGAATCAAACTAAAGTAAGTAAAATAAACAACAAACAATACTAATTGCTAGATTGAATCATCTAGAATCCACTAAGTGACACTAATCCAATACTTATGCTCTTCTCATTTCCCAAAAAACAATACTCAAATCTAATTACAAATCAATGCTTAGATTTGGAAAATATAACTTTAAAGCTCTAAGATAGAAATTAACAATCTAATAGCTAAGATTTTCTTCCCTTCATAAAAGAAAAGATTCCTAATGACTATCTATCAAAAGTAAGCATAAACCATCAAAAGATATTAACTCCTAAGCATGATTTATCAAACCTAAGAATAGATAGTAAAAAGAATGCTAATAAAGAAACTAGGCATTGAAGGTTGCACAATGCAATGAAGAAAAATCTACTCTAACATATTAAGCACATAAACAAGAGAATTTAAAAGAAAGAGCATAAGCAAAAGGAATAGGATTAACTTAGCTTCACCTAGAAGATCCAATCAAAGGAATTAGCCACCCATTGGAGAAGAAGCTTTCAATTTCATTCCAAATCTTTAATTTTACAAGGCTTTCCTCACTTTCTCTCTACAATTTGCTCTCAATTACATGAATAGCTTAAGTAAAGAGGAGGAGGCTCTCCTTGCTTGTGTCCCTAATGCCTAGAGCTCTCTTCTTTATATGGAAACATTTGGCTTGCTCTCTTTTGGTTTCTTTCCAATGTGGGACTTCACAAGAATGGAAATATGAACATAGGTATGTGATTCCCGTATTAGAAAACAATCTCTGGATTGATGTACGATTTTGACCCCCGAAACGTCCGAATTGGGAAAAATGTTGTGAAATATGATTTGTAGATCTTTAAACAAGCTTTCCAATGCTTCTAAGATCACCTCAATCGGACACCCGAGTAAAACGATATAGTCAAAATACCAACCCAGGTCTATCATGTTCCTTCTTATTATTGGCCTAACTTTGTCATTTCTTCATCCAATTGCCTTCCAAACTTTTCCTAACTCTCTTTAATCCTTGAATCTCAACTTTAATCTTCAAATTAATCTTCAATTAACACCTACAAAGAGAAATTAATATAATTGAGAGTATGGAAGCCATTGGAACTCATATAAATGCATACAAATGACCATTTATAATGGAAAGATATGAGCAAAGATGATGGGGATGAACTTTATGATTTTTATGCTAAAAATAGTTTTTTGAGTTATTTTATCTTTGAAAACTCATAAAATAATGCTATAAAAGTGTATCTTTCGTGAACTCATCAGTATTCTCTGTTGGCATCAGCTCTGCTTAATCTGAAGTGGGACCCGTGGTATGTAGACCACACGATTTCTTACATATACATATGCTAAATTCTTGAATGTAGAACCTCAAGTCTCTTATTTACCTTCCTGTAATAAGAGAGGAATTCTAAAACCAGGCCACCAATAGGAAAACTAAACCACTAAAAATGCACAGCCTTCACATTACTCTAACAAAGTGGTGGACCCAAATTTTTGTGAGGAAGGCAGATTGAAACAAGTACTTAGGTTTTGGAGCAAATCCAAAATTTTAGTGTGGGTTTTAGAGGTTGATCCCAGATTTCTAATGTGGGTTTTGGAAGGAAAACGAAATTTTCAAGTGAGTTTGGCAAGCCCCCCAAGACGATGGACGTAGGTCTGGCCTTGCTCCAAGCATGGCATGAATTCACAAACACATCAAATTATTGTATAAAATTCTAGTAAAGAAATACGCCTTAAAAGGTGGTCCAAGTATACAACAATTAGTAAAAGTGTGCTCATGTTGAATTTTTTAATAGTGTGCATCATGTTTACAATCACAAAAGCTGGACCTATGTTAACGTGGTCCCAAACACTAACTCCTATAGGTAGTCTAATGTTACTCTAAAAGGTAAGTGCCATAGTCTATAGTGTATTTTGTAGGGGAATGGTCCATAGGTTTCGAACCCAACCCCTTTCCTTCTGAATCCAATCTGTTGGAGGCTTTAACCAAAAGAGATTCTAAATTAAAGGAGTGGAGCTCCACGTAGTGGCCCACTTATCTAAACAGTTCCATATAAACTCTCTCTATGTATATATAGGGTATACTCAAATTTTACATCTATTGGATTTTTTCCTTTTTTACATATTGGATCAACTATTTTGAAAAGAATGAAAATGTGATGATACAACCTTCTGCACATTCATTATCATTTTTTAAATTAAAAGATTGATCCAATTGTGGGACAAGTTAGAGTAAAATTTGAGTTGAATAGTTAAACTTTCAATAGGTACTCCGGCTTGGAGCCGGTAACTCAAGCTTTCTCTTTGTTAAAGCATCTGCTTTGCAAAGTGTGCATTTGAATAAAAGCACTTTCTTTGTCCCCTCTTTTTTCTTTTTTCTTTTTAAAGTTAGATTCTTTTTTTTAATAACAAGAAGAAGAACAGCTTAATATCAAAGCGTTCTCTCTCTATAAACTCATCGGAGCTTAAAAGGTGCCCCTTCTTCATCTCCCACTAATTTCGGCACATTCTCACTCTCTTTATTCAGGCGAAGATTTCACAACTCTTTTGGAGAACAGTAACTAACTTCTACCACGTACCACTTTTCATATACCAGGTCAATGAAATCTTTGTGAGAACTTTTCGATTGAAGACCCATGTTAGATCACCAAAACACCAGTTATTTAAACCGACTGTAGAACCAACCAAAGGCATGGGTTTGTTACCCACATCGTCTGCTTGAAACCGCCATTTGCCGAGTGTGTGTTTATGTGGGTTTAGTGGGTGCCAAATGAGAGATTAGCTCTGTTGGGTGAAAGACCCAGCGATATCAGAAAAACACATATATATCTAAAACAAAGTTCTTATGTTTAAGAATAGGAAGCACGTGCAGTCTACAGAAATCTCTGGATCCACTGATCCCCAGCATCAAAAAAACTGTGTACGTTTTCTTTAAAATGAAAAACTGTGTACATTAATGAAAAGGCATTAGAAGAGCTAAACACTTCACCCGTTGAAATTCAGGTGATGCCTATACAAATGCTAAATTTTTTAATGTAGAAGAACCTCGAGTCTCTTCTTTACCTTCCTGTAATCAGAGAGGAATTCTAAAACAGGGCCACCAATAGGAAATCTAAACCACTAAAAATGCACAGCCTCCACATTACTCCAACAAAGTGGTGGACCCCGAATTTTTGTGAGGAGGGCATTTTGAAACAGGTACTTAGGGTTTGGAGCAAATCCAAAATTTTAGTGTGGGTTTTAGAGGTTGACCCCAGATTTCTCATGTGGGTTTTGGAAGGAAACCGGAATTTTCAAGTGAGTTTGGCAAGCCCAACAAGACGGTGGATGTAGGTCGGACCCTGCTCCAAGCATAGCATGAATTCACATACACACCAAATTATTGCATAAAATTCTAGTAAAGAAATTCACCTTATAAGGTGGTCCAAGTATACAACAATTAGTAAAAGTGTGCTCATGTTGTAATTTTTAATAGTGTACCTCGTGTTTACAATCACAAATGCTGGACCTATGTTAACGTGGTCCCAAATAATAATTCCTATTGGTAGCCTAATGTTATATCTCTAAAAGGTAAGTGCCATAGTCCATAGCGTATTTTGAAGGGGAATGGTCCGTAGGTTTCGAACCCAACCCTTTTCCTTCTTAATCCAATTTCTTGGAGGCTTTAACCCAAAGAAATTCTAAATTCAGAGAGTGGAGCTCCACGTAGTGGCCCACCTATCTAAACAGTTCCATATAAACTCTCTCCATGCATATATAGGCTATACTCAAATTTTACATCTATTGGAGTTTTTTTTTTTTTTTTTTTTTTACATATTGGATGAACCATTTTGAAAAGAATGAAAATGTGATAATACGATCTTATGCACATTCGTTATCATTTTTTAAATTAAACGATGGATCAAATGTTGGGACAATTTAGAGTAAAATTTGAGTTGAATAGTTAAAATTTCAATAGGTGGGCTCCGGCTTGGAGCCATTAACTCAAGCTTTCTCTATGTTAAAGCATCTGCTTTGCTAAGTGTACATTTGAATAAAAAGCTCTTTCGTTGTCCCTTTTTCTTTTTCTTTTTTCGTTTTAAAGTTTGATTCTTTTTTTTAATAACAAGAAGAAGAAAAGAAACTTTTACTTAATAATATTTTGAGAGCTGCTAAATCAGCATCCGTAATTTATTTTTCCACACCCCTTCTCTCTACACACACCATTCAAGTGTGAGGATTTCAATTTTTTTCTTTGCACACCCCAGAATACCCAAACCATCCCTACCCTTGCCACCATTGCCTCCTCTAGTGGCACCATCAGAGGGGGAGAGGGAGAGGGAGAGGGAGAGGGAGGAGGAGAAGGAGAGAGGGTGGGGTCAGGCTATGGGCTGAGGTGGGCGGCGAGAGGGATAGTGAGAGATGGATGGAATGGGAGGCAATGGCTGCTCAAGATTTTCGTATGGGTGGGGCTAAAATTTTGCAAGACTTAACATTTAAAAAAAAGGAAAAAAAGAAAAATAAGTTGCTAATCTTTTCCATATCACCAAATAGCACCTACATGTTGTTCTTTAAAAAATGTCCAACTCATGGAACTCAACTAGAGTCATGACAATTATTGGAGATTGGGCAATGAAGAGGTTAGGATGTTAATCAAAAATACCAAAAAACATTAGATGCTAAAAAAATGACTCTAACTTTGATTTTAGTCTTAGATACTCAAACTTACATTATCATGTTTCACTAAATTTATATGTCAATATAAATGCTAATTGGAGATCACTGTAAATTCAAGGTGTCTGGGTGTGTGAGAAAAAACACTAAATACAAGAACATTTTGAGGACACCCATCCTTTCCCTTTTCACAAATTCAAAGCCTCCAACCTGTCGGTGCAAACGGATTTCAAAAGAACATGTCGAAGAAGAGGGCGCAAAGTCTTGTAGCAATGCTTTATTTTATTTTCTTTTCTTTACTAACAAAACTTTACATATGTGGGCCTATCTTTAGACATATTTGGAGTGATAAGTTTAGATATGTGGGATATGCTCCAAGGCTCCATCCAACTCTATGGGGATTTCAATTCTGACCTGGGACGACCGCCCGGATCGCTCCAACGTAGGTCCGCTCATGCTCCAAAGCCCCATTAAAACTCTATGGATAATTTAATTCCAACGTGGGGCTCCCATGTAGGTCCGCCCCTAGTGGGAGGGAAACAGGGAGAGAGAAAGAGGAAGAGGCGAGCTAGTGGGTGGTGGGTGGAGGCGAGTAGAGAGAGGGTGGGAGAGGAGAAGGGAGGGTAGTTTGCAGATTTTTTGTAGGTGTATTTTGGTAATAATTTTTAAAAAATAGGAGTGGGGAAAGACAAAAGGGGTGTGGATTTTGGATCTCTATAATATATATATATATATATATATAAATATGCCCAGCCCTCTCCTCAGCTCAAGCGGACGAGAGAGGGCTGTCCTCTGCCTAGGCCGGGGCCCACTATTTGGTCCATCCAAATGGACCACACTCAGGGCCCCCTAAGTTGCATATGTCCACAAAAATTTGGCCCCGTTCGATTAAACTGGACCGTTGGATCGAGTGACATCCATCTAAATACATTGTACACCGTAAAAATGTTGTGGCCCAGATGGAGATAATAGAAATTATCTTTAGGGTTGATTTTTTGTAGAGAATAGGGCCCGAGGAGGGCCCCCAAATCCCCCCAATCCCCATTCTCATGTGGGTCCCCAGGTGGGCCCTAGGCCATTGAGCTAACACCCTTATCCTCACCTCGAGCTGAGGATAGGGGCCTCTATATATATATATATATATATATATATAATCACTTTTTCTCTTCTCTGCTTTTTTGTCCCTTTGGCTACCGCCTTTTCAGTTACTTACCGGCAAAGAAACCAAAGAAAAGCTATGAAACGACTGAGATGAACATAGCTTTTGTTTTTTGACTTATACACGACCCAACTCGTATTACCGATTTGGAACTGAGAGCCCATCAAAACGATCTTCCTTTTTCCCCGTTTCACTTCCAATGACGCATAGACCATAGAGTCGTCCTCCAAAGAAGCTTCGGTTGGGAAACGCAAGAAAAGATAACAGAAGTTTCAAGAGAAACGTGGTGAGTGATATTTTTTGCTGTGATTTTACCTGCATGCTATGTAGATATTCTGTTAATTTAGCCCATAATCCTTTGATTGACACGATCTAAAAAAGGAACGGATTAGGATGAACTATTGGTGGTTAGGAACTTGGGGAACGATGAGTTTTCTTGCTTATCTTTCTTTTTTTATGGCAATGACATTTGTGGTAGAAAGATCATTGAATGAAATATGCCAAGCTAAGAAATTTAGTATGGTAAAACATAATGTGGCAAAGAAATTTGGAAGAGTTAGATCATTTGGTAAGGGAGGATTTTGGATTTTAAGTAAGAGACACTTTCATCTTTTATGGCCAATTTCTTTACTATAATTTTTTTTTTTAAGAATTGGTTGTGTTAGGGAATTTATGACAAGATGTGATGGCTGGTGTCTTGGCATTTTTAAATGTGATGTGTGTTTATAAAAACTAAAAGTCCAACCACCTAAAAAGTCTCCGATAACCTTTCAAATTCCTGAAATTCCAACCCCTCTGCTTTTATTCAAATTTCTAAATGTTCAATTTTAGAAGAGGATTGTGGAATTTCACTACGTCCTAGACAAGAATTCTTTGAATTCTAGTAAAGGGTAATTAAGAAAAGCTCAGTGAATAGAAAACTTGCAAACTTGATAGACTTGGTGACAATTTCTCCACATAGTAATATATAGATCCCTCCGATTGGTGAGAGGGCGAAAGTGTAATTAAGAAAAGCCTAGTGAACAGAGAACTTGCCAACTTGAAAGACTCGGTGACAATTTCTTCACATAGTGCGATGGAACCTCCTCCAATTGGAGAGAGAGCGAAAGGGTAATTAAAAAAAGTCTAGTGAATGGAGAACTCGCCAACTTGTAAGACTCGGTGGCAATTTCTTCCCATAGTGATGGGTCCCTCCAGTTGGAGAGAGAGAGAGAGATCGCGCGAAAGGGCAATTATAAAGTCCAGGTTAATAGAGAAAAGGCCAATTGAGTGACTCCGGGATCCTTAGAAAATGAACCATCTCCCTATCAAAATAAATAAATAGATAACGAACCAACGTAAACAAGATGACTTGACTGAACAATCTAGACGTTTTCTTGTTATAAAAGTAATAAACCATGCTTCGAGGAGTGGAAATATAAAAGAAAAGGAGAATCGTATGTCTGCTAGGTTTTATGAATAAAAAACTTGAAAGTTAAATAGTTGAATCACTTCATTAAATGGTACTTATCAGGTTTATATCGTCTTAATAAAATGGATATGGGCGGTTGACTTTTCACCGTAATAAGCCTTTTAGTAAATCGACAGTATGGCTTTCTTTTCAATCTATGTATATTTTCTAGTGTATTGACCACTGCGAAGCATTTCTCTTATGGGAATGCTTGCATGCATGCCAACATCCTCATCCAGTCACGAAAGAGGCGTGGGTATCCATTAAAAGGACAGGACCCGTAAATTCTGAGGAAATCAACCTTTAGATGAAAATATCCGCATATATAGATATTCTTGCATAAAAAAAATTTCTCATTCAATTTTATAGTAGGCCCAACTCTGATTAGTGATTATCTATTAAGCATGATAGTTAAAAGAATTCTTGAGAAATCTAGTGACTCTCGGAAAAAGAAAAATTTAGCACTAGAGCAAAAGACAAGGAAGATTGTGACAAGGACAACATTAATTACAGCAATATCCTTTTTGGTTCAGCTCATGAAATTTTTTTAAGGCTCCTCATTCGTATCCCCAAATGGAAATCTAATATCTCAAAATAATTGTACCTCTTTCTGGGTATTGGTCGAGTTTCACTTCAATATGGGACTGAACTGAGATCGATCGCTATAATTTGTTCGTTTTTTCAAGTGATCAATCTAAGGACTGCTAGAACTCCTATTTAAATGAAGTTTGATGAAGAACCAAATAAAGAGGGAAACTTATTTCTGAATGGTTTAGAATCTCCATAATTGGCCCCCCAAGAGGCTCATTTTTTAATGGTTTAGAATCTCCATAGTTGGGCCCCAATGATGAGCCTCGTCATTCACTTTTGAGTATGAATTCGAGAGGATCCAGATTCCATTAAATAACGTGACTAAAAGTAAAAACAGCAAACATGGTTGGAGATTTAAAAGAAATTTCAGCCAATCTCTTTCAAATTCTCATTATAAATAGGCTTGAAGATTGGCTCGTAGCAACTTCAAAGAGAGGATAACCACAGGTCTGCCGCAGCGCTTCAACCACGATCGTCTCTTGTTATAGTAAGTCAGAATTCAAGAAATTCGATGCATGTTTTCTATCTTCAAGTTTCTTTCTGTACACCGCAAATAGGTGTCCATGAAACACTTTGCATATTTTTATTTTTCCAATGGGAAGGAAAGGAATTCGGGATTCCTGCCCCTCTTGTACGTAGCAAAAGGAACAGTAGCAGTATATCTGGCATAGTTCTATCTGCCACATCAAAAGATGTGCAAGTAAAGCTCTTCCTCTTTCTTCTTTTATCCCTTGCTTGCTTTTATATTCATTTGCCATTATAGTTCCATCGCTGCAGGTATTAGATGGAAGGAAAAAACAATGGTTTGGCCATTGGCATTGATCTTGGAACAACTTATTCGTGTGCTGCTGTATGGAAATATGATAGGATTGAGATCATACCAAATGATCATGGCAACCGAATCACACCATCGTGTGTGGCCTTTACTGAGGAGATGCGTTTAATTGGAGATGCTGCATTAAATCAGGCTTCCGCCAATTCAATTAATACCATCTTTGGTGAGTTGCCAAGATCTCAAGCTTTTTCCTTTATGTTTCAAGACCTGCCTCAATTGATTTATACATATAGTCTCATAGCATATGTTCTCCTTTAAAATGTTTGTTTGGATCCGCCTTTTAGGACATATTGATGTGCGTCTATGGAAATTCAATTTTGCTGATTTTTTTCTCTTCCATGAAAATTTGTTTTTCCGACCCGCTCTTGGGAAAAGCTTTTTTATTTAATCTCGATCAAATTTGTTCATTTTTGTTCTTTTTCCCTCGGAAAATCGCCTACAGTACCAAATATAGATTTTATTGTAGCATAGATTTTACTGTAACACGAAAAAGCATTTCATAAACAGTACTTTTTTCATGGAAAACAAGCCTGTCTTTAGATTTGTATTAAAATTATTGTGAACACATATTTTTTGAGCTTATTGCCCTATAATATTGCACCATATTGTTAGGAATGTCTTATAAGATGCTATCATGATATATCTATTTATGGCCTGGTTTGTTTTCATGACAATATCATGCCGGACCACCAAAAACGATAGTTACAAGAGAATACCCTGCCTGTAAGAGAACACATCCATTACTACTTAATCAGCATTCAATTGGTTGTTATGATGATACTTCAAATAATATATGAAGCTTGTGGTTACTCTTTTACTTTTTCTCTGCTGTACTTCTTTACTCATGGTCCTTCAATTTCTTGTTGTACCTTTATATTCAAATTCTTTATACAATTTTTTAATATTTTAATTTACAGTTATAAATTCATCTATTTTTTTAAAGAAATTACCTGACAATATTTAGTAAAATAAAAAATTGGAAACCATTCTGCTAATATATCTAGAATAATGCTTGCATCATTGATATTAAATTCAAAAGACATGCTTACAATATGTTAAATTCTTAGAAGTCTTTATTTCTACTTTATTTTATTTTTATTTTTTTACTCTAGTAAATACTTAGATTCACACACACCCCTCCACCCCCAAAGTCCCTCACCATCCGCGTTACAGCCAGGGATTGATTCTCCGGAGTGATCTTCAACATGCTTTCTTTTAATAGGAGTAGAACTCACACACCCACCACACACCTCAAAAGTCCATTGCTATCAGCATTACAACTAGGAGTTGGTCCCCCATCTTCGACATGCTTCGTTTGAGTAGGAGTAGAATCTTGGAAAAATGGATAGAGTCACATTGTTTTAGGTCAAGTTTGAACCAAAATAAAAGTGGGCTCCACTTATACTTTTAGGTTGGACTACATGGGAAAGTGATCATCTCCATGAGTAGATTAAGAATATGTATTGGGTTGCTCTAATCCATTGAAAAGTGAAAGATAAATTGACTCCCGACATCACTACTTGAATATGGTAACACGAGCATTTGGAAAACTTGCATCCCACATTGCTAGGGAACAAAACTTTCTTTGGACATATACATGATTACCTTGGTAGTAAAGGTTGGGCTCTAATGGGCACCCTACATTTGTGGAGGAGGGGAGGACCTAGACCAAGGTGGGCTCACCACCACACGTGATTCGGGCCGGGCCTGAGCCCCTAGGCCACACACATGAGCCAGGCTAGGCATGACCGGTCTCACTTCTTTTTTTTTTTTTTGAGAAATTTTATTTGATAAAATTTCTTTTCCGAAATGGGGTGTATTTGAAACTGGAAGGGTGTGTGTCCAAAGGGGTTTTGTGTCTGTTTAGCTGAACAGTCACTGTGTGCAAAACTGATGCAACCCCTACATGAACATACTTGAAGCAGCCTATGTAAAGCCATTCGACCATGTGTTTTCTGCATTCGGTTTTTGAGCATTTATGAATTATTTGTGTTGTCTGTCGTCGGTCGGGGTTGGAGTCGGAGTCAAGAAAGAGTCTATCATAAGTTTGGTTCGCCGGTTACACTATCTGTAGTGCTGCTACTATATGAAGAGATCATTGTATCACGTGAGACAAATGCCACAGAAGCTCATAAGCACCACTGGGGTGGGGGGGGGGGGGGGGGGGGGGGGGCGAAATATATCTTAAGGACATAGTTTAATACACTAGCCTTGATCACTTCAGTTCTGCAATTTTTCGGATTACACAGTCTCATCATCTGTTCTTTGTTTTCTGCCTACAAACTGTAGGAGGAATTTGTCATCTGTGTTGCTTTGAACTTCTGCTTAGATTTACAATTCTGGAACTAGTTTCCTATGTACTGAGATTAAAACTGCTACTACGTACTCTGACTAACAAAGAAAACAAGGCGCCGGTCTAGCCCACCTAATGAAAATCCGAGCCCACTTAAAATGTATGCCTACCCAATATATGTGATATTCTCAAATTTTAGTCTAAGATGAGTTGGTCCCCACCACAAGATTAAGCATGTGATTAATAATACAACTAATACAATCTTATGTCATATTCTTCATATTCATTAATCACGTATCAATGACATGCTCAATTTTAAATTGGAACTCACTCGTTCTAGTCGGGTATATGCCGAACATGGCGGACACAATTTGAGCAACTTTCATTAGGTGAGCCCCAATGTGGGTTCCACTCCTACCACGAGTGGGAAAAGTGGGAGATCACTCTGGGGATACGGATTGCGCATCTAAGACTATAAAATGGATTGTAAGTATATAAAGGAGGAGATTCCATCTCACTGGTCCATTCAATGGGCTCACATGAGTGTGTGGCTATGTAAATGTAACTGGTTCTTGTTGGATTTCTCTATTCGAACAGGATTCATAAAGAACTATCACTGAGTACCCTTGTTGCTATGGATCGTTACTTTGATACAATGTGTGATCGGGGCCAATCTAGCATTAATTAACATAGTGGTCAAGCCTCTTCGAAATTTCATTTTGACAATCTTTTAAATTAATTCTAATTATTATTACCTGTCTTTCTAAGCAAAATTAGAATCCATGTTTCAATGCTATTGCAGATGCAAAGCGGTTGATTGATACAAGATTTAGTGATGAATCTGTACAAAATGACATGAAGCTTTGGCCGTTCAAGGTTATTGCTACTCCTGAGGACAAGCCCATATTCCTTGTAGAGTACAAGGGTGAGGAAAAGCACTTTAGGCCAGAAGAGATCTCCTCCATGGTCCTCACCAAGATGCATGAAATAGCTGAAGATTACCTTGGCTCCGTAGTAAAGAATGCAGTCATCACAGTTCCCGCCTATTTCAACAACTCGCAACGCCAGGCCACCAAAGATGCTGGCCTCATTGCCGGCCTCAATGTGATAGGAATCATCACCGAGCCCACAGCTGCAGCCATTGCCTATGGTCTAGACAACAAGGTGGGTAGCAATGGCGAGAAGAAGAATGTCCTCATATTTGACCTTGGGGGTGGAACTTTTGATGTCTCCATCCTCACCATTGAAGAGGAAAACTTCGAGGTGAAGGCCATAACCGGCGACACTCACTTAGGAGGGGCGGACTTTAACAATCGCATGGTAGACCACTTCATTCGAGACTTTAAGAGGAAGCACAAACTTGACGTTAGTGACAATCCAAAAGCCATTCGAAGGTTAAACACTGCATGTGAGAAAGCAAAGAGGGCCTTATCGTCAATGATGCAAACCACTATTGATATTGACAGCTTGTACAAGGGAAATGACTTCTCTTGTACTGTCACGCGAGCTAAGTTTGAGGAAGTGAACATGGATCTCCTCAGAAAATGCATGGACCTGGTCGATAAATGCCTGAGGGATGCTTCAATGGACAAGGACTGCATCGACGATGTTGTCCTTGTTGGAGGGTCTACGAGGATTCCCAAGGTTCAACAGCTACTTAAAGACTTCTTCAATGGTAAAGAGCTCTGCAAGAGCATAAACCCTGATGAGGCCATCGCCTATGGTGCTGCAGTTCAAGCTTCTAAACTGAGTGGTATTGGGACTCAGAAGGTGAAGGATCTTGTGCTAGTGGACGTCATACCTCTTTCACTGGGAGTAGAGCTCGAAGAAGGACTGATGGACGTTGTGATTCCAAGGAACACACCCATTCCCACCGAGAAAAAGAGCACTCACCTTACTGTTGCAGACAACCAAACTAGTTGTTCAGTTCATGTCTACCAGGGGGAAAGGGCAAGAGCAGCGAAAAACCATCTATTAGGAGTATTTAGGCTTTCTGACATTCCTCCGGCACCTGCAGGTGATATTCATATAATAACCACCTTCAAAATCGACGTCGATGGTATCCTAACAGTCTCTACTGAGGTTAAGACAACTGGCCTAAAGAGCGGGATCATGATTGCCAATGATCAATATGGCCTAAGCAAGCAAGAAATTGACAAGATGTTGCAGGATTCGGAGAAGTACAAGTTGGAGGATCAAAAGTACAGAAGGAAGGTAGAAGCTAAGAGTCACTTGGAGAGGTTGCTCTATAAACTGAAGAACGCCGTTCAAGATGGAACTGTAGCAGTTAAGCTAGCCGCTGCAGACAGGACTAGGGTTGAAAATGCAATCCAAGAGACTATAGATTGGTTGCAAACAAGTAAAACGTTGCAGTATGAGTTTGATGATGATGAGTTGTTAAAAAATGTTGGCATTCTAAATGACGCACTCGAAATTGATGATAACGCGCCAAGAAGTGCAGACACAGGGACATCTGATCAGAATTACCTCCATTCGAATTCAACGTACTCGGAGCCTAAAAATCCACCAGATCAAACGAAGGCCAAAGAGAAGTATCGTGGAAAGTCCTCTCGTGCTTGGATGATAGTAAAAGCTGTTTTGCAGTTGACTGCTTTTATTCTCAACATATCTGGTATTAATCTCTCTTTCATTGTGGGTCTGTTTAAGAAATTTGTTTGAAGACCACTCAGCATATATACTTATTACGAGAGTCCGTGCCCGTCGATCGCGGGGCCAATCAGATATATCATTTGTGTCGAGTGGGTGGGATACAATTATATGAGTTTTTTAGGTGTGAGCTTTGGTTTTTGAATGTCTGTCATGAGTATTTAATATTTCAAGTTGTTGTTTGAGTTGAAACCTGAATAGGATTATCTGTAC
Source organism: Persea americana (assembly GCA_029852735.1). NCBI lineage: Eukaryota > Viridiplantae > Streptophyta > Magnoliopsida > Laurales > Lauraceae > Persea > Persea americana. Next base: position 67,658,428 of record CM056811.1, read on the forward strand.
TTGCTGTTGGTCAGTGTCAGTAATTTCATAAACATTTGCATTTCCTAGTGGGCAGCGCCAGTGCGCGAGTGATATTAGAAAGGGGTGTTTTTGCCCTCTTGACTTGTCCAGTAAAATGGTCTCATCTCACATTGTGCATGCCACCACACCCACCCCGTGCAAATTAAACATAAGCTGTTATTAAAAAATAAATATCTTCTTTCTTCCCACTCATCTTTACATGATATACGTACCTTCTTTCTTCCTAGAAACTAACACATGTCCGAAATTCCACCATGGTACTCGAATGATTATAATTCAAACTACTCATATTGAGTCCCGACCCCACTAAGCATTTATCCTCAGATTTTAATTAATTATAAGTGGGCCCATCATCAAATTGAGCATTTGAAAGAAACATGATTGGGTGCCCCCATCAACGCATAGTCATGTTTTATCATGTGTTCAATTTTATGGGTATGCATTGTGCATGGATATCACCGTCAAATTAGAAGAATCAAAAGTTTTTATGTTTAATTTGACGATGGGCCTAAGTGATATTTGACTTATTCGGTGACAATATAAAACGGATAGGGGGCCCTTTATTTTGATCGATTTGGATTATCATTAGTAGGCCCACTATTCATGTCCGCTAAACCACCCATATGGAAAGCAAGGTTATATGACAAAGTCAGCTTTGCCTCTAAAACTGCCAAAGTATGTAATAAAAAATGGGAAAATGATTTCTTGATCATTTAAAAGAAAACGTGGGCATTTAAATGCTTTAACTTCTCTCCTTAAAGCTTAGAGGAGGAGATAAATATGCCAGGAAATAAGGAGAATAGATATGCATATATACATCCAATGCAATTAGGGGTGTTTATGAGCGGGACTGGGCTGGACTGAAGCATATCCAAGACTGGCCCGACTTTAAAAACAGAGACGGGCCAACTGCAAGCCCAACGCGGGTCATAAATTCAATCCAAAGCATGCCCATTTAGTTCAACTAGACCAGGTTGGGTCAGGGCTCTCCGGGCTTTCTAACCAATTGTTTATTTAGATAAAATACATTATATCATGCACTCATTAGTTGGTCCGCGTTGGGCCAGGCTTTGGTCTTTCTTTCCGTTAACCCAAGATCTGCCCAAATGCCAAATGGGCCCCAATTATTTACCCAAACCCAGCCCCAAGTGGGCTGCCCCCAGATTGGGCAAGGGTTGGCCCGGCCTGGCCCAAAAGCATCCATAAACGCAATGGGACTTTTTCTTCTTTTTTTTTTTTTTTTTTTTTTTTTTTGGGCTACAAAGACTTTTTGTAGCGTGCCACTTTTTTAATATATGAAAGTAAAGAAAAATAAATTTTTGAGGCCTGCAGAATATTCAAAATGCTGGCTTTGATGCTTTATATTTTGATTTTTCCTGTGAGCCATTGCAACACATTTCGCTTTATATTTTGATGTCCCGGCTCTGTCATCAATATAAATTTCTGTTAGCAGTTCGCAATTACATGAGATAGGGCTTCCATGATGATATATTTTAGCATTTATGCCTATGATGTTGATAAGCGTTAATAATTTTTATACACATGCACAGTTGGTCCAATCATAATAAAGAGGGGTATAGATGGGAATCCGGATCCTCCAAGTGGCTAAAACCGATTTGTATATATATGGGCCGGAACTACAATGCAGCAGGGTTGCATCATACTGGATGCAGCGCTCTTCTTTTATGCATGGTAGGTGGGGCACACATTTTTCAAATTTATGCCAGGATCCGCTTTAATACCCATTGTACTTGTTGCACCTAAATTTTCAAAGAGATTTTCAACGTGCCACCGAGAGATTGACACACATAGGGACTCCTTCCATTTTTATTTAAACAAAAATAAGGTAAAACAAGTTCCATCACGTGTTTCAAATCAAGTCAAATTATATATTAAGTGTCTTACATATTTGAATAACTATTTACTATAGATGATTACTACTTAAGGTGTTAAGGCAGATGAACGGCTTAGATTTGGAAAATGTGGGGCCAACTATGCATCAAAGAAGGGCGCTGTAATATAGCATGCTGCAATGCTGCTGCACTATAGTTCTACCCATATTTTATGTAAAAAGAAAGGGGCCTTTCCAAAAATTTAAAAGTCCTTTCCCTCACTTTGAGAAATGTTTTTTTTTTTTTGAAACTGTAACAAAACTTTATTAAAAAAAAGAAAACAAGTACAAAGCTGAAAAAGTAAAAGAGAGAAAAGTTAAAAGAGAATGTACAAGAGTATTATACCAACCCCAACCCGCTTACATAATCACACCCACCCATGGAGACAACCTCTCAACCCCTTGCTTGACTAGTGCATATGAGATCAAGTTAGCTGATCTAACCTCATGACGAAAAAAGACATTTAGAGTGGCCGAAAGCTCCCTAATTTCATTAAAATAGAATTCAAATTTCCAAGGCAAATCTTTTTTGTTAGATACCAAAGTGATCGCATTTGAAGAATCACTTTCCACCACAAGAACTTTAATTTACTTGACTATGTCTATAATTTATTAAATAGAAACTAATGTGTTTCAAACATGATTAATCCGATGGGGATCCTATCTACAATGAGATTGAAATTATATTTTTCAACATAAATGCCCCTCTTTTCTTTTCTTCTTTTTTGTTTTTTTTTTTGGTTGGTAGAAATAGAAGCCCCCTCTTGAATGGGCCTTTGCGAAATCTGATACAGATTGGAAGTAACCCATCCTTGGATTTATGTATGCCACGCACGATGCTTTTTTATATTCTATTCAAATATATTATACTTCATAAATATAGTGGATCCAAAATATAGTCAATTAAACTTTTCTCATATTTCATACCAAATAGAGGCATTTTTTAATATATGGTTCAGATTTTACATAAGTAGGCTCCACTATATATAGATAAAACACATGCCACATTCATTGTATTTTATCCTAATGTATTAGATTTGATATATCTTACTAAGGGCGCAATATATTAGAGATCATAATTAATATGTCTCTCTAGGATTGAATTTGACATATTTTAATGCATTTTAACCCTATCATAAGAGTTAATAAAATATAATAATTCAAGAAAATGATATAAAAAAAAAGCTTTATGTCATATCCACAGTGGGGTCCAACCACTTAAAATCTGAATCGCTTAGGAAAAATGCTTTTCTCTTGCATGGATGCGTGGTTCTGATTTTTAAAATAGGTGGGCTTGTTATTGTGACTCACGAGAGAGCCCCAAAATATGAAAGACCAGATGGGTGTAGAGAAGTGAGAAAAATGGCTTATGAATTTTACACAGGAACCCCTTCCTTTTTATACTAGCAACAAGGCCCATGCTAAGCTCATGCAAGAGAAAATTAAAATATAATAAAATTTAGTGGTTTTTTCTGAAATATTACTGATAAAAAGATAAATTAATAATAAATAAACATATTATTTAGGAAAAAAGGTCTGCAATAATGTTTTTTTTTTTTTTTTTTTTTTTTTGTATAAAAATGAGATTGAAACACTAATGGCATCTAGGTTTGAAATTGATATAAAAGAATTATAGAAAGAGAGAATGATGATGATGATTGGTGAAAATCTTATTTAAATAAAGTAGAAAAATAATATCTCTAGAATTTCCTACATTTGCATAGATATGTGAGTTCGAATGTAATATAAATTAAAGCCCAAAAAATAAAAAAAACACCCCAATACCTATTTAGGAAAAAAAAGCAAGCTGATTTATAGTAAAGAAGTAAAAGAATGGTAGATATGGCAAATAGACTATTCATGGCTAAATGACATTGCTGGAACACATACACTCCATGGATTGAATTGGATTTTTTTTTCTTTAGGGAAAATTTCAAAATAGGGCTCAAGTTTTTCTTAGATTTCAAATCAGGACGAAAAAAGACTTACATATCAATGCAGGACTTAAGGACTTCATATTCATTTCATTTTAGACCAGGACATCGGTAAGAAAGAAGGTTTTCGGGTGAGTTTCATTTCATTTTTTTTTAAATACCCAAAATGCCCTCCCAAAACCCATCCCTCCTCTCTCCCTATCCTTTCCTCTTCTTCCCTCCAAACACCAGCACCATCCTCTTCCCATCACCTCACTATTCCCTCTAATCCATTTCCCAGGCCGGCAACACACCAACGGAACCAAACAGGAGCCACAATCAATGAAACTCTGCACAATCCATCAACCCCACACCCCTGCTCTCATTTTTCCTCCATTCATCATTTTGCCTACAATCCACTTCATCTCCCACCAAATCATCGAAGACCAGTATGAAAACGTTGGGCACTTTGGTGTTAGCAATGAGACGCGTTTTAAAATTTTTAATTTAGAAGGGTGATTTGGGATTCAAATGGGCAAGACCCAAAAGTCAATGGCCGCCCATGATCCTTGACTCCACCTTTGGAATGACCTCCTCTCTGAAAGATGTAGCCCACTCCCACCCATTCATTGATGATTTTGATGGTTGTGAAGCGGCCAATCTATCTATGCACTGAGAGAAGGTGGGTTTGCAGCTGGGAAGGCACGAGCCACACTTGGACTCAGCCAATTCTATTCTTATAGAAAGTCTAAGCAGCAACTACCAGCTGCAGATGTCTTATGGTCCCTTTCTGACATGTATATTGCAGCAAACAGAGGCGGGCACCCTACCCAAGCTACATGCTAATGGTTGGAGCTTTCCTTGAGGGCTTGCAACCATGGATGGAACTAAAATCTACTTGAGAAAATCCGACACATCGGTCGTCTATGGGACATCAACCCATCGTCCCCAACATGCTCGGCAATACTGTGGACACTTGTTGAAACCGCTCCCCCTAAACGAATTTCAAATGGGTATTTCCATAAAAATCCCAAAAATGTCCTTTTTTTTAAAGAGAAGATGGTCTTAGGGCTTGGATGGATGAGGAAGATGGGTGAATGTGTTGGTTAGGGGGACTGGAAGGTGTGGTTGCAGAAATGGAAGATAGGAAGCAAAGGAAAAAAAGGGCATTTTGGGTATTTTCATAAAAATGGAGCAGAAATTCACCAGAATACCTACTTTCTTGCCAAATGTCTTGATTTGTAATCAATATAGAAAACTTAAGTCCTATATTGAAATGTAAGTTTTTTATTGTCCTAATTTGAAATCTGACAAAAACTTAAGCCCTTTTTTGAAAATTTCCCTTTTCTTTATGTATAACTTCCGAAAGCAATCTGTAATCTCAAGTAAATTTATAAAGACTGAAAGAAAAAAAAAGAAGAAGATTAGCTACATTAGTCAATTATTTGATATTTTGAAACTTGGAAGTGAATCAAGTAAAAGTAATTATATTTCCATGCATTTTGAAATAAAGGCTTTCCTTTTTTTTTTCTTTTTGGCTTTTTGTAGCTTGTATCACCCCATCTAATTCATATGACATTTCCAAAGCAGTCAACAATTTTGGTTGAAATGAGAAAGATTTAAAAAAGAAAAAGAAAAAGAAAAACACAACAATATTAGTCAACAATTTGGTGTGATGAAACTTAAAAGTAAATCAAATAAAATAATTTATCTTTCCATGCTTACTAAAATTGCATTCATGCTTTACAAAATATTCTAATAGCTCTAGAAAAAATTACTCATTTCACACCCTAAGTTCATATGACTTTACCGTAAGTAACAATCATAAAAAATAATTATTGACCAGTTACTTGGTTTTGCTAACATTGGTAAACAATAATTATTTATTTAATATATTTCTACAAAAACCAACAACCAACACTATTAAAAAAATCGTTAAAAAACTATTATCGTAGAGATGGCTAGAATTCTCAAATCAAATAATTTTCTAGGGTATGATGGACAAAACTAACATGATGCATAGTTCAAATAAAGTTCATGACAAAATTACTGAAATGCTAGCCACCTATCTTACATCAATTGCAAGAGAATTTCTATTAAAAAAAAAAAAGATGGTAATATGGTGATCGATGACAGTGAACATGGTCCAATCCATTAGTCTCAATGTCTTCCACAAAAGACTTGACTTTACGGTTTGGGAGTTGAGATTTCAAGAGAGGCTTTTGCATATTTGGAGAAGAGAAATATAAGAAGGCATTCCACTCGGTGAGAGATTTCCATATATTTGGATATGCAGAAATTGATAGTTATTTAGTCAAGGATAAAAGGAGATTTAAATGAGAGATTAAGAAGAGGAGACTTAAAAGAGATTTAATAGTGTCATTTATCATTCATGATGGATGGGGGAGAGAGTAGTAACGTTTTAAAATAAAAGAATTAAAATGGAAAGGAGACTAAGAGACAAACGTTAGTATTAAGTTTTGAGGAAGTGACATTAGTATGCAATATTAATACCAAGTCAAGATTCTAATGGATGGTCAAAATCAAATCGGAAATCAACCTCAAAATTGATTCTAAAAACAGTTCGCTTCATATATTATAATATGTATTGCAATTACTTACTATTAAAGTTGACGTACAATGGGCACGTAATTGGGTCAACACGAGGAAAAGAATTAATCTTATAACCAAGGTTCGTAAAGGCCAAGGCTTTATAGAGATTCCCAAAGAGGTCAAGGAGGAGATAACTAGACATTTTGAAGAGTTGTATACAGGTGAGGGCTTTCTTAGACCTACTTTGGAGGGTGTGTGATTTCCCTCTATTTCTTCATTCGAGAAGGATTGGTTGGAGAGACACTTTGAGGAGGAGGAAGTTAAACAGGCTTTGGATGCTTGTGTGGGGGATAAAGCTATAGGCCCTAATGGTTTTAATTTGAGTAAATTAGCGAAAGGTCCCTTATAGAGGTCTTGTAGGGCCTCTAATCCATAAACTTTTCCTCTAAGGCCTGTAGTTCATGCAGCTGGACATATTTCGGCAAGAGGTCACTGGATTCAATTTTCATGACTAATTTACCCTTTCAACCATTTTAGGCATAAAATTTTGAAAATTTAAATTTCAAATAATGTATTATCCCTCTTCTTCTAGGGCAATGTTCAACTGCAAGTCCCAAGAGATTCGGTTTCTCAGCTCCGGATTGAAATTCAGAGTGGGCCATGACTGTTTGATCAGAGAAGACGCAGAGACTTTTGTGCAATTCGAACCGAAGAAGACAGCGCTCTTCTGTTTTGCATCTCATGGCCTGATCACAGAAGTCCGGCGAGAATCCCTGCTTCAATTCCATCGCAGAAGAAGAAGAGAGAGGACAGTCTCTTGTAAACATGGGATTCGCTGCGGAACGTTGCTGCCGCAGAACTCTGCATGTCCGACGTGGACTGTTTCGTTTCGGAGAGAGTTTTCTCTCTCAGCGACCTTCCCATCACCACGAGTACTCCTTCCTTCTATTTGGTTTCAACCCAACTTTTCAAAGATTCCTTTCCTAACACGTGATCTCTCTCTTTCTTGCCATGAAAGTAACCAACAGTATTTCAATGTCATCCAACTTCTTTCGTCTAGTCTCTTATTCAACTCCTTCTCCAAACCACTTCCCAAATCCCCTACTGCACACGCCAAACCCTCATCTCAATCCCTTCTTTGAATTGCACCACCTGTAACAAATCTAGGTTTCGGATCTCATCCGCCCCCACCTCATCTCTATCCCACCAATCCCATTGCTACCGGGGAAGAGGGCGTTCGCCGGAAAAGGAACTAACCGTCGCCATTGTAGTCCCGTGGCCGAGGAAGAAGAAGACTGCCCCCTGGTCTCTGTGTCCGGTGATGAGTTCACGAAAGATACACTTTTATAGCATTATTTTATGACTTTTCAAAGATAAAAGAACTCAAAACACTATTTTTAGTATAAAAATCATAAAGTTCATCCCCATCATCTTTGCTCATATCTTTCCATTATAGATGGTCATTTGTATGCATTTATATGAGTTCCAATGGCTTCCATACTCTCAATTATATTAATTTCTTTTTGTAGGTGTTAATTGAAGATTAATTTGAAGATCAAAGTTGAGATTCAAGAATTAAAGAGAGTTATGAAAAGTTTGGAAGGCAATTGGATGAAGAAATGACAAAGTTAGGCCAATAATAAGAAGGAACATGATAGACCTGGGTTGGTATTTTGACCATATCTTTTTACTCGGGTGTCCGATTGAGGTGATCTCAGAAGCATTGGAAAGCTTGTTTAAAGATCTACAAATCATATTTCACAACATTTTTCCCAATTTGGACGTTTCGGGGGTCAAAATCATACATCAATCCAGAGACTGTTTTCTAATACGGGAATCACATACATATGTTCATATTTCCATTCTTGTGAAGTCCCACATTGGAAAGAAACCAAAAGAGAGCAAGACATATGTTTCTATATAAAGGAGGGAGCTCTAGGCATTAGATACACAAGCAAGGAGAGCCTCCTCTTTACTTAAGCTATTCATGTAATTGAGAGCAAATTGTAGAGAGAAAGTGAGGAAAGCCTTGTAAAATTAAAGATTTGGAATGGAATTGAAAGCTTCTTCTCCAATGGGTGGCTAATTCCTTTGATTGGATCTTCTAGGTGAAGCTAAGTTGATCCTATTCCTTTTGCTTATGCTCTTTCTTTTAAATTCCCTTGTTTATGTGCTTAATATGTTAGAGTAGATTTTTCTTCATTGCATTGTGCAACCTTCCATGCTTAGTTTCTTTATTAGCATTCTTTTTACTATCTATGCTTAGGTTTGATAAATCATGCTTAGGAGTTAATATCTTTTGATGGTTTATGCTTACTTTTGATAGATAGTCATTAGGAATCTTTTCTTTTATGAAGGGAAGAAAATCTTAGCTATTAGATTGTTAATTTCTATCTTAGAGCTTTAAAGTTATATTTTCCAAATCTAAGCATTGATTTGCAATTAGATTTGAGTATTTTTTTTTTTGGGAAATCAGAAGAGCATAAGTGTTGGATTAGTGTCAGTTAGTGGATTCTAGATGATTCAATCATCCATTAATATTGCTTGTTTCTTATTTTACTTACTTTAGTTTAATTCTATTCACATTCTCACATACTTATTCACTTATTTTAATTCTCACAATCCATTTCTCTATTTACACCATAAATTCCATCTTTTATTTTAAAATATGTTAGCATATTTCTTTATCTCCATCCACTCATTCTCCTTCTTTCACTTGTTATTTTCTTATTAACCTTGTTATTTTTCTTTGGTCATTAACTTTGTTATTAACTTGTTACTAACATTGCTCTTGATTTGTTCTCATGTTTTTAGTAACTTCTCTTTGTTATCTAGTTCTAGTTTTATTTTAGTTTGCATTTTTTTTTCCTTGTTAGTATCTAGTTTCTTGTTTCTATTGTTATTTTCATTTGTATTAATTTGTTAGCTATATTTGAGTTGATACTCCTTTTCAAAGTTCATTGTTATTTTCCTTGTAACGATCCTCGTGGGAACGATATTCGGACTTCCATAATCTATATTACTTGAGACAACCGTATACTTGCGGGAAAATACGCATCAAGTTTTTTGCGCCGTTGCCGGGGATCGGCGTACATAGGATTCCTTGATTTTAAGGATTTTCAACTCTCATATAGCTTGGTTGCATTTTTATTCTTTCTTTTAGTTTTCATTACGGATTCTACACATTTTCCTTGTTTGTATTTTCAGGGATTCCGCGGTTGAAGCAAGGAAAGAAGAAAAGTGCAACCAAAGAACTCTAACTTAGGAACTTAATTTGCTTTCTTAGAAAATCTTGTATTAGGATTCATTGCAAGTTTGTAATAAATTTTTAGTTCATTTGAGTTTTCAAAGCATTGTAATAATTAAGGAAGGAAGACGGGTGGACGATACCGTCACGGCCCCCCAAGTTCGTACACCGAAATTGGTGTCGGTGGCTTGGGTCGACTTCAACCGTTCTTCCCCCAATTTAGTTTGGGAGGTGCGTATTTCGATAATACCCACGCATCCCTAGTTAGTGGGTTAATTTTGTTGGTTGTTTGATTGTTTAATTGCTTTGTAGTGCTTAATCATTTTAAAATATACAAAGTAATTTGGAAAGCACACACTTAGTAAGGGCAATCATACCCCCAACAAGATAAGGATTGGATTTCATCACCATTTCCTTGCCCATAGGAACTCATTTTCCTCACTACTTAGGAATCCTTAGCTTTTAATAAAATTTGAGTAGAAACGTGACCTTAGGACACGAGCTCATTAGGAGAAGACCATCAAAGGTTGTACCATTTGCGCTCCTTGACGGAAATCGGTGCCTAGAATAGCCTTGTCCTTTAAGGGAGACAGTTCATCTGTTCTAGGAGTTTGGTATTTAAGCGGAACCTTTGCCACGTGCATTGTGATCCCACCAATCCCCTGGGGGCTTGCCTGGCCGACTACGTTTCATAGGACCGGGGTGGAGGCCTAGGTGTACTCTTCACAGTTAGGAGCTGTCTAGTTTAATCTTAGGTAGCCTTAGTTAAGCAAAGTTTGGTTTGTTTTTCAAAATCATTTTGTTTTGCTTGTTTGCGTTTAAGCATTAATCCTCATTCATCATCACTTGAGCAGACCATCACTTTTGAAGTTGAGTGGTAGTGTATGCACAATTGGTTACGTGTGCAGGGCCGTTTAGAGAGCTTTGATTTATTCGATATCCCTGTTGAGAACTTTGTGGACCCCATTACCATTGAGGAAATGGCTGACGGAAATCTACAAACCCAACCCATGACCCTTAGGGAGTACATGTACCCTACCCGATCTACCCAGCCCTCATGCATCGTCATACCCACCACAAATGCCTCATTTGAGCTGAAATCCGGCTTAATCCAGATGTTACCAATTTTCCGAGGGGTGGAAAATGAGAACCCATATCAGCATGTGAGAGAGTTTGAGGAAATCTGTGGGACCATTAAGTATAACCATATGTCTGAAGAGGCCCTCAAGCTTAGGTTATTCCCGTTCTCGCTGAAAGAGAAGGCGAAAGCATGGCTTTACGCCATACAAGCTAATTCCATAAACACATGGGAGGGACTAGTCGAGGCCTTTTATAAAAAGCTTTATTCAAAACAGAAAACGGCCTTCATTAGACATACCCTGAACAGCTTCCACCAACTGGAGGGAGAAACCATGTATGAGTACATGGAAAGGTTCAAAGACTAACTGTTACAATGCCCGCATCATGGATTCGAAAAGATCCGGCTAGTCCAAATCCTTTATGAAGGACTGGACTATCCCACCAAGACCATGGTGGAGTCTTTCTGCAACGGAGTATTCACTCAAAAGACAGCTGACCAAGCCTGGGCATACCTTGAGGAGGTCGCTGAGAACACTCTCCAATGGGAACCTATCAGAGAGGATCCCAAAAGACCCATTGTTGCAGAAAGAAGGGGCATGCATAGAGTGGAACCCAAATTCGAGGCCGAGGCCAAGTTGGCCACGCTTACAAAGAGATTAGAAGCGCTTGAAATGAACCAGACCTGTCAGCAGACCACCCCAAAGACCCTGGAATCATTAAAGATGAGCCAAGCAGTTAGTGGCCCTACTACCCCACCCTGCACCGATTGTGGAGATTTTACCCATCCTGGATCCCAATGTAGAGCATTCTTTGGTCAGAGTCAGAGTGAGAGTATGGAGGAGGTGAGTGCACTTTATCAAAATACCAGATATGAGCGGCCGAAGTATGATCCGTATTCGAATACATACAATCCTGGTTGGAAGGATAATCCTAATTTTTCATGGACCAAAGGACAACACCAAGGAAACCTTTCTCAGCCAATGGCCCAGCATATGCCACCTCCTGGATACCAAAAGCCTCAAGTATCCCAAGTGTCACAGGGACCACCCATGGTCCAAGGTTATCAGAATCTTAATCCCCAGAATCAGCCGATAAGTTCTCTAGAGGACACAATGAAAATATTGGCCCAAAATACCCTTCAGTTCCAGCAAAGCACTACTCAAAATTTGAATGCCAATACCCAGTCCATTGCCAAGCTGGAATACACTGTCAGCCAGCTAGCCAGGTCAATAGCTCAAAGAGACAAGGGTAGCTTTCCAAGTCAGCCCGAAGCCCACCCCAAAGGCCAAACTTCAACGGCCCAGTTTGTTGTACATGATGACAAGAGCAAAGTCCATGAGCAGGTCAATGCAGTTACCACCCGTAGAATGGATGCAAGGAAGGCTGACACACTAGAAGAGGATCTTAGGCAATCTGAGCAAACCCAAGTGAGGAGGGAGCATGTAGTTTTGGAAGAAGAACCCGAGGAACCAAAGAAGGACCCAGAGCCTACTAAGGAACCTGAGAAACCAATAGGAGCTACCTCGCCGAGTGAGCCCCCTCCTAGAACCTTTGTTCCCAAGGCCCCATACCCTCAGAAGCTAGGTCAAATGAAAAATAATGTCCAGTTGGATAAGATCCTTGAAGTGTTCAAGCAAGTGAGAATTAACATCCCACTGTTAGAAGCCATCCAACAGATCCCGACTTATGCCAAAGTCCTCAAAGATTTGTGCACATTCAAAAGAACAACCAATGTACCTAAAAAAGCCTTTCTAGCCCAGCAATGCAGTTCCATCATTACCACTTCAACCCCAATAAAATACAAGGACCCTGGGTGTCCTACAATCTCTTGTCAAATAGGAGATCATCATATAGAACAGGCTTTGTTGGACTTAGGTGCGAGTGTCAACCTACTCCCGTATTCGATATACGAGGAGTTAGGTTTGGGGGAGCTGAAACCGACAAAGGTAACCTTACAACTAGCTGATGCTTCAGTTAGGTACCCCAAAGGTGTTGTTGAGGATGTTTTGATCAAGGTAGGTGAATTTGTTTTCCCGGTGGACTTTGTAGTCCTTGATACCCGACCACCAATCGGAAATGTTGTGAGGATCCCGGTAATTTTAGGGCGACCATTCCTTGCCACTTCTAATGCCCTGATTAATTGCCGAAATGGTGTGATGCACCTATCGTTTGGGAATATGACAGTCCAGATAAACATTTTCAACATTGGCAAGCAACCCAGAGATGAGAGTGATTATGAAATTTGTGAAGTGAGTTACCTAGAAGAGCTTATTGAGAGTGTAGGATCACAGTTAGTTTGTGAGGACCCACTAGAGGCCTGTCTTGCACATTTTGGAGGTAACATTGATGTTGAGAATAGCATTAAAGAAGTCAATGCGTTATTGGATTCTGCCCGTGCTTTTGAGAGGAGTCAATGGCAACCCAAGCCAGAGATCTTGAGTCCATCGGCTGCCCCACCTGTTCTATCAATTGAGGAACCACCCAAGCTCGACCTAAAACCACTACCTGACACCCTCAAGTATGTGTTTTTGGGCCCAGCTGAGACCCTCCCTGTCATTATAGCCTCAGACCTGGAAAAAGTCCAAGAACAGCAATTGATTGAGATCTTGAAGGATCACAAAGAGGCTATAGGTTGGACAATTGCAGATATAAAAGGAATAAGCCCATCTGTGGTTCAACATCGGATCCATTTGGAAGAAAATGCAAAAACTTCCAGAGAACCACAGAGGCGTCTTAATCCATCAATGAAGGATGTCGTAAGAGTGGAGGTTCTGAAATTGTTGGATTCAGGTATCATTTACCCAATTTCAGACAGCTCATGGGTCAGCCCAGTCCATGTTGTGCCAAAGAAGTTCGGGATAACTATTGTGAAGAATGAGGGGAACGAGTTAGTGCCCACAAGGACCCAGACGGGCTGGCGAGTGTGCATTGACTATAGAAAGTTGAACTTGGCCACCCGTAAAGACCATTTTCCCCTCCCATTTATGGACCAGATGCTTGAGAGATTAGCCGGTCATGCATTTTATTGTTTCCTTGACGGATACTCCGGCTATAATCAGATACCCATAGCACCCGAGGACCAGGAAAAGACAACTTTTACATGTCCTTTCAGAACATTCGCTTACCGGCGCATGCCTTTTGGGCTGTGCAATGCACCTGCGACATTTCAAAGGTGTATGATGAGCATATTTTCGGACATGGTCGAGCAATTTTTAGAGGTGTTCATGGACGATTTTTCGGTCCACGGGAGTAGTTTCCAAGAATGTTTGCATCACCTGAACCTTGTTTTAATGAGATGTCAAGAGAATAATCTTGTTTTGAATTGGGAGAAGTGTCATTTCATGGTGAAAAGAGGAATTGTCCTGGGCCATGTTATTTCTGAGAACGGTATCGAGGTCGACAAGGCTAAAATTGATCTCATTTCCAACCTGCCACTGCCAAAAACAGTGAAGAATATCAGATCTTTCTTGGGTCATGCAGGTTTTTATAGACGGTTCATTAAGAATTTTAGCAAGATAGCTGTACCCTTGTGCAATCTGCTATCAAAGGATGTGCCTTTTGTCTTCAATGAACCTTGCCTACAAGCATTTGAACAATTGAAAAAGGAGTTGACCTCTACCCCAATAATAAAGCCACCTGATTGGACAATTCCCTTCGAACTCATGTGTGATGCTTCAGACCATGCTCTTGGGGCTGTGCTAGGACAGAGAGTGAACAAATTGCCCCATGTCATATATTATGCCAGTAGGACATTGAATGACGCTCAGCTGAATTACACAACCACAGAGAAAGAGCTGTTAGCTGTCGTCTTTGCCTTAGAAAAGTTTAGACCCTACCTGATTGGGTCTAAGGTCATAGTTTACACCGATCATTCGGCCCTTAGGTACCTATTGATGAAAAAAGATGCAAAAGCCCGTCTGATTAGGTGGATTCTATTGTTACAAGAGTTTGACCTTGAGATTCGAGACAAGAAAGGTTCTGAAAATGTTGTAGCTGACCATCTCTCCCGATTACCTACTGACCCCGAGCATGAGAGCATCCCATTGAGTGAGAGTTTTCCGGATGAACAGTTGCTGAGTGTCTCCCATTTCCCTTGGTTTGCGGATATTGTTAACTATTTGGTTACTGGACAGATGCCCGATCACTGGTCCAAACAGGATAGCTCTAAGTTTTTGTCTGAGGTTAAGCATTTCTTCTTTGATGACCCATATCTGTTCAAGTACTGTCCGGACCAGATCATTAGGAGATGCATTCCGGAAGATGACTATTTAAGTGTGATATCCTTCTGCCATGACCACGCCTGTGGTGGGCATTTTAGTTCTAAGAAGACCGCAACAAAGGTGTTGCAGTGCGGATTTTACTGGCCCACCCTTTTCAAGGATTGTCACACCTTTTGTTTGCACTGTGAGCGTTGTCAGAAATTAGGCAGAATTACACGGAGGAACATGATGCCTTTGAATCCGATGCTTATTGTGGAAATTTTTGATGTTTGGGGCATAGACTTCATGGGTCCATTTCCCAGTTCCTTCGGCAACTTATACATTTTGCTTGCTGTAGATTATGTTTCCAAATGGATAGAGGCGAATCCAACCAGAACGAATGATCGTCACGTGGTTATCAAATTTATTAAAGAAAACATCTTCTCTAGATTTGGTACCCCCAGGGCAATTATCAGTGATGGTGAGAGTCATTTTTGTAATAGCACCTTCGAGAATCTCATGAAAAAATATTCTATCACTCATAAGGTTGCTACTCCGTATCACCCACAGACTAGCGGACAGGTGGAAGTGTCCAATAGGCAAATAAAGCAAATTTTGGAAAAGACAGTCAATCCTACCCGGAAAGATTGGTCTTTAAGATTGACAGACGCTTTATGGGCTTATCGAACTGCCTATAAGACCCCAATTGAAATGTCTCCATATCGATTGGTCTTTGGGAAAGCTTGTCATTTGCCGGTAGAATTGGAGCATAATGCTTACTGGGCCATCAAAATGTTCAATTTTGATTTGCCTAAAGCTGGTAACCTACGCAAGTTGCATCTCAATGAGCTGGAGGAACTTAGAAATGATGCCTATGAGAATGCCAAGATTTATAAGGATCGGATGAAAAAAAACCATGATCAAACTATTTTGAGAAAATCCTTTGAACCAGGCATGAAAGTTCTTGTGTATAATTCTCGCCTACATCTCTTTCCAGGAAAACTGAAATCCCGTTGGACTGGACCCTTCATTGTGTGCACTGTCTATTTTCATGGGGCAGTTGAGATTGAGAATCCAAAGAATGGGAATGTTTTTAAAGTCAACGGCCAGAGGTTGAAACCTTTTCTGGAACTTAAGGGCAAGGATGTCGAAGAGACCCTTCTTCAGGACCCTGTGTATGTTGCATAAGTAATTTTCAGGGTCACATCGGGTGAAACTTAGTGCTGATTAGTAGGCATCCCAATATTCATTTTTGGTATCACCCCATGGTAAGGCATTCCGATTTATTTCCTTGTCCATTTATCATTTCACATTTCGCATTGCATATCATTGAGGACAATGTTTAGTTTAGGTTTGGGGGTGTGGCACTACATTGCACACATGTATTTGCCTGTAAATATTTAGTTAAAAAAAAAATCAATCAAAAATTTTTCAAAAAAAAAAAAACCCAAAATAAAAAAAAATAAATAAAAATCCAAAATTTTCCATAGGATTTTAGCTTGTTAATAAGTTTTGAAATCTTAGTTTAGCATACTATCCAAATCCTATAAAAAAAAAAAAAAAAAAAAAAAAAAAAAAAAAAAAAAAGTGTCACAAAGTCAAGTCTTGGACAAATTCTTGCACATTTAGCCACATGAGTATAGTCCAAGTGAAGAGTGGACACATCTGAGCGACCCTGACAAATCACTAGTGGAGACTAAACCAATTGAGTGTAGAGCCTTTCTATTCCTCCAGGGTAAGGACTCTTCTGTGCTAATTCCGAGTAGAATGAAGAGCTACTCAAACTCGTAGTTTTCAACACATTTCTTTTATCTCATTAGTGCATTTTTTCCAACCATTGAGGGCATCATCAAAATTGCGAACTAACCTTGACTTGTAGCTTGTGAGCACCTTTCTGGACCTGGTAAAGTGATAATAGGCAATCGAAAATTAAAACCCCATGGCCATTAAAAAACCTACCCATAAAAATATTTCCATAGTAACCCTTTTTGAACCTTTATCCTTTATGCATTTTTTCTTAAAAATTCCCAAAGCCTCTACACCCAAATAAAAAGCCTTCATCCCATTGTTTTTGAGAAGTGTTAGGAAAAGATGAAGAAAGAAGGAAGTGTGTATTGTTGATACTTCACATGATCTATCCAAGGAAAAAGTTCTCCAAAAAAAAAAAAGGAGGAAAGTTCAAATTCACGAGAAGAAAAAAAAAAAAAAGAAGAAAAAGAAAAAAAAAAAAAAGGGGGCTGAAGACAAATCAAAGAAAAATCCTTCAAAGAAAACTTAAGACCTTACTTTCTTAGAAACCCTAAAACCTCATTTTCCATATTTTTATCAAACCCTTTCCCCTAACCTCATTACAACCAATAAAAGACCTATTGGATTTCAGGAAAAGTTAGGATGTTAAACAAGTGAGAAGTTGAGTGAGCATTTTCACCCTCAGTTAAATGGTTGTTCTTTCCATGAGATAAAATTTCCAAAAGTTCTTCGTTCTCAAAAGATATGTGAGTGCTTTTTGCCTTACCAATATTCACATATAAGAGTGATAAGTCAGAAAATCTAAGCAATTTTATTTTCGAGAGTATGACTGTGAGGCTGAAGTCAAAACGAATGGATTGAGAAGGTGATCAAAGTTGTGTTTTCTCATAACCCAAAACTGTGCAAGTGTTGGCTAAACTCACTCAAATACACTCCGAGACTTGAGCATCATTGAAAGATTTTTAGCAATTGGATAGTGTTCTAAACTTGCTCTAATTTTTATTAGCTTGCTAAAAACCTGAGGATATCAATAAAAAGAATTTTGTGGGATTTATTCGCTGAAAACCCTCACGAGACAAAACTCGTCCACTAGGGGAAACTTAGGGGTTTAAATGGCTTCTTGCACGAGCTAAGTGCAGCCGCGATTCCTGCGAAAGTGAGTTAGGACTTTTTACTATTTTCTGCATATAGTTAGTTTTCTTTTGTTTTGCTCGGGACTAGCAAAATTTAGGTTTGGGGGTGTGATGAGTTCACGAAAGATACACTTTTATAGCATTATTTTATGACTTTTCAAAGATAAAAGAACTCAAAACACTATTTTTAGCATAAAAATCATAAAGTTCATCCCCATCATCTTTGCTCATATCTTTCCATTATAGATGGTCATTTGTATGCATTTATATGAGTTCCAATGGCTTCCATACTCTCAATTATATTAATTTCTCTTTGTAGGTGTTAATTGAAGATTAATTTGAAGATCAAAGTTGAGATTCAAGAATTAAAGAGAGTTATGAAAAGTTTGGAAGGCAATTGGATGAAGAAATGACAAAGTTAGGCCAATAATAAGAAGGAACATGATAGACCTGGGTTGGTATTTTGACCATATCTTTTTACTCGGGTGTCCGATTGAGGTGATCTCAGAAGCATTGGAAAGCTTGTTTAAAGATCTACAAATCATATTTCACAACATTTTTCCCAATTTGGACGTTTCGGGGGTCAAAATCATACATCAATCCAGAGACTGTTTTCTAATACGGGAATCACATACATATGTTCATATTTCCATTCTTGTGAAGTCCCACATTGGAAAGAAACCAAAAGAGAGCAAGACATATGTTTCTATATAAAGGAGGGAGCTCTAGGCATTAGATACACAAGCAAGGAGAGCCTCCTCTTTACTTAAGCTATTCATGTAATTGAGAGCAAATTGTAGAGAGAAAGTGAGGAAAGCCTTGTAAAATTAAAGATTTGGAATGGAATTGAAAGCTTCTTCTCCAATGGGTGGCTAATTCCTTTGATTGGATCTTCTAGGTGAAGCTAAGTTGATCCTATTCCTTTTGCTTATGCTCTTTCTTTTAAATTCCCTTGTTTATGTGCTTAATATGTTAGAGTAGATTTTTCTTCATTGCATTGTGCAACCTTCCATGCTTAGTTTCTTTATTAGCATTCTTTTTACTATCTATGCTTAGGTTTGATAAATCATGCTTAGGAGTTAATATCTTTTGATGGTTTATGCTTACTTTTGATAGATAGTCATTAGGAATCTTTTCTTTTATGAAGGGAAGAAAATCTTAGCTATTAGATTGTTAATTTCTATCTTAGAGCTTTAAAGTTATATTTTCCAAATCTAAGCATTGATTTGCAATTAGATTTGAGTATTGTTTTTTTTTGGGAAATCAGAAGAGCATAAGTGTTGGATTAGTGTCAGTTAGTGGATTCTAGATGATTCAATCATCCATTAATATTGCTTGTTTCTTATTTTACTTACTTTAGTTTAATTCTATTCACATTCTCACATACTTATTCACTTATTTTAATTCTCACAATCCATTTCTCTATTTACACCATAAATTCCATCTTTTATTTTAAAATATGTTAGCATATTTCTTTATCTCCATCCACTCATTCTCCTTCTTTCACTTGTTATTTTCTTATTAACCTTGTTATTTTTCTTTGGTCATTAACTTTGTTATTAACTTGTTACTAACATTGCTCTTGAATTGTTCTCATGTTTTTAGTAACTTCTCTTTGTTATCTAGTTCTAGTTTTATTTTAGTTTGCATTTTTTTTTCCTTGTTAGTATCTAGTTTCTTGTTTCTATTGTTATTTTCATTTGTATTAATTTGTTAGCTATATTTGAGTTGATACTCCTTTTCAAAGATCATTGTTATTTTCCTTGTAACGATCCTCGTAGGAACGATATTCGGACTTCCATAGTCTATATTACTTGAGACAACCGTATACTTGCGGAAAAATACGCATCATCCGGTTGGAGAAACGAAACGAAGAAGAAGAACCCATCTTCTTTTTTGTTTTGGGTTCAGTATCGGGTCCAGTCCAGGTCAGACTTGGCCCGTTGTGCAAAAGCCCAGAAGCAAATCAGGGAAAGGCACCGGTACAACTACTGACGTCAGTAGAAAGCAAACATGTGATGTCAACGAATAGTACGGTCAAAGGCAATGTGACCGGATCAACGGCTGAAGTTTGCTTTCGCGATATCTTGACGATCTGGAGTCTGATCTGAGATCCGAAAGTTGTCGACGGTGCTGCGCCATTGCCAGAGAAGGAAGGCAGCAGAGTTGTTATATCGCTTTTGACAAATCTATATGAGTTTTTATGAAATTTCTCTGAGTTTTTGTGAATTTTATCTAAGTTTTTGTCAAGTTTATCTGAGTTTTAACATATTTATATGAGTTTCTATCAAATTTATCTGAGTTTTTCATTTTTTGTCAAATTTATTCGAGTTTTATGCAAATTTCTCTGAGTTCTGAAATAAATTTCTCTAAGTTCTAGACAAATTTATTTGAGTTTTTGGCTAATTTATCTAAATTCTGGCACAAATTTATCTGAGTTCTAGACAAATTTATCTGAGTTTTTGGCAAATTTATTTCAGTTTTTTAAAAATATAGCTGAGTTTCTGACAAATTTATCTCCATTTGGCAAATTTTAACTGAGTTTTTAAACTAAATTCAGGTCGTTCTTTTGAAAATTATTTGCATTTCTTGCAATAAATTTAACTGAGTTTTGGCAAAAATACTTGACTTTTTAGGAAAAATTTATGAAATTTGGAAAATTGGTTTATCTTAGTTTTGGCAAATGTAATTGCATTTTTTTAAATTTATTTGTGTTTCTTAATTTTATTTACGTCTTTTGAAATTTATTTGCGTATTTTGGAATTTATTTACATTTTCTGAAATTTATTTGAATATTTTAAAATTGATTTTCATCTTTCGAAATTTATTTATATTTTGTTTAAATTTATTTGGATCTTTTGAAATTTAAATATTTTTTGAAGTTTATTTGGATATTTTGAAATTTATTTGCATCTTTTTAAATTTCTCCGCGTTCTTTTGAAATTTGTTGAATTTTTTGAAATTATTGTGTTTTCTGAAGTTTATTTGTGTTCTTTCGAATTTATTTCTATTTTTCAAATTTATTGTTTTTTTTATTTTATTTACATATTTTGAAATTTATTTTCGTCTTTTGAAATTTATTTACATTTTTTGAAACTTATTTGGATCTCTTGAAAGTTATTTGGATCTTTTGAAATTTATTTGGCTAATTAAATGACAGTTGATTGTTATTAATGGCATATCCCATTAATCGTGGGATATGATTTTGAAGAAAAGGTAAATTAGGTCTTCAAATTTGAAAAAAAGACCTATCACAGTATGAAAAAAGATTGTGGATCTAAGGCAATAAAGTGAAATGTTGAAGGACTCGTCGCCGAATGGCCCTTTTAATTTTACTTTTCTTGAAAACAGATTTTTGTGATATGCTTTCAGAATTTTATGAAAGGGGGAGACTTAATGCAAAGATTAACTCAACATTGTCGGTCCTTATTCCTAAAGTTTCGAACCGGTGGAGCTTAAGGATTTTCGTGCCATTAGCTTGGTGGGGTGTGTTTACAAATTGCTTTTGAAGATTTTAGCCAATAGATTGGCAATTGTGCTTCCATGCATCATTAGCCAATTTCAGGGAGCTTCTGTGAAGGGTAGGCAAATCTTAGATGGCGTGTTGGTGGCCAATGTGTTGATAGATTCAAGAAAACGGCCTAAGAAAAAAGGAGTCATCTTCAAAATTGATTTGGAAAAGGCTTATGACCATGTTAGATGGAGTTTTGTCGATTACATGCTTCAAAGGTTTGGCTTTGGTGAATGATGGAGGAGTTGAATTAAGGAGTGTATTTCAACCACTTCTTTCTCAATTTTGGTTAACGGGATCTCTCTCCCGTCTTTTCAAAGCTTCTAAGGGTTTGAGGCAAAGTGATCCTTTGTCCCCTTTTCTCTTTACTTTGGCAGTAGAAGCTTTGGGTGGCTTGGTAAACAAGGCAAAAGAGTGCTTAAAAAAGGGGTGGGTTTCAAGGTTGGGGTGGGTAGTAGAGTTAGATTTTTGGTTGATGAGTGGGTGGGGGTGGGTACATTGTGTGTGTGTTGTTTCCTAGGTTGTTTCATTTGGCATCTAACAAGTTGTCCACGGTGAGCGATTGCTATGTTCAGATAGACAGGGGGGGTTTGGGGGGTGGGGGGTGGGCATTTTGGTCAGCGTCTTATAGAAGATCCCTGCTTCTTTATGAGGAGACAGATTATGTGTCTTTGTTGAATATTCTTTCTAATGTATTTTTATGTAGGGAGGAAGCTGATGAACGCATTTAGACTCCTGATCCTTCTGGAAATTTCTCTACTAAGTCTTTCTACAATATGCTTGAGCGTGGATCCTCTATTAGATGCCATTGCTCACTTGTGTGGTCAGGATTGGCGCTGCCTTGGGTGGTAACTCTTTGCTGGTTGGTGGCTAAAGGAAATGTGTCTACGACGAATAACCTTAGAAACAGAGGCTTGTCTTCACAAGAAATTTCAGATGTGTGCCCTTAATGCGAGAATGGGTTGGAGACAGTGGATCACCTTTTCTTGCATTGTGAAGTTTCATCCCTTTTGTGGAGAAAATTTGGTCGGAGAAGTGGATTCGCTTGGTGTTTGCTAGGCTCTATGATCAGTATGTTTGAAGCTTGGAGATTTTATCCTTTTTAAGGATGCGGGGCGGTACTGTGGAGACTTATCCCTTTGGCTATAATGTGGTCCATTTAGAAAGAAATGAATGATAGGATTTTCAGGGGAGCAAAAAATGGTCTATAAAGATCTTCTTTCAGTTATTACTTGGAGAATAGCAAAGTGGGCTTGGGTGAGGGAGGAGTTTACTAATTTCAAAACAGACGATATTCTTCATAATTGGGAGACTTATATGCTTTGTTCAGTGCCTTGAATCATGAAAGTGGAAGTTTGGTGTCCTCCCCCAAGGGCTTTTGGAAGTTTAATGTGGATGGGGCAGCTAGAGGAAAGCTAAGGCCAGCGGGTGTTTGGGGTGTACTTAGGGACCACAAAGGGGGTGTCTTGCTCATGTTCTCTAAGAAGGTAGGTATCAAGGAATCAAATGCTATCTCTTGGAACTCAAGCAATGAAGGTCCTTTAAGGTTCTACTTCCTCTTTGCGGAAATCAATTCCCTATCTACTAAAGGTTATGTCGAGTTTAGGCATTTTAGAAGGTCGGCAAATGCAATGACAGACTCTCTAGCGAAACAAGGGGTAGATAGGGTTATTCCCTTGATTCCTCACACCATGTAATTGTCTATCTTTGTTCTTTGGATATAAGGCTCTTATACCTGTTGTTGGTGGTGTGTTATAATTTTTGTTTGGCTTCTTTTTATTATAATGATTCAGTTACCGATATAAAAAAAAAAGATGCGTGGCCCACCCCTTAAAAGAACCTTAAAATCAATGAGGTCTTCTGTTTTAAGTAAAAGATCTAGGGCCAATCTTAGGCAGTACTAGGCCTAGCCTGGCTCAAACTTGGCCCTATTACTTCTCTTTCTTTTATATATCTATCTATGTGTGTATGAAATATTCATACGCATCCATCCCTCGCCATATTATGGTGAGGGGACAATATAGTGCGACCAACTTTATGACGCATCCAAACCATCTACATACATAGGACCTCCTTAAGTACACTAGATCTATCAAATTTTCACCTATTCAAATTGTATATAGAGAGATGCTCCGAGAATAAGGGTGGGAGCCCTCACATGCATCTCCCATATTTGTATATGTAAACGTATACTAAAATGCCCTCGTAACAATCACTTAGCAATAATAAAATGGGAAGACAATTTCACGCCGCATCTCTCCGTCCACTAACGCTTGTGGGGCCTACATAAAAGCCCACTTGGGGATTGGATAATCCCCCCTACCTAATCATGTATAGCGAGGGAGGCTTGAATGATCATCCGAAACCCTTGATCAATGGCCGATGAGTTTTCACCATCCAAATTGAGCGCACGGTCGATCCGATAGCCTAGTCTATTTGAATGGGTGCCAAACCCTAGAACCAGTGACTACCATGGTGTCTTAGATGAGCCAACAATGGGCCCAACACGCGTGAGTGAACGAGAATCTTTTGTCCACATGAATTGAGGATAGGCGGTACATTTACTATTTAAGTTTATATTATACTTAATGTATTTGCACGTTTGTTTTGGATCATTTCTTCTAGTTTTATTGCTTCTTATTTTGGCCTTTTTTATATTATTTTTGTCTATTCTTGTTAATACAAATGGGGCGTACTCCTATTAATAAGGATACACCTTTTCGTTTGTAGTTGGAGTGACTTGAGATGCCAACCAATTAAGGGTGTTAATGGGCCATATTGGGCCAAGCTGAGAAATATCCATGCCCGACCCGGATTCTAAACTCTAGGCCCAAGCCAAGCCTAGCCCAAATTGGGCCAAAAATACTTGGCCCCAGTCTGCCCCACTTAAACATGCATGATGCTCGAGCCCAGCCCGTATTATCTTTATAATTTCAATGGGACAAGCTGTCATGGATTGTCTATAAGTAAAGGTCAACTTGTACTCTATCCATTTTTTCAAAACTGTTATGTATCTTCAACCGAGTCCAATCTGACCTGCATAACACACATCCATCATAAATCAACCCATTTATGCAACGCAACCGAACCAAAATTGTAGAAGTTCGGGCTAAGCTTAATCCGCACCAGGTGTTAAGGTTATATTGGGGTTTAGTTCTAGGCTAAAAAAATGCCCAATGGCAAAAATAATATTATACCACCAAATCATTTAAATCAATTTAACTACATGGGTCGACCTTAACTAGACTCATTTAAAATGGATATGTGGGTTATGCGGCTAAAACCCTAATTCCACCCATTTTATGGCAGGTCTAGTTTATCTGACCCACGATTGACCCTAAAGGACATGGGTCGAGTTAACAGGTCAGATAGCCGGTCGGGTCAGGTATGAAGAAAACTGCCCTCCAGCCATATTTGGGGCGACCTTGCCCCTGAGTTTTGAGCTGATCCATTCCAAAGAGAGGCTGCAGAAAGGAGGCTCGACTAAAAAGGGATTCCTCACCTGGAAGTGCCCAAACAAGAAGCAATGGAGAAGAAAGGGTAGTTGTCTAGCTGGAAACACCAAGAAAATAGTTGCAATGGAGAGCTTCAAAGGAGAGGAAGAAGATGATGTGCTTAGATCTTCAATCCAAGCTCAATTGCTAGGGCATACAAGGTGAGGAAGCAAGAAGGAAAAAAGTTCTTCTTTGAGCTCTGAAATTCTGGAGCTTGAAAATGGAGTTTGAATGAGTGTGAGGGAGAGAACAGTTATGTTTAAGTGGGGAGTGGGCCCCACCAAGTCTAAGGCTTCAAGTGATTGGAAACCCCTCCTACGGGCCCTAGATGAGATCGGCGAAGAAGGAAAAAATGTTGCTAGGGCATACAAGGTGAGGAAGCAAGAAGGAAAAAAGTTCTTCTTTGAGCTCTGAAATTCTGGAGCTTGAAAATGGAGTTTGAATGAGTGTGAGGGAGAGAACAGTTATGTTTAAGTGGGGAGTGGGCCCCACCAAGTCTAAGGCTTCAAGTGATTGGAAACCCCTCCTACGGGCCCTGGATGAGATCGGCGAAGAAGGAAAAAATGTTCCTCGAAAAATCTAATTTCCAAAAAGTATAAAGATTTCATAAATCGTGCACATATTTGAGTGTGAAAAGACCGTTTTATCCTTTTGGGCTAAAAAACCTTATTTCTGTCTTTGGACACAATTGGACTGAATATAAAAGTTGTGGATAATAACAAAATCTTTCAAAAGGAATGAAAATCATAATTTATCAAAATCAAGAATCATCCCCCCATGCTTACACGTATAACCTAAGGCACGCTCAGGGCACCCCTGAGCATGTCAGACTGAATCGAAACGCTCTCAGAATTTTCCAAAGCTATGACTAAGACTAAGTCAAACCACGCTCTAATCCAACGGTCGCTAATCCCAATTAAGCCTAAGCGCCCACTTAATTAATACTAATTGTAACATCCCGACCCTTAATCCCAGATAACTTATAATTAATTGCTTGTTAGATAATTAAGTGTGTTTAGAGTCTTAGCGAGTCGGGTTTGACGTGTGGATCATGCGTACAAAGTCTCGCGCGAGTCCGAATGCGTTTGGGTAGAATAGGGGGTTGGTTTGCAATTCCGGGAAGTTTTCAGGGGTTTATATGAGATTATAAGTTTTTGTATGTTTAGGTGCATCGGTTAGGTCTCGCCATTTTACGAACTTTAGTCTTCAGTCGCGTTTCGATTTGAGGTGTCGAAGAAGCCCAATGATCATCATTTGTGAACCAAGGACTAAACTATAGTTTGTCCTTAAACCTAACCTAATATAAGCACCAACAACCATCTCATCTTATCTCCTTCTCTCATTTCACTCTATCTCTTCCAAGCTCATTTCTCCTTCATTGCGTCTTCACTAAATCCGGTCATCGGAGCTCTACTGTTGCCCGCCAAGCTACACTTCATCTTCCCCAAGTCTCCAAGAACACAACCACCCATTTTTCTAAGTTTTTCATCCGCCAACCATTACTAGGTAAGCCTCCTAAGCTTCTTAGGCTAAGCCTTTTTCATTTCCTTGCTTAGAAATGGTGTTTGGAAGCTGATTCCCTCCCATTGCATCCATTTTATAGAGATTTTGGGTTGAGAAACCATTTGCACAAGTTGAGCTCAAAAAGAGGATTTTCCCCAATTTTCTGTTGGGTTTTGTCCTAGCTCTTCATCAAATGCAAGTTAATATATATGTTTAAGCTTTGATATGTTTGTCTATATTGATTTTGAAGCTTGATATTGGATTAGATGTACACATGCTCATTTGATATTGAGAATCTTTGAAAACATAATAATTAGGCCTAATTGCATAATGGATTGGATCTTGATTTAGATGGATACATTGATTTGATTTTGGGATTAGAAT
This sequence comes from Persea americana, assembly GCA_029852735.1. NCBI lineage: Eukaryota > Viridiplantae > Streptophyta > Magnoliopsida > Laurales > Lauraceae > Persea > Persea americana. The sequence continues at coordinate 67,685,106 of CM056811.1, forward strand.
GGAAGGGTTATACTCTTCATATGCACTGATTTTAGGTCACAGGGATTTGAAAGGGGTTTGGACCCATTTTCACTTCAGTTAGAAAATTGATGTTCTATAACTACAGTGAACGTGGTTGACCGGGCCCTGCCACACAGGGTCAGGCGCCCAAAACAGTGTTCACCCATTTAAATTTATAACCCATGTAACGCCCCAATTCCGAATACCGAAGATAACGCTAAGGTACCCAAAGTTGGCGCGCTACTTCTCGGAAAAACCGAGAACTTCCAAGATCGTAGTCCGCAGTGAGGTCAAATTTTAAAACTTTTTAAACAACATCATAATCAACAATTATATGCGGAAGGGAAATAAAGATAATGGAAGCAATAGTATCAAGTATATAAATCAGATGTAAAAGTGCGGAAGCCTGATAGTGATCTCAAAGTATAGATATCAAAAGGTTTATACATATCAGTAAGTCTGCCCATGTCTCACTACAAAACTGCTCTCAAACCCAAAATAACAATCTGCACTCAACCCTCCTGTTCAGGCTCTCCATCCTCCGGCTCGACCACTTGGTCAGCCGGCCCCCATTCGTAGTCCCCAACTACGGGCGCCTCATAGATCGCGTCGCCCGCGGGATCATGGTCTAGACCTAAGCACCAAAGATGGGTCAGATCTAAAGATCTGGCAAGGCACCATATGCAGATAACACAAGATGTATACAGAAAGAAAGCAATGACAAGTACATAATTATATGAGTAAACAAGGTACATAATCTAGGCAGTTGAGCAGTAATAGCAATTTAGAATCAGAAATGTCAAGTACACTAATATGAACAGACAACAAAGGGACACATTCACACAAGCTAAATACACCGCGGGATATTATGCCGCGGCCCTCCCGTACTATAAACGTCCCATACCATAAACAGTTTGCGGTGGGGAAAGGGTAATAACCATGCAATGGATGACAGCCCTGATAAATATAACATACAATTTACATAACGCAGATCACACCCCTTTATCACACCGATCACACCCATTTATCTCACCGATCACACCCCTTTATCAGATTAACCTGGACGTGGTATCACACCGTCCGTCTAATCACAGCTTATCATGATAGCTCTAAGTAACCAGAACATAGCTTCTACCAGAGATGATCAGTCATCTGGCTGAGCTTAGAACAACTGAGTGAATGTTCAGTGCCGACTCGGGAACTAAGTACGGGTCTGTGTTCGTTTAGGCTTAACTTGAGTAAGCAAGGTCCTACCCAGGTTTCTAAGAGGTTAAGGTACAACATAGAACACAGTCTAACAACAAGTCCAAGTCCAACAACATTGGCTCCACTCCAAGGCTCACAACCGTGGCCTGAGGTAACACAAGTACCATTCTGTATCCATTCCACAAACCTTCATCCTATACTCATACACAATGAGTTAACCAACCATTAAAGACTAGCCTCTCCAATCTAGGGTTTCACATTTCCAATCTTAGGCCATATGAGGGCCCGCCTAGACACAGACACGGGTCAATTATCTTCAAACACAACTTAGGGTCACCTCTAAGAAATCCTAGGTTCAGGTCCTCCAATTTCCATTAATTAATAGGTTGAGACAATAACAAGGACAAGAGAGAAGAATAACCAAAGAAATCCTTAAAACACGGAATCAAATGGAAATAGGCAAAAGACCAGTCCTAGGTAGTGGTCCACTCCTGGTTCAGGCCTCATCACATGATTGGATCCCAAACTGTAGCCTCAGGTGTCCAAATTGATAAATCTGGTGCCCCTGAAGTTGTGGACACCATGGACTACAGTTAAGGTTCGAGTCAATGATGATTCAAATCCTAAATCCTCATTTGGTGGACCCCCCGAATCAAGGCTGAGCCATGCCATTGATTCGTGTGTGGCACACTTGATGGAAGGTCATTTGGATGGTCAATGGGCCCCACATGTGATCAAACATCACAAATGTTGAAGTCAAGAAAATCCACTGTTCACAGTTTGCCCGGTCAACATCACACCCTGGGATGTCGACCAGGTGAACTGGATGTTGACCTCCCAAGTCGACATCCTGCAGTGTCCCCGGTCGACATCATGGCCGTGATGTCGACCGGGTCCACTGAGACCTGAACCCAAACAGCTTGGGGGTCTTGCAAAATTCTCTGTGTATCCGGTCAACATCATGGTCGTGATGTCCACCGGGTACACACAAAACATGACCTTCTGAGAAATTATAGGTCTCAGCTACTCCCTGTGTTTTCCTGTATTCCCAGTCGACCGAGACAGGGTCCGGTCGATCGGGTACACTGTCTGTGCACAGTTACAGAAAATTAACTGGGACTTGGTTTTTCTCAGTTTTAGTGTGCCTAGTCGACCGGGACAGGTCCGGTCGACCAGGTACACGCAGAAAGCTGAATTTCCAGATTTTTGGATTTCTCCTTCTCAATCCGGCTTTCATCCAAATTGACCTAAATCACTCCCATACATCACATATACATAGGGAAACACAGAAACACTTCAATAATCATCATCCACCATCCATCCGGGCCACTGATTTTCCAAATAGATAAACCCATCCATCAATGGCCATTTTTCCATAAACAAAGCTCAAGAAGAAGGTCTAAGCATGCATTTCTACTCATTTGAATTGAAATAACAGGAACAAAGAAAGAAAGCATACAACTAGTGAAATTAGCATAGGGTACTTGCCTTAGTGTAGAAAAAAGGGAAATTGAAGTGAGAGAAGAGATCCAATAGAGTGATAGTTGCAAATTGGGAGAGTCTCCTAGCCTCCTTGTGCTGGGATTTAGGGGAATTAGGGTTTTCTTGAGGAAGAAGATAGGTTAGATGAGAGATGAGAGGCAATTAGGGTTTAGGGCAACGTTTGCAATAGCTTAGGTATTATAACTTAGGGTTTTAGGCTAATTACCTAAAGGGTATTTTGGTTCCAAATGAAAATAACATGGGGCCAGGGGCATTTGGGTAATTAGGTAAGGTTCTAGAAGGTTCGAACACTCAAGCCCTTCCCATTAGTGCTAATGCTAATTAAAACCTAGTCTAATCCAATCTATTAAAATTAAATAAAAGCTACACTCTAATACTTAGGAATATTAGAATCTATACCACTAATTCCTAATAATTAGCATATATAAAGATAAAAAATACGTTATTAATTATTATTAAATTCAAACTGAGGGCCCACCAGGGGTGGGGCCTCACAACCCCCTGTCGACCGGACCAGGGGGACATCGACCAGGTGAACTGCTAGTTCCTTTTTGAAAGGGCCTTTTTGACCCTATCTTGGATGGACTTAAGTGGAACTTTGACTACCATTTTTGGACTCATTTGAGTTTGTGTGGCGATGTTTCGAGCCAACGTTCTTCACGGTTATTCCGGATGTATCAATAATCAACTTCACTCAATCTTGAACGGTACGGGACAACGGGATACCTTCTCTATATCTATACACGAAGATTATATATTCAGGTATCGCAAACCTTAATTCCTTTCGTCGACTGAGTAGGGTTATACGATACTTTGGGTTTAACAACTGACTTAGGATTTGATTGTCTATTGCCTTTCATCTCGAATTGTACCGTCTGGTATTGTCTACATGCAATGTCCATATTCATTAGCTCCGTTTACTTTGCTTTGTTCGGGATCATATAAAGAACTTAGATGATGAACTTAGGATCCCTTTTGATATTCCGTTTGTTTCAAAGTTTGATTGCAGTATTGAGGCTAAATGGCTTTGATTGTAAAAGCTTGTTGAGAACTACTTATGATGATGATGTTTTGAAGAAGTTTGATGATTTGGCTTTGTTTTGATGATGTACAAGTAGTTTATCTTTTGATTGATGAATCTTGTTGAAGCAAGATAGTTTAGCCCTTCACTATTGTATGTTTAGGACTCTTTGTGTTAGACACCACTCAGCTGTTAATGTCCAACACAGCTGGGGCACCACCTGTGTGAGGGCTTTCGATTCTGGGCCGTCTGTAGTTCGGATTTTTATGTTTTAGATGAATGTACACCATCATATACCCCTTTTGAAAAGAAGTTTTGGAAGTTTGGTTTTGAAGGGTAACCTTTTGTTTGTTTGGTTGCCAGGTTTTATCCCGTGCCTTACTTAACTCTACCATAGCTCGCATGTAGAGCCGGAAGGGTGATGTTGAACTATCCCGTAGTGGTGATTAGCATATGTGGATTACCTATTTGTTAGATGTTCTTGTTAGTTTGTTTATGATTAGAATGCTATGCATTTCCTATCATATTGTCTATCGTCTACTCTTATTCGTACTGCATATCTTGATGTTTGTATATATGTATTGCTTGCCGACCGTCGTATATGATGATGCATGCTACTCTTTGTGCATAGGTGCCAAGCCCTTCTATCTCGAAGAGGAGACGACGAAGGAGATTCAAATGGACCAGTCTGATGACCTCCTAGACTACTGTACGGACTTCGTTATATAGCCATATCGACCCCGTACTCGAGAGCTTTCATGCTTACTTGGATATATAGATTCATCTTTTGGTTTCTTTATCTTTTTGTTTACGCCCAAGTTTTAGTGTGGCCTATTGTTGTAAATAATACTTTTGGTTTTAAACTTGAACTTTAGTTAATCTAATTTAGTATTTGCTCTTAACTATACATCTCAAGATACTATTTGTATTTATGAAGCTTCCACTATACGTTTTATGTATTTGAGGAAATATTTATACCTCACAGTAATCTTTGATCCACATGAGACATGATTGTAGGCCAAACTTTGTTATTAATGTTGGAAAATTTTAATTGGCCCTAATTTCACGCATAAATCCGGGTTTCATGATTGGGGGCGTGACACTAATCGCAATAATTTGGGTCAGGGTCTTACAAGAAGTGAGAGGATGCGGTCATGTTTGGAGTCTATCACAACCAAGATTACCTTGATATTTTGCAAGGTTCCCGTGAAGTGGTAGACTTTCTCATCAAGTTTATTGACCTTTGTATCCAAAACCTCATTTTTGGTATTGATAGCCATGTTGAGAATGATGCCCTATTACGAATTGATATGAATCAAGTGAAATGTGGAAGATGGAATTGTCCAAATTCAAGGATGGACTAAAACTCGTTAAGATAAAATTGTCCAAATTTGAGGATGAACTAGACCTTGCGAAAGCACAAATTTTGGGGATAAACTCTTATATATTTCTTATCAATTATCTGCTATTAAATAGCTACTAGAAAAACATACATGTGCTTAGCATGGGCAATATAATTTGTGAAAATAAATAGCAGTTTTTATTTCTTATCATGTTAAAATTTTATAATAAATTTTTTTATTGAGTTATTTAGGTTTCGTATTTGGATTAAAGCATTCTTTCTCAAATACGATAACAGAAAATGACCATAGCTAGAGAATAATGATAACGAATCGTAGGAAAGAAAAGAAAATTGTAGCATGACCTTTCCTTGACCTTCACATCCATTTCTTCAACTTCGAGTGAACAAATAAGATGATTAAAAATTCTAGTCTTTTCGAATTGCATCTTTGGTAGAAGATAAGCACAAGAGTCTTCAAATATAAAGCAATTATGTGGATAGTTACATTGGAGATAAGAAGTGTGAGATAAAGAAGTGAGAAGTTGGAGTGTGGCAAAGAATGTGCAAGATTTGAAAAAAAAAAAAAAAAAACTATTGTAACTACCGGTCGAAATTGTAATTGGCAATCCAAATTAAGATAGAAAACCATTCAGCTTAATTTAGTATAATTTTTTAATACAAAGATAGAAACAAATTAAAAACCGATCCCTACAACCAAGGATTGATCCCTAAAAATAAGGATAGAAAATATCTCCAACTGTGCAAGGGATTTACTAAAACTATTACCATGTTTGAAATCCTACTGGATAGCTGACAACTAGTACCATATTTGAAATCATAATGGATAGCTGACAACTACTACCATATTTGAAATCATAATGGATAGTTGACAACTCCTACCAGATCACCTCTAATGGATTGGAAAGAGACCATCCTTGTGATCTCTTGCAAACTTGCCAAACAATCTACTCTTGGATCAACCCACCATAATGGCAGACCCATAACTCATCTCGTGACTTGGCCCTTGTAGTGCAGTTGGGCTGACTTCCTATCAACGCTCATTTTGAGTGCTTCAGATTTTCAATAGATAGGCCATACTATAGAGTTCCATATTTCAAAAAGTTTGAGCTTCATTTGACTTCATCAATTTCACTCAGTATTAATGAACAAAGGTTGTGTCCATTGTCAATCAGTGTACGGGTATTTCTTTTAGTGAGATACAAGAGATCGTACCTTCTAGCGAGATACAAGAGATCAAAGATATCGTCGATTATATTTTTGGTGGCTTAAGTTTTACGGAATCTTAAGAGATTATTAGATTTAAATATTGTATTCCACGCTAATCGGATTCGTCCATTAGGGCCAATTTGGCAACTCTACTAATAGAGTCAAGTGAAGTAAAGTTGATTTTGAAGAAAGAATAAAATCTACGTGGGTTATGATGGTATTTTGTTTTTAGTTGTTTGTTATGGAATCTTTTTTATTTTTTGAATGGGAAAGTGGAGTTTTTTGTATTTTAGTGGACAAAGGTGGTTTCTTTTTTACGTTTTTTGAAAAAGATGAAAGGAGTTTTGAATTAAAGTGCTTTCGATATGACATCTTATCTGAAAAATGGAGGCTTGACTTTACTTTAACTATATTAGTAAAGTTCCAAACTAGCCTTTCCCTACCCACAGAATGCAATACCGATCATGTTGCAGCCGGAGAAGATGACAGGCACATTTCAATGAAGAAGATAGATGGAAATGTGTGTAATTTGATTTGTGCTACTGTTTTTTCTAGAGCTTTACATTAGATTTATGAGACCGGTACTTCCCCATCTACCAGCAATTCTCTCCTCAAGGTTTGATCAAGAGCCACTGCATTACTTGGAGGATGAGAGACAATTTCCTATCGAGGAATAGAGAAAGTAATCCTAGGGTTTTTGGAAAGGAAAGATGAGGGCTTTCCAAGGTTTGTGGATTCCGAAGCCTGATTTGTGTTCGTGGTGGAGTGCATTTCTTTTAAATGTTTGGCGTTGTATTTACAGTAGATTTGTACCCAAATAATCTTTTCATTTCTCCTTGTTTTGATTTCTTTAACTATATTTGCTCAAGTGATGGTATATTGCTCACATGTTGTAGCCTTCCATAGTGGTGACTCCAGGAACTCGACTTAGTGGGGTCAACAAAAGACTTATCTTCCACAAATCGAATAAATTTGTTTCCCCTTTATCAACATCTGTCATCTACTTTCGATAATTCGACAATGAATTCTCAAAAAAAAAATTATATAGAAATTTTAATACATTGTTACAAATACTTATTAATCCAAAAAGAAAATCCAAATACATAAACTCCTACAGCCACGCTTAATGGGTTTTTATGTGTTGAGATCGTTGCACAATAGCTTTATTATCCACACTAGCAAACAGATCATTTTCAATATGTTACCAAACAGTCATTTATCCATTGATCTCCCATTCGGTTGTGCAACATGTTCTTTACGTATCTCGTTGCTGAAAAAGATCTTTTTACCATTGCAGTCGCTACTGGTAAAATCATCGCCAATTTTAGAAGTAAATAAACAAATGGTTATACGATATCATTTTTTGTCTCCACTACTTTCCTAGTAATGTCACAAATTCCTTTAAGTTCTAAAACCTCGTTGTTAGAACGCATATCAGCAATGTAGTTTTGAATCTGAATCGCTGGGAGTCTGTATGCCTGAATCTGAATATTAGGGTTTTCTCCTTCTATACGGGGAGAATACCGTATTTAGAGGTTAAGTTATGGCAAGCGTTACTGAAATAATGTCAAAAAAAGGGAATTTTCTTTAAAAAATAAAAGTCTGGTCCATTAAAAAAAATTTTGGGTAGACAGATGACCTATTAACTAAGGCATTGGGTGAGGTCAAAAGCTTTCCATAAGTTCAATTCATTAAAGAATTTTTTTTAATATTTTTTCAGATCCCAGTGGGGTTAATTGACCCCACTAGGATCAATGTAGCTCTGCCCATGGCCTTCCATGCTTACAGGTAGATTTTTCTGGTGTGGTTGATGATGATTTTCTTGAGATAATAGGTTTGGAAAAGGGTACAAGGAGAATTGTTAATCATGAGGAGAGGGGGAGGGTTTTGCGGGCAATGGATGGTTGCAGCTACAAAGCTGCTGCTGGGGGTTCTCTTTCAAACATTCTGGTGGCTTTGGCAAGGGTAGGTAGTCGATCCCTTCCCCTGGCTTGAATGTTGCTATGGCTGGCAATGTTGGAAGTGATCCTTTGGGTGGATTTCGGGCTGGGTGAGCTTGAGCTTGAGGCTTTGACGTGGAGGCTGGGTTTCGATTCGGAGAGGCGAGGGCGGTCGGAGTCGGAGGGGGGACATGATTGGGCTTTTGGGAAAGGGGCTTGTTTTTCTCTTTGTAAAAAAGACCCTGTATTTTTTTATTTTTTTTTTATGCATTGCAAGACAAGGTAATAGCTGAGGTGGCAAGTGTGCCACGTGGCGCCTGAGGATTGGTCCAGACACCTTTCGAGCACTATCCCATCCCTACATGGGTTTTTGTCTCTATCTCTCTTGTTTGTTTAGATGGTTATCGTTTGTTTAGCTGGTCTTCTTATTCCAACTCTTCACATAATTTTAAGGCACATTTTCCCTCTATTTTTATATTTATATGGTGGGCACCTTTTTTCAAGTATCCTCTCTGATTAACCGAGGAAACAAAAAGAAAAATAAAAAAATTCGTACCAAAAAATGAACATGTTGCTTTTTAGGTCCATAAGATATTTGTTGAGCGGATGAAATAATTGTCCAAAATGTTTAGGAATCTCGTGTAATTTTTAATGGTAAGAAGACAAAAACCAACTTGAAAGATTCGGTCACAATTTTCTTAACATTGCGACGGATGCTTCCGGTTGGTGAGAGAGCGTAAGAGTAATGAAATGAACCAATTAACTTAAACAGGATGACTTGACCGAATAAACTAGACCTTTTCGTTTTATAAAGGAATAAACGAGTAGATTGACGGTCATGTGAGAGCACCAAAAATATGATAACTGTTGGTTAAGTCCATAACAGGATGACTTGACCCGAATAAACTAGACCTTTTTGTTTTCTTATGGGAGTCTTTGCATGCAGGCCAATATTCCCATTCATTTATTAAAGAGGCGTGGATCCCCATTATAAGACCGGGACCGTATGAATGTGAGAAGATCCGGATTCCATAAAATAATCTGACTAAAAGTAAACAAGTCGACATAAAAAAAAAAGAAGAGTGGTTGGAGACTTAAAAAGAAATCTCTGCCAATCTCTTTCATATGCTTATTATAAATAGACTTGAAGATTGGTTCATGGAAGTACCTTCCAGTAGCTACTTCAAAGTAGGATAACCACGAGCTTCAACCACGATCGTCTGTTGTTATACTAAGTCAAAATTCAACAAGCTCGGTACATGCATGTTTTCTCTCTTTTAATTTCTTTCTATACTAGGGAACGGATTCACCCTTAGGGAGTCTGCTCGTGCAGAGCCGCAGAAGAGGAAACCTGCATTTCCTTTTCCGCGGCAGTTGAATTCTTAGCGGGGGAGGTTAGAAAATCCAATCGCTCCTCGCGTGGAAAATGACGCCTCAAGAACCCGCCGGAAAAGTCGAAAGAGGGGAATCGTCGTTGCGCCCAAATGCAATGGGGAAGGAGCTGGATTTCCGACACCAAATCTCTGCCCATTTCCGTAGAAATCTTATTTGCACAAACGCACCCCAAAAAGTGTCCACGCAAAGAGAGGATTTTGCACTTCATAGATTTTCATTTTTTAGAGAGAGAGAGAGAGAGAGAGGGAGAGAGGGAGGGAAGCCTTGCATTCCTGCCCCTCTTATGGGTAACCGAAGTGAACATTAGCTATATATAAACATATATATATATATATATAAATAAGAGAACATGTCATGTGAGAATGGTCCCTACAGGCTTATGGCGCGGATCAAAAGACCACTGATTTGGAATGTCAAATTACACGAGTTTGTCTAAGAATCTGAAGCAATTTCAGAAAAGATGCATCAGTTTTGTTGCTTTTAGCAATTTGTTTGGATTTTGATAATCCTCCAAACCATATTCATATTTCATCAGAAGGCCTTGGATGACACATTATTATCATTCTCTTCTTCCAGAAATTTGGATCATATGCATTAATAACAGAAAATGAATGCAGAAAAGTAGATTAAAAAAATATAGTTCTAAGAATGTCTCTTTATCTAAGTGGTAAGGAGAGTCAACTCTTACCCATCTGCTTGGGGTTTGAACCCAGGTATGTCACCTCTTTTTGTTTATGCGGGTTCTTTTTCTACTTGAGTGGGCTGCCTTTCTTTGTATAGGCTCTCTCTTGGGTCCCAACCCCCCTGGCTGGGGTATTAAAAAAGAACTAGACATAGTTCCATCTGGCACATCAAAAGATGTGCAGGTGATAGCACTGTAACTTCTATTTCCTTCACTGATCCCTTGCTTTTATTTTCATTTGTGATTTTAGTTCCACCGCTGCAGGTACAATATGGAAGGGAAAAACAATGACGTAGCCATTGGAATTGATCTTGGTACAACTTATTCGTGTGTTGCTGTATGGAAATATGATAGGATTGAAATCATACCAAACGATCAAGGCAACCGAATCACACCATCGTGTGTGGCCTTTACTGATGAGATGCGTTTAATTGGAGATGCTGCAATAAATCAGGCTTCCAGCAATTCAGTGAACACCATCTTTGGTGAGTTTCCAAGATCTTACGCTTCTCCCTTGGGGTTTCAAGACCTGCCTCAATTGATTTCTACAAGAGATCTTATAGCATATGTTCTTTAAAATGTTCTTTTAGATGGGGCTTTTAGGACATGTTTATGTACGCCAATGGAAAACTAGTTTTGCTGATTTTTTGCTCTTTTGTGGAAAAAGATTTTGACCTCCTCATGAGAAACACTTTTCTATGCATGGAATCACAGAAAATTTAGTTCTTTTTTTTTTTTTTTTTGATATTTTCTCGCTGAAATTGTCTACACCAAACATAGACTTTACTTTAGCACAGAAAAATATTTCTACAGTCATCACTTTTTTCCGTGGAAAACAGGCCACTCAAAGTTCCCTTCTTTGGATTTGTATTAAAATTCATTGTGAATACATATTTTTCATTTATTGCACTATAATATTACATGACATTGTTAGGAATATCTTATCAGATGCTGTCATGGTAAATCTATTTATGGCCAGCTTTGTTTTCATGACAATATCATGCCTGACCACCAAAGACAATAGTTAGAAGAGGGGTTTCAAATCTAGTAACCCTGTAAGAGAACAAATCCATTACTACTTAATCAGCATTCAATTGGTTGTTATGATGAAACTTCAAATTATTATATAAGAAAGAGACTAATTTCAAATTAAAATCAGCACCAATATATCTTGACAATCCCCTACAATTTTGACCTATTCATCAATTCCAATACCCTAATTCTCTTTTAATCTTATTTAATTTAATGCAATCCCAATACCCACTTCTCTTTAATCTTATTTAATCTAATTCAATTAAATTAAATGTAATTTATTATTCACTCTTATCTCTCCCCACTTCCAAAACGGCTTTTCCCCTTAATTAGATGACTCCTCCCCCATTTTTTATGACTCTCCCCCTCTCGGTCTCTCTCCCATCCAACCTTGTTTCCCTCATCACCTGTTTTTTTTCGCTTGTTTGTTGTTATATTACAAGTTTTAAATGACTCGAGTGTGAAGGTGATGCAAAGCAGAATGACTAGAGCCCAAAGATGTATTACCTGATGGATTACCTCCATCACTTGGTGAGTGTAAATATGATATTTCATGTTTCTACTAAAATTTTATTTTTTTATTTATTATTTATATAAATTTTCAATTTTGTGATTTTAAGAAAGCCTATAAATTTTTGGTTTAATAGAAATACTTCTATTTTAGATTTATCAAAATAAAAAATTTTATGTATATCATAAAATTAAATGGTATTTTTATATGACTTCTATCACTTGTGCTAAGCACGGGGTCATTTTGCTAGCAATATATGAAGCTAGTTGTTACTCTTTTAGTTTTTCTCTATTGTACTTTTTTTCGCATGGTCCTTCATTTTTCTTGTTGTACCTTTAAATTCAAGTTATTTATAAAAATATTCAGTATCTTAATTAGTAGCTATAAATTCATCTTTTATTTTAATGAAATTATCTGAGACTGTTTTAGTAAAAAAAAGATTTTTTTTGAAGTTATCCTACTAATATCTCTTGATTAATATTTGTATCATTGATAGTAAAGTCAAAAGACGTCCTTACAAAATGTTAAATTCTTAGAAGTCTTTGTTTATGATTGATTTTTTATTTTTTACTCTAGCAAATACTCATACTCCCACACACGCACACACCCCGAAGTCCACCATCAATGCTACAAGCACTACACCAAAAACGGAAAATTGGACCAGATTATCGTTCCTAATCCGCCCATTCCTAATCTGTTAAATCGTTTCCAAACCATTCCAAGTTCCTATTTTTGGAACAGATTAACGGATTAGGAACGGAAAACAGGAAATTGGAACGGATTACCGTTCCTAATCCGTTAAACCGTTCCCAAACCGTTCCAAATTCCAGTTTTTGGTGTAGTGAAGCTGGGATTGGTCCTCCCGAGAGATCTTCAACATGCTTCCTTTGAGTACGAGTAGAACCCACAACGGATCCAGCCCACCTAATGAAAATTTGAGCCACTCAAAATGCACAACTGCCCTATGTATGAGATGTTCTCAAAAAAAAAATTTAGATGAATTGGTCGCACCATAAGATTGAGTATATCATTAAAAATACAATTAACTTAATTATATGCCTTGTTCTTCGCATTCATTAATCACGTATTAATGGCATGCCCAATTTAAGAGTGGAACCAACGCGTTCTGGTTGGGCATATCTCGAACGAAGTTGGGAGGGGGGGAGGGGTTGTGGGGGCGGCTTTCATGCTCAACGTGGGTTCCACTCCTTCCACCAGCGGTAAGCGTGGGGGGATCCCGACTGCACACATCTAGTACATAAAGTAGGGGACGCCATTTCACTGATCCAAACGATGGACTCACATGAGTATGTGGTTTTTGGTAGATTTCCCTATTCCGAAAGGATTCATAAAGAAATATCACGATCTTAATTCATATGGATCATACCTTTGACCCAATGTGTGATCGGGGCGAATCTAACATTAATAAACATAGTGCTTAAGCCTCTTCGAAATATCGTTTTGACAAATTTTTAGATTTCGTTCTATTTATTTATTACCTTTCTTTCCAAGCAAATTAGAATCCATGTTTCCATGCTATTGCAGATGTTAAGCGGTTGATTGGTACAAGATTTAGTGATGAATCTGTACAAAATGACATGAAGCTTTGGCCGTTCAAGGTTATTGCTGGTCGTGGGGACAAGCCCATGATCCTTGTCGAGTACAAGGGTGAGGAAAAGCAATTTAGACCGGAAGAGATCTCATCCATGGTCCTCGCCAAGATGAGTGAAATTGCTGAGAATTATGTCGGCTATGCAGTAAAGAATGCAGTCATCACTGTTCCCGCCTATTTCAACAACTCACAACGCCAGGCCACCAAAGATGCTGGCCTCATTTCAGGCCTCAATGTGATAGGAATCATCAGCGAGCCCACAGCTGCAGCCATTGCCTATGGTCTAGACAACAAGGTGGGCAGCAATGGTATGAAGAAGAATGTCCTCATATTTGACCTTGGAGGTGGAACTTTTGATGTCTCCATCCTCACCATTGAAGACGAAAACTTCGAGGTGAAGGCCATAACCGGCGACACTCACTTAGGAGGGGAGGACTTCGACAATCTCATGGTAGACCACTTCATTCGAGACTTCAAGAGGAAGCACAAACTTGACGTTAGTGATAATCCAAGAGCCATTCACAGGTTAAAGACTGCATGTGAGAAAGCGAAGAGGACCTTGTCGTCAATGATGCAAACCACTATTGAAATTGACTGCTTGTACCGTGGAAAGGACTTCTCTTGTACTGTCACGCGAGCTAAGTTTGAGGAACTGAACATGAAACTCTTCAGAAGATGCATGGACCTGGTCGGTAACTGTCTGAGGGATGCTTCAATGGACAAGGACTCCATCCACGATGTTGTCCTTGTCGGAGGGTCTACGAGGATTCCCAAGGTTCGACAGCTACTTCAAGACTTCTTCAATGGTAAAGAGCTCTGCCAGAGCATAAACCCTGATGAGGCCGTCGCCTATGGTGCTGCAGTTCAAGCTACCAAATTGAGTGGTATTGTTGATCAGAAGGTGCAGGAGCTTGTGCTAGTGGACGTCACCCCTCTTTCACTGGGAACAGAGGTCGTGGGAGGATGGATGGGCGTTGAGATTCCGAGGAACACACCCATTCCCACCAAGAAAGAGAGCATTCACACTACTGTTGAAGACTACCAAACTGCCATTTTGTTTGATGTCTACCAGGGGGAAAGGCCAATAGCAAAGGAGAACCATCTATTAGGAAGATTTGTGCTTTCTGACATTCCTCCTGCACCGGAAGGTGATATTTCTGTCATAGTCATCTTTGAAATCGACGTCGATGGTATCCTAACAGTCTCTGCTGAGGAAGCGACGACCGGACAAAAGAACGGGATCATCATCACCAGTGATCAATATGGTCTGAGCAAGCGTGAAATTGACAAGATGCTCCACGACGCAGAGAAGTACAAGCTGGAGGATCAAGAGTACAAAAGGAAGGTAGAAGCTAAGAGTCACTTGGAGATGTTGCTCTATAAACTGAAGAACGCCGTTCAAGATGGAAATGTAGCATTTAAGCTAGCCCCTACCGACAGGACTAAGGTTGAAAATGCAATCCAAGAGACTATAGATTGGTTGCAGACAAGTAAAACGTTGCAGTATGAGTTTGATGATGATGAGTTATTACAACATGTTGGCATTCTAAATGATGCACTTGAAATTGTTGATAACGCTCCAAGAAGCGCAAACACAGGGACATCTGATCAGCATTACCTCCATTCGAATCCAACGTACTCTGAGCCTAAAAATCCACGAGATCAAACGAAGGCCATACAGGAGTATCGTGGAAAGCCCTCTCGTGCTCGGAAGATAGCAAAAGCTGCTTTGCAGTTGACTAGTTTTATTCTGACCTTTGCCGGTATTGATCTCTCTTTCATTGTTGGTCTGTTTGAGTAATTTGTTTGAAGACCACTCAGCATATATACTTACTACGAGAGTCCGTGCCCTTCGATAGCGGGGCCTATCAGATATATCATTTGTGTCGAGTGGGTGGGATACAATTATATGAGTTTTTTGGGTGTGAGTTTTGGTTAATGAATGTCTGTCATGAGTATTTAATATTTCAAGTTGTTGTTTGAGTTGAAACATGAATAAGATTATCTGTACTCGCTGATGGTCAGTGTCAGTTATTTCATAAACATTTGCATTTCCTAGTGGGCAGTGCCAGTGCGTGAGTGATATTAAAAAGTGGTGTTTTTGCCCTCTTTGACTTGTCCAATAACGTAGTCTCATCTCACATGGTGCATGCCACCGCACCCACCCCGTGCAAATTAAATATAAGCTGTAATTAAAAAACTACTTTGATTGGGTCAGCTTTGCCTCTAAAACTTCCAAAATATGTACTAAAAAATAGAAAAATGATTTGTTGATCATTTAAAAGAAAACGTGGGCATATAAATGCTTTAACTTCTCTTTTTAAAGTTTAGAGGAGGAGATAAATATGGCAGGAAATAAGGAGAATAGATATTCATATATACATATCCAATGCAATTAGGCTTGTTTATCAGCCGGATTGGGCTGGGTTGAGGCATATCCAAGACTGGCCTGACTTTTAAAAACAGAGACCGAGGCCAAGTGCAGGCCCAATGCAGGCCATAAATTCAGGCCAAAGCATGCCCATTTAGTTCAACTAGACCAGGCTGGGTCAGGGCTCTCCGGGCTTTCTACCAATTGTTTATTTAGATAAAATACATTAGATCTTGCACTCATTAGTTGGTCCGGGTCGGGCCGGGCTTTGGTCTTGCTTTCCCAAGAGTGGCATTTAACCCAAGATTGGCTCAAATGCCAAATGGGCCCAAATGATTTACCCAAACCCAGCCCCAAGTGGGCTGCCCCCAGATTGGGCTCGGGCTGGCCCAGCCCAAGAGCACCCTTAAACGCAACGGGACTTTTTTTTTTTTGCTGCAAAGACTTTTGTTGCATGCCACTTTTTTATTATATGAAAGTAAAGAAAAATAAATATTTGAGGCCTGCAGAATATTCAAAATGCTGGTTTTGATGCTTTATCTTTTGCTTTTTCCTGTGAGCCACTGCACCACATTTCGCTTTATATTTTGATGCCCCGCCTCTCTCATCAATATAAATTTCTGTTAGCAGTTCGCAATTACATGAGATAGGGCTTCCATGATGATATATTTTAGCATTTATGTCTATGATGTTGATAAGCGTTAATGATTTTTATACACATGCATAGTTGGTCCAATCATAATAAAGATGGGGATAGATGGGAATCCGGATCCTCCAAGTCGCCAAAACCGATTTGAATATATATGTTCTATGATTCATTAAAAAGAAATATAAGATTTAGAAGGAAATAAAAGAAAGAAGATATTATAGTAGTATACATACCTCTCTTCTCAATCCAAGAGTCTATAGATGGTAAAATGGACTTGGAGAGAGATGATGAAAGAAAAGAGGAGAATAGTGAGAAGAAGACGGCTTTAAATGAAGTGTTGTAGAAAAGTATAAAGTGGGACGAGTGAAACAAGTGCCTACATGTTAGAAATGAGGGGAGAACATGGGTAAATTGCATAGAAAGGATATGAGTCCCGATAAAAATTAAAAGATATGGTCAAAATTAAATCCAAAACTTTTGGTTTAATATATTATAATGGTCCCTTGGTGAGATTTATCTAATTTATTACATTAAAATAAAATACAACAAATCTACATGTGTTTTATGTTTAGTGGGCCCCACATATGAAATTACCCTTATAGCAAAAAAAGGAAAAAAATTTTGAACATTCATAAAAGAAATTCCTCTACTTGGTATCAGATATGATAAGACTTTAATTTACTTGCCTATTTGTATAATTTATCAAATAGAAACTAATGTGTTTCAAACATGATTAATCCGATGGGGATCCTATCTACAATAAGATTGAAATAATATTTTTCAACATAAATGCCCCCCCTTCTCTTTTGTTTTCTTTTCTTTTCTTTTTTTTTTGGGTAGAAATAAATGCCCCCTCTTGAATGGGCCTTTAAGAAATCTCATACAGATTGGAAGTAACCCATCCTTAGATTTATGTATGCCACGCACTATTCTTTTTTATATTCTATTCAAATATATTATACTTCATAAATATTGTGGATCCAAAATATAGTCAATTAAACTTGTCTCATATTTCATACCAAATAGAGGCATTTTTTAATATATGGTTCAGATTTTACATAAGTAGGCTCCACTATATATATAGATAAAACACATGCCACATTCCTTGTATTTTATCCTAATGTATTTTTTTCTTTTTATTTTTTTATCTTTTTTTTATTTTTTTTATTTTTTTTTTGCTAACTGGTAAATTTCTATTGCGAAAGGAAAGAAGGGCAAAGCCCCCAGGACATTGAGAAGAAAGAATACAGCCAAAAGAAAACTATGAAAACAAAAGGGCCACCTCATAAAAGAGAGGCATGGCAGAAAGAACAAAGAAGCAAACATAGCAAACTAAAAAATATGCACTCCTCCTCAAGGCTATACTAGCAAAGCTGAAGCCAGCACAGAGCAGGTTCCCCATCAGCATTAAACATTGCAGATGCTCTGCCTTAGGAAGCCGATCCAACCCATACCAGCACAACAACAAATAAACTTTGGGATGTCTTAACCGATAGCAGCACTGCAGACATGGGATCAGATTTATACTCAGAAGATATCTGCTTGATTGGTGTAGCAGCGTTTCAAGATTACTGCAAGGAGCAAATCAGTGGACAATCTTACTACCCAAGCCAGCAAAAAGAAGATACAAAGCCACAGGACAGCTCTGAGAAGGCAAAGCTGGGCTCTATTCATCTATATTGCAGTATATAGCTCAGCACTGAGATAGGCAAAGCAGGGCTCTACTCCTCTACATTGCACAAGACTGCTGGGCTCTGGTCTACCTGCAAGCAGAAGAAGAGAGATTGCCAAGAGAGCTATACTTTTCAACCAAAGAACATGAATATTAGAAGATCTTCAACCGGGAGGAGTGCTGCCAAGCCTAAGAAACACTTTTTGAGGCTCTGGACCTAGCTGACTGCTGGTTCACCAAAAAACCAGAAACTGAAACAGAGCTCCTGCTTCTCACGCCTGGGAAAACCGGAACTGGACTCCCTGGAGCTGGCCATGAAAAGAGGGAGCTGCCAAGATGGGGAGGAGAGATGGAGGCAGATGGGGAGGAGAGATGGAGGCTAATCTCCCCAACCCAGGGACCTCAAAATCGGATGAGAAGGGGGAATCCTACCTGATGAGGGGCAAAACTTATCGCTGCATCTGTCAAGGAAGACCAGCTGAGCATGCTTGAAAGATGGCTTAACGCTGCGGTGCTTGGCTTCATTGCGAAGGAACCACAGAGTACAGATGGCTTGGAAGAAGATGGCCCGCAGCTGATTTTCTTCCATGACCATCTTCATTCTTGGCTAGAGCAGACCATACGGAAGAAGCGGAAAGAGGGGGGACAGGGGACGTGCCATCTTGGCTGTGAAGCCATTGCCAGAGCTCCTAAGCTAGAGAACAGATGAAGAAGAGGTGAGTGTCTGACTCACTATTGCCATGACAGGTGTAACCTCTTGAAGCCATTGAGATCCCTTTTTGCATAGCCCAATGATCTGTGGGCATTTTCCTGAGGAGAAGACGCCAGCTGAAGCAAGATAGCGCGGGATTCATGGTTTTGTTCCACACTAGCCCATCCCAGAGCACTACTTCACTTCTTGACCTCAAAGAGTCCCAAGCTGATTTAAGACTGAGAACCCCTGTAGCTGTTCCTTTCCAGGAAAGAGTATCTTGGGAAGAGGGGGCAGGGAGAGGAATAAGATTGGTCTGCCGGTGAAGGAAGCTCTGAACCTCCTCAGGAATAGTCGGTGGGATGACCCAACAGTTGCCCTGAATGATGTCCACCACTTGTCATTTTCTGAAAGTAGAAGGAGGGGGAAAGTTTGAGCAATGGGAGCTTGGTTAATCCAATTGTCTTGCCAAAGCAGGATGGAATGGCCATTCCCCAGAACCCAAGTGCTGCCTTGCTGCAGAAGAATTGCCAAGGATCTTATCCTTTTCCAGATGCAGAACCCAGCCTTAGTATTGCCTGAGAACCAAATTGGGGAGTGGCGAAAATATCTTCCCCGAAACCAAGAAGCCCATAGAGATTCTGAAGTAGCTGCTGTCCGTCCCAGCTTCATCAAGCAAGCTTTGTTGAATTCCTTCACCCTTCGCAAGCCAAGGCCTCCCTCAGCTTTTGGCACACAGACCTTACCCCAGCTCACCATATTACTCCTCGTTTTTATAGGGCTAGAAAACCACAGGAAATTGCGAATGAGACATTCAACCTGCAGGCAAGTTTTGCTGGGGATGGGGTTTACAAGGGAGATGTGAAGACGGATTGAGGAGAGGACATATGTTGTGATCTAGGGCCTACGAAGAAAGAAATCAAGCACACAAGAACATAGGAGATTTACGTGGTTTGGCTTTTGGCCTACGTCCACGGGGAAGACGAGAGAATTCACTATGCAATCAGAAGAGGTTTTACATCATAGAGACCCTAAGTCTCTATTTATAATATCAGCCCAAAACCCTGTTACACCCAAACACTACTTCTAATTACAGTAGACCTATGATAATAGACCAACTTCTAATCACAATAGAACCATGGGCAATACAAGGGCCCGGTTTACCAAATTTATTGCTTCAATTGAGCCATACAACCTAACAAATCTCCACCTTGGCGAGCATTGAAGCTGATCCTCATGCACTAAACACATCCCACAGTCTCCACCTGCCCCTTAGGGCACTCAGGTACTGAGCACACCGATCAAGTCCAAGCAATGCTTGAACTTGAATTTACACCATTCCTTCATGAGTGCACCAAATCGCTTATACCATTGTCCAGAAGCTTGCTTCGACCCGTACAATGATTTCTTTAAACTGCATACATGATCAGGACCCTTAAACTGCACTCTACCTACACTGGAAGCTCCTTCATCTTCCTCGTAGAACCGCTTACATCCGATGGATTGACTTTCTTCATCAGGAGAGTCCATCTCTTCAGTTATAGTTGCTGCCTGTTGACTACTTTCCAGCCCTTCCATTAATTCAAGAGACTCAGTCGTCAATGCGTATGCAACCATGTCATCACGGCCACTATCTGCTGTCGACGCATACGTCGTCATATCCTTAAAACCATATCTAACCGGCGGTTTCCTTTCTCTCTGCGGTCTACCCGTCTGCGGCATCTGCGGCTCTGTCTGCTGCATCTACTGCACAGTCTGACGATTCCCTGTATCCCGGGAGGAGTCGGATGTACTCTCCTTCCTCACTAGGATGTCGGACTCCACCTGAACGGTGTCACTGCTGCTACCTACTTCTGTCCTCTCCACCTGCTTTCTCGATTCGAGTAAAGCATCCTCATGAAATGTAACATCCCTGCTGATGATAAATATGGGTGAATCTTGATCAGTACACCACAACCTGTATCCTTTCACCCCAGAAGCATATCCCAGCAAGATGCACTTAACAGCCCTTGGTTCTAACTTATCGGCTTTCACGCGAGCATAAGCCGAACAACCGAAGATCCTCAAGTTAGAATAATCATCTGGATTACCTGACCACATTTCTTCCGGTGTTTTGCAACCAATCTTTGTGTGTGGAGACCTATTTATTAAGTAGCCTGCAGCATTTACTGCCTCAGCCCAAAAGTCTTTGAACAATCCTGCAGTAAACAATATACAACAAGCTCTTTCCAAGATCGTTCTGTTCATCCTCTTTGCAATTCCATTCTGCTACGAAGTGTCTGTAGTAGTGTAATGCCGAACTATGCTATGATCCGTGCAATAGTTCTCAAACTTTGTCGATCTGTACTCATTGCTATTACATGTCTTCAACTTCTTCACATTTCTGCCAGTCTGTTTCTCAACCATTTCTTTCCATCGCTTGAATGTAACAAAGGTCTGATCCTTCGTCTTCAGAGTATAAACCCAGACTTTCCTTGAATAATCATCAATAAAAGTCAGCATAAACCGAGACCCGCCCTTGGAATAAACCTTAGAAGGCCCCCATATATCTGAATGAACATAATCAAGGATACTTTTCGTGCGATGAATACCTGTCTTGAAACTGACCTTTCGATGCTTCCCGAAAATGCATCTCTCACAGAAATTTAACTTGCTTGTCTTTGTGCCACATAGCAAATTCCGATTGCTCAATATTGTCAATCCCTTCTCACTCATGTGACCCAGGCGCAAGTGCCATAAGCGTGTTGAGACAGATTCATGGTCATCTAAGGGAGACACTGCAGCTCCACTTGTAACTGTATTTCCAGACAAAACATATAAATTTCCAACTCTATTGCCTCTCATAAGAACCAGAGCACCCTTCACAACCTTCATGACTCCACCTTCAGCTGAGAACTTACAACCATCGGAGTCCAAGGCACCAAGAGAAATGAGATTCTTTTTCAGATCAAGAACATGTCGAACTTCTGCCAACGTTCTGACGATTCCATCATACATCTTGATTTTAATTGTTCCAATTCCAACCGTCTTACATGCAACATTGTTGCCGATCAAGACACTACCACCGTTGATTTCTCTATAAGTGGTAAACCAGTCCCTATTGGGAAACATATGGTAAGAACAACCCGAATCAAGGATCCATTCATCCGTAGGACGAATACCATTTTCAATCACAGAAAGTACATTGTCGGAATCATAATATGATCTTCCATCTACAACACTGACTGAATTATCATCAAATGACGAATCTTCTATTTCTTTCCCTTTCCTCTGCCTTTCGGGACAGTTTTTTCTGATGTGCCCTTTCTTATGGCAATAATAACATTGAATGTTTTTCTTGTTGGATCTATGTTTGCCCTTATCACTGGAGTCTTTAGTTCTTCCTCGTACTACCAAACCCTCACCCGAACTATCATTGTTAGCTACAACATTTTTCTTCAACTCTTTCGAGTTCAACGCTGCCTCTACATCCTCTTTGGAGAGAGTATCTTTACCATACATCATGGTATCAACAAAATGCTTATATGAGGGTGGTAACGAGCACAGCAACATAATAGCTTGGTCCTCATCATCAATTTCAACATTGATATTTTCCAGATCCATAATAGCTTTTGTAAAAGAATCAATGTGAGTTGAAACAGACATACCTTCCTGCATTTGTAATGTGAACAATCGCTTTTTCAGGTACAAGCGATTCGTAAGAAATTTCGTGATGTACAAGTTCTCCAACCTTTGCCATATGCCAGCAGCAGTTTTCTCCTGAACAACCTTTCGCTGTACACCATCGCTCAAAAACAGCAAAATCTGACCATACGCCTTTTCCAGCAACTCATCCTTCTTGTCATCTGACAATTTTTCAAATAGAGCATTCTTTCCCCTCAAAGCTTTATGCAACCCATTCTGTACCAACAAAGCATGCATCTTCAGACGCCAAAGACCGAAGTCTTTATTACCGTCAAATTTCTCAATCTCAAATTTAACAGCCATTCCACAAATCTTTCACTGGAATTGTGTAGATCTGGTCACCACGAGCACACTGGAAGAAACGGATCTAAAATCCAACTCTGGACGGCTAAGATATCACAGAAATAAGTTTATGCGCTCCAATCAGCCAATCTCCTTCGTCGACCATTGAACAGCCAATCTTCTTCCACAATCGCGTAGATCTGCTCACAACGAGTCCGTAGGTTCAAACGGATCTCAGATCGGACTCCGGATCGTCAAGATATCGCGAAAACAATTTCAGCCTTTGATTCGGTCAAACTGTCTTTGACAGTACGAATCTGCTGACGTCAGCGATGACGTCAGCGCATATTGCTTTGCTTCTGGGCTTCTGTAGAGCGGGTTGAGTCAACCTGCACGGGCCCAACCTGGACTGGCAAACGGGCTTCTGAAACGGGTCAGGCTTGACCTGACCTGGACTCAAAACCACAATTGCAGCAGGCCCACCTTCTTCTTCTTCTTCTTTAACAGTTCTGTTCTGCAACAGAATACTGATCCGTCAATCAGCACAGGCAGCGGTCTTCCTCTGGTGACATGCAGCGACAGCGAAGACTCCGGCGATGGGCGAAGAAGTCTGGCTGGATTTTCTTCACGGCGAGGTGGGGCCAGCCTTAAGCAAGAAACCCAAAAAAAAAAACCGATCGCCCTTCCCTGCAGTTGTCGTCCTCTCCGGTTTCTTTCTTCTTCTTCCACGGCAACAGTGAAGACAACGTTGATGTGGGGCTTCTCTGGAATCTAGCGACGGATGTGATGATCGATTTGATGGAACCCAGATCCTCTGTAGCTTCTGCCTGCGTACCAATCCAGAACAGGGAGCGATCCCTTCTCTTCTCCGATCAACCCTTTGAAGATCCGATCCGTCAGATCTCCTTCGATCACGCCAACAATGCTCTGATACCAGTTTGTTGTGATCTAGGGCCTACGAAGAAAGAAATCAAGCACACAAGAACATAGGAGATTTACATGGTTCGGCTTTTGGCCTACGTCCACGGGGAAGACAAGAGGATTCACTATGCAATCAGAAGAGGTTTTACATCATAGAGACCCTAAGTCTCTATTTATAATATCAGCCCAAAACCCTGTTACACCCAAACACTACTTCTAATTACAGTAAACCTATGATAGTAGACCAACTTCTAATCACAGTAGAACCATGGGCAATACAGGGGCCCGGTTTACCAGATTTATTACTTCAATTAAGCCATACAACCTAACAACATGCTTGACCAATATCAGTCTCCCTGCAAAGGAAAGGCATTTAGCCTTCCAACCATCCAACCTAGCTCTTATAGAGTCCAAAAGATGATGGAAATGGTAATGTCTTAAGGCTCCAAAGAAGATGGGGACTCCTAGCTAGATGGAAGGGAGGGAGGCCTGAGGGATTGGGATGAGCTCTGAAATCTATCTAGCTCTTCTAGCTGAGCATTTCCCCAGGTATAGGTTGCTCTTCAAAAGGTTAAAACACTGACCGGAAGAAGCTTGATACTGGGAAAGAAGCCCTTGCAGGTGTCTCATCCCTGACTTATGAGCTTTGATGAAAAGCATGATGTCGTCTGCGTAGAGCAGGTGACAAAGGGTTGAAGGAACTGGAGAGATTGGCACTATTTTTCCTGAAGACCTGAGCTGCTCTATGTGAAGACTTAGAAACTCCTCTGCTAGAATGAACAGGTAGGGCGACAGAGGGTCCCCTTGGCGTAGACCACAAGATGAGGAGAAGAATCCTGAGGGGCTATTATTGATAAGAACTGAGCCTCTACTAGTACAAACCATCTCCCTTATCAAATTGATCCATGCAGAAGAGAAGTTAAAACATTGAAAGCTCGGAATAAGAAGTTCCATTGGAGCTTATCAAAAGCCTTAGATATGTTCAACTTTAGGCAGACTGCAGCTCCACTTATCTTAGAATTTAGCTTTTGGATAAGTTCATGTGCTAGGGCCACATTGTGATGAATGATTCTACCTTTAACAAAGGCGGTTTGGTTGGGGGAGATCAGATGGGGAAGGATTGTAGAAAGCCTTGAAGCTAGGATCTTGGATGAGACTTTGTAGGTAAAGTTCAAAAGGCGGATTGGTCTAAAGCTGAGAAAGTTTCTGGCGAGGAATTCTTGGGAATAAGGGAGATAAAAAAGGCATTTGTTTCTCTCAGCAAGCGACCCGAAGAGAAAAGGTGGGTGCCTCTATCACTTCTTTACTCACTATATGCCAACAGCTGGTGAAGAAGACTCCTGAAAACCCATCCAGTCCTGGGGAGCTGCTTCTTTTGAGGTGGAAGACTGCCTTTCTAATTTCCTCAGAATCAAGGGTTGCTATTAAAAACTGATTTTGCTCTTCTGAGACTAAAGGACCTGCCAAGAGGAAAAGATCTTCCTCAGGAATGACCGGATCAGCTTGAAAAAGATTAGAGAAAAAAGAGGCTGCCTGATCTTTAATCTGATTTCCATCTTAAAAAAGAGTCCCGTCAACCGTTATCTGGTCGATACGGTTGCGAATTCCTTTGGCTTTAGCAGAAAGGTGGAAGAATTTGGTATTTCTGTCCCCTTCACTAAGCCACTTTACCTTAGCCCTCTGCTTCCAGTGAGTAGACTCCGCATTAAGCCAATTGTGAAGGGAGGCTTTGGCTTGGGCCAGTTCCCTGAAAAGGGAATCACTGGGCTGAGCTTCGAAGGCAGTTTCCTTTGCCAAAACTCGGGATTCTGCCTCAGCTATATGTTTCTTAAAATGGCCATAAACTTCTCTGCTCCAGGACTTAAGATTAAGCTTAAGAATCTTTAGTTTGCCTGCCAATATGAACTGAGGAGAGCCACTATAGGGAGTAGCCCAACTGTCCTCCATTACCTCAGAGAAAGCTTCACGAGATAGCCACTTTTCCTCAAATCTGAAAGGCCTATTTTTGAAGGAAAGGCTATGCCTATGGCCAAGAATGATGGGGCTGTGATCTAGGGAGATACGGGGGAGAAGGTTCACCACTGGGTCAACAAAAGTGTCCAGCCATTTGGAATTGGAAAAGGCTCTGTCGAGCCTAGCAGCCACAAACGCCTGACCTTGCCTGTTATTTGCCCAGGTGAAGTTATTGCCTCTAAACCCCAAGTCTGTCAATCCAGCAGCCATGGCCATCTCACTGAATTCCCTCACCGAGAGGGAAGATTGAGGACGTAGGCTAAGTTTTTCTTTGGCTAGAAGAATGGCATTGAAATCTCCTATCACACACCAAGGCAAAGAGGAGAAGGTACTGTTGGTTAGATAGTCCCAGAGGTCCCGCCTTTGCCTGTAGTCTGTAGAGCCATAAACTCCAGTGATAATACTATAGGTAGAGAAGGGAGAAGATGAGATTGAGATGGAAACATGTTGGGAGGAATGGTCTAGAAGGGAAAAGGAAAATTTAGAGCTTTGGCTACAAAGACACCACAGGGAATTATCTGTGTTGGAAAAGGAAGGGTAAAGGCCAAAAGGGAAAGAGCCATTAGAGAAGGAGGCCAAGTTAGTCTTTGGCTCTGAGAGGAAGAGGATGTCAGGGGAGTGAGTTGCAATGAGATGGGAAACCATGGTTTTTGTAGGGGTGTTACTGATGCCCCTGCAGTTCCAATATATTACTTTGACCATTAAGAATCCAATTTGGAGGGGGAACCAGGTGGGTTCTTCTTCAACTTAGGAACTGGAGGTGGAGGTCCCTTTCCTTTGGGTTTCCTTCTGGGTTTTGCCTTGAAAGGAGAGAGGTCGACCACTAGGGAGAAGTGACTGTTGGGAACTGGGTTGGGGAGTGAGGGAGCTATAGTTGGGGTTGTTGAAGAAGGTTGGGCTGATACTTGTTCTGGTATGATCCTCTTCAATTTTGGATGAGTTGCTGACAGTCTTTTGAGGTTGTAGGTGCATAGGGTAGGATCTGCTAAGGAGCAATTCTCCAGGATGGAGAAGGGGTTGGAGCAGTCCAGAGTGGGGGCAGGGATTTTCTCCAAGATTGCTAAGGCAACATCCGAGGGGAGAGCTGAGAGCAGATTATTTGTTGGAAGGTAGCCAGGGGAGGCATCTGGATGAAATGTATCAGGGGAGGCTTCTGGATGAAGGGATAATCTGGGTGGGTACTCTGTGTCTGGGCTAGTCTGGGTTGGAGTGACTGAGGATGGAGGCGAGGGGAGGGTGGTGATAGGCTTAGGAGAGAGGGGGAGCTGTCCATTTGTGGAAGCTAGAGAAGCTGGATCAGAGGAGCGATTGTTAGAAGGAGATAAAGGGTCCAGGTTTACCTGAGAAATCTTGGTGGCCAATTCCTTGTGGTGGGACTCTTTGATGTAAGCTGAGCCAGAGCCCATAGAGGCGGAGGGCTACTGTTTCTGGGGGAGCCTGAAAATTGGCTTCTGCCTCTGGACCACTGTCCTCTGTGGTGGATGGAGCTATCAGGACTGGCGCTTGAAGAGGAGTCTTCTTCAATCCAGGCTTCTTTCTGAAGGGGCATTTAGTGGGGGGATGTCCAGTTGAAAGACATTCAGAGCAAGGAATGGATTCATAACTGGACTTCAACTTCTACTGAGTCTTCTCCTTCCAATTCAACTGTGAGGGTCCTCGGGGAAGAACTTGCCACATCGAGTAACACCTGAACTCTTGCAAAAGAGAACATCCTCTGCTTGGCAGTGATTTCGTCAAGATGAAGAGGCTTCCCTATGGAGGCTGCAATCGACAGAAGTATGTCACTACTCCAACAATGATATGGTATTCCTTTGAGCCTAATCCAAACTGGAGCTATCGAAGGCCAAGATGATTCGTCCTTACCTGGAGCCCAGGGTCGAAGGATGAGTTTTTTTCCTTCCATTAGGAGGGGACTATGGCCTACCAGATCATCCCCATCCTCCTGAGAAGGGAACCGGAAAATGAAGTTTCCCCTTTATGTTAGAGAAATTAAACACGGCCTGGAGATTCGCCAAAAAGAGATCACCCATTGTTCCAACGCTTCCAGAGAAGGTCTATGGCCCACAAATTTCCCAATTGCCGAGTGAGAGAAGGATTGTTTACTTGAGTTAACCATCTGAAGAGGAATCCTGATGGTTAGTTTCCCATCGTGAACAACCAGAGGGGGAATAGGAGGGGGAGGAGAAAAGACTGGGATAGGCAGCTGGCATAGGATTTTGTGGGAGAGGAAGGTGAAGGACTGTGTTGGAGCAGATTCAGGTCAGTCTGCCAGGGAGGGGGAGAAGCCGGTTGCAGAGAGCTAACTGGGGGGGGTGGGGGGTGGGGTGCGGGGGTGGGTGTTAGTAATTTGAAGAGGGTTTGGGGTGCGGTTGGAAGCAGTCTGAGGGCTGGGGTTGACTGAGGAGGCTACCACCGGAGAGATTGCTGCCGCCGTTAGAGGAGCCGTTAGTGGAAAGTTAGCCGTTGTGGAAGCTGCTTCCGGAGGGATTGTTTTCTCGTGAGGAAAAGGGTTTGTTGCTGCTGGATGAGGGCTGTTGACTGTGGATGCTACCTCCAGAGAAAAAGGGGTAGGTGCCGCCGGCGGTGGGTGACCTGAGGAAGTGGATGACGGAGGGGGTGGGTGACCTGAGGCAGCTACCGTCGGAGGAAAAGGCATTGTTGCCGCCGGAGGAAATGGGTTGGCTGAAAATTCTGCCAGCGGGGGAAATGGGTTAGCTAAAGATGCTGCAGGGGAGTTGGGGATGGGCGAAGGGTTTGGAAACAGGGAAACGGTGAACTTGCCCTGAAATGGGAGACCCTGTTTCAGAAGGAGCTGAGGAGACTGGGCTTGATGATCCTGAGGGAGAAGCTGCTGCACACTAGCCAGAAGAGGGTTTGAAACTGACGGATTTGAGCTAGGTAGAACTGGGAGGAGAGTGGGGGCTAGATCTGGTTTTGGGAGAGTGGAGTGAGGTATAGAGGAAACTTGGGAGGGTCCATGGTGGTCGTCCACCAAGGATGGGTTTGTGGATGGGTTTGGCTTTGGATGGGGGCGGTGGGCGTGTTGGCGAATAGGGGGCATGATCGCTTCATGAAAGCCACCAGTTGGTTTTTTTTATCCTAATGTATTAGATTTGATAAATCTTACTAAGGGCGCGATATATTAGAGATCAAAATTAATGTCTCTCTAGGATTGAATATGACATACTTTTATGCATTTTAGCCCTATCATAAGAGTTAATAAAATATAATAATTCAAGAAAATGATTAAAAAAAGCTTTATGTTATATCCACAGTGGGGTCCAACCACTTAAAATCTGAATCGCTTAGGAAAAATGCCTTTCTCTTGCATGGATGAGTGGTTCTGATTTTTAATATAGGTGGGCTTGTTATTGTGACCGATGAGAGGGCCCCAAAATATGAAAGACCAGATGGGTGTAAAGAAGTGAGAAAAATGACTTATGAGTTTTACACAGGACCAAAAAGTCCGGGATCCAAACCCTAGGGGGGGTGGTTTATAGGGTGAGCTTCTAATTTGTGACCGATTATGCTAAATTTTAATTTCTCAAAATTAACTTAGTCACTAATGATGATTATGAAACACAATGGAGAAGATATCAATAATAATCACCACCAACTTAACCACAACACAATGATTTATAGTGGTTCAGCCTCAATGCCTACATCCACTACCGGCTTGTGATCCTACACTCCACCAGATTTCCAATATCTATGATTTTCAATAAGCTAAGCCATAACATTTACAAGATGCTTTTCTAAGGCTAAGCAATAACCTCTGCACTATGCTTTCTAAGGCTAAGCAATAACTTCTTGGGTTTTATGAATCACCCCTAACCTTTACATTTATGCTTTTCTAAGGCTAAGCAATAACCTTTACAACAAGATTAGTTGTCTCAAAGAAGTATCCACAAAACACTCGAAGAGATACAAATTTAAGCTCGGTTACAAGGCCTCTTAATTAGGTGGATATAAAAGTGTAAATCCAACTCACACAACACATTGTGTAATGCAAAGATGACTGTGCAATGTGTTTGTGTGAAAACTTCAATCAAGTTTAAAAATAAAAGCTCAATGAAACTTTTGAAAGTTTAAATCACAAATGTTTTGATTGAGGAGTAATGCTAATCACATGTATAAAAATAACTTGTTGATGATATGACAATCAATGGCTCACAAGTTGTTTTGAGATTCCAAATCTAAAACATGTGATGAAAGAGCATAGTTGTTTTCAAAACAAATTATTTTCCTATGTGTTCATGGAATGAAAACAACTATCTAGATAATCAACCAAATATTATAAGATTCATGCTAGGAGAGAAATTAAAGTTTTAACAAAGCATGAAACCATTATGATATGAAAGTTAAAACTAACTTAGTTTGAATCTAAATGATGAATCCAAGACAACAAAGCAATTCAAAGTGAAATACATGTAATGGATTCATCAAATCATAGTTAACATGCTCAAATTAGTTTTCCAATAGTTTAATCAAGTATGTACTAATGATATTGGGAAAACCAAAGCATACTAAGATGTTTAACCAATGAAACTAAGCTTTTGCTTCCCAAGATGATCATCTTGCTTCCTTAGGTTGTGCCTAATCCTAGGTTTGAATGATCTTCCATAAAACACCAAGATTGGTCTCCAAAGTCTTAGAAAAAGTGTCTTCTCAAAATCCAAGGAGGAGATTATTTTATACAAAAAATGAGTCAAACGGCTCTCTTGTCGGTCAACCGGCATTTGAGGTTCGGTT
The DNA here is from genome assembly GCA_029852735.1 of Persea americana. Classification (NCBI taxonomy): domain Eukaryota; kingdom Viridiplantae; phylum Streptophyta; class Magnoliopsida; order Laurales; family Lauraceae; genus Persea; species Persea americana. The sequence continues at coordinate 67,715,612 of CM056811.1, forward strand.
AGCCGAACTCAACGGTAAAAAATCCAACGGTCATATTTTTCCTGACCATGTTCACTGTAGGTTCACCGAACTAGTTCGGTCGACCGAATTCTGAATAGCAGCCTAACCGAACGTACAAAAGAGCTGGAAAACAAGCTCTTTGGTTTGTGAACCGAACTTGGTTCAGTGAGGTTTGAAGCAAGCTCGGTTAATCGAACCTTAACCGAGAACCTAACCGACATAAAACCTGCACATTCTGGAAATGGAACCGACAGAGGTTCGGTTAAGTTTGGTTAGCTATTTGGTTAGCCGAACCCTGACCGACAGATGACCGACAGGTATAAAACATGATTTTTCTGAAAAGTTGAAAAGCAAACTCCGTTATCAAAGGTGATTGAGGCAAGGGGTTTTGAGACAAACCAACCATGTTTGAAAACATGATGAAACCACCTAAAAATTATTTTGAAAAACCTTGATGAAATCATCTAGAAGTGATTTGCAAAAGCTTGATTTTCAAGAGACATGATGCATAATATGATTTTCAAGATGAGATATGAAAATGAATGCCAAAGCTGACATCAAATTGCAAACACAAGAAAAACCCCTAACAATCTCCCCCTTTGCAATTTGATGGCAAACCATAAACACACTACTTGAAGAATAGAAAAAAATATTTCATCCATCAAGACAAAGTTGCTCCCCCTTAGCATAGCAACTCCTGTTCCCCCATTGTACTTGCTCTTACTATCTTCTTTGCTCGCCCATTGTTGAGCTTTTCTGGACTTCAGCTTCTTTCATTTCTTAAAAGATCTCCTTTCTTTTCTCCCCATGTGACATCAAATTGCTATCACATCTGTAAACAAGACTACATGCAACCAATGAAAGTTCACCTAGGGCCAATGTTCTCATCCGGGGGGGGGGAATAGGTCTATCAAAATTTAAAGCCATTTTTAACCTATTAATCAAGATTTATAAGTGAGCAAGTGATATGAAGACAAAGTGTGATTATCTAGCAATGTTCAATGGAAAAGAAGGCATGTAAACTGGATCAAAACATTGAGACAAATGACATAAATAAATGCACAGAGATTTATAGTGATTCGGACCATATGTCCTACGTCCACTTACAAGGGTCACACAATCCCTTGGTTCCACTATGATGAATCAAAACTACACAATTAATGATTTCAATCACTTGCACATCACAATTTTGGTAACGAGGTTCGATCACACAGATCTAATCCCCCACATACATTTTACAGTGGTTGAGTCCCACGTATTCAAACCACTATCACTGGATACATAAGTTTTAAAAGATGATAAGACACCAAACACTTGCCTTTGATGTAGTCGGAAGTGTTTATCGAAGCTCTAACCGAAGTTGAAGCTTTATCCTCTTGATGCATGCTTGATGTTGGTGGAGATGCTCCATTGTAATGCACAACCAAGGGTCAAGAGGTTTGGGTTCTAAATTTTCCTAAATGTATATCATTTGAAAATCAAACTAGAATCCTTTCTTCCAATCACACTCTTCAAGAGCCTAATATATCTCGTCCATTTTCTAGATAAGGTTAGAGTATGTTTGGAAGATGGTTTAAAGGCTTAGAAAAGATGGGAAAAAAGTAGGAAAGTAAGCTCTTCAAAACGTCATGTCTCTACAGTGTAAAGCTGGCTCCAGCTATATATAGAGAAGTTCCCAACGGCTAGTTTTGGCGGCTAGCCTCTTGGTAATTCGGCTAGCCTCATTTCAATTTCTTTGTGGTAACGGCTAGTTTTTTAAATTCGGTCAGCTCACGGTTAGCCGACGTGGACATCGCGGCTAGCCGTGAGGTGACCGTAGGGTGACCGAATCTGTATCTCAAAAACATGTAGCGTTCTGGAAAGCTAACCGTGGGATTTCGATTACATGGAGGTTAGCCGCCAGCCCATATGGCGGTTAGCCGAAAGGTAATCGCGAGGTGACCGAGCTTCCACAACAGTTGAGAAGTTTGTATCCTGTAAATGTTACCGTGAACCTCGGTTACCTGGAGGTTAGCTGTCAGTCCACACTGCGGTTAGCCGAATGCTAACCGCAAGGTGGCCAAATCACTTTTGACAGAGAACAGTATTCTGGAAAGCTAGCCGAGGTATTTCGATTACCTAGCGGTTAGCCATTTTTTGCAAAGAGGCTAGCCGCCAGGTGACCGAAAGGTCACCGAACTCCCTATTTCTGGACAGAACAGAATGGAGAGAACCTTAGATGAAAAACTGAATATAGGTAAGGTAAGCATGAATCCTAGGGTCTAGAGAGGTAACGGTTTTGAGTCCAAAATACCTGAGATGATTTACACACAAGTGGAGTCTTCTTTGACACATCCAGGTCTTCCAAAAGCTTGAACAATCTCTAGAAGTAGATCTTCCTTGACACACGTCGAGCTGTAAGGTCTTCGGGATACAATGACACGGAATTAACAAACCAAATATAGTGCACACAGGAATGTGACACTAACAATCTCCCCCTTTGACAATTTCGTGGCAAAACACCTATTCTATATACTCTTACAATAAATGAACCCAATAACACTCAAGATTACAAGAGTACGAGAACTTTACGAGGAAATGCAATAATTACAACTCAAATAAGAACTCCCCCTAAGAATGTGCTTGAATCTGAATGATTTACCTGCATAGGACAAGGAACACACATTTTATGGTGGGATTGCAACTCCCCCTTAATCATTAGCCAAAAATAACATGTTCAAATGAGTTAGGTGCATTCTTTGAGGCAAACACACATTCTCCCTTATAATGTATCTGTAAACTTGGGAATTCTCTCTCTTCCTTTTCGTCACAAATTGACAAGGGTAGGACAATGCAATAAGAGAAATAACAATGCGATAGAAAAATATATCAGGAAGATATAAAAGTATTTAACATGAATATGATATAAGATTCAGACATGAAAGGTCATACATCCCAAGTTAGAGAAATAAAATAGCATAAGTATGTTAAACACATAGGGGAGGGTAGCCACTTGTCAAAACAACACCACCAAAAAGAGAACCAATCAAACAAATGTGGCTCATAGACCCACTAAAAACTAATCAGATGGAGGGGATGGAGAGGGAGGCATGTCGTTGAAATCATGTCCTCGACATCCCTTGGACAGAGCACCTAAATATCTCAGAGTCTTTTTCAACAGCTTCTCTGTCTTGGACTGCCATTGCTCTATAGCATCCAAACGGTCTCCAACACTCCGTGATGCACCAGAAGAAGTAGCCCCACGAACTTGCATAGGAGGCACTAATGGAGCTGGCTGCTGTGAAGCTTGATCACCTGCATGAGGAGGAACTGGCCCAACTTCGACATTAGGAAGAAGATTCATCTGAATAAGGTTCGCTTTACCAAAGCGGGCATGGTAAAGAGGAGAATCAGTCGGCCGAGGAACACCATAAGAACGAGCTAGCTGAGTCATAAGAAACCCAAACGGGGCAGCAATCTTTGTAGCATTTGAGAGGTGAGACCGCACAATGGTACGACAAATCAGCGATGGAAGACACATGGGAACACCGGTAATGACTTTATAAAGGATATTGACCATATAAGAAGTTAATTCGGTCCTATTGCCTTTACGATGATAGACGTTAAATGTGAACAGATTGTGTAGGAGTCTATACTTGGGAATCAATGCGGCTAGAGGAAGAAATTTCTTTTTACGATTCCACTCAGCATCATATCCGCAGATACGGAGGGTTGCTTCAGCCTTTTCAGCCTCAGTGAGTATGTCAGCAACCATAGTTAGGCCATTTTCACTAACAGGGATGTTCATAATAGAGGAAATACGATCGGGGTCAATTATGACTACTTGGTTTCTAAATGCTACATTGTTCAATACCATAGTCTGTGAGCATTTGTCTCATCCAAAGCATCCGAGTACATCCACTACCAGCTGCTATATATTCTGCTTCAACTATAGATAAGGAGATGGATGATTGTTTCTTGTTGTGCCATGCAACTAAACAGTTTCCTAGATAGAAACATCCACCACTAGTAGATTTTCTATCATCTACATTTCTAGCCTAATCGGCGTCTGAGTATCCAGCAATACAAGTAGATGAATCATATGGATACCATAAGCCATATCCTGAAGTTCCTGAAACATATCTAATGATTCTTTTAACTGCTTTCAAATGGATTTCTTTGGGATCAGATTGATATCTGGCACAAGCTCCTACACTGAATGCAATATCAAGTCTACTAGCTGTAAGATATAATAGGCTGCCTATCATGTTCCTATACAGACTGGGATCTGCACTCTTACCACTTGATTCTCTAGACAATTTTAGAGTTGTGCTCATGGGAGTGTTCATGTGTTTGGCTGAATCTAATCCAAATCTTTTGATCAATTATTTTGCATATTTGGTTTGGGAAATAAACATTCCATCAGTCAATTGTTTAACTTGTAATCTTAAAAAGAAATTAAGTTCACCAACCATGCTCATTTCAAATTTAGATTTCATTAGATTAGCAAACTCTTTATGAAGTTATTACAAGTAGATCCAAACACTATATCATCAATATAAATTTGAGCAATCAAAATAGAATCATTGGTTTTTTTAATAAAGAGAGTTTTATCCACACATCCCCTTTCAAAATTTTGATTAATTAAAAATTGAATAAGCCTTTCATACCAAGCTCTAGGGGCTTGTTTGAGACCATAGAGGGCCTTTTTGAGATGATACACATGATTAGGCTTCTTTGCGTCTTCAAATCCTTTAGGTTGCTCCACATAGACTTCTTCTTCCAAAAGACCACTTAGAATGACACTTTTGACATCCATTTGGTATAATTTAAATTTTAAAGAGCAAGCAATGGCAACTAAGATTCTGATGGATTTAAGTCTAGCAACAGGAGCAAAGGTTTCTTCAAAATCTATTCATTCAATTTGAGAATATCCTTGGGCAACCAGCCTGGCCTTGTTTCTAACAATGGTACCATTTTCATCAAGTTTATTTTTGTAAATCCACTTAGTACCCACAACATTTTTGTCATTTGGCCTAGGCACTAGATCCCAAACTTCACTTCTAGCAAACTAGTTTAGCTCTTCTTGCATTGCATTTATCCAATTATCATCAGAAAAAGCTTCATCAACATTTTTAGGTTCAAAAGTATAAGTAAAGCAAAGATAGCTAACAATGTTTTCTAATTGTCTTCTAGTCTTGACACTAGCCAAAGGATCTCCCAGAATTTGGTCCATAGGGTGATGTTTCACATTCACCAAATCCCTAAAGATTGGAGACTTGTTTAGTTTTTCAGTTTGGACATCTATCTCATCAATATCAGAGTTTTCTTGATATCTGAAATCATTTTGTTTGTCATTAATGACAACATTTATAGATTCTTGTATGGCTCCAGTGTTTTTGTTCAGCACTCTATATGCACGACTGTTTAGAGAATAGCCAATGAAAGTGCCTTCATCACTTTTTGAATCAAATTTTCTCAAGTGTTCTCTATCCTTGAGTATGTAGCATTTGCTACCAAAAATTTTAAAATAGCTGATGTTGGGCCTTTTTCCATGCCATAACTCATAAGCAGTTTTATCCAAGCCAGTTCTCAAGTATACCCTGTTTATAATGTGACATGCTGTGCTAACTGCTTCAACCCATAGATCTCTAGGAACATTCTTTCCATGAAGCATAATGGTGGCCATCTCTTGTAAGACACGATTCTTTCTCTCAACAATACCATTTTGTTGATGAGTTTTAGGGGCATAAAATTCATGGTGAATTCCATATTTCTCGCAATATTTTTCAAACTTAATATTTTCAAATTCACCACCATGATCACTTCTTATCCGAGAAATTGCTCTTCCTTTTTCAACTTGGATTCTTTTTACAATTTTTTTAAATTCAGCATATGCATCAGATTTTTCTCTTAGAAAAGCAACCCAAGTGAATCTAGAATAATCATCAATAATAACCAGGAAGTATTTTCTGCCACCCCTGCTCTCTTTCTTAGTTGGACCAACCAAGTCCATATGGAGAATTTCTAAGGGTCTAGAAGTTTTTAGTAACTTGAATTTTTTGTGAGAATTTCTGATTTGTTTACCTTTTGACATTCTCCATAGATTGTTTTTTACTTCCTGCTGATTTTAGGAAGACCCTTTACATACTTGTTCAATTTGGACAAGTCCCTAAAATTTACATGACCAAGTCTTTGATGCCATAGTTGAGCTTCATCAAGATGAGCAATGTATTAGGCTGAACTAGATGATTCTTTCTGGTTACCGATAACATAACAGTTTTCTTTGGTTCTAAGGCCTCTTAGAATAATCTTTCCATTTTTGGAAATTTCACAACCAAGACTACTAAAGTTAACAGCATGATCTTTATCACATATTTGAGAAATGCTTAGCAAGTTATGTTTCAAACCATCAACATATAAAACATCTTTAATAACAGGCATGTTGGGAACATTCAAAGTACCCTTACCAACTACTTTAGCAATATTTCCATCACCAAAGGTGACAGTTCCACCTTCATATTCAATTATTGTGGATAAATGTACTCTATCCCCAGTCATGTGTCCAGAACATCCACTATCTAGGTACCACGATGATTGATCAACTGCTTTAAGGGCTGTGTGAACCAACAAGCCTTTGTTCTTAGGAATCCAAATGTATCTTTGTGTGATAGGGGTTTTACCAAAACCTTGAGATTTAGCTTTGTTATGATATTGTTGATGAAAATGTTTTTTAGTGTAGTTTTCAGTTGATTTAACAGTTTTTGTGTGATTGTGGAGTTGTAACTTTAGACGACCAATTTGTTTCATCATCTCATTTAATTGTTGAGTGACAGAGTATTTGATTGTATTGTTATGAACAGGTATTTTTGTTTGAGAGTTGACACATGTCTTAGTGGTCTGTCTTTTAATTTGTTCAATTTTGCAATCATACTTGACATGTCCTTTGCTTCCACATGAATGACATGTAATTTCAGAAATGTTTTGACTACTAGAGGAAGTTTCTCCTTTCACAAACACAGTAGAGACATTAGGATTATGTTTGTCTATTTTGTTGTACCTTAATCTAGTTTTGTCTCTATAATATTTTCCCATTTTAAAAAGTCTTTCAAAATTTTTTTCTCCATGGGTAAATGAATACTCATACTTTTCTTTGAACCATTTCAGTTGAGTGACTTCATCTCTTAAAAGTGTGTTTATTTTTTTTAGAGTTTCAGCTTCTTTTTCATAACTCTTGATCTTGTTGAATTCTTCACTAGCAATATGAAATTTAGAATTAATTTTATTTAGTTAAATTGCTAAGATATTCTTTTCATTAGTTAACGTTTCAATTTTGTCTTTTAAGATTTCGTTTTTGGATTTTTGTTTGTTCAAGGCTTCAATCAATTTGCAACTCTCCTCATAGAGTCTATCATATGTTACTTGTGAATCTTCATCTTTGAGCTGTCATATTCATATTCAGATTCACTCTCAAAGCTCTCAACATAATTTTTTTTAGAATTTTCCATTGTCTCAAGTAATGAATCACACACAATTCTCGCCATCAATACAGTATAATTTTCTATCTCATCTTTGTGTGATTCATCTGAATCTGTTTCGGCTTCAGATGAGTCATCCCATGTAGCCACAAGGGTCTTTTTCTTCACTTTCCTTTCCATTGGACACTCAGTTGATATGTGTCCAAACTTTTGATAGTTATAGCATTTCACATTTCTAGATTAATACTTAGAGGAGGAGCTGACTTTGTTTTTACCTTTATCAAAAGGTTTCTCTTTCTCTTTTCTATTAAAATTTGAAGTCTTCTTCTTAAATTGTCTTTAGAATCTTTTAGTAAGCAATGCAACATCTTCACCATCACTTTCATTCTCATTCCTTGATTCTTCTTTAGGTGGAGATGGTTGAGAGGCCTTTAAGGCTATTGATTTCTTATCTTTGGATTTGTTGGAAGCATTATTCATCTTCATCTCAAAGGTTCTAATGTTACCCGTCAGTTCTTCTACATTCATAGTTTCAGGGTCATTGTATTCTTCTATAGAAGTTACTTTGGGGTGAAATCTTTTAGGTAGAGACTTAAGGATTTTGCTACAAACTTTGCCTTCAGGGATTTGCTCACCAAGCGACCACATCTCATTAACGATAACCATTAGCTTTGTTTGAAACTCATCAAACATTTCATCTTCTCACATTCTTAGAGATTCAAATTGAGAAGTTAACATCTGGAGCTTGGCTCTTTTAACAATGGTTGTTCCTTCATAATTTGTTTCCAAAAGCTCCCAAGCTTGCGTAGATGTCTTACATGTCATAATCTTTTTGTATTCTTCAGCATTCATGGCACACGTTATGGCATTTAATGCCTTTGCATCATAGTCTCTCATAGCTTTTTGATTAGCTGTCCATCTGTCCTTTGGGAGAGGTTTGACAATGCCATCTTCAGCTGTAAAGGAAGGAGGAGTCCATCCATCCTCAATAGCATCCCATATTTCTCCACTAAGAGATTTTAGAAACACGGACATTCGGGCTTTCCAAAAGGCATAGTTAGTACCATCAAATAGTGGTGGTCTGTTTACAGCACTACCTTCTGGATTAGACATTGGCACAAGTAAAAAAAAAAAAAAGATCAGTTCCGGGTTGTAAAGCCTAAAGTAGTAACCTTCTCTGATACCAAATGAAAGTTCACCTAGGGCCAATGTTCTCGTCCTAGAGTGTGTGTGTGTGTGTGTGTGGGGGGGGGGGGGGGGGGGGGTGTGAATAGGTCTATCAAACTTTAAAGCCATTTTTAACCTATTAATCAAGATTTATAAGTGAGCAAGTGATATGAAGACAAAGTGCGATTATCTAGCAATGTTCAATGGTAAGGAAGGCATGTAAACTAGATCAAAACATTGAGACAAATAACATAAATAAATGTACAGAGATTTATAGTGGTTCGGACCATATATCCTACATCCACTCACAAGGGTTATACAATCCCTTGGTTCCACTATGATGAATCAAAACTACACAAGTAATGATTTCAATCACTTGCACATCACAATTTTGGTAACGAGGTTCGATCACACAGATCTAATCCCCCACATACATTTTAGAGTGGTTGAGTCCCACGTATTCAAACCACTATCACTGGATACATAAGTTTTAAAAGATGATGAAACACCAAACACTTGCCTTTGATATAGTCGAAAGTGTTTATCGAAGCTCTAACCGAAGTTGAAGCATGCTTGATGTTGGTGGAGATGCTCCATTGTAATGCACAACCAAGGGTCAAGAGGTTTGGGTTCTAAATTTTCCTAAATGTATATCATTTGAAAATCAAACTAGAATCCTTTCTTACAATCACACTCTTCAAGAGCCTAAAATATCTCGTCCATTTTCTTGATAAGGTTAGAGTATGTTTGGAAGATGGTTTAAAGGCTTAGAAAAGATGGAAAAAAAGTAGGAAAGTAAGCTCTTCAAAACGTCATGTCTCTACAGTGTAAAGCTGGCTCCAGCTATATATAGAGAAGTTCCCAACGGCTAGTTTTGGCGGCTAGCCTCTTGGTAATTCGGCTAGCCTCATTTCAATTTCTCTGTGGTAACAGCTAGTTTTTTAAATTCGGTCAGCTCACGGTTAGCCGACGTGGACATCGCGGCTAGCCGTGAGGTGACCTCAGGGTGACCGAATCTGCATCTCAAAAACATGTAGCGTTCTGGAAAGCTAACCGTGGGATTTCGATTACATGGAGGTTAGCCGCCAGTCCATATGGCGGTTAGCCGAAAGGTAATCACGAGGTGACCGAGCTTCCACAACAGTTGAGAAGTTTGTATTCTGTAAATGTAACCGTGAACCTCGGTTACCTGGCGGTTAGCTGCCAGTCCACACTACGGTTAGCCGAATGCTGACCGCAAGGTGGCCAAATCACTTTTGACAGAGAACAGTATTCTGGAAAGCTAGCCGAGGTATTTCGGTTACCTGGCGGTTAGCCATTTTTTGCAAAGAGGCTAGCCGCCAGGTGACCGAAAGGTCACCGAACTCCCTATTTCTGGACAGAAAAGAATGGAGAGAACCTTAGATGAAAAACTGAATATAGGCTAAGGTAAGCATGAATCCTAGGGTCGAGAGAGGTAACTGTTTTGGGTCCAAAATACCTGAGATGATTTGCATACAAGTGGAGTCTTCTTTGACACATCCAGGTCTTCCAAAAGCTTGAACAATCTCTAGAAGTAGATCTTCCTTGACACACTTCGAGATGTAAGGTCTTCGGGATACAATGACACGGAATTGACAAACCAAATATAGTGCACACAGGAATGTGACACTAACAACCAATACCTTCAAATTGCATTGTTTGGTTGAAGAGAGAGATATATCTTCTACAGATTATTAAGATACATTAAGGAGCAGAAAAGTCAATCACAAGATCAATAAATGAGAGGCAAATTCTCATAAGATAAAGACATCTATATCTTAAGATAAACCTTTTAAGTTCTACAAAAAGCATTCAATTAGATATCAAATAAGTTCGTCAACAGCCATTACATCCAAAACATCATATCCCCTTCCCAAAAAGAAAACACACCACCAAATCATACACCAATGAGAACAAAATGGTGAAAATCAAGTCTTCTAAATCCGAGTCCGGAGGTGGAGGAGATGGAGAAGGTGGAGCCGCAACATCGTCTCTCTGGCAGCTTTTGGAGATAGCGGAGAGATAGTTGAACATTCTGTTCATTGTCTTTTTCATCTTCTTCTGCTCCTTCTTAATGTAAGCCACATCTCTCTCAATAACCCTAGACGATCATGAGTAAAGCTCGAAGTAGAAGGACGCGGAGATGAGCTGTGCCTTGAAGACGAAGCACGAGGAAGAGGAGGACCGGGTGGCTCTTGGGGCAAAGGAGCTTCTTCTGCAATGGGAACATGATTGTTGGGAAGAAGATTCATTTGATTCAAGTTGATTTGGGAGAAAGGGGCTTTGAAAAGAGGTCTTTCATTTTGTGGTTTGGGGATGCCAACAAGAAAGAGCCAACTGGGTCATAAAATAACCAAAAGGGATACCCGAAGTGTTGTGAAACCTGATGATGGCTTGACATATCAGGGAAGGGAGACAGAGGGGAGTTTTGGTTACTACCTTAGACAAGATACTAACCATGAAAGCTGTAAGTTCAGTTCTATTGCGCCTTCTCAGATAGACATTGTAAGTGAAAATATTATAGATAATCCGGTATATGGGAAAGAGGGAAAACAATGTCAGATGGTGTTTCCTAGGGTCCCAAGTATAGTCAAAACCACGTAGGTCACGGGTAGCTGCACCTCTCTCTTCTTCAGACAGAGAGTCAGAAACAAAGGTGATACCATTTTGAGAGCACGAGATACCCATGATGGATTCTATTCTATTGGGGGAAATCTCTTCATTTTTGTCAATAAAGGAGATGGTGAAAGAACCAGATTTATCACTCACGTTGGTGCCCGAGATGGATGCATACATATTTTTAACAAGAGAGGGATATGCATTCTCTCCCCAATCAAGAATTCTTTCCCATCCAACCCTACCAACCACTTCTCTAAGGTCAAAGTTCTTGATTTGGTCTACTAACACTCTTCTCACCCCAACTATTGGTCTATCAAGAAGACTCTCTAGAATTTTGGAATTTGGTTTCAAAACATTGGAAGGACGAGGAGGAGACGAGGATGGAGTCTCATTTGAACTTGACACAGATGGCCTGCTAGAGGAAGCAAAAGAGGTTCTTCCCCTCTTAGATGGACGAGGAATAGCTTTCTTCATTCTAGGAGGCATAATCACAAACAGGTTGTGTGCACAATGAACTTGAAAAGAAACCCAAAACAAAAACAAGAGAACACGGGTGCAAGTTGATTTGGGAGGATGAAAGGAAGAGAATAAAACAAACTACAAGACAATGAAGTACATAAAATGAGGAGAAGGAGAGAAGTTGGGAAATGGGAACAACCTACAAGAAGGAGCAACCAAACACAATCAACACTTAAAGAAAGACGAAATTGTTATGAAGGAACAGAGAGAGATCTGAGGGAGAAATTACCTTTAGCAAGGGTGAAAAAGAAATGGAGAAGATTCGAAATGGGGAAGCCTAATTTGGTGAAGAACCACGCACAGAGAAGACAGAGGAAACAAGGACCCAAAAGTGAACTAGAATAGAAAGAGTTTTGCGCACGGTGTTTTAAGCCCTGTGCGTTGTCAGTTAACCGACAACTTAAAGTTTGGTTAACCGAACTCAGCAGAAAGATACCAAATGGATATAAAACCAACTGGAGATAAAACTGTGAAAAATCTAAACACTTTAACTTATGATCATCAAGAAGAAAAACATTCAATCAGATTTAACTATGAAGCACAAACAAGAGATCATAAGAAAGTTATTTTTTTTTTATATAACAAAGGAAAAATTACCATTTAAAATGCAAGACTTTAGGATTGCTCCTGAGATTTGCCTTTTGGAATCCACCTATAGTCTTGAGATGATTTCACTTGCACATTTATTTTAGAAATATCACCAACATTGGAAGATGTAACTTTGAGAAACGACTTGTCATCATGATTGATGTTATCTTGAAATAGATGATTTTTCTTTTGATGTTGATGATTTTCTTTTACAATGTCCTCCTCCTTTTGACTTTTTTTTTTAAGATTTAAAATATCAACTTTCATTAAAGGTACTTTCATTAGAGGAGTTAGAGGAGGTAAACTTGAAAGTTCTTCTTTAATTGGTTCCTTAAATTTTGGTTTAAATTGAATGATATTTTCAAAACCAGTTTGAGGAGACTTCACTTGCTTGAACTAATGATTCCTTCGAATTTTACATTCAAACCTTAGATGCCCATCATTTCCACAATAGTCGCATTTTATCTCGGGCAAGGAAACATGAGTACTAGGAAGAGAGGAAACTCCTTTGACAAAAGTATTAACAGTTTTAAACTTGTGTGAAGAGTTCCAATCAAACCCTAGCCCAGTCATATCTCTATGAAATTTACCCATTTTAAATAAATTTTCAAATTTCACTTCTCCTTGGGTAAATCTATCTTCATACTTTTGTTTGTAGCTTTCAAGATGAGTGACTTGGGTTTTAAGAGTTGAATTTTCATTTCGAACTTTTATGAGTTCATTTTTAATTTCCTTAAAGTTGTTTAATTCTTCATCTTGTCTTTTTAATTTATCTCTTTGAATTAAGTTAAGATCATCACAACCTATCCTTAATTCATTTAGTTCATCTTGATCCTTAGATAGGTTATGCAAAGAGATTATAAACTTAGAGTCTTAAGTATTTTATTGTTTCTTCCTTTTCTCTAAGTTCATCATTTGAAGAGATTAAACCTTTGTTTAGCTTCTTAGATTCTTCTTTTAATTTTTTAATTTTCTTGACAAGCTCTTAGGAAAATGTATACAATTCATCATAAGCTTGTTGATTAACATTTTCATTTTCACCATTTTCTTCCTCTTTTAATTCAAATTGTGATTAATTAGATTCAATGTTCGAGTCTTCATTTGATGGAAGAAGAGATCTAAGAGAAGTCTACACGATCTGATATTGTGGGATCCATTCCAAAGATTTTCAAGAAAGCACAACAACCGGGGTTCTAAACTCTAGGTTTTTACACATAATCAAGAAGTTTAATGCACTTGATAAAAAAATAAAATAAAAAATAGAGAAAGAGGCTCTGATACCAATTGAAAGTCGGGGATCCAAACCCTAGAGGGGGTGTGTTGGAAGTAGGTAGGCCTTGTAGATAAGTTTTCAAAACTTTTGACCCACTTGACTCAGGGATCAAGTATCCATAAGGCAACAAAACCCAATCCAAGATTCATTGTCTCTTTTTCTTATGATCATGTATAGTAGAAAACTCTATCTAGAAGATGGAAATAGCAGCATACAAGCAATCACAAGATCCACAACATACAAGGAAGTAGATTATACCTTCGGAGCTTAGTAGTGCTCTAATGGAGAATTTGATTAATCCCTTTGATGAAGAACTCTTTCACAAAGCAAGTCAGAATCTCCAATGCCCAATTGTCTTCCACGCTATGACCTGTCTCAGATCTCTTTCTCAAAGAAAATGGTGGAATCTCCAAAAGAAAAACTAACTAGAACCTCAAAGGGAAACCGGAAGAGAAACTAGAAGAGAGAAGGAGAAGAGGGTAGTGCAACTCTTGCACAAAGGTGCTTGGGCGTGAATCCCTAGGGTGGGAATAACATGGGACGTCCAGCCCTATTGCTCCTCTATTTATAACTTGAGCATCCTCTTCTTTGTTTATTATTAGAAGTCACACTTCCATAATAATTAGTAGCTCTCTATTCCTACTATTACCACTATTAAAAGTCTCACTTCAAATAAAAATAGTAGTTTTCCTTTTGAGTTCAAATAGAATTAGTAATGATCCAATCTTGGGCTAGCGTGGGGACCACTAGAGATTCCATAAAAAGCTGGCTTCAACTGTGACACCGCGACCCCACATCTCATGTGCGATCCGGGCCCTCAGTTAACTGCAAATAATTCTACTAAATAAATGCAATTGAACTCCAGCCTTAGGAATAAATTACATGAAGACCCTAAACTTCCCTATTATTACAAGTAGGCCCCTCCATCAATATCCAGGGATCAATTGGATAAACTGTCCCATCAATTTAGATCTAAATCTTATTATCTTTGAGACTCAATTAATCACAGTGATCATTAGTACCATCCAATTAACTCTTAATTGTGATGGGTATACACTTACCAATAATAAATCCATTAATTGGCACAAGGGGATAATTAGGATAGATTCCATCTTGATCATTAAATTTTTCCACAGTCCTACTAAAACGTACCCAAGACACCGAACTGTTGACCTACAGTTAGCCTCACTCATTAGTGACTCAAAACAAATGAAAAGATAGAAACTTGAGTTCATCAATGTCTCAGAATTAAAAGCCTATTGCTAGGGAATTATGAGAGCAGACTTTAAAGTAAAGACAGTGTTTCATAAGGTGCTTCTCATGGTCCTTCAATACATCTAATGTACTAGTATGATAATTCAGAGTCTTACACTCCAATGATCGAGATAGATCACACTATCTCATAGTGATCATAATACTGCAACCTTGTCAGATGAGATGCTCAATCTCATCACTATTTGTGAATCAATTTAAGTATAAGATTTGTGACACATATCTCCTGTATGTGGATCTCATCCACACATGTGTTACATCTAATACAGTTGTGGACACCGATTCATCTCATGAACCATCATGTCATTTATATTGATTATGTACAATTAAGTAAATAAAACACCATTCATCTCCTAAAAGGAAAGCATGATTATATTAATAAATAAAGAAATAAATCAATTTATTACATCATCAACTGGATTGAAACCATATTATCTAACAAGTTAAATAAGTTGAGCTTATAATTTGTGACTAATTATGCTAAATTTTAATTTCTTAGAATTAACTTAGTCACTAATGATGATTATGAGACACAATGGGGAAGATATCAATAATAATCACCACAACTCAACCACAACACAATGATTTATAGTGGTTCGACCTCAATGCTTACATCCACTACCGGCCTGTGATCCTACACCCCATCGGATTTCCACCATCTATACTTTTCAATAAGCCAAGCAATAACCTTTACAAGATGCTTTTCTATGGCTAAGCAATAACCTCTGCACTATGCTTTCTAAGGCTAAGCAATAACCTCTAGGGTTTTATGAATCACCCCTAACCTTTACACATATACTTTTCTAAGGCTAAGCAATAACCTTTACAACAAGATTGGTTGTCTTAAAGAAGTATCCACACAACACTCGAAGAGATACAAATTTAAGCTTGGTTACAAGGCCTCTTAATTAGGCGGATATAAAAGTGTAAATCTAACTCACACAACACATTGTGTAATGCAATGATGACTGTGTAATGTGTTTGTGTGAAAACTTCAATCAAGTTTCAAAATGATAGCTCAATGAAACTTTTGAAAGTTTAAATCACAAATGTTTTGATTAAGGAGTAATGCTAATCACATGTATAAAAATAACTTGTTGATGCTATGACAATCAATGGCTCACAAGTTATTTTGAGATTCCAAATCTAAAACATGTGATGCAAGAGCATAGTTGTTTTCAAAACAAATTATTTTCCTATGTGTTCATGGAATGAAAACAACTATCTAGAGATTCAACCAAATATTATAAGATTCATGGTAGGAGAGAAATCAAAGTTTTAACAAAGCATGAAACCATTATGATATGAAAGTTAAAACTAACTTGGTTTGAATCTAAATGATGAACCCAAGACAGCAAAGCAATTCAAAGTGAAATACATGTGATGGATTCATCAAATCATAGTTAACATGCTAAAATTAGTTTTCCAATAATTTAATCAAGCATGTACTAATGATATTGGGAAAAGCAAAGCTTACTAAGATGTTTAACCACTGAAACCAAGCTTTTGCTTCTCAAGATGACATCTTGCTTCCTTAGGTTGTGCCCAATCCTAGGTTTGAATGATCTTCAATAAAACACCAAGATTGGTCTCCAAAGTCTCAAAAAAAGTGTCTTCTCAAAATCCAAGGTGGAGATCATTTTATACAAAAAATAAGTCAAACGGCTCTCTTGTCAGTCAACCGACATTTGAGGTTCAGTTAGCCAAACTCAACGGTAAAAAATCCAACGGTCATATTTTTCCAGACCATGTTCATTGTCGGTTCACCGAACTAGTTCGGTTGACTGAATTCTGATCAACAGCCTAACCGAACATACAAAAGAGCTGGAAAACAAGCTCTCTGGTTTGTGAACCGAACTTGGTTCGGTGAGGTCTGAACCAAGTTCGGTTAACCGAACCTTGACCGAGAACCTAACCGACATAAAATCTGCACATTCTGGAAATGGAACCGACAAAGGTTCAGTTAAGCTTGGTTAGCTATTCGATTAGCCGAACCCTGACCGACAGATGACTGACAGGTATAAAACATGATTTTTTTTTAATACTTGTAAAGCAAACTCCCTTATTAAACAAAAAGGTGATCAAGGCAAGGGATTTTGGTTAGCTATTCGGTTAGTCGAACCTTGACCGATAGATGACTAACAGGTATAAAACATGATTTTTTTTAATACTTGAAAAGCAAACTCCCTTATTAAACAAAAAGGTGATCAAGGCAAGGGATTTTGAGACAAACCAACCATGTTTGAAAACATGATGAAACCACCTAAAAATTATTTTGAAAAACCTTAATGAAATCATCTAGAAGTAATTTGCAAAAGCTTGATTTTCAAGAGACATGATGCATAATATGATTTTCAAGATGAGATATGAAAATGAATGCCAAAGCTGGCATCAAATTGCAAACACAAGAAAAACCCTAATAGGACCCCCTTCCATTTTATATATGTATTGCAATTAATTACTATTAAAGTTAACGTGCAATGGGGACGTAATTGTGTCAACACGAGGAAAAGAATTAATCTCATAACCAAGTTTGTAAAGGCCAAGGCTTTACAGAGACTCCAGAAGAGGTCAAGAGGAGATAACTAGACATTTTGAAGAGTTGTATACAGTTGAGAGCTTTCTTAGACCTACTTTGGAGGGTGTGTGCTTTTCCTCTATTTCTTCATTCGAGAACGGTTGGTTGGAGAGACAATTTGAGGAGGGGGAATTCAACCAGGCTTTGGATATGCTTGTGTGGGGGATAAAGCTCCAGGCCCTGATGGTTTTAATTTTACTTGTCTTAGGGCATGCAGCTTGGAGTGTCTTGAAAAAAGATTTATGTGATATGCTTTCAGAATTTTATGAAAGGGGGAGACTTAATGCAGAGATTAACTCAACACTCTTGGTCCTTATTCCTAAAGTTTCGAACCCGGTGGAGCTTAAGGATTTTCGTTCCATTAGCTTGGTGGGGTGTGTTTACAAATTCCTTTTGAAGATTTTCGCCAATAGATTGAGAATTGTACTTCCAAGCATCATTAGCCAGTTTCAAGGAGCTTTTGTGAAGGGTAGGCAAATCTTGGATGGCGTGTTGGTGGCCAATGAGTTGATAGATTCATGAAAATGGTCTAAGAAAAAAGGAGTCATCTTCAAAATTGATTTGGAAAAGGCTTATGACCATGTTGAATAGAGCTTTGTAGATTACATGCTTCAAAGGTTTGGCTTTGGTGAATGATGGACGAGTTGAATTAAGGAGTATATTTCAACCACTACTTTCTTAGTTTTGGTTTAACGGATCTCTCGCCCATCTTTTCAAAGCTTCTAGGGGTTTGAGGCAAGGTGATCATTTGTCCCCTTTTCTCTTTACTTTGGTAGTAGAAGCTCTGGGTGGCTTGGTAAACAAGGCAGAAGAGTGTTAAAAAAAGGTGTGGGTTTCAAGGTGGGGGTGGGTAGTAGAGTTAGATTTTGGGTTGATGAGTGGGTGGGAGTGGGTACATTGTGTGTGTTGTTTCCTAGGTTGTTTCATTTAGCATCTAACAACTTGTCCAAGGTGAGTGATTGCTATGTTTAGATAGAAAGTGGGAGGGCGTCTTGGTCAGTGTCTTTTAGAAGGTCCTTGCATCTTTCTAAGGAGTCAGATTATGTGTCTTTGTTAAATATTCTCTCTAATGTATTTTTATGTAGGGAGGAAGCTGATGAACGAATTTGGACTCCTAATCCTTATGGAGATTTCTCCACTAAGTCTTTCTACAATATGCTTGAGGGTGGATCCTCTATTAGATCCCATTGCTCGCTTGTGTGGTCAGGATTGGCACCGCCTCAGTTGGAGACTCTTTGTTTGTTTGTGGCTAAAGGAAAGGTGTCTACGGTGGATAACCTTAGAAGGAGAGGCTTGTCTTCACAAGAGATTTCATATGTGTGCCCTTAATGCGAAACTGGGTTGGAGACAGTGGATCACCTTTTCTTGCACTATGAAGTTTCATCCTCTTTGTGGAGAGAATTTGGTCAGAGAAGCGGATTAGCTTGGTGTTTGCCACGCTCTATGATCAGTATGTTTGAAGCTTGGAAATTCTATCCTTTTTTAGGATGTGGGGCGGTACTGTGGAGACTTATCCCTATGGCTATAATGTGGTCCATTTGGAAAGAAATGAATGATAGGATTTTCAGGGGTGCGAAAATGGTCCATAGCGATCTTCTTTCAGTTATTACTTAGAGAATAGCAAAGTGGGCTTTGGTGAGGGAGGAGTTCACTAATTTCAAAACAAACGATCTTCTTCATAACTGGGAGGCTTGTATGCTTTGTTCAGTGCCTCGAATCATGAAAGTGGAAGTTTGGTGTCCTCCCCTAAGTGGCTTTTCGAAGTTTAATGTGGATGGGGCGACTACAGGAAAGCCAGGGCCAACGGGTGTTGGGGGTGTACTTAGGGACCACAAAGGGGATGTCTTGCTCATGTTCTCTAAGAAGGTAGGTATCAAAGAATCAAATGCTATCTCTTGGATCTCAAGCAATGAGGTTCTTGGAGGTTCCACTTCCTTTTTTGCGGAAATCAAGTCCCTATCTTCTCAAGGTTATATCGAGTTTAGGCATGTTAGAAGGTCGGCAAATGCAATGACAGACTCTCTAGCGAAACAAGTGGTAGATAGGGTTATTCCCTTGATTGCTTACACCATGTAATTGTCTATCTTTGTTCTTTGGGTATAAGGCTCTTATACCTGTTGGTGGTGGTGTGTTATAATTTTTGTTTGCCTTGTTTTTAATATAATGATTTAGTTACCGATAAAAATAAAAAAAACAAGGTGTGTGGCCTACCCCTTAAAAGACCCTTAAAATCGATGAGGTCTTCTGTTTTAAGTAAAAGATCTAGGGCCAATCTTGGGCAGTACTAGGCCTAGCCTGGCCTAGACTTGGCCCTATTACTTTTCTTTATTTTATATCTATCTATCTATGTGTGTGTGAAATATTCATACGCATCCATCCCTCGCTATATTATGGTGAGGGGACAATATAGTGGGACCAACTTTATGACGCATCCAAACTATCTACATACATAGGACCTCTTTAAGTACACTAGATCCATCAATTTTTCACTTATTCAAATTGTATATAGAGAGATGCTCCTATGAGAGTAAGGGTCGGGGCCCTCAGACGCATCTACCATATTTGTATATGTAAACGTATACTAAAATGCCCTCGTAACAATCACTTAGCAATAATAAAATGGGAAGAGAATTTCACAACGCATCTCTTCGTCCACTAAAGCTTGTAGGGCCTACCTAAAAGACCATTTTGGGATGGAATAATTCCCCCTACGTAATCAAGTATAGTGAGGGAGGCTTGAATGATCATCTAAAACCCCTGATCAATCGCCGATAAGTTTTCACCACCCAAAATGAGTGCATGGTTGATCCAACAACCTAGTATATTTGGATGGGCGACAAACCCCAAAACCAGTGACTACCATGGGGTCTCAGATGAGCCAACAATGGGCCCAACACTCGTGAGTGAATGAGAATCTTTTGTCCACATGAGTTGAGGATAGGCGGTACCTTTACTATTTAAGTATATATCATACTTAATGTATAAGAAATAAGTGTTGCACGGTTGTTTTGGATCCTTTCTTCTAGTTTTATTGTTTCTTAGTTTGGCCTTTTTTATGTTATTTTTGTCTATTCTTGTTAATACAAATGGGGTGTACTCCTATTAATAAGGATACACCTTTTGGTTTGTAGTTTGAGTGACTTGAGATGCCAACCAATTAAGGGTGTTCATGGGCCAGATTGGGCCAAGCTGAGACATATCCAAGCCCGACCCGGATTCTAAATGTTAGGCCCAAGCCAGGCCTAGCCCAAATTGGGCCATAAATACTTGGCCCAAGTATGACCCGCTTAAAAAACATGAATGAAGCCCGAGCCCAGCCCGTCTTATCTTTATAATTTCAATGGGACAGGCTGTCATGGATTGTCTATAAGTAAAGGTCAACTTGTACTCTATCCATGTTTTCAAAACTGTTATGTTTCTTCAACCGAGTCCAATCTGACCTGCATAACACACATCCATCATAAATCAACCCATTTATGCAACCCAACCCAATCAAAATTGTAGAAGTTCGGGCTAAGCTCAATCCGCACCAGGTGTTAAGGTTATATTGGGGTTTAGTTCTAGGCTAAAAAAATGCCCAATGGCAAAAATAATATTATACCACCAAATCATTTAAATCAATTTAAATACATGGGTCGACCTTAACTAGACTTATTTAAAATGGGTATGTGGGTTATGCGGCTAAAACCCTAATTCCACCCATTTTATGGCAGGTCTAGTTTAACTGACCCACGATTGACCCTAAAGGACATGGGTTGAGTTAACAGGTCGGATAGCCGGTCGGGTCAGGTTTGAAAAAAACTGCACTCCGGCCATATTTGGGGCGACCATGCCTGAGTTTTGAGCTGATCCATTCCAAAGAGAGGCTGAAGAAAGGAGGCTAGACTAAAAAATAGCTGAAGAACGCAGAGCCCAGTCCCACTTGGAACATCTATCGTTGTTGAGAGTTGCTAAATTATTGTCCTTTTTTATTTTATGTACGTACCTATTATTAAATGTATAGAGAATACTTCTTTTTATTTGGACAGCTTCTACCTTCGTTTTTCTTATTTAATACAAAATTTTACTTTGTTTTATACTTTTTGAACATTGACTCCAATACAATTTTAACAATGACCAATTCTTTTATTGTTAAGAGGCAAATTGAACATTAAAGAAAAGAAGAGATACAATGATCAATTCATAAAATTAATTGTATTTTTAGAATTTGACGTCTATCAATGCTATTATGATTAATTTTTATTTTCTTTTCTTATGCACAAGCATGGCAGTGCTTTAAGCAAGAGTGGTCAAGCTAGCAAATATTTATTATATGACTAATGGTAACCGTACAAGTCAATAATCGCAATTTGTACCAGTAAAAACAATAAAACTCAGATTAATCATATTTATAAGCCGAAAAGTGATCCATACCTGTAAGGTGGCCCCCACCGAAGAGCCACACGAATTTCTCAAGACAAATTACTTAATCCTTTGTTCAGATTCATTTCATTTGTTAATTGGGTCAAACATGTCTAACTCGAAAATGAAATTACCCAAGCATACCAAATTAAGGGGTTGGGTTTGAGTCGGGTGGCAGGTAGGATCAAGCGTTTCAATCCGTAGACTGTGATGTTCGGAGGCTTTAAAGACATAAAGAGAGTAAAATTTGTGATTAGAGGCTCGTTTGAGTTAATTTCACAAGTTTCTTGGGTCGGCCCAGTTTTGTTACATTTTATTGGGCTTTAGTATGGCCCCAATAACTACATGCCCAATAGATAACCCCTCTGGACGGGCAACTCATATTGGACTCCAAATTTGTTAATACTCTTTAATAAAGTACTTTTGCTGTCTTTGAAAAGTTGATCAAAAGAAAGATTCCATTTTAAGATTGATATCTAGAACCCACTTTAATTAAGACTCTATTATAGGAGAGTTGTCAAAACCCACATAAGAGGTTTCAGGAATTACATATCTTTGCTACACCAAGGGCCCCCGTCCTTGTGGATACGGGTACGCTTTTGCATTCAGATTTCATTTGTTCTATTTAGATCTAAAGCTAGTGTTGTAGATAGTTGTGTAAGTGTGTTGATCCTTTTAGATTAACATGTTTAGAATCGCAAGTTGTAACCTGGAAAATAATGGAATTCCATAGAGAGAAAAGACAGAAAGTCTATTGGGACTGGTAATATGATTCATAGGTACACATGTGCGTCAAAATCCGCTTCTACTTCAAAAAGTTAGAATTAGCATCTCGTAGGGTTTTCACTTAAAATGGGAGGCCTCTGTCCCTTTAAATATCAAAATTCAAATCTCTCTTCGTCTTACTTATTATATATATATTAAAGCAAACGAGCATCGAAGGAGTTCTCCTTTTAAATAAATATACACTAAAAATTTACACCGATTTAAAGAGCCATGTCATCACATTCCACTATTTTTTATCCAAAAGTATTGCTAAAATATCTTTCAATTGCAATAAAATCTCCTCCCCATCCACAAACCGAATTCTCTCCCCTATTCTTACTAATCTCCTCCCAACCCACAAACCGAATTCTCTCCCCTAATCTTACTCTAAATGTGCTCTCATTTAAAATCTCTTTCAATTGCCGTAAAATCTCTTTCAACTATGAACGCAAGGAGAGCCGTTGATTTGGTTCATTGACATCATCTAAAATGAAATATTTTGTCTTCTATGGCTCACGCAGAGTGGCTAAGAAAGACACACCAATGCAAAATGCAAGTATGATGAGAATCTCCAATCAACCATGGGACCAACCACATTAGCTCTGTGGTTCACTGAATCTTGACGGAGCCATTTGTTCAGTAGGCCATTACTTAGCAATTCAATGAACCAAGGTCATGGTTAATTAGATACAAATATCAATTGATCCAGCCTATCAAAATGTGGGTCCCAACATGGTTTAGACCCTATTGAGTGACCTCTATATTCATCGCCTATTTAGCTTCTCATGCATGTCTAAATTTGCCACATCACTTTTGGGCCCATCCCGTAAGTAGGCTCAAAACGAGTGGGTAGTGTTTTGGGGCATTGGTGTGGGTCTGGTGAGTGGGAAAGGAGCCTACAAGTTTGCTTTGACAAAATCTTATGATGGAATTGATTATGTTTTTTTGTGAAAGTTTGTTTACTGATATGTAAGTTATCTTGTGTTCAAGATCCATGGTTCAGATGTACACGAGAATGGTATAAATACATTTTTCTTTTTCTTAATTTCTAGATCGATCCATCTACACTGAGATGCTCCAAAAAATGATGGCATCTTTGGTTTGAGTTGTACCTTATTTCTTTACAGGAAAGTGAAAACTAATTAAAGGATTGATTTCCTTTATTTACTTATTTTACTTCATTATTTTTCTTTTTCTTTTCAAGGACTCATCTCGGCCACACTCACACTCCACACGATGTACCTAACAGACTGAGCTCCAGCCGGGTATTGATGTGTTTGTAGGAAAATGGACGCATTTTTTTTTCCTTCTTTGAATGGTATCGTTTTTTCTTTTTGCTTCCATCCAGAATTTTCTTTTTTTTAGTGGGGACTTTCAACCCATGCATTTCTTCAATTTACAATGATTTTATAAGTGTGATATTACAAGACTCTCATTATTAATTTTCACGATAATTTCTTTCTTTTACCATAAAATCTTAAGATCTTTTTCCACTTTATTTTCTTCTAAAAATTCTTAAAAATAATACTAATGGATTCTTCTTTTATAGTTTTAATTATTATAATAATTTACTATATCTTTGTTTTGGCTCGGGCTCAGCAGAGGCGTTTGTTGCTAGTAAACACATATAGTTTACTTATTCTTCTTCTTTTATTAGACCATGGTTCATGTGTAATACTTCAACTTGAAGCCATCACCACTCGACCATGAGTGCGTTGACATTCATGTACATCCATCCATCACCCACTCACCACATATCACGAGGGACAAACTTGATGGGGCCCACTTAGGGCCCCACTGATCATGGGTCTCGGGGGATGTTAAGAGACATTTTGGATGGACCCATATATCGAGTTCGGATCAATTGCATGCCTCTAACCTCTTAATACATGGCCCACAAATTTAACAACTTTATGTAAAAGAGAAAATCCAGCCCTTAATCCAATGGTCCAATCCATTCAGATCAATGAAAACTCGATGGATCTAGTGTAATTTTAGGGTTCCATGTGGTGTGGATGGTTCGGATGGATTATAAAGTCGTCCCCACAATGTTCACCGTAATTGTGTGTGTCTATCTATATAAATATGGGAAATGCTCATGTGAAAGGCACTCTCACTAAGTTGGCGAGAAATGGCTGGGGGCGCTCACATAAATATTTGGGATCATTGCATTTAAGTTGGTGAGAGTGGATATTTATATGAGGGCCCTCACCCATCTCTCACTAACTTGATGAGAGTATCTTTCACATGAGCATTTCCCTATAAATATATATATAGAGAGAGAGATGCTCCTATGAGAAATTGGGTGGGGGCCCTCACATCCATAACCAATGCCAACAACTTAAATGTGAGGACCCAACTTTATCTCTTATAGTAAGGTGAGAGATGCTCTCATAGAAGCATCTCCCATATATATATTATATAATATATATATATATATATATATACGCCCGCCCTTATGTAGTAGTGTAAGAGTTTATATAGTAGTGTGAGAGTTACTCTCATAGGAGCTCCTATGAGAGTAACTCTCACACTACTTCTGCCCGGGGGGGGGGGGGGGGTACAGATCACTATAGAAGGCCCTTGTAATATCAATACCCTGATAAGAAAAGGCATGGATGAATCTCGATCGTTTGATTTTAGACCAGCTAAAAATTCATCAGTGGGGCCCTCTAGTTAAATTTAGCAATGAACCTACTAGGATCATTTGTTCTTCGTCCCTTAATAATGATACCGATCCAACTAATTGCATTTGCATACGGTTTTTCTACCGTGGGTCCCACGATCACTGTAGCAAGGCCTTACAAAATCATGCGGTGAGATAAAGAAATTAAATATAGATTAATTTGAGTCCTTTGATTCCAGTCCTTTAAATCTATTAGTGAACCTTCTTATAAAACTTGCTAGTAGGCTTGCTTAGGATCCTTAGTTCATCCTTTAAATAATCATGATGGCCCAACGTCTAATTGTATTTATTATGATACATTTACAATGAGTCCCACTCACAATATGATGGGTTGAATTAATCAGTTTGACAATTGTGGTTTGAGGCAATTACTAGCACAATTAGTCAAAAAGTAGTTCTGGCCCTAAACTTCAATCATTTGGTAGAGCAATTGTGAATTCCATATTTTTGCTTGACATTAAAGACTTGTTTGTAGGTTTTGATGCTGATAATTTCACGCATTTACCAACGAGGTTCAATGGCATTGCTCATCATGATCTCACCAAGAACTCCTATGAGACGGATAGTTTTATGGGTGTTAGGATTTTGTGTGTTGGCTAAATTCACGGGTTTGACAAAACTCTAGGAGTCCATTGAGTTGTATTTCATATTTAGAAAACGACTCTAAAGATAGAAGACTGGACGAATTAGAAGACGAAAGTTGGGAGAAAAATTACTGAAAGTTCGAATCATACAGAATATGGTTTACTCGAGCGACCAGTGAATTCGCTAGAGCGAACTCCAAACAGAAGCTCTTCCGCTCGACCCACCTTTTGTGATTGCTCGAGCCATGGTCTGAAATTCAAATAAAGTAGCTTGTCTGCTCGAGCGAGCTCGCAGGTCGCTCGAGTGAACCTGGGCGCAAATTTAGAAACTTGTCCAGTTTTCTCTCTTAATTTTTCTCAAGTTAGTGTTGTTGATTCCTAATCATATTATAACACTTGAGGCACGAATTCAAAGCTATTTAAAGGACTCAAGGGCTATTTTAAAGATACATCACACCTCTCAAAGTTCTGAGTTAGAGATTTAATTGAGAGAATTCTTCTCTAGAGATTTATTAAGAAGTTGTGCTGCCAAGGTCTCTAGAGCCAGTATCTTTTGCATCATTTGTAGAAGATTATCTTCTTGTGAGAAGATCTGAAGAGTCAAGTGCAGGTTTGAGTCTGTTGCAATCAGCGGTGTAAAGTCGTTGAAGTGTGAAGCGATACAAGGTAACTTCAATCCTTAGGTAGGGGATATCTGGGAAGAAATCTGAGTTTCTTGTAATTGCGAGATTCGTAGTGCTTGATTAGATCCAGTTTGGATCCGTGGTTTTTCACCCTGTTAGGGTTTTTCACATAAAAATATGGTGTCCTTGTGGTGTGTCATTGTGATTTTATTTCCACTGCATATTTGTTATTTTTGCACACTTTTGGGCTGATTTATTGAGTGGACCAATCTAGAGATCTCGTACCCTTAAACTTTCAATGGGTGTGTAGGGATCTTCTTTTGTGTGGTTGGGTGGTTTCTCCTTTTACTACTCTTTCTATTTTTGTTGTCGATTGTACTTCTCTTTTCAATGAATCTATCTTTTAACCAAAAAAAAAAAAAAACTACAAAATCCGTATTTCATGTATGTATTGTTTTTACCCCAATCTGAGCTTAGCTGAGCTCTATCCCTGGTTGCTCTTCTTCTTTTTTTTTCATATCTAATTTCTACTTTTAAAATAGTTTTAAGGCCATGGTTAATGATGAATTTTCAAGTTTATAAGACACAATGGTTCATCTATATAGGTGTTTGACTTAGGGCTAAGCAATTATGGAAGGGCGTACGTAGGTGGGCCAGTTTTCGAACTGGGTTTGGGCCTTTCACTGAGGCCTTTGTTTTTATCTTGAGTTGGCCAGGTCGGTCCATTTATATACATTAAATACTCTAAGCTTAATTACATCCTTAGGGTGCTACTCTGGTAGTTGTGAATACCTAGCCTAACCCCAATCTCGGAATATTAGGGTATGTGGATTTAGGTTCGGACCTAGAAATCATTAACCACATATTTCTCAGAGAGACCTCAACATAAATTGAAGAGGGCCATTTCCAAAGAGAGAGGTTTTTTTTATTATAAGGTACTAGAGTGGTGCGTGCAGGTAAGTAGTGTGTGCAGGTGTGTGAGTATTTTAACAAAATTAAAAAATACAGAGTTGCACGCGCAAAAAAAGCTTCAGTTAAAAAACATGATACCAAATAAAGAGTAAGGACTCTATAAGAAAAGAGGAATTCAACTGGTCTCGATAAGAAACGAGGAATTCAACTATTGGTAAAGCCCTGCGTTACATATCGTCTAAGTAATTCCTTTCACAAGATTTCATAACTCTGTTTGGGCCTTCCACTGTTTTTGGGTCCGTACATGTTGGCACTTCTCTTTCTGTGTTGCAGTAAAGGAAACCAATTCCTTCATAAATTAATCGCATGCATAAAAAAGTGGTAAAAAAAATTGTCCATATAAGATGTGGATTTAGTCTACAGCAGTTTCACAAACCTGATTTCATTCATTAAATAATGTGGGCCCATCAAACAATCACAATTGACTGGACACTCATTCATTAAATAATGTGGGCCCATCAAACAATCACAATCGACTGGACACTCATTCATTAAATAATGTGGGCCCATCAAACAGTCGCAATTGACTGGACAGTTATGCATCGTAGATAAACATTGGTCACTGATAATTTTCTTTGTATTTGTCATTCCTGCCTATGGACATCAATGTTGATAGAAAATATTTTTACCGAAAGGATCACTGCAGAAGGCCCTACAATATGAATACCTTGATTGCAAGAAACAAATAGAGATGAATCCGAATCCTTTCGACTTTAGACCAAGAAATTCATCAGTAGGGCCCTCTAATGAAATCTGGCAGTGGGCCTATTAGGATCATTAGCTCTTCAACTTTTGAATAATCATAACGGTCCAACTAATTTTATTTGCTTATGCCTTAAAATCTATTAATAGGGCCCTCTTATAAAATTTGTTAGGATCAATTCACCATTTGAATAATCATGATGGTCCATATTTGTGTGGTCTTTTTACAGCGAGTCCCATCATTTCAAACGCACGATCATTGTAGCAAGATCTTACATAATCAACATCCCTAATAAAAATAAGGGAAAACAGCATAATACCTATCTGGACTTTGGTCATTTTGCAGAGTACCACCTGTACTTTAGTATTTTGTACTAAACATATCTATAGTTCTAATTAATATGCAAAACTCACGGATTCTGTTAGTAGTAACGGCGTAGGTCGTATAAATGGTGTCTGGTGCATACTGGCGGCAAATTACTCGCCAAAATAGATTTATTTGCCCTTGAACCTAACCCATCAAGCACATAACATGAAAAATAATGAAAGACATTGAAATGTTTTACAGAATAAGAGTAGAACATCAGCTATGTTAACATCTATCTGCATCTAACCTTTGCCTTCTCTCATTGCTTTGTGTACAGAGAAGGAACTTGAAATGACATGAAAAGAACCATAACCCATTTTAGAAAAGAAGAAGAAGATAGAAGGATAAGAAGGCAAAGGAAACAGAACAGAAAAAAGAAAGAAAAGAAAAATTAAAGGAAGACATGGTGCAAT
This sequence comes from Persea americana, assembly GCA_029852735.1. Taxonomy (NCBI): domain Eukaryota; kingdom Viridiplantae; phylum Streptophyta; class Magnoliopsida; order Laurales; family Lauraceae; genus Persea; species Persea americana. The sequence continues at coordinate 67,744,619 of CM056811.1, forward strand.
TAGAAATAAGGGGGGTGCAAGTACTTGGGTACGAGTTTGACGACTTTTGCCCAAGCAATCAATCGTCTGCTCAAACTGTAGTCTAGGATTCCGGTTTTCACTGTGATTTCTTGTCCTTGTGCCCGCCTAAAACCGAAACACAAGTTTTAAGTTCACTAATGTTGACTGGTTTGCAATTGCCCACCACAAATGTACGGCTATGGCAAAGTATCAGATTGAATATAGCCTTAAATGCATCTTCACAATTTTAACAAATATACCTCCTGGAATCGCTTTATTGCAAGTTGTTACCATATGCCAACTCTGTTGAAGATGATCATGAAGTAGGCCGTGTCATAGTTGATAGATTGTGCCCAATTGATAACCCTTATATCCAAATGGGGTATTAGGCTATTAGCTAAAGGAAAACAACAAACAAACAAACAAATGCAAGAAGAGATTTCTATGGGGGAAAAGTGAAAAAAAGAAGGAAAAAGGAAAGACCAAAAAAGGGAAAGCAACTGGCACAGAGTAGATGGGAGGGAACCCATATGGGAAAATGGGGTTCTTGGTGATGATCAGTGCCCGTGCCAATCTCCAAGATGTGGCTGCGGGTCGCATTCGGGCTTTCCTTGGTGATGATGATGGGTGGCGAAGAAGAACCCTAGTTGCAAGCGAAAGAGGGGAAAATGAACAAAAAACGCCAAGAGAAATCTCATATATGAAGGGGTAAATTCGTCATTCCCTATTTTCCGTCACAGCCGTCTTTATTTGCATTGTGATTTAAAATACAAGTAGATTTAGTACAAAATACTAAAATATAGGGAGTACTGTACAAAATGACCAAAGTACAGGTAGGTATTCTGCTATTAACCCTAAAAATAAATTGATAGAGATGAATCATGATCGTTTCATTTTGAAGCCTATAAATCTATCAATGGGCCCACTTAGAAAATTACCCTTGGAAAGATAGGTCTTGAGCATCATGGAAAGCTTTATATTAGGAAAAGGAAAGGAAAAGGAAAGGAAAAGGAAAAAATCCCTAGATTTTCGAAGCAGGTGATAACCTAAATCTTTGAAGCTTCCATTTTAAAAGTGCCCCACGTACGTGTGTATTTATATACACACACACATGGTTTCATACTCATACATCTCTCTTTCTCGTTTTATAGTTTTCCCTCAAAGGTTATATAGTGCCCGTTCTCCTGAGCTCTAAACATTTGCAGGATATCAAAACCCTTTCGAAAATAACAGTATGTGATCTTTGAACTTGCTTTCTATTTTCATATTGGTGGTTTAGAGTATGTGAGCGCATTTGTGTAATGTTTTTTTTTTTTTTCATGAAGTGTTTTCTATTTTGGGGATATAAAAATTTCAACGGGCACTATACAAACATCATTTAAATGATTTTTTTTCCTTAAAAATAAGTCTTTTTGGGGGCCAACATACTTTTTTGGGGGGCCAACATATGGTATCACACACATATCAAGGGATTGATCCTTAGTCTTCAGGTTAGGTTGGTAGTTTTACTCCTTGCCAGAGAGTAGACTTTATTTTACAGGAATAAATAGATGGATGCATGTCTTTGATGGTAAAAGGGGTGTTAGTAGGGATAAAATTTACCCTTTGGTTCGACTTATGGGGTTCAATGAAATAGCAATTTTGGGTTCCATCATATATCCTCTGGTGTCTAGACCCTCTCTTTATATATTAACCCCTATTGATCATTCATCACTTCCATCACTACACGTTATGATCAAATCAAAGTTTCAGATCTTATTCAAGTCTCTGAGATGCCATCTGCGAACACACCCTTACAAATATTTTTGCTGGAATATCGTCTAAGTAGCAGGCCTGCAGTGAACAAGTTTTTTTGTTTCAATTTAATCTGGACCACCCCAACAGACCAATCTTGAATGTGGTCGTTATGCAGTACAATCATAGGGACCTCATTAACATGAGATATGGTATCTTGATCCAGGGGCTACCAATCATGTCACCCTTGGCCTTGCCATTCTCTTCACTCCAATTATTGGGACAACTCTGTTTTGCCAATTTCTCTTATAGCTTGTTCTTATTTCAATACGAGTTCCTAAGATTTCATGCCAAAGTTATTTAGAGATTTCAAGTTATTACAGGAGTTTATTATCTGTCCATCTTTAACCTCCTCTTGGGAACGAGTAATGGAGGACTCTCCAGTTTCCAACAAAGTAGAAATTATGGTGCCTCTAATAAAGAGCTGCCTTTCAGGAAACAAGTATCCATCCAACAATGGCAGGATGGACTTGGACATCCTGCTTTCCAAATAGCTAAAAGGTTTCTTTCAACATTTGTTGTTCAGATTCTCTCGAATAATAGTTATGGAGCCGCAGAAGTCTCATAAACTTTTATTCTTATGATCTAAACCCAAAAGCTCGAGTCCATTGGATCTTATTAATCCACCATTTGGGCCGCATAATAGCGAAAATTGTAGAGGTTGGATATGTTGACAAGGATGGATGAGTTCAGATTAGATTAGTAGTAAGATTGCTTTAGATTTTATAATGTCAAGTTTTCTATTCCTACTAGGATTAGGATTATACTAGGTTAGAGTTATAATGTGATTAGGTTTCTTACTTAATGCTAATGAGATTTATTCCATTCTATTAATGGTCATTTGCTATTCTCAATAAAATCACAAAAGAGAATTTGGAAAGATATAGTCCTTAATAAATTTCTTCATGATTTTAGGGATGATCAACCTTCATCTTCAACCTTCCTGTCCAATTGAATCAATGCTAGGGATGTGTTGTAGGGTTTTAGAAAAAAAATTAGAACAATATTTATATTCATGTCATGGAACCTAGTCTAGTTATTATTCATTATTTTTTCAATAAAATTTAATTTACTTTGTTCTCACTTTAATTCCTTCATATTCTCCATTGGTTTTAAGTGAGATCTCAACAAATTTAGGATTTTATTTCAATGCATTTGTGAGTAAGGTAAGTGGAATCTAACTGATTTCTACTTGTTTGACCATATATATTTCTGCTAATTGAGAGTCTTTTGGGTTGGGTTCATGAATAACCGGATTTGGCTTCCATGATTGTGTCAACTGGATGCTACACTGAATCAATTCAATAGAATACAATGAGGTATACAGTAGTTAAGACGTTTTTTTTGTATTCAATGCACAAATAGCAGACTAATCTTTTATCAAGAATCAGATAATAGTGGGCCTTTGAAAGGACCTTCTTTGGAGGGGACATTTATCAGGAATTCTATTTTGTATGCCTTCTCTCTTTTTTGTTCACCTTTCTATCTACTTGTGATTTCGGATCGTTTGTCTCCTGTGCTAGATGGAAGGCAAAGGCCCAGCAATTCGCATCGATCTGGGCACAACATATTCTTGTGTGGGTGTTTGGCTTACACAGCACCAAAGGATAGAGATAATAACTAATGATCAAGGTAACCGTTTGACCCCTTCATGTGTTGCATTTACCAAGACGGAGCGTCTAATTGGAGAAGCACCAAAGAATTAGGCCAGCAAGAATCCTGCCAACACTATATTTGGTATGTCATCAGTGTTTGAAACCTTCTATTATGTGATCACATGCATAAGTTTTAAGAAAAGATGGAGGATGATCCTATGCTAAATGGTATCTAAGAGGAGTTGGATCATCCATTTGCAAAAACTGTTTCATTTGAATAGTGCTACGTGTTGTTCAACCCTTTCATTGTCTTTGATCATATGTCTAGCAAATAGCAATTTCAGATGAATCATTCTTCTGCTGATGCATAATCAACAACCTCCCTTAATTTCATGGACATAGTCAGCCATATATTTTATTTTCCAACTCCCCCTCTTGTAGAGCAAGGCTAGTCAGTCTTTGTACGAATTAACAAAATGTACAATAGTTATCTTTTCTTATTTCGGGAGGCCATTAAAGAGACTGTGATTGTCAATAAATTAAGGCTACTTTTAGTCAGAAACAATTTGTGCAAAGCCCTTTCTATACAACCATCCATTGTGCTTACTAAGCAGCTAAAGTGCGATTTAGTTAGGTGGGGTGACAATTGTAGTCCTACCTGTTGGATGACCATTTTTCTCTTAAAAGTGAAAACACCAAATTTGAACCCACTTCTATTCCGAACCTTTTCTCCTCTGTAGGAGAAAATCTTTATAACCAATGAACATATGCTCTGTTGGTCGTTGAATTCAGATTTTTGAGACCATCTCAAGTTTAAACAATATAGGGAAAAAAATAATATCAATTGACAGGTTAATTTATGTTCTTGCAATATGTCTAACCATATTCTTCCCTAGATGTGAAGCAATTGATAGGTAGGAGATTCGACGACGCTTCCGTCCTGAAAGATATTAAGCATTGGCCCTTCAAGGTCGTTTCTGATGCAGGAAATAAACCCTATGATCATTGTTGAATATAAAGGTAAAGAAAAGAAGTTTGCCCCAGAGGAAATCTCTGCAATGGTCCTCTCCAAGATGCAAGAAACTGTTGAGGTCTATTTTGAGAATGTCGTGATTGTTGTTCCTGCATATTTCAATGATTCTCAATGGCAGGCCACAAAGGATGCTGGTGTTATTGCTGGACTTAATGTCATGCACATAATCAGTGAGCCCACTGCTGCTGCCATTGCTTATGGCCTCGAACGTAGTGATGGCAGCTCTTTTAAGAGAAATGCTCTCATATTTGATATTGGTGGAGGGACCTTTGACATCTCTCTGGTCAGTGTCAAAGAAGGTGAGGTGGAAGCGAAGGCAACTACTGGAGACACCCACCTTGGCGGAGAGGACTTCAATACTAATATGGTTAATCATTTGATTTTGGAATTCCAGAGGAAGCATAAGAAAGTTGTTGGCAAGAATCCAAGAGCCATCAGAAGATTGAGGACATCTTGAGAGAAGGCCAAGAGAATTCTCTCTTCCACCTCTCAAACCTGCATAGAACTTGATTGCTTGTATGAGGGAATCGACTTTCAGTTCGCTTTCACTCGTGCCACATTTGAAAAGTTGAACATAGGTCTCTTTGAGAGGTGCATCGAGCTCGTTAAAAACTGCTTGAATGATGCAAAGATGGACAAGAGCTCCATTGATGATGTTGTTCTCGTCGGAGGGTCGACCAGGATTCCCAAGGTCTAACAGTTATTAAAAGACTTCTTTGGTGGGAAGGAGCTTTGCAAAAGCATCAACCCTGATGAGGCTATTGCCTATGGTGCTGCAGTCCAGGCTGCTAAATTGAGTGGTGTTGGCAATATGAAGGTGCAGGACCTGGTAGTAGTGGATGTCACTCCTCTCTCGCTTGGGATAAAATCAAAAGGAGATTTAATGGGTATTGTAGTTCCAAGGAACACAAGCATTCCCACAAAAAGGACAGTCACTTGTACTATCGCAGAAGATAGCCAAGCCTTCGCCATGGTTAGTGTCTGCCAGGGAGAAAGAGATAAGGCCACCGATAACCACCTGCTAGGCCAATTCACACTAAGTGGCATCCCTGCTGCCCCCAAACGTAAGATACCCATCATTGTATGCTTTGAAATAGATGCCAACGGTACCCTAACAGCCTCGGCGGAGGTGAAGATGGGGAAGAAGAATCAAATTACAATCAATAGGAGCACGCTCAATCTTAGCAACAAGGAAATTAAAATGATGCTCCAAAATGAAGAGAAATATAAGTTACAAGATCAAGAGTGCCGCAAGGTGGAGGCACAGAATGCATTAGAAGACCGTGCCTATACTATTAAAAAGGCAAACAAAGTTGCAATAATCTGTGTGAAGCCATCTGCAGTGATGAAAAAGATGATTGAATGGACTCTCAAAGAGGAAAAAACATTTGCTTACGAAAAAGTGCGCGTAAATGATGATCCATGATGCTTTAAGTACTTCTATACAACTTTCATCCCAATTTAGTGACTTCCATTACTGAAGTATAATATCTTTAAGCGGATGTTAATAGGTGACTCCAATGATTCAGCTAATTCACCTTTGCTCTGCTTGTTAGAGTTTTCTCTATCTCAATAGACTTTTTTTTTTCTAAATTTCGTCCCATCATCTGACATGAATTGTTATAGTTACTATATTTGATTTTGGCCCAAAAGTGAGTAGAATTTTTGTATTCAGCTTATGATTGTTCCATGGTGAAAGGTTTGGATAGCATCTGTTCCATGGCGAAAGGTTTGGATAGCATCCTCCGCATTGTCTCAACTCCGTATAAATGAACAAATCTGGTGCAATACATTTGACATAATTAGTGAAAATACAAAAATGACATGCTGGACCTAGTGCTCAGGTGAATATTTTCCCCTGGTATTAATCCCAACTGTTAGTAAGAACGATTGTGAATTCCATAGTTCTTACTAATATTGTCCTTTTACCTTAATATGAGCTTAACTCAGCTGTGAGCATGGATTTCTAGTTCTCCCTTTTACTTTCATATCCAAGTTCCTCAAGATATTTCAAAGGCCAGGGTTTAACACACAATAGTCAAGCAGTATGTTCATCAAAACAGAGTAGGAATGGGACCTAAGCAAATGGGTAAGAGTGTCAATGGATTGGTCCTAGATTGTGTATGACTAGAGTCTAGCCTGCTTATACCTTGCTCGAGTATTTATGCGCAATAGAAAATGGTCCTCTGTTTGAGTTCCCACATTCTATATTTCAACCTTATTATAGCCGATGATATAGTTTAATCTGAATTTGCTTGTCTGGTTTTGGTTTTGGTTGTTCTACCTAATTTGGCCTGCCCATTTCCTTTTGCCTTTCCCGGGTTGTGGGGAATTCTTCTCTTTTGGTCATCTGTGCCAGCTTGTGGGACTAGCTGCATTATTCTTATGCTTGTTTACCTGTGTTGTGGGCTTCAACTTGTGCCCACAATGCTCTAAAACAGGCTCCCTGTATCCTAGGGGGAGAAACAAAAATCTGTATATGATAAGCTCACACAACGGCTACTCAACAAGGTATGTGTCATCTGGTACAACCAATACTTAATGGTGTACCTACATATTAAGCAATAATTGGTTTCATTAAACAACAAAAGAGACAGGAAATAATGAGAAAACAAAGACAAACCAATTTTTTTTCCCTTTGTTCTATCCTTTTATATTCTCTTCTTCCTTCAATGAAAGTTTATACTACCCATAAATAAAACAAGAGGATTTTACCGGAAAAATCCTCTAAGAATCATTATAAGCCAAAAACGCCCTCAATGTTTTATAAAGACTATAGTGGTCTCAAGGGCTTTGTTTGGTTTTTTTTTTTTTTCCTTTTCTTCTCTGAGTAGGGATATCCCTGCTCCTTTTACTTTAAAAAGTCCTAAAATCCTTTTTCCCCTTTCTATTCTTCTCCCATCTTCTTCTCCGATTCACATCTGAACCTCCATTAAAACCCCAAGATGAATCCAAGTCTTCCAATCCTTGTACTACATCAAACATCCTTGTTTGATGTTCCGAAACAGGCGGCAGCAATTCAGCAAGGGTGATTGAAGAGGAAGATGAAACCATCTTGTGGGTCTGGGAGATGAAAAGATTTTCTTGTTCGAATTCTTGACTGGCAACTTCCATCACGTGGTGCTCAAGTTGGTTGGGCGACTAGCACTCAACTTAAAGGCCTTTGACCGGGGAGGTGGAGGTGATGGAGAGGTAGCGGCTGATAATGTCGTCAAAGTCAGAGGATCTAAAGGTGAAGGCCTTTCTAGCACCAGAGAATGTAATGATGGCAATTTCGCAGCCGGACAATTTGCTCAACTCTTGGGCTTTCTTGAGGAGACCCTATTGTCTATTTGAGAATGTCACCATTCGTTCTTGCTTGTCTTGCACCAATTCCATCTCTCTCTTTCTCTTTCCCATCTCTCTCTCTCTTTCCCTCCCATATCTCTCTCTCTCTCTATTCTTGCCCCAAGAGCACTATGTTTCTTTATGTGGATGAACAAAAGACAAAGACAGAAAAAAAAAGTTTCTTGATTATGGTTCTTCTTTGTTCTTAATGGATGTTGGTCTGAGCAGGTGGCAATGGTGGAGATGTGCTCGAAACCCTCATTGAGGCTTGAAGATGTCTGAAACCAAGCTTGGAGAAGTTGAGGGCTTGACTTCTGTTTTATACAAGGGATTTGGCTCGACTAGTGCAGTGAGCGGGGATATCCCCACCCACTATAGTACTATGGGTGCTGTCTCTTAGAGTGGTTTCAGTTGGGACGGGGATATCCCCACCCTAATTAGTACTATGAGTGGGGATATCTCCGCCCACTAGAGTACTGTGGGTACTGTCTCTCATAGTGGTATCAGTTGGGATGGGGATATTCCCGCCTAATTTAGTGCTGTGAACAGGGATATCCCTGCCTGTGTTAGTGATGTAAGCAGGGATACCCCCGCACACTAGAGTATTGTGAACGAGGATATCCCCGCTCACTTGATAATTATGGGCAAGATATTGCTACTCTAAATAGAGTTTCATAAGTTTGGATACTCATGGTTGGTCAAAGTGGTGTTGGCAATGGCTATTGAGAATTATATTTAACCAATATAACACAAATGTGAGCCCTTATCCATTTGTATCTCTCATTTAAGGAATTGAGCTAATGCCCGTGTGTATGTAATTGATGAAATCACAAAACTATTTTCAAAGCTTAACCAGTTCTATGTTAGCCAATGCCCATGCCCTTAACCATATCCAACAATTTCTATGTAAACAAAAGCTGATGATGCCCAATTCTATCATCTTCTATTACATCCAAAGCCAATGCCCATTTGTATGAAATATGGTCTTTTTATCATAAGAGGGTTAATGTGGACTACCCACCTCTTTAATGGAGTAAATATTAATTATTCATCAAGGAGATGGAAGCTTTAATGAGTATTTCTAAACATCAACGTTTTGGGTAAAACAAAAACACATGTGGAGATTGTGCTTGTAGGTTTAATCAAATGTAAAAAAGGTAAATCTAAACTACCAACCTCTTTAATGGAGCCCAAACCTTTCTACTTAAAAATTCAAGAATAGGATTCTCCCATAAAGCAAGGTCAAGTGGAAGAGGGGTTGCAAAGAGATTTATCAGGATCCCAAAAATAGGGCAACGGGGAAAAGAGAGTTCAATAGTCTTTAAGTTGTAATAAACGATGAACGGGGATATCCCCACTCATTTACTTAGAATGAACTGCGATATCCCAGCTTAGCGCTAAAAGCAAAAAAAGAAAAAAAACAACTGGCGGGAGGACCCAACTGGTCTATATAATAAGATGTTCATGGTGTTTTTGGCTTTTGACAAGTCTTTGAGGATTTTTCCGGTAAAATCCTCGTAAAACAAAGCAACACTACAAAGTAAATCAGTAGAAGCTGTTCCCATTCCACCTGTGACCTGAACCTAGAGAACATGAGCTGCCCCTCCAAATTCCAATGAACGAAATCAAAATAGATAGTTTCAAAGTAAGAAGATAAAATCTAATTATCTAAATATCCAAAATGATTGAACTAATGGACTGGTCCTCGCCTCCATTAATGGCTTTAATCACTTCTTTAGCATCTGACAACATGGATACTTTGGATAGACCCTTATCTTTAGCCTTTTTCTTTTCTTTTTTTTTTATAGCAAAGATTATCATAACCACTTTGGCCTCTTCTGAAGAAAAGACCATCAGGCCTTGGATAGCAAAGAGTATCATGAAAAATAAACCCGTTTAAGAAAATAATACCAAAAAAAAAAAAGAAAAAGAGAAATGGCTTTACCATCTGCAGGCCTAAAAAATCTATGGACTTGCTTAGCCTTCATTCCTGATTGTTTTAAAACATGGATCTCCACCACTATATATAAATCTGAGTTCCATCCCTGATGAGTAACTCAGCACCCTCTATTGTTAGGGGTGCTCATAGCGGCCAGCCATAGTTGGCCTGGGCCCAGTCCACTTTGGGCCGGGTTTAGGCTTAAGTTCTAATACTCGGACTGGGCCTGGATTTAGAATCTGGACCAACTTAGTATTTGGGCGAGGCTTGGATTAAGTGATAAAAGCTCAAAAGCCCGGCCCAGTACAACTATAGCACTGGCTTTTTGCAAGCTTCCAAGTTCCCAAGAACCCCAACCCTTTTTTTAGCTCAGCCCTTTTTTGTAATAGATGCACTCGCCCAAATTTTCCCTTGAAATTCCATCCTTAAATGAGCAATTTTTCTACTAAGGTGCTTGAAATCTCATTTTTCAAACTTTCTCCGAGTTCTTGAAATTCCAGATTTCAATTTTAACTAAACCCTCAACAGAGAAAACAAGTGAATTGGAGAACAGAGAGATACAGAGTATAGAGAAAGGTGAAAGAAATTGGAGAATAGAGAGGGACAAGGCATATGTGAGAGAGAGAGAGAGAGAGAGAGAGAGAGAGAGAGATGGATGGATGGATATGGGTCTCTATGTCTATTGGGCTAGGCTTGGATATGCCTCAGCCTAGCCTGACCTGGCCCATGAACACCCCTATCTAGCAGTCTTCTAATTTGCCCTATCACTTTCCTTGGATTTAAAGGACTAGGATATGAATTCATTCCTAATGGCCTACCTTGTGGTCACGTTCCATGTTTTAAAAAGATCAATAACAAGTATTACTTTATAGACTATCGGCCAGTTGAAAATCTGATACATATCAGATGATGTGAGCCAATAATATATCATTCTGTTAGGAAACCAACCCAACTGACGCCCAAGCCAATATTTCTTTTTGTCATGCTTGTTGGTCTGTTTTTTTTACTGGCGTTATGTTCATTTCCCTTCACACACATACACACACAAAAGAAAAAAAAAAAAAAAAGGCCCAATACAAGTTGGGTGTGCTTTGAAAAGCAAACCAAGGTGTTTTAAATTTAACTACTCCTTAATAAAACAATACGAAGAAAGCCCGCTTTTCTCTGACAAAAGCATCCATTGTCATGGAGATTTTCCAATATATGGGATAAGTGGAGTTCTTTAGCCACTGGCCCAATAGAACCAAGAGCTTTTTCTATTAGCCATCCACCAAAACTCAAGGTCCAATTTAGTTTTGACAGTCCGATATTCCTAAAACTATGGGATCGACGGCAGGGCAGACCTACAATATACAAATTTGGGCTGGTCGCTCCATGTCTCATCCAAAAAAGCCTAAAGTTTTCATGGGCCATCCGGCCCATCCCCCATTCTAATAAAGTCGTCACCCCTCTAGATCTGAAAAACCAATAGTTTTCTGCTCTCGGTTTCAAAGAACTCCCAAATGAAAAGTGTAGCAACCCTCCGCTCAATCATTCTCATGGAGTAAAATAAAGTAGAGTTGCAATGGGCTGCAATGGTTGGACATTTGGGGAGATTGCAAGGGATGTGTAAAGTAAACTTATTTGCCTAGCTGGATGTTACTTTTATTTCACTTTACCCTCCCTCAAGTTATCCCACTCAACCTAAATAACTCTGTTTACTCCTCCCCAGCTTCCTATCTATTCAACTTCTTATTCTCGTGTAACCGTAGTGAGGAACTTTGAAGCCCCGTCTGCTTCAATTAATTGAAGGCAACGGCACTATGCTTCATCAAATCCTGCGATTTTTTTTTTCTTGAAATGGGTTTTCTTTTGAAACCAAAATAAGTGTGGCTTGGGGAGATTTGCAAGGTTCCTGATTATTTTGTTCTTTCTTGGGAAAAAGAAAAAAAAAAAGGGGTATTTGGGATGTGACAAATTGGAGAAGATTAGGCTACAAAAGCTCATTTCATGTTTTTTTTTTTTTTTACTGACATTTGATCCGTTGGATAGTTTTATTTAGAGATGAAGCATTTTGGTATTCATATCTGATCTGGTTTTTTTGCTTTAATTAATGTATTGGATGAATTGGTCTTTGATTCTATATTTTCTCTTTCTTGCTTCACTTGAGTACTAAGAAAAAAGCTTCATGTCTTGTGTAGAAGACCGAAACAAATTTCTCATTCCTTACTAATAATCAGATATTTCAAATATTTTTAATATTTTCATCTTAAATCTATTCATTTCATTTTTTTTATGGTTTGTAATTGGACGACTGACAGAGTTTTGATTGAACGGTTTTTTTAATGTTGGATGGCCTATTAAGATCTTTGGCTTCAATGGCTCCACAAACATGCCAAATATCCTGTTTTTATTAGCTAAAGAAATTCCGCGTAACTTTTCGGTAAAGATTGCATTGTAGCAAGGGGAACATTTATTGTAACGTTAGAAACAACATCCCATGGCCGGCAACTATTTTCTCTTTCTAATAGAAGGCTTTTGAATAGATGATTAGATAAAAAGTATAGCCTTTCTTCACCCGAATAGGGTGGGCCTTATAATAAATACATGGTTTCCACCATATTGATTAGGGTCATTTATATTGTGGGGCCGCTATCCCGTTAAGTGATCTCACAATGGTTTACTAATAGTGGGGCCCACTGGATGGCAATTTCTATCATCCTGGATGAGGGTGGCATGAGAATTATCAACAGGTACTATGCAATTTTATTATTTGAAAGTGGTAGTTTAACAAACTAAAAAAATGACAGTTTTTTTAAATCTACTTCATGTTATTCAAACATGTGAAGTGTAAAGCCATTTTACTTTACCCCAATCATCATAACATAATAAAAATAACTCATCACTCATTTATTTAAACTCACTGCTCTTTAACTCTATTTTCATTTGATATTTCACTCATCTTCTACTCCTCCCCTCATGCAAACAAACAGGCCCTAAGGATAATAACGTCATCTTTGAATTTCATCATTCCTATTGTTTTGTTGGGCTAGTTTGGCAATTTACTAGCATAGTAAAAGTCAAGTAAAATCTCTATTTTTCAGAGAAGATGTTACATCAAAAGTACTTTAATTCAAAACTCTCTCCATATTTTTTAAAAAAAGTAAAAAAGCAACCACCTTTATCCAAAAAAAAAAAAAAAAACCTTTTCTATACAAAAAGTAAAAAATATTCCATAAAAAACAACTAAAAATAAAATACCATCATAACCCACTTATATTTTATTATTTCTTCAAAATCAACTTTTCTTCACTTGAACTCTTTTAGTAGAGTTGCCAAACTGGCCCAAGGATCAAGCAATCGGCTACACACTTCTTCACGGGACAATTAGGGATGGTCTTTATGTTCTTACTCATTTGGACACTGCTACTCTGCGTGGACTAATAGGAGAACGTACATCTTGAGATGAGATACCATGCCCGTCTAGGACCATGGTATAAAATATCGGCCGATATGAACCGGTATCGGCCCATACCGGTCCGATATTTTGGTGAGATATCGGTCTCGGTATCGCAGACCAAAATATCTCCAAAATATCAGTCCATCTCTGCCGATATTTTGACCGAGATGGCTCGGTCAAAATTTCGGCTGAGATGGAATAATGGTAAAAAAACCCCTAAAATTTTCACATTTTTCCTCATTCTTCCCCTACATTCTTCCTCTCCCCTCATCTCCTTGGAGTAACCCCTCCTCCTTAGCTCATTCTCTTGCATATTTCCAATAATATTTCTTGAAGAAATCATTCCATTTTGGTAAGAAAATCAACATACTCCCTTATTTTAATTATTATGTATTTTTTAACAATCCATATCGAATAAATGATGATGATGATGATATCGAGCTTGGGTGACACTCCACTTGGAATGAGGCTGTCATGCTCATCAATCTCTCTCTAGTCTCCCTTAATTTCAAGCAAACAATAAACCTTTTGATGTCTAAGTGCCTTTTGATTTATTCATCTCACTATCATGTTTCATATTTTAATATTTTATCTTTTTGGTCTTGGATTTCACAACTTATTTGATGATTGAGTTAGTATTAAATAATACTTGATATGTTATCTTTACTTTCTCATATTTTATATTAATAAACTGATCTTGAGCCAAAATAATAGTTGCATTATATAAAATACTGGAGAAGACAGCGAGCCAACGACATAGACATGACTCATGACTTATAATGACCGATATTTTGATTTATTGTTATTACTAAAGGGAAAAAAATATTGTTTTCCAGCATTTTCTAATATTCTGGATTTTTTGGATATTTTGGTGAATTTTTTTGGATTAAAATAAAATTTCACACCGCGATGACCGCAACGGACTGATAACCGCGACCGATATCGATATGATATCGGTTTTTTGCCCCTGCCGATACCGCGATTTTGAACCATGTCTAGGACACTCCTCGAACTCACGATCAGTAGCTGGATGAACTTTACCACCAGCATTACCATTAGTTATCAATACTTTTCCCACTGTCCCGATCTCTACAAACGAGGGCGTGCATACACACATTATATGGACCTAGTGCATCACAACAAATGCTCACCTTTGGTTCTAACCATAGTGACAAGCTCAACTCTAACCTGGTCTTACACTTGAACCTAAACCTGGACATGTGCCTACCCCTAAACCTGGACCTGATTCTAGACCTGCACATGGACCTAGTACTACACCTTCACTTGACACTAGCCTTGCATCTGGACCTGTATTTGCACGCTCAACTGCGCACTCATCCCATGATCACTCGCAATCAAGATCACACTAGGCATCCCAAAGAGTACCCAGATTTTGTTACTACTAGGTACCCTCTACCCCGAGGCCTTGTCGCTACATGCTCAAATGATGTTGAGCCTACTAGTTTTACACAGGCCACTAAAGATCCCAAATTGCAGACCGACATGGAGGAAGAGTTCAATGAGCATATACAAAATGGGACATGGCAGCTAGTTCCTTATCAGCCACACATAAATTTAATTTGATGTGAATGGGTGTTTCGAATCAAGAAGAAGGCAGATGGCTCAATTGATAGGTACAAAGCCAGGTTAGTGGCTAAGGGTTTACATCAGCAGCATGACATCGATTTCAAACAAACTTTTAGACCTGTGATTAAGCCCACAACAATTAGACTTATTTTAAGTCAATTGGGTTTGCAAAACACATTTCTTCATGGCTATCTAAATGAAGAAGTGTATATTGTGCAGCCCACAGGTTTCCAAGATCATCATTTTCCAACCCATGTCTGCAAGTTGAATAAAGCAGTTTATGGCTTAAAAAAGGCACCTCGTGCTTGGTATCATCGATTGAGCTCTTTTCTACTGAGTACGGCTTTGTTAACTCGCGGTCTGATATTCTCAAGCGCTCACAGGGTTCTATTTTACTCATCTTAATTTATGTTGATGATATAATTGTGACTAGAAGTAGTTTGCCTCTTATCACTTCACTTCTTCATCTACTTCGTTCGGAGTTTACTATTAAGGATCTTGGCGCTCCTAAATTTTCTCTTCGTATTGAGATTATTCGAGACCCCACTGGCTTATTACTTTCTCTAAGCATATTTGATCATGACTTATTGCTTAAAAAAATGGATGGGGCTAAACCCATGACCACACCCATGGCTTCAGATACTCAACTCAGTCTGTTTTCCGGAACATCATCCTTTTTCCAAGATGTACTTGTATCACAGTACTATCGGGGCTTTGTAATATGTCATCATCACTTGTTCAGACATTACATTTGTTGTTAACAAGGCGTCTCAGTTTATGCAGTCTCCTATTGAGGGTCATTGGACTGCTGTGAAGAGAATTTTGCATTATCTTAAACATACTATCACCTATGGTCATCTACTGCAACCTGTTACTTGCGTGCAACTTAATGGATTTTCTAATGCTGATTGGGCTGGCTTCCCTGATGATTGCAAGTCTACAAGTGGGTACGTCATCTTTCTTGGGTCCAATTTACACCGTTGGAGTTCTAAAAAGCATGCCACGATGGCTCGGTTCAGCACAGGGGTTGAATATCGTGGTATTGCTCTAGCAACTTGTGAACTGTTATGGGTCCAGTCCTTATTATATGAGCTTGGTTTTTTTTTTCATTCGGTTTCCTGCCATTGTCTGGTGTGACAATATCTGCGCTATTTATCTCTATGCAAATCCAATATCCCACGGTCAAACCAAGCATGTTGAGATTGATGTGCATTTTGTTCATAATCTTGTAACCAAGTGACGTCTTGATGGTCACTATCTTTCTACAGTTGATCAGCTGGCTGACATCTTCACCAAGCTGTTGAGTTTCAAGCGCTTCATAACTTTGGATAACAAGTTCACTGTTGCACAATCACACTTGAGGGGGTGTGTTAAAGAGAAATAGTCAATGATTTATCTTATCACAACCATCTCTCCTAAGATAAACTTCTATAGCTAATTTTGTTTCAACTACTTGTACCTTATCCCTTATATTTTGTAACCTCTTCAACTATTAATAAGAAATACCCACACCGTATTCTGTGTGAGGAAATCATATTTCAAAATACTTGCAACTCTGACTAGCAGCACTAATAAGAATGCTAGCAATGCAGGCACTGTTAAGTTCATGAATTTGCATATTTATGCATCATTTTAGGATGAATTAGGGGTTTTATTTGGTGAATTGCATCATTATTCATTTAATTCCATCATCTCATGCATTTTCACCTAGAAACCTGAACTTTTATATTTTTCATATATTTTCTGCATTAATTTAGAACATTATGCAATTTTTCTTCAAAGAGTCCCAGTTGGAGTAAAACTCTATCCGGATGGGTCCCACTTCAATATGGGCTCTTTTGTGTTTGATGTGTTGAATTAGAATGTGCAGAAAATGAGAATTGCAGGCCTCTGTCACGGTACCACTTTCAAGCATACATAGTCATCCTGGGCCCTACATTGCTAAATTGAAGCTTAAAAAGAAGTAAATTAAATAATTCACCACGTGGACCCCACATACAAGCCATGTGCAAATCAATGAAAGGAGGGGTCCACTCATCATGTCAATTGAAGAGTCCTAACTACAGTAGAAGACTTCTCATAGGGCCCACTGTTCAAGCAGATGAAATGTCCCACATGGCAGGGTCCGCAGTTGTTGCAGACTTGAAACTATTAATGGATAATTCAAAGAGTAAAAGTTTGATTGGAATAAAAGAAGAAGAGTTTGAATCATCCACATCTGATATCCTTTCAAAAATGAAAGTTGTGCAGAGATAGAGTTCATTACAAATCAAATTTTAAAAGTTAATCCCGTTTTTCTCAGGATAACTCATCTTCAAATGACCATAACTTTCAATCCGACCGTCGGATCGATGTAATTTACCTACTGTTGGAAAGCTTATTCAGAGTAGATGTCCGTGGAGCCCAAGATTGTGCAAATCAGAGCTAAATCGACAAAGTTATGGGCCCCGAGATTTTCATATTCATTTTTAGACGGGATTGCACTAAAATCCACACCGTTGATAATCCATTGCTGCATATCCCTTGTGGGACCCCATCTGAAGATTAGCCAAGCCATCCAGAGGTTTCCAGAAGCTTCCATCTCATTCAAATTCAAAAAGGATAAAGAGATATACCTTATCAATGAAGATAAACCAAATTTGCAGAGAAGGTGTCCAGATTCAATGTATCTGTAAGATAACCGGGAATTATAAAAGGAACCAAAAGAAAGCATACGGGAGACTCACCCCCCCTTGGACGTCCACTACATTCTCTCTCTCTCCTCTCTCTCTTCTTTTCCTAATTAATAGAATTAGAGATATTTTTGGGTATTCTGGGGCCCTGTTCCAGAACTAGGTTAGAAGAGTGTGAGAGAAGATTGTAATTGCCATGAAGTTCTCAATGAAAATCACACCTTTTGCAATGGAGGAGTAGATCCCTGGATCAGAGTATCAGATGAAGTTAAGTTTTTCTTATCATTAATCTATGTGATATTTTTGTCTCTTGCGTATTAATTATAATAATAAATCTGCCTTCTGTCATTGACAACCTATGCTATTTAATTTTTTTTTTATTTGAACAATGCTTTAATCATGTATGTTTTCTTAATAGATTATTCTTAGATTGAAATTCTTTGATAATCTATCTTTGATTAATATGTGATATTTAGTTAAGTTCATAATTTCATTAGGTGAAGGGGATTTTTGCCTTAAATAAATTGTGAAAAATTGTGCTCTTTGATAGACAAATTATCCGAATCAGAAACATTGATTTGTTTTTTATTTGAAGGATTTTTGGGACAAATTTATTTTATCAATTGCATAGAATGATGGTGGGACTACTTAATGGATTCATGATATTCTGATCTGCTTTTTATCATATCTTATTTCTGCACTTTAGATCTAGAATTTTCTTAATTTTATTATTGTTTCTTATTATCTCTCTTGTTATTATCATTGATAAAAAAAATCAGATTTTAAATTTTAACTTAGTAGTGCTCCCTGTGGGATCGACCTGTAATTGACACTGTCTCAACAAGACAACTGTGCACTTGCAGTATTAAAGGATTGAATTTAAAATCACATCAGGCACCCCATCAAACTAAAACAGCACGCAGAGAGAAACAAGAATACAAAACAGAGCATTAGGAGCACTGCGGACTATGACCAACTGCACAAACAGATAACATGCTAGAGACTTGAAGCAAACAAACTAATTACAAGTTCCCAGGTCTAGAGCATCTGCAGCAGCCCAACTCAACAGACCAAGAACCTACCCAAAAAGACCACCCAAGCACTGCAATAACCCAAATTGACAACACAAGCACTTGGATAAGAACCATTTCTGCACAGAATCCCAGCCCAACAAATAGCCCAATAAGATCTAACTTTTTTTTTTTTACCAAAATCGACTCAGGTTTTGGTCTTTTACATGTGATCTATTGTCTCACTTGAAAGTATAGGCCGCCACTTCGGCTAATGCTCACCACGTTTTCGCGAAATTGATCCAGCCCACTACATTTTTTTTTTCTTCAAAGGACAACGAAACCTTTATCTTTAAACTTATTTAAATTTACCTAGATAATGAGGATTTTATGAGAAAAATCCTGGAATTCGGGCATTCCTCGTGAAGGATCTCCGCAAATTGTGCAACACTGTAAGTATTTTTATGTTGGCTAATTCATGGGTTGGACAAAACTCTAGGTCAATTGAGTTGTATTTCTAATTTATTTTAGAATGGATTGTCGTTGTGCCGCCGGAAGAGCTGAAGTGAAGAAAAGAAGAAAAAAGAGAATTCTAGGCAAAACCTGCGAGGACTGATCGATCGAAGCCTTTGTGCCATCGATCGGTAGTTTGATGGGCCGCAGTTAATTTGGGTGGTCCGTCCAATCGATCGAATGGCGTAGGCACAGCGGGAAAGTCTGAAGTTGTTGCGAGATTGTGTTTCCTTTTGAGACTCTATTTCTCAATTTGAGTCATACTTGTACACTAAGTTTAAGGCACGAATTTGGGGCTATAAATAGGGTGTTGCGCTCAACCCTAAAGGCGGATGTGCATATTGAAGATTAGACACATCAATTATTTTTCTTATGAATTTGAGGTGAGAATACCCTAAGAGAGATTCTTTGATTCTCTAGGGCTATTGAGATATTGTTTTGAAAGGCTGCTATAGAATGTTGTTCTTGTTTCTACTCTCATGTAGAAGATAATTTATCTTGACTGACAATGTGCGAAGAGATCAAGAAAGGAGAACGGTGCACGGTGGAAGTCGTGGTAGTGGAAGTTGTGCAAGAACAACTACAGTCCTTAGGTCGAGGTACAAACTAAGGAAAATGAGCTGTGAGTATATATTGTAACTATTTGTGAGTACTTATTGATTTCTGGTTCGTGGTTTTTCTCCCTGGATAAGGTTTCCACGTTAAATATTGTGTTTGCCTTCTTGTAGTGTGTGATTAGTAGATTGCTAGTTCTATATTGTTTATTTGGTTATGTCCGCTGCTTGTTGATCTGTTAAATTAGAACTAGTATCAGTTCTGGTAAACCCCAGAACTTTCAAGCACAAACGGGGTCCGCCAGGCCTTGTTTCATTTTTTTTACAACTTTGAGAGGAGCGACGCTAGCAATATTACTCATGAATGCATCTCTTAATGTCTTCTTCTTCCTCTCCTCCTCCTCTTTAGAGTCTTAGCGAGTTGGGTTTGGCGTATGGATCACACGTGCGGAGTCTCGTGTGAGCCCGAGTTCGTTTTGGTACAGTAGGGGGTGGTTTGTAATTTTGGGAAGTGTTCAGGGGTTTTTCTGAAATTATAAGTTTTTATGAGTTTGGGTGCATCGGGTAGGTCTCGACATTTCACGAACTTTAGTCTTTTATCACGGTTCGATCCGACGCGTCAAAGAGGCCCGAATGTCCACATTAGTGAAACCATGGACTTAAATGCAAGTAACCCGCAAATCTAACCTAGTATAACCCATCCCTCACCCATCTCATTTCCCTCTTTCACTTCAACGCTCCTCACTGCGTCCTCACAGCCTCCTCACTGCCGCCTCACCGTTTCCGGCCACCGGAGCTCCGTACTCACTGGCCAAGCTCATCTTCTTCTTCCCCAAGCCTCCAAGAACCCAACTATTCCATTTTCTAAGCTCTTCATCAACAACCCACTTCAAGGTAAGCTCTAAAAGCTTGTAGACTACCTCTTCTTCTTCCTCTTTAGCTAGTAATGGATTAGGGAGACTCACTACCACCCTTGGTATGCATTTGTAGGTTTTATTTGGGATTGAGAGTCTTCTTCCCCAAGTTTGAGCTTTGAGTGGATTTTCCCCATTTTTCTTCTTGAAATTTGATCAAGCTCTGCATCTAAGGCAAGTAGATATTTATATATATATATAGATTGTGTGGATATGTTTGTTCTTCATTCAATTAATGATTGATGATGTCTAGTTGACTCCTTGCTCATTTTAGTTGTTTTGATGAAAACATGATAATAGGCTTGATTTGAATGAAATGGATTGTTTTGTTTAGAATGGACTTGATGAGAGGGGGTATGGATGTTTGTGGAGAGGGCAAGGCCCTATTTTTCCTTGTTTGTAGGTGTGAATGAAGGAAAGGAGTGAAACTCCTCATTTATGAACCATCTCAGAATTCTGGGGTTGGTCGGTTAACCGAACGTTGGTGTCGGTTAACCGAACTGGAGCAGTCGGCTAACCGAACCTGGGTGTCGGTTGACCGAACTGCAGTTCGGTGACCCTTTGTGACATGTTTGTCCCAATTCCAGAACATGACATTTTTATGAAGGTGGAGTTGGACTGTCGGTCAGCGTGTCAGTCAGCCTATCGGCTGACCGAACTGCACTTCGGTTACCTGTCGATTCCGATTCCAGAGAGCTTCTTTTCTGGGTGTTTTGTGTAGTCGGTCGCTATGTCGGTCGACCCTCGGTTAATCGAACCTGTCGGTTGATCGAACCCTACTGTGGGTTGACCGAATTTCCCCCTTTTTGATAGGGTTTGTCCTTTGGTCTATGGACTTAGGTGGAGCTTTTATTACCCTTTTGGACTCATTTGACTATGTACGAGGAACGTTTTGAGCAGATGATTCTCCGCAGTTATCCTTGTATTCTCGGGTTTCAACTTCACTTAATCTTGAACGGTACGGGACAACGGAATACCCTCTTAATATCTATACAAGAAGACTGTTTATTCGGGTATCGCGTACCTTATTCCTTTCGTTGACTAAGTATGATTGTACAAGAATTCAGGAATAACATTTGACTTAAGTTTGGATTGTTTATCGCTTCTGATTCTGTATCGTACTGTCTGGTACTATCTACATGTAATGTCCATGTTCTTTAGCTTCGTTTACTTTGCTTTATATTGGGATTACATGAAGAACTTAGATAATAAACTTAAGATCCCCTTTGATGTTCCGTTTATTCTGAAATCTGTATCAAGTGTTGAGACTAGGCGGCTTTGATTGTAAGGCTTGAAGAGAACTACTATTGAAGTCTGAAATCTGTTGTTAGTCTGTTCTGATTAGAAGAAAGTAGTTTCTCTATTGTTTACTGAATCTTGTTCGCACAAGAAAAGCCAAGTCCTTCACTGAAGTCTGTTTAGGATTCTGTCTATCGGGCACCACTCAGCTGTTAACGTCCAACACAGCTGGGGCACCACTTGTGTGAGCGCTTTGAATTCTAGACCTTCTACGGATCGAGTTGGTGTAATGGACACCGCTTGATGCCAATGGGGTATCGTTCTGAACACTCTGATTGAAGGGGTATGATCCCAAACTATATATATCTCCACCACAGCTCAATTGGAGTAGGGAGGGTAATGACACTATCCTGTGGTAAATTAGCACATGTGGACTGCCTATTTTGTTAGTTGGTTATTGATTCAAATGCTATGCATTTCCGGTAAATCTGATTACTCGTTTACTCTATTTTAGTACTGCATATCTATGACGTTTTATATATCTATCCGCTTGCCGACCGTCGTGTCTGATGATGCTACTCTTTGTGCATAGGTACCGAGCCCTTCTACCTCGATGAGGAAGCGACGGAGGAAGTTCATGCAGATCAGCCTGATGACTCCTTAGACTACAGTACGGACAGCATTATCTAGCTGTATCGACCCCGTATACGAGTGCCATCATGTTATATCTGATTAGCTTCATCTTTTTGGTTTCTTTTGTTCTCCATTTTGTTTAGGCCCAGTTTTTTGTGTGTCCTTCGTTTTGTAACTAATACTTTTGTTAACTGTCTTCAACTTGAACCTTATTTAATGTTTTAGTCTTGCTCTTAACTATAATGTTTAAGATACCTCTTGTTATTATGAAGCTTCAGCTAATTGTTGTTGTATTTGAAAAAATGTTTATCCCTCACAGCGGTTTTCGATCCAGTTGGGACATGATTGGGGCCAAGTTGTATTTAATTAATATTGAGAAAATTTTTAATTAGCCCTAATCTCATGCATAACCTCAGTTTCACTTTTGGGGGCGTGACAACCCCCTTTCAGTTGGAGAGAGAGCGAAAGGGAAATTAAAGTGTGAATAGCGAACTTGGCAACTTGAAAGACTCAGTGACAATTTCTCCATATGGTGGTGGATCCCTCCAGTTGGAGAGAGAGAGAGGGCAATTAAAGTGTGAATAGAGAACTTGGCAACTTGAAAGACTTGGTGACAATTTCTCCATATAGTGATGGATCCCTTCAGTTGGAGGGAGAGAGAGAGAGCGCGTGTGCGAAAGGGCAATTATAAAGTCCAGCTAAATGGAGAAAAGACCGATTGATTGACTTGGGGATCTCTAGAAAATGAACCAACTCTCGATCAAAATAAATAAATAATGTACTAACTTAAACAAGATGACTTGACCGAACAAACTAGACGTCGTTTTCTTGTTATAAAAGTAATAAACCAGAGTTCGATGATGCTGTTCGAGGAGTGGAAATATAAAAGAATAGGAGAATCGTACATCCGGGAGGTTTTATGAATGGAAAACATAAAAGTTAAATAGTTGAATCATTTCATTAAATGGTACTTATCAGGTTTATATCATCTCAATAAAATGAAAATGGGCGGTTGACTTTTCTCTACTAATTGGAAAAAAGAAAAATGACCACAGAAGCAAAGAACCATGATCTTTCACCGTAATAAGCCTTGTAGTATATCGACAGTATGTCTTACTTTTCAATGCGATGTTTATTTTCAAGTATATTGACCCCGCGAAGCAAAATTTGTGTTCTTTTACATATTTTTCCGTTTGTTTTACATTATGATCAATTTGGGAAGCATTTCTCTTATGGGAATGTTTGCATGCATGCCAATATCCTCATTCAGTCATTAAAGAGGTGTGGGTCCCCATTAAAAGGATGGGACCCCTAAATTCTAAGGATGTTAACCTTTAGATGAAAATATCGGTATGTAGATATTTCTACATGAAAAAAATTCCCCATTCAATTTGATAGTAAGCTCAACTCTAATTAGAGTGTTACTTGCCATAAACAATGCTGGTAATAAGCAGAGATTTCCTTTCTTTTCTTTACTCATGCACTTATGCCAACAATGGTATATCCCTTTCTAGGTTTTATTTTGGTAAATACTCCCTTTCCAATTGAGCTAGACATATGGGGCTAGGTTTTATATTTATTAGAGTCCTAGCTATTAAGTATATAGTTTCTTCTCTCCCTTCCCTTTATTTTTTTTTTTTCTAAAGTATCGATGTTAGATTGTATGGTCTTAATCCAGTAGATGATGTAATAAATTGACTTATATCAATATAATCATGCTTTCCTTTCATGAGATGAATGGTATTTTATTTACTTAGTTGCACATAACCAATACGAATGACATGATGGTTCATGAGATGAATCGGAGTCCATAATTATATTAGATGTAATACATGTGTGTGGATGAGATCCACATACAGGAGACATATGTCACAAATCTTATACTTAAATTTGATTAACAACCGGTGATGAGATTGGGCATCTCATCTGATAAGGTTGCAGTATTATGATCACTATGAGATAGTGTGATCTGTCTCGATCAGCGGAGTGTAAAACTCTAGATCATCATATTGGTACATTGGATGTATTGAACGACCATGATAAGCACCTTATGAAATACTGTCTTTACTTTAAGATCTACTCTCATAATTCCCTAGTAATAATCTCTTAATGCTGAGACATTGATGAACTCAAGTTTCTATCTATTCATTTGCTTTGAGTCACCAATGAGTGAGGCTAACTGTAAGTCAACACCTCGGTGTCTTCGGTATGTGGTAGTAGGACTGTGGGAACATTTAATGGTCAAGATAGAATCTATCTCTATTATCCCCTTGTGCCACTTAATGGATCTATCATTAGTAAGTGCACACTCATCTCAATTAAGAGTTAATTGGATGGTACTGATGATTGCTGTGATTGATTGGGTCTCAAGGATAATAAGATATGGATCTAAATTGGTGAGACATGTTTAATCCAATTGATCCATAGATGTTTAGTATAATTGATCCATGGATATTAATAGAAGGGCCTACTTGTGGTGACAGGAAAGTTTAGGGTATTCTTGTAATTTATTCGTAAGACTGGGGTTCCATTGCATTTATATAGTGGAGTTGTTTGCAATTAACTGTGGGCCCGGATTGCACATGAGATGCGGGGTCACGGTGTCCCAGTTGAAGCCAGCTTTCTATGGAATCCCTAGTGGTCCCCACGCTCGCCCAAGATTAGATCATATCTAATTCTACTTGATCTCAAAAGGAAAAGAATTAGAAAGTTACTATTTCTATTTGAAGTGAGACTTCTAATAGTGGTAATGGTAAGAAAAGAAGGTTACTAATTCTTATCGAAGTTGGACTTCTATTATTAATTAGTAAGAAGAGATGGCTTAGAGCTATAAATAGGGAAGCAGCCCTTTTGGACGTCCATGCTTGGTATTCACGCCCATAGTGTGCAAGAGTTGCACTCTTGCACACGCCTATCTCTTTCCTCTCTCTTCTAGTTTCTCTTCCGGTTTCCCCTAGAGCTTCTAGTTGGTTTTCTCTTGGAGATCCCACCATCTTCCTTGAGAAAAGAGATTTGATATGGGTCATAGCGTGGAAGATAATTGGGTTTTGGAGATTCTAATTTGATTTGTAGAAAAGTTCTTCATCAAAGAAAGAGATAAACTTCTCCATTAGAGCACAACCGAGCTCCTAAGGTATAATCTACTTCCTTATTTGTTGTGGATTTCGTGACTGTTTATTAGGTGTTGTTTCTATCTTCTAGATAGAGTTTATTACTGTACATGATAATGAGAAAGAGGCCATGGATCCTGAATTGGGTTTTAAAGCCTTATGGATACTTGATCCCTGCGTTAAGCGGGTCAAAAGTTTTGTAAATCTATCCACGAGGCCCACCTATTTTCAACACTCTATTAAGCATGTGGTTAGTTAAAGGATTTCTTGAGAAATCTAATGACTCTCGAAAAAAGAAAAAATTAGCACTAGAGCAAAAGACATGGAAGTTTGTGACAAGGACAACATTAACTACAGCAATATCCTTTTTGGATCAGCTCATGAAATTTTTTTAAGGCTGGTCATTCAGATCCCCAAATGGAAATCTAATATCTCAAAATAATTGTACCTCTTTCTGGGTATTGGTCGAGTTTCACTTCAATATGGGACTGCACTGGGATCGATCGCTATAATTTGTTCATTTTTTAAAGTGATCAATCTAACGACCGCTAGAACTCCTACTTAAATGAAGTTTGATGAAGAACTAGCGAGGGAAACTTATTTTTGAATGGTTTAGAATCTCCATAATTGGGCCCAAGAGGCTCATTTTTGAATGGTTTAGAATCTCCATAGTTGGGCCCCAATGATGAGCCTCGTCATCGACTTTTGAGTATGAATACGAGAGGACCTAGATTCCATTAAATAATGTTGGCATGTCAAACGCTGCACAGCCCGCCCCAATTGAGGCCCGTCCGTGCCACGGGCCGAGCTGCCACGGCCTGCTCCATCTGGCGGGCTGGCCCGACCCGGCCCACCAGGAAAATGGCCTGGCACGGCACGACCCACCGTGGGCTGGGCTGGAGCGGGCTGGGCCGTGCCGTGCCTTCATGCCCGGAGTGCCCCTTTTTTTCTCATTTTTTTAAGTATTAAAATAAAAAATTAGAACACAAGCACGGAATGAAAAACTTATATATTTACAAATAACAATGAAGAAAAAAAATAAAAAATCAGATGTAAGGTTTTTTTGAAGTGAGGATTGGGTTAAGTATCTTGTAGAAGTGTAGTTTAAACTAATAATATGTTGTTAAGTAGAGTTCATGTTGCCTATGGAATTCTGGTCAGGTTGGGTTGTATCAAGTTGCTTTCAATCGGATTTGGATTCGGATTGCCCCTTCTAGAAAATGCGTTTGTGTTGGGGTTGGCCAAAAACCCAGAACAACTAGCCTAGTTGCATCCCTGAAAAAGGATTGAAAATTGGATATTACTAGTAACCACGAAAGCTCCGCTCACCAAATCCTTTATATTTTATGTACACAATGAATTTATAGATGTTGGACTTTTTTTCCTGACGACTATAAATGTTGGACTTGGTCATGGTTATTGGTAACTTAAACAATGGCCCCAAGAGTTTTCTATCATTATCTGGGCATTTCCTTATAGGGGGTGGTTGTGATCTAGGAAAACCATACCGTCAAAGTGTGAAAACCGGAAATATTTGATCAATTCTTCAAACCCAGGAAGAAAATAACAAAACAACCACAATTGGAAGGATAAGGAAGTGGCGTGGGTAAATAAATTGCGTGTCATGAGGAGACCAGACCCTCGTATGATAGGAAGTGATGAGATCAAAGTGGCTTTAAATGATGGGAGGTAAAATGGACTTTTTAAAAAAATATGGCCGTTGGGCGGGCCTGGCGAGCCTGGCCTAGCGGGCCGACCGTTCGGGGGCAGGCGGGCCGCTGGGTGCAGCCCACCATTCTGGCAGGCCTGACGGGCAGGGCCAAACAGGCCAACAGGACGATGGTCCTCGGCCCAACACGGCCCGGCCCATTTGACATCCCTAAAATAACGTGACTAAAAGTCAAAAAGTAAAAAAAAAAATGGTTGGAGATTTAAATGAAATTTCAGCCAATCTCTTTCAAATTCTCATTATAAATAGACTTGAAGATTGCCTCTCAGGACCTGTTTGGATAAGCAAAAAATAAAGTAGAGTGAAGTTAAATTGGCCCTAACAGTCTAAAATTTCAACTCTAACCCGTTTGGATGAGCCTGGCCCCATAGATGAAGTAATGTTGTGAGTCACATGTAGTCCACTTCACTTCAACTTTAAATACTTCCATTTTATTGAGTAAAAGTGGATTCTACTCTAAACGTTAACTTCAAAATAAATATCCAAATGGAGTGAAGTGAAGTACTTTACTTTAATTTCAACCTACTTCTCTTCACTCCACTCTACATGTGAAATCCATTTCATTTTATTTCACTCCTCATTTATCCAAACTGACCCGCTTCAACCACAATCGTTAGAATTCAATAAATTCGGTACATGTTTTCTATCTTCAACTGTCTTTCTGTACCAGAGAAGTGATCCATCGCTGAAAGGTGTCCATGCAAGTGCAAAGAAAGGATTCTGCACTTTACATATTTTCACATTCTTAGTAAGCGGGAAAGGAATCCTAAGGAACAGTGGCAGTATACGTGACATGGTTCTATCTGCCACATCAAAAAATGTGCAAGTGAAGCTTTTCATTTTCCTTCTTTTATCCCTTGCTTGCGTTTATATTCATTTAACATTGGGAAATGATCCGGTGAGAACTGTTATCACCAAATCTGTGACAAGTCTGATCTGGACCATCCGATCGCGAGGCATATCCGACGGTCCTCGTCATTGAGATATAGAGCTCCCCTTTTGGAAAAAGCCCTCCAAAATCACACGTCTCCCGCTTCCTACTTTTCATTCCGACGTGGCTCCATCTTTCTCTTCTTTTTTTTCTTCGACGAAAAGGGAGAAACACAGTAGGTCCAAAGACACTGATTCTTCCTCTTCTCCTTTCTTCTTCAATGAAAGGGCGAAAACATAGGAGGTCCGACGACGCTCCATCTTCCTCTTCTCCTTTCTTCTTCGACGAAAAGGTAGGAAACGCAGCTATCTCATCGCTCTTTCCCCTCTTCTCCGGCGGTCTTCCACGGTCGTCTTCTCCACCTCTAATCTTAGTGTCATGACATATGGCTAGCAGCGACGTCCATCCCCTTAGAGGTCATGACCCTCTCGCAGCAGTCATTCGCCTATGAGTTTCTTGGATCAGGGCCATCTACTGCCTCCATCCCAATCAAAGTTTTGCAGGTAATTTATTTTCTTACTCAATGAAATCGATCTTTTTTCAAACATTGAGTAGCTCTATTTAGTCAACCCCAAAGCTCTGCTTCCTTGCTTTGTTGTTACTCAACCCCACTGCTGCGTAGTTTGAAATTAAACATAAACTTAATGTCAAGCAATAATTAATGAGAAGCTATTATTGGGGAAGGGGCTTCCTGATTGTGTGAGATGATAGCATATACATCTGAATGACACATTTCCAGGGCTTAAAGGATAGAGTGATTGATGCCTTGTTTTATCCTCTTATGATGACTGTAAGCATAAAACTATTCAGGTAACAAATAGGTATAGTGTGACCCTAATTTCAATTGCCTGTGCTCATCGACCTATAAAGTACTATACATTCTCTGTTCTGAATGCTTATTTCACATATATATTTACTGTGTTTTTGCAACTGGTAGTGGTCCATCAACATACATTTATCATATGAATATTATATGTTCACCTCTTATATTAATAACATTTTAAATCTCTATTTTGCAGGTTTCAAATGAAGAGGTGCTTCAGAGGGTTTTGTTGCTACACCTGATAGTGGTTGACATGGGGTTAAAATGTTGTTCTTTGATGTTGGACATGGTTGTTTTGGGATGTTCGTAGTTTAGGCTAGGTGGCTCTGATTATTGATAATAAAATGTTGTTTTTGCAACTGGTAGTTGGAATTTTGTAGTTCAATAGTTTGTATATTATTCTGCTACACTGCTGCCCAGACCAGTCAAGAAAAAGAATGGATGATTCAGTAGATGTTTTTTTGGTATTTTTGGTACCATGGTACTAGTGTTTCTCTATTAAGTATTTTTGGTGACTTCTATTCAATGTTAAGGGTTTGGTGGAAAAAGATTAATTGTTGGTGGAATTATTGAAGTCTCAATTATGTATTTTTGGTGACTTCTCAGCATCTCTTCATTTTGCTTCCATTGCATTGATGACTCTGGCAAAATTGTGGCAATGCAACTTTTGTTTATTTATTTGGTAAGAATATTGTGCATGATGATCTTCGGTGTATTTTCCACTGCAACTAATTTCATGCACTTTGTCCACATCATGGCATTGAACCTTATGAGGAGTGGGGTTGACTCACAGTATACTTGAGCCTGGACTTTGTGCATTGTCCTCATATCTGGTCACCCAGACTATTTAAGTGGTCGGTCTAATGGTGGATGGTTTATGCCACAAGAATATTAGGAGTTAAGAGAAACCTATCTAGTCAACTGGCAGAAGGATGAATGGAGGTAAGGACCCACATTCAACAGAAAAATGGCGAACTGTTGTACAGATGGATCCTCTCAATCTTGATCAATTTCCAAGCATGGATTCAATTAGAACACTGAGCTGGGTCATCTAACTATGGACTACTTGTACAAGGGTACAAACTCTAGGTCAGGGTAGTATGATTTCGGAGATGTTAGTAGCCCAAGAGTGGCCCAAGAGCAAAAGAGCACTTTAACAAACATCATCCAAACCTATAACAATCTCCACACTTCACAAAAAAACAATCAGCACTATTTCCATTCAATCACACAATCCAAAACAGACGAGCTTTGTAATCTCATTACACTAGTTCAAACTCAAGGAGCACTTGAATTACGCTTGCTGCCATATGTATTGTTCACTAAATTATCAACATGTATATATTGATACATATCTCATAAAGCTAAAAGTAGAAGCTCGCAACTCATCATCAAACCCATCATCATCCATGTCATCAACATCATAGTCGTCATATGAACTTGACATTTGACGGATTTCTACGCCTTGGCGGGCAGCTTCTGGTCCTTGAATTGAGGCAGCTTCATATTTCAACCCTTTAATCTTCTGTAGCAGGAGATGCTGTTGTTCCTGAGCCTTTTGATCTTTTCCACCCTTTTGAGGTTTTCCACTTTCGGGACCTTCTCCGTCGTCAATTTGCAGGGCTTGGAATTGCTTGTTGAGTTGAGAATTCCCACCTTTTGAGGGTCATAACTTTGCATGTTTGCCTTTTGTCTGAAGCTTTTTTTATGGGAGTAATTGGATCTACATTCCCTGAAACTGTCTCCTTCCCCTGTTCTGCATCTATGTTGACAAAATACACCCCTAAAAACCCAACAAAAAATTTCCATTGGAGAATGTTTTGTTAAAAAAAAATTAAGTCCAAAAAATTCAAAAGAAGAAAACCCATGACAAATGAGAATAGACAGCAAGAAGGAAAAAAAAGTACCTTCAATCTTCTAAAGTAGTTTCTTCACCTTCTGCTTACATCCACCATAGTGTATGTAAACTTTAAGAAACATGTCTGCCAGTGAAAGGCACCCAAGAAAAGAAAAGGAGAAAGCTTGCTATAGAGGGCAATTTTGTAACTAAAACAAGAAAAATAAATAAAGAGAAACAAAGCCATTCAACATCTTGAGCTGGGAAGAAGGCAAAGAAGAGAGGTACCTGAATCTTCACAACCTTGATGTCTGCTTCTTTACTCATTGCTAACACTAACACCCCAAAAGAGAAGTCCTAGAAACGTAACAACAGAGAGAGAAGGAGAATAGGAGAAGCAAGATAGACCAAAGAGAGCTCAAACAAGAATAGGAGAACCCAAAACTCGTGGCGGAGCAAATCTGGGCAGATCTGATGTGCGTAGGATCAGGATCACGGCAGAGCAGATTTGAGGGGGAAGAAGAGGACCGTCAAAGAAGAAAGGAGAGGAGGAAGATGGAGCAGATTTGAGGCGGAGAAGACAACCGGTGGAGAATAGGAAGAGCGATTCGAGCACTGGTTACATTTTCCCCCTTTTTGTCGAGAAGGGGAAGATGAGGCATCCAACCTGTGAAAAGAAGGAAGCGGGAGACGTGATTTTAGAGGGCTTTTTCCAAAAGGGTAACCCTATATGTCAATCACGAGGACCGTCGGATCTGCCTCACGATCCGACGGTCCAGATCAGACTTCTCAAAGATCTAGTGAGAACTGTTCTCACCTAATCATTTTCCTTTAACATTTTAGTTCCACCGTTGTAGGTATTAGATGGAAGGGAAAAACAATATTGGTTTGGCCATTGGAATTGATCTTTGTAAGATTTATTCATGTGCTGCTGTATGGAGAAATGAAAGGATTGAGATCATACCGAACGATCAAAGCAACCGAGTCACACCATCGTGTGTGGCCTTTACTGAGGAAGCGCGTTTAATTGGAGATGCTGCAATAAATCAGGCTTCTTTCAATTCAATCAACACCATCTTTGGTGAGTTTCCAAGATCTCAAGCTTCTTCCTTTAGGTTTCAAGACCTGCCTCAATTGATTTCTACTTGTAGTCTTATAGCATATGCTCTCCTTTAAAATGTTTGTTCAGATCCGCCTTTTTGGACATGTTTATGTGTGTCAATGGAAATCCAGTTTTGCTGATTTTTATCTCTTCCATAAAAAAAATGAAAATTCGACCCGCTCTTGGGAAAAGCTTTTTTATTTAATCTCGATCAATTTTGTTAATTCTTGTTTTTTGCTTTTGGAAAACCGCTTACAGTACCAAGCATAGATTTTATTGTAGCATAGATTTTACTGTAACACGAAAAAGTGTTTCACAATCAACACTTTTTCCATGGAAAACAGGCCGCACAAACGAGCCCGTCTTTAGATTTGTATTAAAATTATTGCAAACACATATTCTTTTAGCTTATTGCCCCATAATATTGCCCCATATTGTTAGGAATGTCTTATCAGATGCTATCAAGATATATCTATTTATGGTCTGGTTTGTTTTCATGTCAATATCATGCTTGACCACAAAAAACGATAGTTAGAAGAGAGGGGTTTCAAATATGGTACCCCTGTAAGAGAACACATCCATTATTACTTAATCAACATTCCACTACACCAAAAACGGGAATTTGGAACGGTTTGGGAACAGTTTAACGGATTAGGAACGGACGGATTAGGAACGGTAATCCGTTCCAATTTCCTGTTTTCTGTTCCTAATCCGTTAATCCGTTTCAAAAATAGGAAATTGGAATGTTTTGGGAACGGTTTAACAGATTAGGAACGGGCGGATTAGGAACGGTAATCCGTTCCAATTTTTCGTTTTTGGTGTAGTGTTCAATTGGTTGTTATGATGATACTTCAAATAATATATCAAGCTTGTTGTTGCTCTTTTAGTTTTTCTCTGTTGTACTTTTTTTCTCATGGTCCTTTAATTTCTTGTTGTACCTTTATATTCAAATTATTTATACAATTTTTTAATATTTTAATTTACAGTCATAAATTCATCTATTTTTTTAATGAAATTATCTGAAATTATTTTAGTAAAATAAAATTTTGGAAACTATCTTGCTAATATATGTAGAATAATATTTGCATCACTGATATTAAATTCAAAAGACATGCTTACAAAATGTTAAATTCTTAGAAGTCTTTATTTTTAATTGATTTTTTTTACTCTAGTAAATACTCAGATTCAACCACCCCCCCCCCCCCCCCCCCCCCCCCCCCCCCCAAAAAAAAAAAAAAAAAAAAACAAAAGAAAGTCCATCACAATTGGCGCTACAACCAGGAATTGGTGCCCCTGAGAGATCTTTGACATGCTTTGTTTGAGTAGGAGTAGAATGTTGGAAAAATGGATAGAGCCACATTGTTTTAGGACAAGTTTGAGCCAAAATAAAAGTGGGCCCCACTTTTACTTTTAGGTGGGACTATATGGGAATGTGATCTACTCTATGAGTAGATTAAGGACTTGTATTGGGTTACTTTAATCCACGAAGGAGTGAATGACAAATTGACTCCTAACATAACTACTTGAGCATGGTAACGCGTGGAAACACAAGTACGTGAAAACTTGTATCTCACATTGCTTGGGCTCCATTTTTTGGAAGTTAGCCTTTTTTTCTGCCCACTTTGGGGCTCGGAGCTACTTCTCTAGTCCTATTCCTAGTTGGTTTTTGTTTCCTTTTTGTTGGGCTTAATTTGACTAATCTCCCTCCTGTTCAGGGGAGTCCTGCCTCATTTTTTTGCTTTCTTTTCTATGGTGTATTTTTTCTTTCTCTTTTTCCTAAGGGCTCCTGCCCTTGCTTTCTCTTAATACTAATTTACCAATTAGCAAAAAAAAAAAAAAAAAAAAAACATTTGCTTGGGAACAAGACTTTCTTTGGACATATATATATATATAGGGGAACATTCATGTGCATCTTTCTCTCACCATAGGGTGAGGGCACTTTCCCTTTTTGCACATGAAACCCCCTTTTGTATTTCACCAAATGTACTTGAAATCCCCCTTTTATACTTGAAATTTCCTATTTATGGAAGCATCCCTCACCCTATGGTGAGGGATAGATGCACTTGAATATTTCCCATATATATATGATTACATTGGTAGTAAAGGTTGGGATGCAAGGGGCACCTTACATTTGTGGAGGAGGGAGGACCTAGACCAAGGTGGGGTCACCACCACGCGGGCCCCGGGCCGGGCCACTGTCCCTAGGCCACACACGCGAGTTGGGCCGGGCTCGACCCATCTCACTTTTTTTTTTTTTTTGGAGAAATTTCATTTGATAAAATTTCTTTTCCAAAATGGGGTGTGTTTGAAACTAGAAGGGCGTGTGTCCGGAATTGGAAGGGTGTGTGTCCAAAGGGGTTCAGTGTCTGTTTACCCAAACAATCACTGTGTGCAGAACCAATGCAAGCCCTACATGAACCGTCTTGAAGCAACCTATTTAAAGCTATTCAACCATGTGTTTTCTGCATTCGGTTTTTAAGCATCCGTGAATCATCTGTCGGAGTCGGAGTCAAGAGAGAGTTTGTCACAAGTTTGGTTCATCGATCATACAGTCAGTAGTGCTGCAACTGTGTGAAGAGATCATTGTATCCTGTTAGACAAATGCCACAGAAGCTTATAAGCACCACTGGGGGGCGGGGGGGGCGTGAAATTTATCTTAAGAACATAGTTTAATACACTAGCCTTGATCACCTCAGTTCTGCAGTTTTCCAAATTACACGGTCTCATCATTTGTTCTCTGTTTTCTACCTACAAACTGTAAGAGGAATTTTCTTTCAGATTTGTCGTTTTGTGTTGCTTTTAACTTCTGCTTAGATTTACAGTTTTGGAGTATTGAGATTAAAACTACTACTAATTACTCCGGCTAACATAGAAAACAAGGTCGGTCCATCCCACCTAATGAAAATCCGAGCCCACTCAAAAGGTATGCCTACCCAATATATGTGATATTCTCAAATTTTATTCCAAGATGAGTCGGTCCCCACCACAAGATTGAGCATGTGATTAACAATACAATTAATACAATCTTATGCCATATTCTTCGTATTCATTAATCACGTATCAATGACATGCTAAATTTTAAATGTGACCGGCTCGTTCTAGTCGGGTATATGCCAAACATGGCATACACATTTTGAGCGGCTTTCATTTGGTGAGCCCCAATGTGGGTTCCACTCCTACCACCAATGGGAAGTGTGCCAGATCACTCTGGGGATCCGGATTGCACATCTAACGCCATAAAATGGACTGTAAGTATATAAAGGAGGAGATTCCATCTCACTGGTCCATACGATGGACTCACATGAGTGTGTGGCTATGTAAATGTAACCGGTTCTTGTTGGATTTCTCTATTCCAAAAGGATTCATAAAGAACTATCACTGAGTACCCTTGTTCCTATGGATCATTACTTCGACCCAATGTGTGATTGGGGCCAATCTAGCATTAATTAACATAGTGGTCAAGCCTCTTTGAAATTTCATTTTGATAATCTTTTAAATTAATTATAATTATTATTACCTGTCTTTCTAAGAAAAATTGGAATCCATGTTTCAATGCTGTTGCAGATGCTAAGCGGTTGATTGGTAACAAGATTTAGTGATGAAGCTGTACAAAATGACATGAAGCATTGGCCGTTCAAGGTTATTGCTACTCCTGAGGACAAGCCCATATTCCTTGTAGAGTACAAGGGTGAGGAAAAGCACTTTAGGCCAGAAGAGATCTCCTCCATGGTCCTCACCAAGATGCATGAAATAGCTGAAGATTACCTTGGCTCCGTAGTAAAGAATGCAGTCATCACAGTTCCCGCCTATTTCAACAACTCGCAACGCCAGGCCACCAAAGATGCTGGCCTCATTGCCGGCCTCAATGTGATAGGAATCGTCACCGAGCCCACAGCTGCAGCCATTGCCTATGGTCTAGACAACAAGGTGGGTAGCAATGGTATGAAGAAGAATGTCCTCATATTTGACCTTGGAGGTGGAACTTCTGATGTCTCCATCCTCACCATTGAAGAGGAAAACTTCGAGGTGAAGGCCATAACGGGCGACACTCACTTAGGAGGGGAGGACTTTAACAATCGCATGGTAGACCACTTCATTCAAGACTTCAAGAGGAAGCACAAACTTGACGTTAGTGACAATCCAAAAGCCATTCGAAGGTTAAACACTGCATGTGAGAAAGCAAAGAGGGCCTTATCGTCAATGATGCAAACCACTATTGATATTGACAGCTTGTACAAGGGAAATGACTTCTCTTGTACTGTCACGCGAGCTAAGTTTGAGGAAGTGAACATGGATCTCTTCAGAAAATGCATGGACCTGGTCGATAAATGCCTGAGGGATGCTTCAATGGACAAGGACTGCATCGACGATGTTGTCCTTGTTGGAGGGTCTACGAGGATTCCCAAGGTTCAACAGCTACTTAAAGACTTCTTCAATGGTAAAGAGCTCTGCAAGAGCATAAACCCTGATGAGGCCGTCGCCTATGGTGCTGCAGTTCAAGCTTCCAAACTGAGTGGTATTGGGAATCAGAAGGTGAAGGATCTTGTGCTAGAGGACGTCAACCCTCTTTCACTGGGAATAGAGCTAGAAGGAGGACTGATGTACGTTGTGATTCCAAGGAACACACCCATTCCCACCAAGAAAAAGTGCATTCGCTTTACTACTGCAGACAACCAAACTAGTTGTTTGTTTGTTGTCTACCAGGGGCAAAGGCCAAGAGCAGCGGACAACCATCTGTTAGGAGCATTTAGGCATTCTGGCATTCCTCCGGGACCTGCAGGTATTCCTTTAATAATTACCTTCGAAATCGACGTCGATGGTATCCTAACAGTCTCTACTGAGGTTTCGACAACTGGCCAAAAGAACGGGATCACCATTACCAGTGATCAATATGGCCTAAGCAAGCAAGAAATTGACAAGATGTTGCAGGATTCGGAGAAGTACAAGTTGGAGGATCAAGAGTACAAAAGGAAGGTAGAAGGTAAGAGTCACTTGGAGATGTTGCTCTATAAACTGAAGAACGCCGTTCAAGATGGAAATGTAGCATTTAAGCTAGCCCCTGCCGACAGGACTAGGGTTGAAAATGCAATCCAAGAGACTATAGATTGGTTGCAGACAAGTAAAACGCTGCAGTATGAGTTTGATGATGATGAGCTATTACAACATGTTGCCATTCTAAATGATGCACTCGGAACAGTTAATAACGCTCCAAGAAGTGGAAACACAGGCGCATCTAATGAGAATTACCCCCATTCGGATCCAGAGGACTCTGAGCCGAAAAATCCACGACATCGAAGGGGCAACTTTGGGAAGAATCATGGAAAGCCCTCTCTTTCTCGGATGCTCGGAATTGCTGCTGCTCATTTGGTTGAGTTTCTTCTCAAAGTCGCTGGTATAAGTATTGATCTCTCTTTCCTCCTGGATCTGTTAAATTTGTATTCGCAATTTGTTTGAAGGCCACTCAGCTGTCTCAGAATACTTATTACGAGAGCCCGTGCCCTTCGATAGCTGGGCCTATCAGGTATATCATTTGGGTCGAGTCTTGGTTTATGAATGCATCTCAATCGTGAGTATTTAATAGGTCGTCAAGTTGTTATTTGAGTTTAAGTACATGAATAAGATTGTTATAAAAAAAATAAAAATAAACATGAATAAGATTATCTGCACTTGTTGATGGTCGGTGTCAAGTAATTTAATAAACATCTGCATTTCCCGCTTGGTTGTGCCTGTGTAATGTTATATACTTATCTTGTATACGGCATCTAATGAGAAACTCTAAAAAATTCTCCATTTAATGAAGGGTGTTTTTGCCCCTTTTGACTTATCTAATAAAATAGTGCCACCCTGTCACCTCACACTGTGCATGCCATCTCACCCTGTGGACATTAAGCATAAGCCGTTATTAGAAAAAAATGTATATCTTATTTCTTCCTACAAAATAACACATGCCCGGAACTCCACCATGGAGATCATATGATTATAATCTAAACTGTTCCTCTGGTACCCCATCCCATCCCACTAAGGATTTATCCTTAAATCTCAATTCATTATGAGTGGGCCAACCTTCAAATTGAGCACATGAAAGAAATATGATTGTTGCTGCCTTCACGCCTAGTCACGTTTTATCATGTGTTCAGTCTTATTGGTGTGCATTATGCATGGATATTGCCGTCAAATTGGAATCACATGTTTTTATGTTTATGTTTAATTTGACGATGGGCCCAAGTGGTATTTGACTTTAATTCAGCGACGATATTGGCCCCTTTATTATGATCGATTTGAGTTTTTCGTATGTGGGCCCCACCATTGATGTTTGCTAAATCACCAACATGAAAAGAAAGGCAATACGTTTGGATCTGCTTTGCCTTTAAATTTGTAAAAAAAAAAAAAAAGAGGAGAGAAATAGGAAAAATATGTAGTTGATTTTAAAAGAAAAGGTGAGTGTTTAAATGATTTAACTTCCCCTTTTAGAAATTAGGGGAGGAGATAAATATGCCAGCAAATTAAATAAGGAGAATAAATATTCATATATATATATATATATATACACACACACACACATCCAACCCAATTAGGGGTGTTTATGGGCCAGGCTTGCTCCAGTTGACACAGATCCAGGCCCGGCCCAACTTTAGAAACATAGGCCCAGCCCCAACCAAGCCCAACATGGGCCATAAATTCAGGTAAAAGCCCATCTATTTTGTCAATTGGGCCTGGTCCAGGCCAAACGGGGCTTTCTACCAATTGTTTGGATAAATTATGTTATATTACATGCACCCATTAGTTAATCCGGGATGGGCCAGGCTTTGGACATTCTTTCCCTCAATACAAGCCCGGTCCAAATACTAAATGGGCCCAAATTATTTTCCCAAGCCCAACCCAAAGTGGGCTGGACGCAGATCTGGCTCGGACTGACCCAACCCATGAGCACCCCTAAATGCAATGGGACTTCTTAGCCACAAAAGGCCCAAGGGTCGACTTTCGTGCCATGCCTCTTTTTTAATATATGAAAGTTAAGAAAAATAAATATTTGAGGCTTCTAGAATATTCAAAATGTGCGCTGGTTTTGATGCTTGATATATATTTTGCTTTTATATTTGCGTTTGTCTTGTGACCATTGCACCATATTTTGCTTTATGTTTTGATTTTGATGTCCTTGCTCTCACACCAATATGAATTTCTTTGTGGCTCGTTATTACATGGAATAACTATTCGATGATAATGACGATGATGATATATTTTAGCTATGATGGGACAAGTTATTATAAATTTTAGGAATATTGCTTGTACAACTGTCTGTAAACTTAACATTTGCACCATAACAGATGAAGTTTAAATACTTTCCGTTGAATTGTTCATACAATAATTTTGTGATATCGCACGGCCCTATTCAATAGAGAGAAAAGACAAAAAGTTATTGGCACTAGTAATATGATTCATAGGTACACATGTGTGTCAAAAGCCACTTCTACTTCAAAGTTTGAATTAGCATCGCAGGGTTTCCACTTAAAATGGGAGGCCTCTGGCCCTTTAAATATCAAAATTCAAATCTCTCTTCGTCTTATTTATATAGGGAGGCGGTCCTATAAGTACCGTCCTTACTGTTTATTGTGCGGACTGCCTATTGGGGCCCACCATAAGACCCCACTGGTCATGGGACAAGAGAGACTGAAAGATCCAAGTGGGGCCAACTTACATATCAAATTTGAGGTCAATCTAATACATTTAACCCCTTCATCCATAGTCCACAAGTTTAATAGCTTTATATCAAAGAAGAAAAATGGACTCTCAATCCAACGGTCTAGTGCATCAGAATCAATGCAAATTCATGGGATTCAGTGCCTATAAGGGGGTTATGAATGAGTAGTCAATTTGGATGGGTCATAAATATACATATAGTTTACTTCTTTTTTATTAGACAATGGTTCATGTGTAATACTGTAGCTTGAAGCCATCACCACTCGACCATGAGTGTATTGACATTCATGTGCATCCATCCCTCACCACATATGGTGAGGGACAAACTTGATAGGGCCCACTTAGGGCCCCACTAATCATGGGACTTAGGGGATGGAAAGAGAGATTTTAGATGGACCTATATATTGAGTTCAGATCAATCGCATGCCTCTAACCCCTTCATACATGGCCCACAAATTTAACAACTTTATATTAAAGAAAAAATTCAGCCTTAATCCAATGGTCCAATCCATTCGGATCAGTGAAAACTCGATGGATCTAGTGTAATTTTGGGGTCCCTTGTGTCTGGATGCTTAGGATGGATCATAAAGTCGGCCCCATTATGTTCACTGTAATTAAATAAATAAATAAATATATATATATATATGGGCCAACTCTCCTAAGTTGAAACTTAACTTATCCTAAGCTGAAATAGTGTTGATCCCACAAATCAAAGTCGATTATCGGTTTTTTTTTTTTTTTTTTTGCATTATAATCGTCTCCAAAATCAAGATGAAATCAATTAAAACTAGATTTTCCAGTTCCATCATACAAAAAATAACGATAATCGACTTTGGTTTGTGGGACCATCACTATTCCAGCTTAGAATAAGTTAAGCTGCAGC
This sequence comes from Persea americana, assembly GCA_029852735.1. NCBI lineage: Eukaryota > Viridiplantae > Streptophyta > Magnoliopsida > Laurales > Lauraceae > Persea > Persea americana. The sequence goes on from CM056811.1 coordinate 67,784,981, forward strand.
TTAAGAGAGCCCTGCTCATATATATATATATATATATATATATTATAAAGGGAAATGCTTCTATAAGAGTAACTCTCGCACTACTACGTATTTGGTCGATATCCAATGCCAATAGTCTAAATATAAGGATCCTCTCCCTTACTCTAATATGAGCATTTCCATTTATATATATATATATATATGAGAGGCGGTCATGTAAGGACTATCCTTACGGTCCACACCATTCGGAACACCCACTGGGGCCCGCCCACCTTATAACCCATCCAAATTGACCACTCATTCACAACCCCTTATAGACATTGAACCTCATGAATTTGCATGGATCCGGATGAACTAGACCATTGGATTGAGGGTCAATTTTTCTTCTTTGATATAAAGCTATTAAACTTGTGGACCATGGATGAAGGGGTTAAAGATATTAGATTGACTTAAACTTTGATATGTAAGTTGGCCCCACTTGGATCTTTCAGTTGCCCTTGCCCCATGACTAGTGGGGCCTCACGGTAGGCCCCAATAGGCGGTCCGCACAGTAAACCGTAAAAGATATATATATATATATATAAAATAAAAGTGGGGGAGGGGATTTTAAAGATAGTTTTCGTTACCGATCAAAAATATTGTGTATAATTCTTTTCCGTGATTACGCCAACTTTCTTTGATAACATCTTATAATTTGGCTTTAGAAAATTTACCTACTCTTGTATGGGGAATATCGTCGTATACATGAGTCGCGTTAGAAAATGTTAGCATACAGCTCCCATGTATGGGATGTGAATATATAGCATACATGGTTTTACGGTTTTTTTTGTTTTTTTTCCTTTTGCTTTGTGACTATGTGAGTGAACAAAATTAAGGGATATTGCATTTACAACTGTCCTTAGACCTGACATTCGCTTATTAAGAAGTTTAAGTATTTTCCACAAAGTTGTTCATATGATATTTTAAGTTCATGCAGTAATCCACATATTGCCATGAGCGATATCCTAGTGCCATGCAATATTGCACCATTACTATACGAACACCTCTGTAGGAGATATTTAAACTTCAACTATTGTAGGAAAAATGTCAGCCACGAGGGCAGGATATCCCCAACCGCGTGCCTTTAAAACTCCTGCCCAAAAAAAAAAGGAAAAAAGAAGAAACACATGTTTTTTGAACACTTGAAGACCGCCCTCTTCGCTCATCATGCATCTATTTGGAATCCCTCCTCCATCCTCTAAAGGTTCCTAATATTTTAGGCACCTCTGCTCTTTTGTCTTTTTCGATGGCTGCCCTGTTTTGTTTTAAGGGTCTTTTGGCATTTTTGTAATAGCTGATTCCTGGGCTCTGTCTGCTGCTTCTCTGTTTTCCGTTTTGTTTGTATATAGGGGCTGCTTTCACCTATGTATTCTTTGTTATATCAATATACATTTACCTTATAGCAAGAAAATAACACTAAAAGACTATTTTTGGGCCCTGCAAAAGCAGATCGCATACACAAACATGGCCCGGCAGGAATAAGATGAGGGTGGAAAACCATTTTTCTTGCTATTTACTTCTTGCAGTTTCAAATGTGAAATGATTGATAGGTAGGAGGTTCAACAATGCCTCTATCCAAAACGATATTAAGCTCTGGCCCTTCAAGGTCGTTGGCGACGATGGCAGTAAACCTAAGATCATTGTTCAATACAAGGATGAAGAAAAGCAGTTTGCCCCAGAGGAAATATCTGCTGTGGTCCTCTCTAAGATGCATGAAATTGCTGAGGCTTATACTCGCTCCAAAATCAAGAATGTTGTAATTATTGTTCCTTCATACTTCAAGGATTCTCAGCGCCAATCCACCGAGGAAGCTGGTGTCATTGCAGGGCTCAATGTGTAACACCCTGTCCCGAGTTAATCGAGATTAACTCTTATTAATTGGGATTTAATGCTAATTAAGCATGTTTTCTTGAATTAATGTTGGTTAATGGCTAAATTGAGTTGGAATGGTCTCAAATGAACAATTTGAGCTTAATGAGTGAAAGTGAGCTAATTGAAGTGGTTTTAGACTAACTCAAGTAATTCAAGGACTTTTTCGTAAATACGAATTTCCGCGTATCTCATCGAATACGGAAACTCTTGATACCCAAGCGTGTATCTCGAGGAGTACATTAGCTTTTGTAAGAGTAATGATTCCATTCAACGTGCATTGGATCAAATGACCCTTCATTTGACTCAAAATGTACTTAATGGAATTAGATGGGGGTTAATTGCAAAAAGAGGTTTATTTAGGTTGAGATGAACTCAAATGAGTTCATTCTCTCATCTTCCGGCCAGCCACCTCTCTCTCTTTCTCTTCTTCTTCTTTCTTCCAATTTCTCTCCCTCAAGTGTGATTTGGAAGCTTGACAAGTGAATTGAAGAGGATACTTCCTTTTCTTCCTCTTCTCCATCTTCTTCTTTGATTTCTTGGAGTTTAAGGCTTGAGAAGATTTCAAGAATTTCCTTCAAGAGATTACAAGTAAGTGACATAGGTTGTTTATAGAATTTCTGAGTTCTTTTTGGTGATTTGGAATGGTTTGTAGCACAAAGAACTCATTGGAGTTCCATTTGTGGATTTGGTTGTGATTTTAAATTCAAAAGAGGGTTTCAATTAGAGATTTTCATCTCAAAGTCAAGCTAGCAAAGGAAGTTCTTGCTAATTAATCTTCAAACAAGGCAAGTGTACTCAATTCTCATGATTAAGGATGTAAATAAATTTGTTTGAACTCAAAGAGTTCAACTCCAGAAATTTATGTTCAGAATTTTCTGAACTTTTGGGCATAGTTCAGTTAACCGACATGTTGACCGACACTTTTTGGGCTGAATTTCACAGGAGATTGCAGCTTCTAGAAAGCTGATCGAACTGAGTTCGGTCAGCCGAGGTTGTAGCTCGGTCAACCAACAGTCGACCGAACTACCTGACTGAGTTGTCTGAGCTCTCAGCTGAGCTCTCTGGGATTGGAACCGAGGGGTAACCGAACCGAGTTCAGTTAGCCGACACTGTAACTTCGGTCAACCGACAAGGTGACGGAATTCCCTTAGAAAAATGTCAGAATTTGTATCAGGAAACTGAGCTTCTAGAAAGCTGACCAACAGAGTTCGGTTAGCCGACAGGTGACCGACAAGGTGACCGAACTTGAGGAGAAAATTTAGATTTGATTTCTAATTTCTCTGGATAGAAGCTTATTGACTAAGGCTAGTGTTAGTAGCATTTTCCTAAACCTTCATAGGTGTTAGCTGAGGTTATGCTTATGTAAATTTCATTAGAAGTGATGTCATCGGAAATAACACATACATTAGATAACGAACGTTTTATCCGAATGTTTGGTTTAGGAAAAATTTAATTGGTTTATTGTTTGAATTGACTTATGCTTTCGAGTCTAACAGTGTATTGTAATTATTACGCTCCTTGTTGAGCTAAAATGAATGATGAATCGAATTAATGAAAAGAAAGGAATTAATGAAATGAATGAATAATGAACAATCCTACTGCAGTAGATGAAATGGAGTGTTCCGGAGCTTCGTGGTAATGCCGGTGATCTCTGATCAAGACACTGATAAATCCCACACATTTGCAAAGCCACTTAATAATCAAGTGAATTAATGGAATGAGTCCTTTCTTAAGGCTGGGTCATGGATCGTGTACCTCCGCCCTGTGCCATTGAGGACAATGAAAAGTCACTTAATAAAGTGTACGCATTAATTCTGAATGCTTCCTTCAGGGAAGAACTAAATGAATGGAATTGTTTATTGATTTGAATTGTTTAGAATTGATAGACAAATTATTAGCATGGAATTGTGTATACATTGTTGAACCGTTGTGTTCACAGTGTTATTGATGATATTACAGGCCAAGTTACCCGTCCCGAGGATACAGAAGCCGCACCGCCAACGGAAGAGGCCCATCAGGTTCCTCCAGGAGGACTAAACGAGTGGACGTAGATCGGAGGGCAATTACATTAGAGTGTTTTTGGAATATTTTGACAAATACATGTAGATTCATTTTGGATGTAAATAGTAGTCACCTGCATTGTATTTTGAATATGCAGTGTTGACTTGAACATTAGGTGGAATGTATGTGTAATGAACTTTACTTTTATGTAAAGAACTTGTACAGTTTAAATTAATCATCAATGTATATATATTTCCGCAAAAATGTACATTTGACAGGTATTGTGAATTTCATATTAACTTCGGTTAAATGTGAGGTTTACGGGAGTAAGTATGGAGGTCTCGACTCGGGGTTTAGCCGTGGTAATCCTAATCTCGGGCCCGGGTCGTGACACAATGTCTTGCACATTATCAGTGAGCCCACTGCTGAGGCAACTTCCTATGGCCTAGAATTAGATGATGGCAGCTTGAGAGAGAAAAATGCTCTCATCTTTGATCTAGGCGGTGGGACTTTTGATGCCTCATAGTCACCATTAAAGCGGGTAAGTTCGAGGTAAAGGCTACTACAGGAGACACCCACCTTGGCGGAGTGGACTTTGACAGTCGTATGGTGAACCACTTTGTTCGGGAATTCAAGAGGGAGCACAAGGAGGACATTAGTAGGAATCCAAGAGCCATTAGAAGGATGAGGACAGCATGTGAGACCGTAAAGTCAAATAGCCTGTCAGGGTTCGGGCCTCAAAAAACATGTCAGGACACTGAAATGAAAAACGAAGCAGAACGTAGTCTCGCTATAGCGAGGGTGAAGGTCGCTATAGCGAGAATGGCAGAGATACCTCTCGCTATAGCGAGGGTGAAGCTCGATATAGCGAGCCAGGCACAGGAAGGCAAGTTGGGTCCGAACTCTATTTTATGAGTTTGAAAAAGGACTCTATTCTAAGTGGATTATTATTAGGAGTCTCTTGCACGGATTTTGGGCTATATATTGGGTATTTCTCATAACTCAAAGATACACAGATCATCTCTCAAGTTCTGAATTAGTGATCTGATTGAGAGAAAGTTTTCTCTAGAGATTTTTAAAGAGTTGTGCTGCCAAGTACTCTAGAAAGCCAGGTTCTTCTGCATCCTTTGTAGAAGATTATCTTCTTGCGAGAAGATTTGAGGAGTCAAGCACTGGATTGAGTCTGTTGCAATTAACGGTGTGAAGTCGTTGAAGCATGAAGCGACACAAGGTAACTTCAATCCTTAGGTAGGGGATATCTGTGGAAGAAATGTAAGTTTCTTGTAATTGCGAGATTCATAGTGCTTGATTAGATCAAGTTCGGATCCATGGTTTTTCACCCGGTTAGGGTTTTCGACGCAAAAATTTGGTGTCCTTGTGGTGTGTGCTTGTGATTTTATTTCCGCTGCATATTTATTTATTATTTTTGCACACTTTTGGGCTGATTTATTGAGTAGACCAATCTAGAGATCTCGTACCCTAAACTTTCAATTGGTATCAGAGCGGGGTTGCACTAAGTTGTTGTGTTTGATCCTAAGAGATTTCTAGAATGGTGCTCAATCGAGAAGGAACATCAACTACTATGCCCCCTTTGTTAGATGGTTCTAATTATGCATAATGGAAGCAGGTATCAGAGTGGGGTTGCACTAAGTTGTTGTGTTTGATCCTAAGAGATTTCTAGAATGGTACTCAATCGAGAAGGAACATCAACTACTAAGCCCCCTTTGTTAGATGGTTCTAATTATACATAATGGAAGCAAAGGATAATTCGGTTCCTTAAGTCCATTGATGATGATGTTTGGGATATTATTGAGGAGGGTTACTCCAAACCAACAATTGTGGCTAATGGACAAACTTTTCTTAAATATAAAGCCCAATGGACTAAGGATGAGAAGCATGCCTCTAATTGTAATAACAAGGCAATGAATGACATATACAATGGAGTGTCTGCTGAAGAGTTCCATAGGATTTCCACTTGCAAAACTGCAAAAGAAGCATGGGAAGTCTTACAGCTGAGGGTACAGACACAGTGAAGCAATCTAAATTGCAAAGGTTGACTAAAGAATTTGAAACCATTGTGATGGAAGAAGATGAGACCTTCGATCAATTTTATGCGAAGCTGAATGATATTGTCAATTCTGTTTTCAATCTAGGTGATGAAATTCCAGAAAACAAGATTGTCAAGAAAATTCTGAGTCTCTACCTTCGAGGTTCGATTCTAAAGTTGATGCTATTGAAGAAAATAAGAATCTTGATACCCTCAAGGTAAACCAACTGGTTGAAAATCTTCAGACCTTTGAAGCAAACCGTCTAGATAAAGGAAAATAAAAAAAGAAAGGTATTGCTTTAAAGGCCAACTCAGAATCAAGAAAGAAATCTAAAATGAAAATTGAGTTTGATTCTGAATCTGAAGTTGAAGACGATATAGCTTAATTGTTTAATTGCTTCAAGAAGTACATGAAGTCAAAACAAGCCAAGTGGAAGAGTTCTAAATATGAGAAGATAAATTCTGCGAAAGGAACTAAGTGTTTTGAGTGCCAAGGCTATGGACACTATGTGAATGAGTGTGCTAACAAGAAAAATGGTACAAAGAAAAAGGCTCTCAACACAACTTGGGATAAAGAGTCATCAGAAGAAGAAAAAGAACCTTTAGTTGATATTTTTGAAACTGTGAATGGCAAGTTTGTGGCTTTCATGGTTAAGTCTCTATCTGATAATGATATTGATGAAGATTATGATGATGAGATGTTAGATCAAGAGAAAGATTATGAAGAGTTGTATCATACTACATATGCTGATTGTGTCAGGATGACCAAGTATGGCAACAAAATTACTATCAAATTTAAAGCTGCTCAAGAAGAAAATTCTGCACGGAAAATTGAATTAGAGTAAGCACTTAAATAGGTTCATCTCTTGGAAAGTCAGAAATACTGTTTGGCTGAAGATTTGACTACGGATGGTCAAGAACTTGAGAATGATGAAAAAGAAGTAATAAATCTAAAGAAAGAGATAGTGATGATGAAAGTTGAAAATCAAGACCTGCAAGGAAGACTGAATATCACTCTGTCTGAGCTAGAAGTGAAATAAGCAAGCTTCGCTAAACAAGATGAATACTAGTTCGAGAACTCTTACAAACATCTTGTGTAGTCAGAAGTCTCATTTTGACAGAAGCGGTCTAGGTTATGATCATGGTGCATCCACTTAAAATGCTAAAGGTAAAATAATTTTTGTTTCAAGGGTTGCACATGCTACTCCACATACTGAACATATAAATAATGTGTCGAGTAGTTTCAAGAAAAAGAATGTGTCACGAGCTGAACGCACATCCACATGTCACCATTGTGGAAAGAAATGACACATTCGTCCCCATTGCAAGAAGCTGCAAAGTCTACTTAAGACCAAGCAATGGCGGAAGAATTTTTCTCCACCCAAGATTACTCCAATTTGGGTAAGAAGTTCTGATTTACCTAAGGAGTTTACTCACACTATACTAAAAGCTCAAACTACACAAGTGTGGGTATCTAATTATAAAAAGCCCTGATCAATGAGGTCAAACTCCCGCCCCTAGTGCTGCTACGAAGTTACATTCAGAGGGAGTTAAAATTGAGAGGGGGCTTCTGCATCCACATTGACAGAAGTTGCATGATGATATTTGTTTGTTAATTTTGGACAAATACAGGGGGAAAAGAATAAAGCCAGGGTGAGTTTTACAAGCAAAGGTAATTCAAGATATGAAAAGTTCAAGCACAAGCCATACAAGATCTACCGTGCTAATTTTTTTTTGTTTAAAATACAATGTATTTTGGGTTTTTCTTTTGGGTAGATCATATTGTATTGTTCTAAGGAGATTTGTCCAAGAATTGTCAAAAGGGAGAAATTGTAAAATCAAACAGCCTATCAGGCCTCAGGTCTCAAAAAACATGTCAGGACACTGAAATGAAGAACGAAGTAGAACGTGTTCTCGCTATAGCGAGAATGGCATAGACACCTCTCGCTATAGCGAGGGTGAAGCTCGCTATAGCGAGCCAGGCGCAGGAAGGCAAGTTGGGTCCGAACTCTATTTTATGAGTTTGAAAAAGGACTCTATTCTAAGTGGATTATTATTAAGAGTCTCTTGCACGGATTTGGGGCTATATATTGGGTATTTCTCACAATTCAAAGATACACAGATCATCTCTCAAGTTCTGAATTAGTGATCTGATTGAGAGAAAGTTTTCTCTAGAAATTTTTAAAGAGTTGTGCTACCAAGTACTTTAGAGAGTCAGGTTCTTCTACATCCTTTGTAGAAGATTATCTTCTTGTGAGAAGATTTGAGGAGTCAAGTGCTGGATTAAGTCTGTTGCAATCAACGATGTGAAGTCGTTGAAGCGTAAAGCGACACAAAGTAACTTCAGTCCTTAGATAGGAGATATCTGTGGAAGAAATTTGAGTTTCTTGTAATTGCGAGATTCATAATGCTTGATTAGATCTAGTTTGGATCCGTGGTTTTTCACCCTGTTAGGATTTTCTACGCAAAAATCTGGTGTGTCCTTATGGAGTGTGCTTGTGATTTTATTTCCGCTGCATATTTATTTATTATTTTTGCACACTTTTGGGCTGATTTATTGAGTGAACCAATCTAGAGATCTCATACCCTAAACTTTCAAAGACGGCAAAGAGGACCTTATTATCTGCAATCCAAACCACAATTGAAATTGACAGCATATATGAGGGAGTCAACTTCGGCACCAATATCACGTGAAAATGGTTTGATGAGCTAAACATGGATCTCTACATGAAGTGCTTGGATCTTGTTGAGAACTGTCTGAGGGATGCAAAGATGGACAAGAGCTCCATAGATGATGTTCTCGTTGGACGGTCAACCAGGATTCCCAAGGTCCAACATCTATTACAAGATCTGTTTGATGGAAAGGAGCTTTGCAAGAGCATCAACCCTGATGAGGCCATCTCTTATGGTGCTTCAGTAGAGGCTGCCAAATTGAATGGTTCCTAGGAGCACAACCATTCCCACTAAAAAGAAGACGAGTTTCAGCACCATCAACGACAACTAATAAAAGCGTAACACCCCATCCCGAGTTAATCAAGATTAACTCTAATTAATCAAAATTAATGCTAATTAAGTATGTTTCATTAAACTAAGGGTGGTTAATGACCAAATGGAATTGAATTTGTCTCAAATGATTAATTTGAGCTTAATGAAATGATAATAAATAAGATTAAGTAAGTTGAATTGATTTTTGACTTAAACTATGTAGGACAAGGACTTTTCCATAAATACGAATTTTCGCGTATTTAATCGAATACGGTAACTCTTGATACCAACACGTGTATCTCAAAGAGTACATCGGTTTCCGTAATAGACTTGAACTCGTTCGGTGAAAATTGGATCAAATGACCTTTCATTTGACTCAAATTGGAAATAAGAGCAAAAGTGGAGGGCTTAATTGGAAAGTGAGGCTTATAAGAGATAGATGAACTCAAAGGAGTTCATTTCAATCATCTCCAGCACAACCAAAATCTTGACTCCATTTTGCTCTTCTTCTCCCTTCCATTTCTTCATCAAGCATCAAGATTGAGGCTTTGCATGTGGATTGAAGAAAATACTTCATCCTCTTCATCTTCTCCATCTTCTTCTTTGGTTGTTTGGAGTTAGAGCTTAAAGGAAAGCTCAAAGTTTCTTCCCATAGAGCTACAAGTAAGTGTTTAGATTTCTTATAGAGTTTTGTAGTTCTATTAAGTGTTTTGAGGTGGTTTTGAGCACTAAGAAATCATTAGAATTCTGTTTTTGGTTAATATGTAGTAGGATTGAAGGAAAGAGGGTTTTGAATTGGGGATTTCATCTCGAAGCCAAGCTAACAAAGAGGCTTTTTGTCAATTGATCTTCAAGAGAGGCAAGTATACTCACCTCTTATGATTTAAGATGTTATTGGATTTGTTTGAGCCCAAAGAGCTCAAATCCGGAATTTCAGTTCAGAAATTTTTCTTAACTTCTGGGAATAGTTCGGTCAACTGACAGCTGACCGACTCTTTCTGAGCTGAATTTCGAATGAAAATCCAACTTATGGAAAGTTGACCGAACTGGGTTCGGTCATCCGAACTCGTATTTCAGTCGACCGACAGGTGATCGAACTGCCGACCGAGCTAGTCTAGAGCTCGTTGGATTGTGAACTGAGGGGTAACCGAACTATGTTCGGTTACCGACACTGTGAGTTCGGTCGACCGACAAGGTAATCGAATTCGCTTGAAAGTGTTAGAAATTGTATTAGAAAAATGAGCTTCTGAAAAGCTGACCATGAGCTGACCGACAGTGTTCGGCTAACCGAACTCATGAGTTCAGCTATCCGAGTGGTGACCGAAAGGTGACCGAGTTTCTCTGTTAGAATTTTTCATCAGAAGTTTAGCTTCTGGAAAGCTGACTGAAGTGTGTTCAGTTAACCGAATTTGAGGATTCGGTCAGCCGAACACCTGACCGAACTAGTAACCGAATTGAGAGAAAATTTATTAGAAATTGTGAGGTTCTGGAAAGCTAACCGAATGTGGTTCACTTAGCTGAGTTCCAAAGTTTGGTTAACCGACAGGTGACCGAACTTAAGGAAATTTCAGATGGATATCTGATTTTTCTAAATAGAAGCATACTGATTAAGGCTAATGTTAATAGTATTTTTCCAAAACCTTCATGGGTGTTAGCTAAGGTTATGCTAATGTAAATTTCACTTAAAGTGATGTCATCGAGAATAACACATGCATTAGATAACGAAAGTTTCATCTGAATGTTGGTTTAGGGAATTGAATCGAGTTTATTGATTTGATTTGATTTGATTTCCGTGTCTGGCACTACATAATAAATTCTTAAGCTCATTTTGGAGCCGAAATGATTTAATGAAATGAATGAAATGCATGAATGAACAATCCTACTGCAGTAGATGGAATGGAGTGTTCCGAAGCTTCGTAGTGATGCCAGTGATCTCTGATCATGATACTGGTAAATCCCACACATTTGATAAGCCACTTAATAAAGTTTAACCACTGGAATAATTGAATGAATCCTTACTTAAAGCCTGGGTCATGAATGGTGCGCCCTTCCGCCCTGTGCCAATGAGGATACTGATACTGGATGCTTCCTTTTGAGGAAAAGCTAAATGAATGCAAACTAAGGTAGTTGCAAATTTTTGTAAGTGTTATTGTTATTGGTTCCAATGTATAGGATACTGTTATTGGATTGACTTGTCTAGAATTATCAATTATATAATTGATGAGTATGTTCTTAGCATATGCTATTATAGCATATGCTATTATAGATTTATGTATACATTGTTGAACCATCGTGTTCACAGTGTTATTGATGACATTACAGACCAAGTTGCCTGTGCTGGTAATCTATAGGCCGCGCCGCCTGCGGAGGAGGCCAATCAGGTTCCTCAAGGGGGACTGATTGAATGGACATAGATCGGAGGGTGAGTGGATTAGAATAATTGGAAATATTTTGAGAATTACTTTGTATATTCATTTTGAAGTAAATAGTAGTCACCTGGATTGTATTTGAATATGCAGTTGTAGACTTAGATAGTAAAATGAAATGTGTAAATTAGACTTTACCTTTATGTAGAGAACTTGTACGGTTCAGATTAATTTTTCAATGTATATGTATTTTCGCAAAAATGTATATGTAACAGGTATGAATGTATGATATCCCTTGTGAGTTTCGTATTAATTTCAGTTAATTCGGAGTTTACGGGAGTAAGTATAGTGATCGCGACTTGGAGTTTGTCCGTGGTAATCATAATATCGGGCCCGGGTCGTGACACAAAGGTTGGGGTTGGGGTCTACTAGGGAGAGAGTAAAAGTCACAGAAAACAATCTGTTGGGGGAACCAACACTGTCCAACATCCCAGCAGCCCCCAAAGGTGAATTGCCCATCACTGTCTGCTGCAAAATAGATGCCAACGATATCCTAACAGTCTCTGCAAAGGTGGAGAAGACAGGTCAGAAGGAAAAGATTACAATAAACAATAGCACGCTCTATCTTAACAAGGAGGAAATTGAAATGATGCGAAAGAATGCAGAGAAAAACAAGTCAGAAGACAGAGTACAGGAAGAAGGTGGAGATGAGGATTGCTCTAGAGGACTACTGATGAAATAAGGAAGGACTCCGGGACTAGTTCAAACCAGTCTGAAGTAAACAAAAAGACAAAAAGATGATAGAGATTCCCCTAAAAGAGATGAGTCAGTGGCGGGAAAGATAATCAGACGGCAGATGCTCAATAGTTTCTCGACTGGAAGCAAAATCTAGAGCACATTTGCAAGACGGCCAAAAATGTACCTTAATTGGTGATTGGTCATGCTTTCAGTATTTATGTTCATATCTTTCATTCCATCGGAGAGACTTCTGTTACTATATCTTTAGCATAATATTATTCAAGTGTCAGTATTCAACTGCAGAGATACTTGGATAATTCACCTCTGCTCCTTAGATTTTGCTGGATCTCAATGGTCATATTCTGAATTTGGTCCCATCATATGATATGAGTTTTTACAATTATTACATTGATTTTAGAACAAAACAATAGTATAATTTCTCTATTCAGCTCATAATGCCATGGCCAATGGTCTGAATAGCATCTTCAGCATTAGTTTCCAGCGGCCTCTCACAGTATGACTTGCTAGAACTAATCAGTATTAATTTGTTCCCCTTTCAGTGAACAGGTTAAGTACCTACTTTTGACTCCCATGGTTCGAAGTACAGCTGTTAATTCCATAGTTTGAATGTGTTATTATTTTTATTTTACTTGAATCTGTGGTCTCGGCTGAGCTGTGAGCATGGATCTCGAATTCCTCCTCTTTTTTTTTTTTTTTTTTCTATCCAATTTCCACTACTGAAACAGTCGTAATCAAGCCATGGTTCATGATAATGATTCAAGCATATAAACACAAATAGTCCCTTCCAAGGTTCAATTGAGTAGGAATATGAATTAGGAGGCCTAAGAAAACTGGGAAGTGTGATATTAATGGGCCAAGTTCTGGACTGAAGTCTTGACTAGGGTCCGGCCTTGTTATCATGGGCTTGAGCAGAGATATGAGAAATGGAATCAGGGGTGGCTGAAAGGGGTAGGCCACTAAGGCAACTGCCTAAGGCCCCCCAATCAATAAGGCCCCATTTTTAGAATTATAACCTAGAAATTAGTAATATTTTAGAATTATAGCCTAGAAATTAGGAATAATGATTTTAATAAAATTAAATAAAAATTAAATAAAAAAGGCCTAAAAATTTTGGAAGTATAGTTTAGGAAAAGGCCTACAAATTAGGTGCATGATAAGCACTAAATCAAAATCAAATTTTAAAACAAAATATCAGAAATTTTATTGCTAATTAAATAGATGCATATAGATCTTGCTATGGATAAATTAAAGGGACTTATTTCTTATTTTAAAAACTATAGAAATGGTTTTAACTCTGTACTGGATTCATCTAAACAAGTTGCAATTGAAATGGAAATAGAGCCAACATTCCGTAAAAAACGTGTCATCCATCGGAAAAACCAATTTGATGAAATTGATGAAAACGCTGAAGAGGTGAAATCTATAGAGGAATCTTTCAAAATTGATTATTTCTATTATATTGTAGATAAAGCAATATCTTCACTGCAAGATAGATTTGAATTGTTTTCAAAATATGATGACATTTTTGGTTTTTTGTTTAGTCTTGTATGATTAAGGTCCTTTGATAATTGTTCTTTAGAAAAAAAATGTCTTGATCTTGAAATTTTTCTTAAGCATGACATGCATTCTGATATTGATGGCTTGGATTTATTTTCGGAATTAAAAATTTTAAAGGAAATTGCAAAAATAGAAATTAATACTCCAATTGAAATACTTAATCTAATAAAAGAACTAAATTGTTTTCCAAATTATTTTATTACATATAGAATATTACTTACCATACCATTTATAGTTGCATCTGCACAAAGAAGTTTTTCAAAACTGAAGATTATAAAAAATTATTTAAGAACAACTATGTCTCAAGATAGATTAAACGGTTTAGCAATTTTATCTATCGAGAATGATTTATTGTCTAAACTTGAATACAAAAGTTTAATTAGTAATTTTGCATCTAGAAAGGCAAGATGCAAATTTATGATTTAATTTTTATTTTTAATTTTCTTTAACTAAAAGGCCTCATTTTTATGATTTGCCTAAGGCCCCCAAAAATATTGAGCCGGCCCTGAATGGAATTGACCTAGACCTCAAGGTCTTTGTTTGTATCTACAATTTGCTCGATTGGTCCATTTATATAGGTTAAATATCTCAGCTTAGTTTCTTGTACATGGCTAAGCGCAAGAAGACAATTCCTTCTTGTGAGGTTACCTAGCCCGGCCGGGCCATCGAAAAAGCCTGCGAAAGCAAAACGACGGTTTTTATTTCTCTTAAAATAGCCAGTGGGTCAGGCATGGATAAAATTTTATTAGCCCACTAATTTAGCCCTCTTACCAAGCAAATCCTCTTGTATACAAGGGATTTGAACCAAATCTGAAAATTAACCCGAGCCCGTGCTAGTCCTGCCTTTCAGAGCAAATAAAAGCTGGGGAGGCTTGGTTCTATTCCACTTGCTTTTTCCCATTTAGTGAAACGTAAATAGAGAAGAAGAAGTTGGAAGAAGTAAAGAGAAGCCCAGTTGTCATGAATCACAAGTCGGGAGCCCATTTTCTGGATGTGCATCATCAACCTACTAGGCTTCGACTTTCGAGGTTCACTTAAATAGAAACATTCGTCTCTGCAACATTAATCCGCCGACGGTTTAATATCAAAGCTCTCTCTCTCTCTATATATATATATATATATTATTACTATTATTATTATTATTATCTTCTCATAGCTTACGGTCTCCATTTCATCAGAGCTTAAAAGGCGCCCGTTCTTCATCTCCCTCTAATTTCGGCACATTCATATCACAACTCTTTTGGAAAACAGTAATTTTTACTACGTACCACTTTTCATATAGCAGGTCAATGAAATCATTGTGAGAACTTTCCGATTGAAGACCCATGTTAGACCACCAAAACACCACTTATTTAAACCGACTGTAGAACCATCTATAGGTGTGGGTTTGTCACCCACATCTTGTGTTTGAAACTGCCATTTGTCCGATGTGTGTTTAGGTGGATTTAGTGGGTGCCACACGGGGAATTAGTTCTATCGGGTGAAAGACCTAGCAATATCATAAAAACACATGTATCTGAAACAAAGCTCTTATCTATATATCTATGGGAATGTATTCCCCCTTCGTTTAACCCTAGATCTCCGTTTTAAGAATCCTCATTTTTTTACAACACCTGAATTAGGATGTCATCACCTAATTCCACCCTCCACTCCCCTCTCTCTCCACTATCCTCTCTCATTCCACCCTCCACTAACCAAAACGCATAGCCTCCTAAAATTTAAAAAAATCCTACTACTACCAACTTCTTAACTGCTCTAAAAAACAGAGGATACAAAGAAGACAGAAAAAAAAAAAAAAAAAACAGAAGAGAAAACGGTGGGAGAGAAAAAACGGTGAGAGCGATTTTGGATTTTCTTTAAACTCATACTCTCTGATCTCGATTGTTGTCAATGGAAATGCGATGAAGCCGAAGTTGGTGATAGCGTCTAGCTCCCGGAAATGGTGAGAGCGAGAAAACGGTGCCAGGTACTGATTGAATTTTTTTTTTTTTTTTGGCTGAGATTGGATTTGGTGTTGTTAGAATGCTTTTAAACACTTAGAAAACCCCATTTGTATTGAATACCTATATATCTTAATTCAAACAAAGACGGGCAATGAACAGGGGAATGCAATAAGTGTGTTTCATCATTTTTTGGATTGAAAATCTGCAACTCTATCTCTATCAATGCTTTGTTATGGGTTGTTAATGTTCAATAACATGTGGCCTCCTTCAATCCAAAACGTGTCCATGCTTTCCCGTCCTTTCTCCTCCATACACGAAAGCCATAAACAAAGGGCTTCATGCCTAATGATACAGGTGGGTGGATAGTGGGTATCACTGGTCCAAACCTAAGATGGACTTGATGATCATGGTCGCCCAACGGTCCTTTATACTTTGACTGGACCTGATCTCTGATCAGGAGGGCCATGGGGTCCTACCAAGGCTGTTGACAAAAAACATATTTCTTCCTCCTCACTCACGCCTCCAGGTTTTAAGGTATTTGGATGGTGGGCCAAACGGAGCCCACTTAGAATGGGTCCAGTACTACCATGGTCGACCATGGGTCCCCTTTTAGATCCCAGGTATAGATTTCTGATCAGGTGGGCCATGTGATCCGCCCCCGTGAATCCAGAACGTGTCCATGCCTTCCCGCACTTTTCTCCTCCATACACAGAAGCCATAAACAACAAAGGGCTTCACGCCTAATGATGCAGGTGGGTGGATAGTGGGTCCCACTGGTCTAAACCTAAGATGGACCTAATGATCATGGTCGCCCAACGATCCTTTATCCTTTGACTGGACCTGATCTCTGAACAGGTGGGCCATGGAGTCCTACCAAGGTTGTTGACAAAAAAAATATTTCTTCCTCTTCACTCATGCCTCTAGGTTTTAAGGTATTTGGATGGTGGGCCAAACGGGGCCCACTTCTAATGGGTCCAGTACTACCATGGTCGACCATGGGTCCCCATTCAGATCCTAGTACAGATTTCTGATCAGGTGGGCCATGTGGTCCCACAACCACAAACGACCTAATTTGGGTTTTATCGTGCTAGAACTGTACAGTCCAGTTTTGACTAATTCCTCTCTTGCTGATCCCACTCTTTTCACAAGTTTGATGTTGGACCCAAACCTGATATTAGGCCTTGTAATTTATATTTTGAAATTCTTTATTTAATATATTATAAATTTGAAATTAAAAAAAGTTTACAGAGCTATCTTCAAACATGAGCTCCGCTCAAGAAAAATTTACTAGGATTTAATGCCTTTCAAAATAAAACAACTTAAGGAATTAGGTACAGGAGCTCCACTCTTTTTTATTATTATTATTATTATTTTAAAGTGCGGCTCTACTTTTAACTATCATCATACCACCAAAGCTCTAAGAAAAAGTGGACCTCACACCTCATACTAGAAGTTGGAAAAAGGCTGGATCTGTATTCCTATTTGCAAAAATAGGAGCAACAAATAAATCATCTTCATAGAACACGGTAATTTTTCTCCTACTCCATACAATACTATCAAAATATTATAATACAATATAATGCGTTGATTTTTTATTTTTTAAATTTCAAAATCTACTATCCTTTGTAGTATTTTTCTTACTGTATAGATTTTAAATTTCATTTCATGCTTATGTTTAATAAATAGAGAATTTTATTAAATGACATAGGATGTATTCCCTTTCCAAATATAAGAACTTATTGAATTGGGTACTGGGTCTAACTGCAAGGCCTATGATTAATTAGAGATCCACGCATGATATTAGGCCCACTAATTTATAGTTTCAAACTGAAATTGGTCAGAATTTCAACTCATTAATCAGAAATATATTGGATCTAATTAAAGCCAGATTTTGGGCCTAAATGAAATAATTACTGTTCATAAAATAAAAATGACAAACAAAAATAAATAATAATAATAAAAATATACATTACACAATATTGACAAGATGAATCTTAATGTTGATTAATATGTTAGCATCACCAAAGACGAAAAACCAGCATAAAAAAAAAAAAAAAAAAGCAGAACCCCATATGAAATAATTACTGTTCATAAAATACAAATGAAAAAAGAAAATAAATCATAATAAAAAAAATTTATTACACAATATTGACAAAAATGAATCTTAATGTTGATTATTAATGTGTTAGAATCACCAAAGCCAAACCAGCAGCATAAATATATTTTAAAAAAAGCATAACCCCAAATGAAATAATTATCATTCATAAAATAAAAATGAAAAAAAATAATAATAAATTATTACACAATATTGTCAAAATGGATCTTAATGTTGATTAATGTGTTAGCATCACCAAAGGCGAACAAACAGCATAAATATATTAAAAAAATAAAAAATAAATTAAATAATTAGTGTTCATAAAATAAAATTGACATAGGATTTAATGCATTTGCAAATTAAGAAAATAAAAAATGAAAAAATAAAATAAATCATAATAAAAAATATATGTTACACAATATTGACAAAATGAATCTTAATGTTGACTACTATGTTAGCATCACCCAAGGCGAACAAACAGCATAAATATATTAAAAAAAATAAAAACCAGAATGAAATAATTACTGTTCATAAAATAAAAATGAAAAAAGAAAATAAATTATAACAAAAAAAAAATTAAAAATATATCGTATTAGCCTATGCATTTGGTGGTTCCGTTGTCCATGCATGGCACGGGGTTGTACTAGAGTTTTAGAATAGGAAGCGCGTGCAGTTTACAGAAATCTCTGGATCCACTGATCCCCGGCATTACAATAACTGTATACGTTTTCTTTAGAAAGAAAAACTGGGTACGTTAATGAAAAGGCATTAGAAGAGCTAAATGCTTCACCCACTGAAATTCAGGTGATGCCTATACAAATGCTAAATCCTTGAATGTAGAACCTCCGAGTCTGTTTTTTACCTTCCTGTAGTTAGAGAGGCCGGGAATTTTGAAACGGGGCCACCAGTAGGAAATCTAAACCACTAAAAATGCACAACCTCCACTTTACTCCAGCAAAGTGGTGGACCCGGATTCCTTGTGAGGGCTGATTCAAATAGGTAGTTAGGTTTTAGAGCAAATCCAAAATTTTAGTGTGGGTGTTAGGGTTGACCCTAGATTTCTCATGTGGGTTTTGAAAGGAAACAGGAATTTTCAAGTGATTTTGAAAGCGGACCCAGGTCCGCCCCCAAGACGATGGATGTAGGTTCTGACCCTACTCCAAGCATGGCATGAATTCACAAACACACTAAATTATTGTATAAAATTCTAGTAAAGAAATACACCTTAAAGGTTGTCCAAGTATACAACAATTAGTAAAAGTGTGCTCATGTTGTAATTTTTTTATAGTGTGCCATATGTTTACAATCACAAAAGCTGGACCTATAAGGTGGTCCCAAAAACTAATTCCTATTGGTAGTCTAATGTTATCTACTACTATTATAAAAGAGGAAATGTTGCAAAGTTTTTTCACTACACCATGTGGGCCCACCTCCAACTATTATAATAGAATATAATAATATATTATAATACTATACTTATATATTCTTATACTATATCTACTACTATTATAAAAGAGGCAATGTTGCAAAGTTTTTTCACTACACCATGTGGGGCCAACCTCCAACTATTATAATAGAATATAATAATATATTATTATTATGTTATAATAATGTCTATTATCTACTATCTACTTTCTACTTTCTACTTTCTACTATCTACTATATACTATTATAATCTACTATCTAGCTACTATTATAAAAGAGAAGATATTGTAAAATTTTTCACTACACCACTGTGGGGCCTACCCCGAAATATTATAATGCAAACTTTTTCACTATACCATTGTGGGGCCCACCCCCAAATATTATAACATAATATAATAATATATTATTATGAGAAATTGTAAACTTTTTCACTACACCTTTGTGGGGCCCACCCCCAATTATTATAATATAAGATAATATAATAATATATTATTATTACTATATTATAATGATAATAATATAATATCTATACCCTTATATATATATATATATATATGTATACCCTTATAAAAGAGAGAAAGATGACATGTTTTTTCACTACACCTTTGTGGTGGGCCACATGATTCATCATTATCTTTCACTTAGTTGGCCCCACTTAGTACTATTATATATATATAATAAAAGATAACTACACATCTGTGGGCCACAATAAAAGAGAAGAACTTTTCATGCTTTTTCTCTATACATTTGTGAGCCCCACTTAGTATTATTATATTATATATATAATCCCTTATTAAAATCATAAATCTACTATTATATTATATTATATATACCCTTATATAAAAGAGGGAAAGATGACATGCTTTTTCACTACACCTTTTGTGGTGGGCCACATGCTTCATCATTATCTTTCACTTAGTGGGCCCCACTTAGTATTATTATATTATATATATATATATATATATCAAATAAAAGATAACTACACATCTGTGGGCCCCAATAAAAGAGAAGAACCTATCATGCTTTTTCTCAACACATTTGCGGACTCCACTTAATATTATTATATTATATATACATAAAAAAATAAAAGAGAACTACATATCTATGGGCCCTACTTAGTAGAAGAACTTGTCATGCTTTTTCTCTACATCTACACATCTGTGAGCCCCACTTAGCATTGTTATATTATATAGATATAAAATAAAAGAGAACTACACATCTCTGGGCCCCACTTAGGAGAAGACCTTGTCATGCTTTGTCTCTACATCTATACATCTGTGGGCCCTACTTAGTATTATTATAATATATATATATAATAAAAGAGAACTTTATGAGGAAGGACAAAAAATCGTTCGTATAGTTCCTAAGAGTTATAATCTTTAGATTTTCATTAGTGGTTAAAAATATAAAATCATATATGAATATTAAAAAATGCCAATCAAATAACCTCTCTTTTAATGGAAATTGATTTGAGGAAAAATGAGAGATGAATGCTCATCCATCACCCTGGAACTCAAGTCCTACGATAGTCAAGGTCCCTTTTGCATCCATAACCTCGCGTTTCTCATCCCTCACTTCTTTAATAATCTTTTAGCAAAGCTTATTTCACTATAAATTCCTATGTATGCTAGCAAATATGTTGGGGAGCAGTAGAAATCCGCAATCAATACAAATCACTATGCACAAGTAGATCCAACCAAATTGCCACTCTAAAAAATATAGAAAAATATTTTATGTGTTTGATAGCATGCTTGTGTCAGATCAGAAAAAGAAATATTGAGACATATATATATCCCCTTTACTAAGAAAGTATGGTGTTTTCATGCTTAGTGATGTGGACTTGGGTGAGATTAGTGGGTTGAAATGAGGAAGATATTTCATTGATGTGTGGGACATGGAGATGCTATGGAAAGGCTTAAGGTTTGTTTACATACTTCATTTTCTTAGTAGCCAGATAATCTCGGTGTCATGAAAATTTTTTGTGAATATGCAAGCGTATGCAGATTTTTGTCATGTAAGCATTTTCTTGATTTCTTAATTCCATGCAAGTTGGTTTTTTTTTAAATTTTATTGCTATATATCAAACCAACACCCAATGCAAGTTAATAATGGCTTGTCTTATTACTTCTTGAATTATGATAAGGTATTTGATTTTTCCTTTTAAGCTTTTATGAGTATAATGCAATGGAACCCATCATTTTGATATGCCAACTCAGGTTTTTAGATCCACCCTCTCATATTGATTTGAAGTGATTGCTTTAGGGCCCCTGTTTTTTTGTTTTAGGCCATTCCGGCAACATGCATTCCTTCATTATCATTCTACGTGCTAAACTTTGCTTGAGGGTGCTAATTGTCTTTGTTTATGATTATGCATGCTTCATCCAAGGCATCATCTCAGGCCGAGCTAGTATTACCCTTGGACTTGATTCCTATCCAATATTGCAACCACATTACTATAATGCTAGGACAATGAATTTTCCATTAAATTTTCTTAGGAAGTTTGAATGAAGTAGTTGTGCCCACCATGAGAGTGCATGGCTAAAGATCTCTTTGTAGTTGGTTGTCTTGCTTCAAATTATGATATTTATTTCAAAGATTCACTTACTACAAAATTAGAATGTAACAGAACTAATTTATGATACATAAAAAGCTGACAGAAGTGCCACAAATTTACATGGTTCAAAATTTGGTAGATCTCTTTCTAGTTGGTTGCCTTGCTTCAAATTATGATATTTGTTTCAAAAATTCACTTACTACAAAATTAGAATGTAACATAATTGATTTATGATACATAAAAAGCTAATAAAAGTACCACAAATTCACATGGTTCAAAATTTGGTAATGGTGTCATCTTAATTCAAGAAAGCTTTTTAAGTTGTTGCTCTGACCCTCATCTTGAACTATCAATCTTGTTTCTTTCCATGATATTCAAATTTCTTTGTACTGGTATTACTATCATTCGGTGCTTCTCAACATGAATTTGGTATGTATTTAGCGCTAGATTTTAAACAAATTTTAATGAAAAATAGGTTAGACGATCGATCTATATTGAAATTTGTGAGTGTTTTGCCTAATCATATATGGCCAAAAAATGTTGGTTTTCAACTTTTTTTTAGTTAGTTTCCTTCCATATATATTTTTATTCCATCTTCTTTTTACTTTTTTTCTATTGAAGTTTCTACTTAATTTTATAAGAACAATGAGTGATTGTAAATTGCTTAATTTGTAAAAATAACAAATAAAAAATTCTATATGTAAATTGGTCATTCTCCATTGGGATTGATAATATTGAGTTTTTCAAGGACTGGAAAAAGAGTTTATTCCTTGCACGTGCATTGCACGTGCAGGGCTCCACTAGTACGTATCTCTAAAAGGTAAGTACCATAGTCCATATATAGCGGATTTTGTAGGGGTATGGTCCTTAGGTTTCGAACCCAACCCCTTTCCTTCTGAATTCAATTTCTTGGAGGCTTTAACCCAAAGAAATTCTAAATTAAAAGAGTGGAGCTCAACATAGTGGCCCGTCTATCTAAACAGTTCAATATAAACTCTCTCTATGTATATATAGACTATATAGGGTATCCTCAAATTTTACATCCGTTGGAGGTGTTTTTTTTTTTTTTTTTAACATATTGGTTCAACTATTTTGAAGAAAAATGAAAATGTGATAATATAATCTTATGCACATTCATTATCATTTTTTTTTAATTAAATGATTGATCCAATGGTGGAATAATTTAGAGTAAAATTTGAGTTGAATAGTTAAAATCTCAATAGGTGGGCTCCGGCTTGGAGCCATTAACTAAAGCTTTCTCTATGTTAAAGCCTCTGCTTTGCAAAGTGTACGTTTGAATAAAAAGCACTTTCTTTGTACCTTTTTTTTCCCTTATTCTTTTAAAATTAGATTCTCTTTTTTAGAGGATTTTACCGGAAAAAACACTTAATGCCCACATATGACACGATCAAGCACTTTAGATGTTGGTGCACCAATTAGAGCAATTGGGCCAAAAAACCCTTCCTTTTTACAAATCTGGCACGTGGTCGTGCCGACCTTAATTTACACTACATAAGGTCGGTGTCGACCCTATTGTCATGAAAAAGTTACAACTCTGTGCAAAAAAAATAGAAAACCTGCGTCGGCACCGACCTTATTTTTTACTAATGATTACACATGTGGGAAGGAAGACAAAAGTTGATTTACCATCAGAATTTCAAAGGTCATATTTGAAAAATAAAAAGACCAGATTATCTCTTTTAATCAAAACTAATGATCATGATCAAGATTCTTTTTTATCACCAAACTCTTTTAAGGGTTTAGGCAACTCCAACATATTTTGAGCCTTTTGAGATTATTACTACCCTCGTTTGAGGGTTCTGGGAACTCCAACATGTTTGAGCCTTTTGAAATATGTCCTTCAAATAGAAACTCATTTCTAGTTGTATGGTCATACTACGCTGCATGGTAGTTCTGCCCTTCAAATGGTTTGTCATAATATATACTGAGATTCGTGATTTAGAGAGATCGTTATTCAGAGAGAGAGAGAGACTTGAATAGACTCAAAAAGATCTTTCCACCAATCCACAATGGCATCCACCTGGATATTATGAGATAATAGTCCAAAATCAATCCTTATTAAACTGCTATAGCACAATCAAAATGGAATAGAGCATGTTTGATCAACCTTCCTTACAATAAAAAATGGGTATAAGCCATTACATCGGTCAATTTCAAAGCCAAGGAAGGATCTTAACAGAATAGCCTTTTTTTTATGTACATCCATCTAGAAAGAAGAATTCTTTTGGACAAGAGAGTTTCAAAAAAGAACTCCAATTAATGAGAGTTGTTGACATTACTACTATTTTTGTTGTAGTTGCAGCACCTAAAAAAATAAATTATGAAAGATTAGGCCACAAATAGGGCCCACAAAGTAAATTCCATAAGATTAGGCCACAAACAGGGCCTGCAAAGCAAATTCCAAAAGACTAAACCCTAGACAAGGCCTACAAAGTCAAATCAAGGGTAAAAAGTCGCTTTGGCTGTCAAATGATCAAGCCACTCAAAAATATAAGGAAGAGTCATCTAAATGATGTTCAGACATTTCAAAGCTGAATGAACAAAAGTCACATGAATCAAGCACCATTTGAGGCCAAAACAATGCAAACAATACACATTTTTGTTGGCCCCACTTTTGAAAGCACTCATCAAAGAATGTGTAAAGAACATTATGTGAGGAACCCCACCCACCCCCCACCCAAAAAAAAAAAAAAAAAAAGTGTGAAGAACATTGTGTGAAGAAACATTTTTTTGCCCTAATTTTGACACAGGGTCGATACCAACCTTACTTGTTAAAAATAAGGTTGGTGCTGATGCAAGTTTTCTGTTTTTTTCTCACAGAGTTGTAACTTTTTATGACAATAAGGTCGGCACCGACCTTAGGTAGTGTAAATTAAGGTCAGCACCGACCATGTGCCAAATTGGTAAAAAAAGAAAGATTTTTCAGCCCAATTGCATTACTTGGTGCACCAACATCTAAAGTGTTTGATCAGGTCACACGTGCGCATTAAGTGTTCTTTCCGGTAAAATCCTCTTTTTTTTTTAATAACAAGAAGAAGAAAATAAACTTTTACTTATTAATATTTTGAGAGCTACTACATCCACATCCATAATTTCTTTTTCCACACCCCCTTCCCTCTACACACACCATTCAAGTGTGGGGATTTCAATTTTTTCTTTGCACACCCCCCATAATACCTAAACCACCCCCACCCCATCCACCATTGCATCCTCCGGCAACACCGCTGGCGGGGGAGAGGGAGAGAGACAAGGAGAAGGAGAGCGGGTGGGGTCAAGTTGCAGGCGTAGGTGGGCGGAGGCGAGCAGGGAGAGGGATAGGGAGAGATGGATGGACTGAGAGGCAGTGGTAGTGGCAGACCCAGGATTTTCATATAGGTGGGGCTAAAATTTTGCTAGACTTAACATTTGAAAAAAAAAATATGACTTTGCTAGACTTTTCCACATGACCAAATTAAATGGCACCTACATGTTTTTCTTTAAAAAATGTCCAACTCATGGAACTCAACTAGAATCATGACATTTATTGGAGGTTTGGCAATGAATAGGATGTTAATCAAAAGTACCAAAAAATATTAGATAGGTAAAAAATGACACTAACCTTGATTTTAGTCTTAGATACTCAAACTCGCATTATCATGTTGCACTAAATTTATATGTCAATATTAGTGCTGAATGGAGATCGCTGCAAATTCAAGATGAGTGGGTGTGTGAGGAAATGCCTAAATACAAGAACATTTTGAGGACACCCATTCTTTCCCTTTTCACAATCTCAAAGCCTCCAACCTTCGGATAATGGGACTGAAAATCCATCTTTGCATCATGGTTGGGGTAAGACGACATGATAACGGGAATGGATTTGATTATCTTTGGATTTGTAGATACGACGCTCAGATTCACTGGTTTAGGGATTGGGGTTAGGATTAGAATTTGGGGATTCAAGGCTTGAAATTAGGACTTTGAGATTGGCTTTCAAATCTATATATAGAGTGGTTAAGAAGGGTTATTTATATTAGATATGTTTGGCAGATGAAGATGCAGTAGTCTACACAGTAAATAAAGGCCGGTGACGAGGAGCTCGATTGACAATCGGTGCGAACGGATTTCAAAAGAACATGTCAAAGAAGAGGGTGCAATGTGTTATTTTCTTTTCTTTTTTTACTAACAAAGCTTTACATATGTGGGCCTATCTTTAGACATATGTGGAGTGATAAGTTTAGACATATAGGGCATGCTCCAAGGCCCCATTTAACTTTATGGGGATTTCAATTCAGACATGGGGCGACGGCCCAAATCGCTCCAACGTAGGTCCCCTCCTGCTCCAAAGGCCCATTAAAACTCTATGGAAAATTTAAATACGACCTGTGGCTCCCATGTAGGTCCACTCCTGGTGGGAGGGAAACAAGGAGAGGGAGAGAAAGAGGAAGAGGGCAAGCAAGCGGGTGGGGGCGGGAGAGGAGAGGGGAGGGCAGTTTGCGGATTTTCTATTGGTGTGTATTGGTAATATTTAAAAAAAAAATTGGGACAAAAGGGGCGTGGATTTAGGATCTCTTGTTCTCTTCTCTGCCTTTTTTGCCCCTTTGGCTACAGCCTATTCAGTTACTTACGGGCAAAGAAACCAAAGAAAACCTATGAAACGACTGAGATGAACATAGCTTTTGCTTTTTGACTTATACACGTCCCAGCTCATATTAGCGATTTGGAACTGAGAGCCCCATCAAAACGTTATTCCGCTTTCCCCGTTCCCCGTTTCCCGTTTCCCGTTTCACTTCCAATAGCGCATAGACTATAGAGTCGTCCTCCAAAGAAGCTTCGGTTGAGAAACGCAAGAAAAAATAACAGAAGTTCCAAGAGAAACGTGGTGAGTGATATTTTTTGCTGTGATTTTACCTGCATGCTATGTAGATATTCTGTTAATTTAGCCCATAATCCTTTGATTGACACGATCTAAAAAAGGAACGGATTAGGATGAACTATTGGTGGTTAGGAACTTGGGGAACGATGAGTTTTCTTGCTTATCTTTCTTTTTTTATGGCAATGACATTTGTGGTAGAAAGATCATTGAATGAAATATCCCAAGCTAAGAAATTTAGTATGGTAAAACATAATGTGGCAAAGAAATCTGGAAGGGTTAGATCAGTTGGTAAGGGAGGATTTTGGATTTTAAGCAAGAGACACTTTCATCTTTTATGGCCAATTTCTTTACTAGAAATTTTTTTTTTTATAAGAATTGGGTGTGTTAGGGAATTCATGACACGATGTGATGGCTTGTGTCTTTGTATTTGTAAATTGACGTTTGTTTATCAAAATTCTAAAAGTCCAACCACATGAAAGTTCTCAAATGTCCTTTCAAATTTCTGAAATTCCATCCCCTCTCCTTTTAGTCAAATTTCTGGATGCTCAATTATAGAGGAGGATTCTGAAATTCTACTATGTCTGAGAATTTAGGAATTCTCTAGACAAGAATTCTTTGAATTCTAGTGAAGAAACAGGTAATGGTGTCAAACGGTGCATTTCAAATATAGAAGTTTAGGATATTTCACATGAGTAGTTTTAGTGTTAGGTAAGGGGTTTCTTAGAATTTATTAAATATCAGATTCCTTTTTGTGTTTTTGTGTGTTTCTACAAAAATCCCTATTATTAAATAGGGCCTGCAGCAAAAATGAATTCACAAATATGTCAAATTGTATGCATGCCATGCTATCTTGGCCAATAGTCCATTTAGATTAAAGACCACATAACAACTTAGACACCATCTAATATGAGACACCCAAATAGTTGAATGAAGTCTAAATCAACGAATAGCTAACAATTGCCTCCTTAAGTCATATGATAAGCGAGTTCTAATAAATTTGATTCTAGGTTAGGGGAAAAAAAGGAATACACATGCAAATCTTCTGTACCAAGTAAGGTCCAATGACTTCACGATAATGACATTAGTCTTCAAAGTTCTTTTGTCTATCATTGCGATTGGTTGTGATATTAGTCTTCAAAGGTCTTTCGTCTATCATTGTGATTGGTTGTGATATTTCGGCTGTAAGCCTTTATTTTCAAACATAAATCATCGTTGCTGACAAAAAAAAAAAAAAAAAAAGTTTTTCAAAGTTCTAAGGTTTTGACAATTTGTTTTGCCCTTATGCTTGTTCTGCTTTCTATTCCTCTGTTCAGTGAATATATAGATCTTGTACCTATGGAGGAGATGAAACTTAAAGTTATTTTAAAGGGTTCATCCTTTCTCATTAGTTTGTCCATATATGCATTTTTAGTTGATAATTTGTTCTTTTCACATAATAATGTATTATAGGAAGGGAATACAGAAAAGTTAGGATTCACATAAAAACATTCAGTCTGCCACAATAGTGGATTAGCAAGAAAGCATTATCATTTAAGGCTTTCTTTTTTATCTTTTTTCTCTCCTTTTCTGTTTCTTTTTTTATTTTTGTTTTCTCCCTTCTATTTCTTTATCATTTAAGTTTCACCTTTTCAGGTATTAGATGGAAGGAAAGGACAATGGTTTTGCAATTGGAATTGATCTTGGTACGACTTATTCATGTGTTGCTGTATGGAAATATGATCACATTGAGATCATACCAAACGATCAAGGAAACCGAATCACACCTTCATGTGTTGCCTTTACTGATGAGATGCGTTTAATCGGAGATGCAGCAATAAATCAAGCTTCCATCAATTCAATCAACACCATATTCAGTGAGTTGCCACTGGCCAAGATCTTAAGTTTCTTCTTTGAGATTTAAAGACCCGACTACATTGATTTCTAGCTATTATCTCCTACTAAATGTTGTTGTTGTTGTTGTTGTTGTTGTTGTTTCTCCCCTTTCTTCAGATATGTATTAAACCGTGCCACAAATATTACCCATATTTTGAATTTATCGCCCTATAATGTTGCAATGTTCTGTTGAAAAAGACAATGATTTTATCATGATAAATTCTAATAATCACCAAGTTTGTTCTTATGGCAATATTTATCATGTGTGAGTGTGACCCCTTCAAATGCAGGTTACAAGAGAGGGGTTTCAAATCTGGAACCAACGTAAAGAACAATCATGCCCACTCCATCATTGAACAGTAGTTGTCATTTTTATTTATTGTTTTATAAGAGTAGTTTTTATGATGATACTTAGAATAATAAATGGAGCTACTTTTTCTTCAATACTACTTTCTCTAAGGCCTTTATTTTCTTTTTTTTACTCTATAATCAAATCATTTGTACAATTTGTTATAATTTTTTTTAATTATTTTACCGATGAGAAAACAGAATTAAAATTATTTGTATATTATCTCGCAGCTTGCACATATATATATTATCCCTTGACCATAATGTTTGCAACATTCATATTAAAGTATAAAAAAAAAAAAAAACACATTGATATTAACGTAATATATATATATATATATATAAGTTGTGGTTCGGTGTGCATCAGCATTAAAGGCTATGATGCCCAGATACGGCATGGATACGGCAGGCAGACTTCATGGACACGGTAAGGACACGAATTTTACACAAAAAGTGAAGTATCGAATACGATACGACACGATACGTCGCCCATTTTGAAGTATCCGTGCATCATATATTAAAGGCCTTGAATTTGGCTCTTGGTAAGACAAAAGGAGGGGCCTCCAATTAAGTTGTCCATGTGAGGGACTATCATGTGATTTTTGGTATATTTTTCTTCTTTATAAGGATTCATCTCTATATGAAAGGTCACTAGTCTTCTTTCTACATACCACTACTTTGGTCCAATGTGCGATTGGTTGCCTATGTATCATTAGTTAGCACAATGCACAATCATTCTTCAAAGTTTATTTTTTGACATTTTTAATCCAAGCAAATCGGAATTGATGACCTATTATGATTGCAGATGTGAAGCGCTTGATTGGTAAAAGATTTAGTGATGAATCTGTACAAAAGGACATGAAGAACTGGCCATTCAAGGTTATTGCTGGTCCTGATGACAAGCCCATGATCAATGTACAGTACAAGGGTGAGGAAAAGCAATTTAGACCTGAAGAGATCTCTTCTATGGTCCTCACCAAGATGCGTGGAATTGCTGAGGATTACCTTGGCAGAATTGTAAAGAATGCAGTCATCACTGTTCCTGCATACTTCAACAACTCACAACGCCAAGCCACCAAGGATGCTGGTCTCATTGCAGGCCTTAATGTCATTAGCATCATCAGCGAGCCTACTGCTGCGGCCATTGCCTATGGGCTAGACAACAAGGTGGGCAGCAGTGGAAAGAAGAATGTGCTTATATTTGACTTGGGAGGTGGAACCTTTGATGTCTCCATTCTCACCATTGAAAATTGTAACTTTGAGGTGAAGGCCACTACTGGGGACACCCACCTAGGAGGAGAGGATTTTGACAATCGTATGGTCAACCACTTTATTCAGGAATTTAAGAGGAAGCACAAGATTGACATTAGTGACAATCCAAGAGCCATTCGAAGGTTGAGGACAGCATGTGAGAGGGCGAAGAGAACCCTCTCATCCATGCCTCAAACCACCATCCAAATTGATTGTTTGTATGATGGGATTGACTTCCACTCTACCGTGACATGTGCAAGGTTTGAGGAGCTAAACGTGGATCTTCTTAAGAAATGTGGGGAGCTTGTCAACAACTGTTTGATGGATGCTAAGATAGACAAGAATTCCATTGATGATGTTGTCTTGGTCGGAGGGTCCACGAGGATTCCCAAGGTTCAACAGCTGCTCCAAGAGTTTTTCAATGGTAAGGAGCTCTGCAAGAGCATCAGTCCTGATGAGGCCGTTGCCTATGGAGCTGCTGTTCAAGCTACCAAATTGAGCGGTATGGGCAATCAGAAGGTGAAGGACCTCGTGTTAGTGGATGTCACCCCTCTTTCACTTGGAGTAGAAGAGAAAGGGAAAGTGATGTTTGTCATTATTCCAAGGAACACATCCATTCCCACCAAGAGGGAGAATATGTTTTATACCGTAGAAGACAACCAGACCTCCATGGTGCTTCCGGTCTACCAGGGCGAAAGGACAAGATCGTATGAGAACCATCTATTGGGAGAAATTACAGCTTCTGGCATCCCTCCTGCACCAAAACGTCATTTTCCTGTCACAGTATGCTTCCAAATTGACATTAATGGTATCCTTAAAGTGTCTGTGGAGGAAAAGACGACAAGGCAAAAGAATGAGATCACCATCACTAATGATCAGTATAGTCTAAGCAACCAGGAGATAGAGAGGATGCTTAAGGACGCAGAGAAGTACAAATTGGAGGATCGAGAGTATAAAAAGAAGGTTTTAGCAAAGAATAGTTTGGAGGACTTACTCTACAAATTGAGGAAAGCCATTAAAGATGGTAAAATTGTATTTAAACTGGCTGATGCAGAAAAGAATAAGATTGAGGATACCATCCAAGAGACCATACAATGTTTTCAAACTAGTCAAGCAGTCTGGTATGAGTTCGATGATGATGAGTTATTACAACATGTTGCTATTTTGAACGATGCCCTGGAAATTGTTGATAATGCTCAAAAAACTGCACAAGCAGGAACATCTTACCAGAATGAAATGCACAGTGGGCAGAAAAATCATAGCAAGTCCTCTACTGCTCAGAAGATCGTAGCTGCTAAGACTATTGCTAATCTTTTACTCAACCTCACTGGTATAGATCTCTCTTTCATTGTGGGTATGCTTGAATGATAAATTGGGATGAAAATTTATCAAGACAACCCATTCTACTGCTCCTGATAACACCACGAGGGATGTTTGTTTTTGCCATATGTTTGTAGTCCACCTATCATACTTCCAGAGCGTCCGACCATGGTGGGGCCTATCATGTCAGTTGTGTCATGAGGGTAGGATACATTTTGGAATGTGCTACTGAGACTCTGAGTATTAAGTTTTTGCAGGATACTGTTATCAGTTTAGATTTATGAACGTCAGTCGCGAGCATTTAATATTTCTGATCACTAACAGTCGAATTTTGTCTCCCAACATGGGTTAGTAAGTTACTTGTATTTCTAGGTGTGCCTAGCCTTGCCCATTACAACATATTTTACTTTATATTGATATATTGATGCTTTGACATTTCTGAGGGTAAATAAATTTTTATTACAGCTGACCCCAACCAGGAACTGGTCCATTTTCATCCCTATCTTGCAGGTCAGTTGTGGATAATCCACTTCATGAGCTGATGCGGACCTGAGCTGAGCGTGGCCTTGCTCAAGCAAAGCTCGATTTCTTCTATAAGAGCCTGTACAACGTTCTCAGCTCAAACTAAACCTATGAAAAATCCCATCAGTGGGATGTGTGGAAGTGCACCATGGGGCCCACCTATGATGGTCCGCACAATTCAATTTGAATGCCCTACCGTCTGGTGACAATTCCTCAAATCTCACTTAAATAAAAGTTAGTCCTACCATAAGATTGAGCAAGTGACTGATAATATCATTCGATCAATCTAATACGTTATTAATGTGTTAAATCTTATATTTTGATCTGCTCCTATGGTAGTGAAGTTTGACGATAAGTCACCAAGGGGAGGCAAGAAATCTGGAAAATGGCACAACAAAATGAGAAAAGCATCTAATGAAAGCGACACAAGCAAAGTAGTTCTCTCACCAATGTATCTGTTTACGTTGTATCCCAGCTCCACCAAAAGTATTGATTCTGTTACATGTAATGTTTTAAAAACTAGACCAGCTGGGCCATCGAACCGTCGAAGGTTTGGTCGAACCTGGTTTGGCGTGTGGTTCATTTTCGTCAAGTCATGGCATCAAGATAACATTATAATTGAGAAGGAAGGACAAGGTTCGGGCCAGGTCCAACCCCTATAGGGCCATGGTGGCCCGAATGCCCAAGAATTCCAAGGCATTTAAATTAATTGTGAACCAAGGAGTTTTGATCGCTAGTACTTACACTTTTAAGAGGATTGCAATCCAAATCCTTGCATTCCAAGGAGTCTCCACCGAAGGAATGATTGAGAAATTCAGGATGTCAGGGACTAAAAACCCTAGGGCATCCAATGCTAAAATCGGTCCTCATGTATATACATACATACATAAATCCTTCTCGCTTTCATCAGCTTTGAACAATATAATCAAATAATAAAGAAATTCTTTGGCATCGGAATTTCTGCTTAGATTATTTATCACGCAATAATAAAATTTTAAGTGTATTAAAAAAAAAAAGCCAAAATGGATCAACTTAGAAAAGAAAAATCACCTTTTTAAGATTTTTAGAGGAGATAATAAGGATGCAAAATTTACAAATTTAGTCTCTCCAATTTCTTTGGTTTCTCATCTCCTTAAAAAGGTGGCCTGTTTTCACCAATTCACCCACATAGTTCACACGATTTAACCAAACCGCTGAAAGTGTTCCGGCTCTAGATTGCGAGTCCGGATCCTCTATTGCCTTTTGTTGGACGGTGACGCTGAGTGAACCAATCATAGTTTGCCATGTCAGCTGAGTGCCGTTCCAAATCCAATTCATACTTCGAGATTTACTGTTTGCAGCCGATGTGGTGCGCCGTAAATGGAAGATACAGTAGAACACGTAGGATGCTCAGATATCAACACTTACCATTGTAGTGGGCAAATGAATATCATTATCATCTGCAGTGTCTCAAGTCAACCAAACAATTTGTAAAGACCTTTACCAAAAATGATATTTGGACATTCCTCTGTTCACCGGTGAGAAAATCATCAAACAGTTGGGTTTTTTTTTTTGCAAGTACACAATGCAGTGGAGATCTTTTACATATACAGTACCTTAACGGTGCATCCATTCACCAAATTATTTCTCAGAAAATTATGCCCAAGGAAAACCAGCCATCCATCCTCTGCATGCTTTTCTTGGTAAGTTGTCCTGCAGCGCTGCAATCCTAGTGCTTTCCTTGTGAACTCTCAGAGTGGGCGGTCCTTCTAGCTGTCCAGCCGGGACACTAGTCTAGTGTTGAACTTGATGACTCGGATGTGATGGGAACTCAAATGATAAACAAAGAAGTCTTATGAGCCCAATGGTTATTGACGTACTAAAGACTTTTGTTTCATCACTACCATTAAAAATAAATAAATAAATAAATAAAGGCTTAGTTTTATCACTAAATTTTTATTAATAGTAAAACAGGATGGGACAGTAATTTTTGTAACATTTTGGACATCAAAGGTAAGAGCACGGAGAGGCATTGAAGTCAAAAGAAGAAGGGGTAATGGGGTCGGGGAATTTGGAACTAAAAAATTGGGCTTTATTAGCTAAATGATGGTGGAGGTTTGGGAAAGAGAGGGAGACCTTGTGAAGGAAGATTATGGTGTCTATAAGGAGAATTTATGGGGGTGGGAAAGAGTCCATAGATTTCGGTTGTCTAGGTTTTGTACCGTAATTTCAAGTTTTGGAGAGGGGGTGGTGATCATTTTTTGTTTGAAGATTGGGTTGGTGTGGGTCCTTTATATTTGAGGTTTTTAAAGTTATTTGGTGGTCTCTAATAGAGTCTTCTCTTAGAGAGAGTTGTGTTTGGGTTGGGGATAAGGTGTCCTAGGAAGCGAGCATGAAAAGAGTCCTTCGTAAGTTAGATTCAGTTGAGTTACGATCTTCGTTGAATATTCTTATTAACATGCTTTTGTGCAGGGATGGTGCTGATGACTCCTTAATATAGAAGCCAGTTCTTTTGGGGTACTTTTCTGCAAAATCATTACAAGTTTTTGGATGCACTTGGTGATGTTCAGTTTTCTGGTGCCTTAGTTTTGTTGGATATTGTTCCACCTAGAGTGGAGGCCTTTTGTTGGAGGGCAGTTGCAAGCAAGATTATGACGATAGATATTTTAAGAAGAAAGGGCGTAATAACGGATCCTATCTTGGATATATATAGCCTATGTGGGAGGGAGAGGGAGTTGATAGACCACTTATTTGTTCATTGTAATGTTGCATGCTTTATTTGGGGGCATTTTCTCAAATTATGTGGTGCGGATTAGTGTGTTTCAAGTTCGTTGTCTTTGTTCCATGAGGCATGGAGGAATTCTCCATTGATTGGGTGTGGAAAAACTTTCTGGATGATCATTTGGTCTATTTGGAAGGAAAGAAATGACAATTATTTTTTTTTATAAAAAAGAAGCATGGTTGGAAAGTCTTATTTTAGTTATGATTCTAAGGATTGCTAAATAGGCTGGTGTTAGGAAAGAATGCTTAGATCTGAAAATTGAGAATGTTTGGGAAAATTGGGATGCTTGTTTGAAGATGAGAGCTTTTAACAAGAAGATAAACATTTGTTGGTATCCTCCCCCCATTGGAATTCTGAAATTCAACGTTGATGGGGCTACATGGGGCAAATCAGGGTTGGCTGGCGTTGGTGGGGTCCTTAGAAATCATGAAGGAAGAGCAGTCTATATGTTTTCTAAATACGTTGGGATAAAAAACTCTAATGAGGCAAAGGTTATGAGTATCATGGAAGCTCTTCGAATTCTCTGTAACTCTTTTTCAGAGTAGTATTATCATGGAAAGTGACTCAGCTAATGCGATAGCTTGGGTGAAATCTTTTAGTGCCTTATAGGAGATGCAATTTCAGCTCAATGAGATTCATCATTTAAAATCTATTTCCTAGGTTTCTTTTTGACATATTAGTAGATCCACGAACAACATCACAGATTGTCTGGATAAGCAAGGAGTTCTTCATTGGTCTAATTTTGCTGCTAATGTCTAATGTCTTATAGTTTAGGGTCGGTCTTTCGGCATTCTTCTCTTATACCAATACTTTTGTTGTAAGTATATTATGTTTTTTTCGTCTTTCCATGGTTGTAGTTTTTTATTATCAATGTAATCCTTTGTTACCGAAAAAAGAAAAAAAAGAAAAAAAGGCTAAGAGTCTGGATCTTTTGTCGGAGCTAAAACAATGAACAGTGTAACATATTGCTGAAACTCCATTGTGGGGCCAATATAGAGATAATCCGAGTCGTTAAAAATAAGTTTCATCTCATCCACGACGATATATGTAAGTTTCAGTCCAAAAGAAATGAGTCCCTTAAGTGGGTTTTACCGTTAAAAGATCTTTGTTAAAGAAAATGAGAAAGATAAGACCGCCCACACTTGTTGATGGGACCCACCTAGGGCCTCATAGATCATGAGATAGGGGGTAATGGAAAGATCCACTCACGGTAGATCTGGATATAAAAAATGGAGTTAATCACATGCTTCTAACCGCTTAATCCATGGCCGCTTTATATTAAAAAAAATAAAGCCCCGATCCAATGGCTTTGTCTATTTGATGGAGGCAAACCCCGGGGTCTGCTTACTATCAAGGGGGTCCTGTGTGTTTGAACGTTTCATATGCATCATAGGGTAGGCTGTTTGGGAGTTCTAACCATAAGGATGCACTCTAAGGATGTTCAGGAACATTTCTCATATGTATACTCATATCAAATTAGATTTATAATTAATTTTACCCTCCACAAAGAGCCATTTCATTTTCATTAAGAATAATTCGTTGATTGAAATCTTATCAATTGGAATATACTTGAAATTTTGATTTGAATTTAAGAAAGATATTGTAAAACTACTAAAAAAAATTGATGTAATTAATATAAGAAATATATTACAAAGAAGTTTTTACCCAAAAAAACACTTTATCTGATCACTACACTGAACAAGGAATTTTAGGCAAACATGCACCTAACGGGGAATCCGCACAGGTTTCCTAATTTTTTTTTTACCATTTTTTTGGGGTGGTCGAATTCGACCTTCATTTTCAACGTTGGAGGTTGAATTCGACTATATGGTGTAAACTTCACATCCGTCTGCTAAAAACAATACGTCTCAATTGACCTTCAGTTTCAACGTTTAAGGTCGAATTCGACCATATGGTGTAAACTTCTATTCTGTCGCCTAAAAAAACTATGTCTCAATTGACCTATATGTCTAACAACCAAGGTCGCATTCGACAGTGACTTGTCTACTTACCCCTATTCAAAACTCTTGTTTTTAGAAAATAAACATTTCTTCAAGCTTCAACCCGTCGACTGTGACTTTTGTGGTGGACTCCAGTCTTTCTACCCTTTGTGGTTTTCCTCCATCTCTCATCCCAGGTGTTGGACTCCACCTTTTCTACGCTCTGTGGTCCCCTCCAACTCAGTCATTTTCAAACGACTATAAGGTATGTTTCGCCATGGACCCCTCCTGCATATGTCGTTGGGTTCTTTTTGTCATCTTCTACTTTATTTTGCTTGCGCAGTTGGCTCCCTCTTTGCAATATCACCTCTAGTCCTGGTTGTCACTTGAAAGTTCAGTGTTAAACGTATTTAGGTTTTGAATGCCATACCTGGCCGTTGCAGATTTTTCGTGCCCTAAATAATTGAGTTTTTCGTGTAGACATGGCCACGGCGATGACTTTGTGATCACCACATATACAAACATGGCCATGGCAATGATTTTGGCTGGGGCAATCATTGAAATTTGAAAGTGGAGGGGATTTGGGTTTTGATTTCAATGGCTTGAAGGAATGTGTTGGATGCCTTTATAATTTTATATGGTTTATGAACTCCTCCCTTTTCTTTTGAGTACTCGAATTAAAAATGAGGGGTTTTGGCAGTTGTTCAGAGAGCTTATTGTGTGACTTTGGCTATGTTTGTCAAGGTTACATGTCTTTGTCAGTGATTTCCACCAATATAATACAATCAAATTGTATATAAGGACCCACTTCCACACACCTGCATGTATAGTGTGGGAAGTAGATGTGCCCCTGAGCAGTTGAATCAGAACCATCACCAATTTGATATGTCCACACCAGAATTGTCATTACATATGCCTGGATGGTCGTCCAGACAATAATACATAGTGGGAATATTTTCCGAAATTGCAAATTGAGTTGGAAAAGCTGAGGGAGATGGTCTTGTGATTTCCTTTGATAGAATAATGTAAATAACAGATTAGAATACAGTCTTAGATTATATCACTCTAGTCTCCATTGTCTCAACTTTTAAGTTGAGCTCCGGAGAGTGCATCCAAATCGGAATTTCCAACTTAATAAGGTCTCTGAAGCTGCCTTGTGGTCAATCACACCAACTCAAAAAGTGTTAGTTCATTTGTTACTAACCAGACACCTACTTTCAAAGTACCATGTGATACCAGGAGCAAAAAATTCAATTGAGTGATTCCTTAATTATCTTATTCTTGCATAAATTGAGATGTGTTCATGTAATAGTGCCGTGGTGAAATTGTTTTCACTATGACCACAACTCGTGCACTTTTATTGGTTGATTTCACTGTTTAGTCAATCTGGTTCGTAGTTCCAGAAAATGATTGTTGTGCAGTGTCTTGGAGGAGATGAACCATAATTTGTACACTGTTATTGGTTGATTTCACTGAAGCTTTGTTTGGGTTTCAGTATCTTGGTGGAGATGAACCATGACCCATCCCCGTTATGTCCTTCTGGTTTGTATTTCCAGAAAATGATTGCTGTGCAGTGCTGTTTATGTGGTGTGCTGCACAGTAGAAGATGATGGAAAACCATATTTATTATCAACTTGATTGAAAATCTTTTCTAACAATCTGTGCGATTGACAACAAACAGTGGATCAACTCTTTCAGTTCTTTGTAACTTGTGTAATTCTGGATAGTCCCTTATCATCACATGACTTGTAATTCTAGATAGTCCCTAATATGAACAACAACAAAGGGCCTAAGAATTGTTTAACAAATGGCTGATTCCATCGAGCCAATTGCGGTTTTTGTTTTTTTTTATAATTGACACTATACTCACAGCCAGTATAGATTGCAATGGTAGATCATTGGTCAGGACCAAACATATTCATTTAAAATCCATGACCAAAACAGCAAATTAATTCATTTAAAATCCATGAGACGTTGTGCCCTGCTCAAATTCTTACATATTCTTACTCATTTATTGTATATGTACCTTAGATCAGAGGAAAGATGCCCAAAGGAGGTGGAAGCAGACAAAGATTGAGTTTAACGCACTTTTCATCTTATAGAATACGATTTGTAAGAGTAGGGCTCGAAGGGATGACGGGATTTGATATATATATAATAAATTCTATCTCAGGGTTGAATTCGACCTCCAGCGCTGAAAATGAAGATCGAATTCATCCAAAAAATGGTAAAAAAAAAAAAATAAGGAGTCCTATATAGGTTCCCTATTAGGTGGATATTTGCCTAATGTTCCCTGATAGGTGTATTGACCACATAAAGTATTTTTTTCTGGTAAAAACTTCTATCACAAAAGTTCATTTTCTGTAATCAATGTATTTTAATTCTTAATTAGAATTATAGTTTTTTTTAGTTGACATTAAAACTCTATACTTTCCTGTTAGAAAAAGAATTTGGTCAGTGAAGGTTTTTATTTATTTATTTACTTATTCTGACACTTGGGCTTAGAAGAAACTTCTTTAATTTGAATGCCAAATACCTAAAACGCTCAAAAGGTAATTACAAGTAAACTTCTTGGTTTTGTATATTTTGAAAACATAATTTTGGACTTTGTCTAAGGCAAACTAGGCGGTAGGCAGAACCATGGACCTTCTGCTTGTAGAAGAAAATATCATTGGAACAAAAAGAAGAAAAAAGAAGCGACTATGCTCGTCTTGGTCAGTTGAAACTGAATGGTCACAAGGGGCAGACGTAAGATGACTAAGGTATATGATTAATAATGCAATCATGCTTGATTTTAGAGGTTGTTTGTCTTTCACACATGGGATTAGAAAATGATCAAGTTTCACACATGTAAATGTAAGCTATACAAATGTTACACATGTGAACACATTACCATGCTTGTGTCAAAATCAAAAGGAGTAAATGAGTTAGATGTGTTTAGACCTTTTGGATGTCTTCACAAATCTCTCAAAATCTTGAAAATTTCATACATGAAACTAAACATCTTGATGCTTATCATTTATTTTTAGAATTTTGAACAGCTCGGATCACGAATAGAGGGTTCACATAAGCGCAGAAAACTAACTTTTAAGTTATAAATTCTTCGCAAATTACTCAAAATCTATAAAGATTGAAGATAATCATTTTCAAATTTTCAAGGTCTTTAGTTTTGTTATAAATAAATTGAATGGTTTAGATAACATATATGAGTCCCACAAAAATGATGAAAAAATAAATGTGGTTATGGGGTCCACAAGAAAAAAAAATCATGGTGTGAGAGGAGTTTTAAAATTAATAATGCATGAGTTTGTATTAATTATGTTATTAATCAATTGTTCAAACCCGCGATCTGGCCAATTATTGTCGAAGTAAAATTTAAGGATGTGCCACAGCAATGGCCATTCAACTTAAGGATTCTTATCATCAATAGGTGGGCCGGGGGCCATGATGAGTTCCACACATCCCACTCAAAAGGATGCATGCAAGAGGCCACACGATCCGGACTCTTAAAACCAACCCAAGTCAACGTTTTGGAGAGACGGGAATCCACAAAAGGCAGCTCTAAAACAATAGCTATGTTGCTAGTTTTTCGCTAGAAGTACTACTTCTAGGGCAAATCAAGTAGTAATCTTTCTGTTTTGGATACGTTCTATCGGAAGATTTTTCCCCAGATTTGCCTTCCTTTTTCACAGTGTATTTAAATTACTCACTAGCGAAGTAACCAAACAGAAGCTATGAATTGAATGAGATAATTGAAGCTTATTGGTGATTGAGAACTGAGAACCCCATCAAAGCATTCTTCACTTTTTTTTATTTTGCGGGGTACCAGATGGAAGGGATAGACAATAGTTTGGCAATTGGAATTGATCTTGGTACAACTTATTCATGTGTGGGTGTATGGAAATATGATCACATTGAGATCATACCAAACGATCAAGGAAATCGAATCACACCTTCGTGTGTGGCCTTTACTGATGAGATGCATTTAATTGGAGATGCTGCGGTAAATCAGGCTTCCTTCAATTCAATCAACACCATCTTCGGTGAGTCCGCAAAATCTTGAGCATCTTCTTTATAGGATCTGTCTCAAAGTGATTTCTAGTAGTTATCTCCCTGCAAGTTACTTAATGACTTTGGATTTGAATAAAACCATGTTGCAGATGTTATCCATTTTTTTTTTTTTTATTTACTTTTTGGTGAACAGTTGGTTCAATCATTACCCCTCAATCAACATACAATTGTTCTTAATTATGATGATATCTAGAATGTTACTTTTCTACTTTTTTTTTATAATGTGCTACTTTGTGGTCCTTTATTTTTCTTGTTTGTCCTCTTCAAAGCATTTTTTATACAGCTTTTGCTATATTATTATTTTTTGTTAAAATTTACTTTTAATCAATATTTTCTTAATAAGAAGTTAAAAAGAATTTGAAATTATCCTGTTATTATCTCCAATCAATATTAAATTCTTAAAAGCCTTGTTTGGCTGTGCATTGAAGTCCATAATTAATTTGGACCGTTAGTAATTCATGAAGGAGGTCGTCCATATGTGATGGACTTATATGGGATGCATTCCAATGTCAAATTTACTGATATTTTTGATAAAATTGTCTTCTTCAAAAGGATTTATCTATAATATCTGTCTTCTTTCTATGGATCATAAGCATAATCTCATGTGTAAATGGTTGGCAATTGAACACTATTCAGCACAATGTTCATGCCTTTTTTAATTTTTACTTTGATAATTTTTTTATAAATTGATTCAGTCTTTATGGGAAATATTTTATCTATTTATTCGTATTTTATTCAAATCAACTAAGAATCCATGTCCGCATATGACTTCAGATGCGAAGCGGTTGATTGGCGGAAGATATAGTGATGAATCTATACAAAATGACATAAAGCTCTGGCCATTCAAGGTTACTGCTGGCTCTAATGATCAGCCTATGATTGTTGTCAAATATAAGGGTGAGGGAAAGCAATTCAGACCTCAAGATATATCTTCCATGGTCCTCACCAAGATGCGTGGAATTGTTGAGGATTACCTCGGCCAGGCCAGCCTACTTCAACAACTCACAACGCCAGGCCACAAAGGATGCCGGCTTGATTGCGGGTTTGAATGTTATGAACATCATCAGCGAGCCTACTGCTGCGGCCATTGCCTATGGTCTGGACAACAAGGTAGGTAGCAATGGAAGGAAGAATGTGCTCATATATGACCTTGGGGGTGGTACTTTTGATGTCTCAATCCTTAGCATTGAAGATAACAACTTTGAGGTGAAGGCCATCGCTGGAGACACCCACCTAGGAGGAGAGGATTTCGACCATCGCATGTTGGACCATTTCATTCGAGAATTCAAGAGGAAGCATAGGAAGGACATCACTAAAAATCCAAGAGCCGTTTGAAGGTTGAGGACAGCGTGTGAGAAGGTGAAGAGGATCCTCTCGTCAATGGCCCAAACCACTATTGAAATTGATTGCTTGAATGGTAGAGTAGATTTTAGGTCTACAATCACCCGAGCCTTGTTTGACGAGCTGAACATGGACTTGTTTACTAGGAGCATTGAGTTGGTAGGCAACTGTTTAAAGGATGCTAAGATGGACAAGAATTCAATCGACGATATTGTTTTAGTTGGGGGGTCTACGAGGATTCCCAAGGTTCAGCAACTGCTCCAAGAATTTTTCAATGGTAAGGAGCTCTGCAAGAGCATCAGCCCCGATGAGGCTGTTGCCTACGGTGCTGCTGTCCAAGCTACCAAATTGAGTGGTATGGGCAATCAAAAGGTGAAGGACCATGTGCTATTGGACGTTACTCCTCTCTCACTAGGAGTAAATGTCAAAGGAGAACTGATGAGCGTTGTGATTCCAAGGAACACACCAATCCCCACAATAAGAAAGGGCATTTATCATAAGAGTATCGACAACCAGACCTCAATACTGTTTAGGGTCTATCAGGGAGAAAGGACAAGATCCATTGAGAACCATTTATTGGGGCAATTTATGCTTTCTAACATTCCTCCTGCACCGATTGGTGATATTCCTATCACAGTTATCTTCCAAATCGACTTCAATATGGTATCCTAACAGTCTCTGCTGAGGAAAAGAGAACGGGGCAAAAGGTGGAGACTATCATCACCAAAGAAAGGTACAGTCCAAGTGAGAGGGAAATTGCAAGGATGCTCCACGATGCAACGAGGTACAAGTTGGAAGATCAAGAGTACAGAAAGAAGGTGTTGGCAAACAATAAATTGGAATACTTACTGTACAAATTTAGGAAAGCCGTGAGGGACAGAAAAATTGCGTTCAAACAGGCTACTGCAGAAAAGAAAAGGATAGAGGATAACATCCAAGAAACCATACAATGGTTCCACACTAGTCAGACAGTGTGGTACCAGTTTGATGATGATGAGATAGTACAACATGTTGATATTCTAAATGCTGCCCTGAAAACTGCTGATAATGCTCAAACAAGTGCACGAACAAGCATATCTGAACAGAATCGTAAGCGAAGAAGTCCTAGTGAGTCCTCTGCTGCGGAGAAGATCCTCGCTGGTAAGACGATTGCTAATTTTTTACTCAACCTAACTGGTATAGATCTCTCATTTATTGTGAATCTGCTTGGATAATAAAGTGGAGATATCATCAATACCACCAGTTATTTATTTTTTTGGCTCCTGCTACAACCACAGGCTAATTTTGTTTTAGCCATATGTTTGGAGGCCACTTATCATGACTTCCAGGTGAGTCCATGTCCAGCCAATGCGGGGCCCATTATATCATTTCTGTCAAATTGGTAGGATAAAATTTGGGGTGTGTTAGTGGTACACTGACTACTAAGTTTTAAGGATGTTTTAATGAGTTTAGGTTTATGAATGTTAGTCGTGAGTACTTAATACCTCTGATTGCTTACAGTTGAATTTTGTTTCCAGGTGAGCAGTGTCTGTAGTTTTACAAACTAGCCTTTTTCCATTGCACCATATTTTGCCTTTTACATTGAATGTTTTTTATCCTGAGCTGAGCTGAGCATGACCTCGCTCAGCAGCTCATGCTAGACTCATTTTCAAAATGGACTTGTAAAACAGGCTGTGCTCGAACTCAAACCTTGGAAAAAACTAGCATGACCTCAAAGCAAGCCTAAGCCAAGCTGAGCTGGGACAGGGAGAACTCACCAGCTTGCTTGACTTATTTGACAACTCGAATTACAATGAGCAGCTGTGGAGAAAGACAAGGAATAACATAGGAAAGCATCTAATAAAAAGCAATGCATCAATATTGTAGGAAAACCCCAACTATGGTGGACCCAAGACTCAAAGACAACGCACCACACTATATTTTATACAGAATAGTCCCTTAATTCTCTATTAATACAACTTACACTTTTACACCTTAATAATACACAAAAAACACATGCATCTTAACAGTGCTAGTTGATACACACTACACGTCAGGTCATTATACTAACACTTTTATGCTGTACTCACTCACAGCACCACTTCTCACAGGCCTCCGCTCCACTGGCACATCATATGCGAGGCATCACACCTCTATTTATAGGCTAGATGTA
Organism: Persea americana; assembly: GCA_029852735.1. Lineage (NCBI taxonomy): Eukaryota > Viridiplantae > Streptophyta > Magnoliopsida > Laurales > Lauraceae > Persea > Persea americana. The sequence continues at coordinate 67,829,054 of CM056811.1, forward strand.
GGTTGGTGGAGAGGATCTTCGTGCACCATTCAATGAGATCAGTTTGGGTGAGGCGGTGTGAGAAGCCTCTAGCAACTTGTCGCTTCTTGGAAAGTGTAGATAAAGGTAGAGAAAAGGACAACGAGAGGCATATTATTGCTGGCATTTCTCCCCCTCAACATTAGTCTGTTTTATCTTTGGTTTTTCAGCCCCTCTAATTCGTCGTATCTCTTGTTTCAAAGTTGGCTGGGATATGTTATATACCTGCACCAAATCAGCCTCTATCATTGCAATTGCTGTTGTGATTCATCTATCTCTAATTGATTTGGCCTAGCTTCTTCGGGCGTCATATGCTCGTAATAATGTTGTTGGGTTTGAGCAATTAAAATCTCCCAAATTTCTGGTCTACTGCTAACGCCTTCAAATCAAATGGGCTAAGTTTTTGGATACCCGAAGGCCACAGCCCATCCATAGACAATCACACTTTTGTTTTACCACACATCCAAGTAGGTCCCACATGCTGAATCACATTTGCCAAATTGATTAATTAACGCCATGCGCACTCCGGACGCATGGTGCGCAGTGGATAGGTAAATAGATTTCCTTTACTAATTTATATATGATAAGTAATAATGTTAGTTATTAATTTACTTACTGCTGCTGTGCTATTCGAACAAGAAAAGGTAGGGTTCAAATTCCTTTTAACTTCACTCTACTTAAAAAAAAAATACCTATACTGTGGTGGGTTTTATATAGATAAAAGATCTTTGTGGAAGAAAATGCAAAAGATAAGACTGTGCACACTGGCTGGTGGGGCCCACCTAGAAGTGGGGCATAGAAAGACCCGCTCATGGTGGACCCAGATATAAAAAATGGAGTTAATCTTATGCCTTCAACCAATTAATCCATGACTCACAACTTTAACGGGTTTATATTAAAATAAAAAAAAAAACCAACCCTTGGTCCAACGGTTTAGTCCGTTCAATGGGAACAAGGGGGTCCCGTTTGTTTCAATGATTCGGATGGATCGTAAGGAGGGCCCGCTGAAAGTTCTAACCACAAGGATGCACGGTAAGGATAAACATGAACATTTCCCATATATATACTTATAATTAATAAGATTTCTTATTATTTTTAGCTTTCACAAAGAGCCATTTCATTTTCGTGAAGAGTAATTTGTTGACTGAAATACATATACATGTAGAAATATATGTGTGTAATTAAATTTCTTACAAGCATTATAACATACACTGGGTATGCATATTTAAATTTTATGTTACATACAACATAATCTAAATCAATGGAAATCAATCAAACACTACATGGATGGTATGCATACCAGAATAGAGATTGATGGGGTATTTGGATGGACGAAAATAGCTGTGTGGAAGTAGCAGCCAATCCTCAATCTCAATATGAACTCAATCTCTGTATGCAAAAGCCACTTAACAAAATCTTAATATTTTGTCATAAATCGCAGTAAAACCACACGATCCTGGTCTCTTAGGCCAACACCCACATACAAAATCCGAATCGTTCTCAAAGAAAATGGATCGATCACTTACTGGCATCTAGATTCCTGAAGCGAGACTGGAATTTCCTACTTTGCTACTCCTAGAAAATGCAGTAGGAAAAACACATGTTGTTGTTGCCAGGACTTTGCTACTTGCTAAGATGGAGCAACAATGAGAAAAGAATGGGGAGGTCATTTGCCAGGCCTTTCCAAAGAGAGGAAGACTCTTATTACCCAATCAAATAGAGATCGGCTAGGAATTTCCGGTGTGGTGGTGATGGGAGAGGATTGAGATGATGTTACTGGTGACATGGAGATGTTTGAGTTGTAAGTTTGTTATGGCGACAATGAACACAACCAAGTCTTAACATTTTCTTTGAAGCGGAGGTCCAACTATCTACCTCCGATACCCACTCATCAGGGAGGAAAAGTTGAGTCCACTAATGCTGTCACCCGGGGTCTACAAGGATTTTACCTGGCTTCTTTCTGGGCCGAAAGAATTAGCACAACCTCCTTTAGAGGAAGGAAAAAAAAAAAAGCTAGAAGATTTTTGGAGATGCCACCTTTTCATCTATGGGAAAATCACATTTCAAAGATGAACACGGATAGTATGGTCTCACCCCTTGTCTCTCCAAGGGGCTAAAGCGATTACTTGGGCACGACTCCACCATTCACAAAGCATTAGTCCTAAAGCAATTTGATTTTGCTGGCTCATCATTCACAGGGAGGTCCTTTAAGCCATAGAACCGAACTGTTATCCTTCAATTGTCAATGTAGTGTTGATGATGAAGAAGACGGTATGATCATATCTGATGACATGAAAGATATCTTCCTAATTCCATCACCCTCCCCACGGGTTCCATCAGAAAACGCTATCTCTTTATATTTTTAAAAAACTAATTCACTTTTAAAATGATTTTTTTAATATATGATTATTTATTTTACAGTATGATGGGTATTAGGGATAGATTATGGGTTTAGATTTGGTTTTGGGTTATTTATAGAACATACATAAACAATATTGTCTGCAAAGGGAACATAATTTTAGCGAAGTTCCTGCTTCTGTTTTGGGTTTAACTTTGATATCACTTTGATTAGCGACATCCATGTCCTCTGCTTATACTTGGTTAAATCCAGTGGCAGATTATGTTGAGTTGTGCCATTTGGAGGTGCTAATCGGCCGGACAGATATAACACCCTGTCCCGAGTTAATCAAAATTAACTCTAATTAATCGAGATTAATGCTAATCGAACATGTTTCATTGAGTTAATGTTGATTAATGGTCAAATTGAGTTGAAATTGTCTCAAATGATCAATTTGAGCTTACGAAGAAAGTAATGAATGTTATTGAATGAATTGAAGTGGTTTTAGACTTAGATTGAGGAATGCAAGGACTTTTTCGTAAATATGAATTTCCGCGTATTTCGTCGAATACGGAAACTCTTGATACTCGCCCATGTATTTCGAGGAGTACGTTAGTTTTCGTACTATGAGCGATTCCATTCGACGTGAATTGGGTCAAATGACCCTTCATTTGACTCAAAATGTAATTAATGGAATTAAGGGGGGGTTGAATGCAAAAATTAGGTTTATAAGATGATGATGAACTCCTTTGAGTTCATTCATCAACTCCCAGCACAGCCACCTCTCTCTTTTCTCTTCTTCTTTCTTCCTTCCATCCATCAAAAATTGGAACCTTGTGTGTAGTTTTGAAGAGGATCGATCTCTTCATCTTTTTCCTCTCACTCTCCTTCTATTTACTTGGAGAAAGGCTTGAGAAGACCTCAAGAATTTCCTATAAAAGACTACAAGTAAGTGCTTTGAGTTGATTTCAGAACTTCCAAGTCTATTCAGTGATTTTTGAGTGTTTCTTACATAAGGAACTCATTGGAATTCTCTTGGATGAATTGGGTTTTGGTTTTCGGTTCGAAAGAGGGTTTCAATTGGGGAATTTTCATCTCAAGATCAAGCTACCAAAGAAGGTTCTTGCTAATTCATCTCCAAACAAGGCAAGTATACTCAACTCCAATGATTTAAGATGCTAATGGATTTGTTTGAACTCAGAGTTCAATTCCAGAAAATTCAGTTCAGAATTTTTTGAACTTCTGGGCGCAGTTCGGTCACCCGATAGGCTGACCGACACCTGACTGACCCTTTCTTGACTGAATTTCGCAGGAGATTTTAGCTTTTGGAAAGCTGACCGAACTAAGTTCGGTCGGCCAACGTTGCATCTCGGTCAACTGACAGTCGACCGAACTAGTGACCGAGCCTATCTGAGCTCTCAATTGAGCTCTCTAGAATTGGAACCGAGGGGTAACCGAACCCAGTTCGGTTAGTTGACACTGTAGCTTCGGTCGATCGACAAGATGACCAAATTCCCTTGGAAAAATGTCAGAAATCCAGAGTTCAGTTAACCGACAGGGTGACCGAACTTGAGGAAAATTCATATTTGATTTCTGATTTTTCTAAATAAGAAGCTTAGAGCATCTCCAAGATAGGTGTTAAATTCGGAGATGCATTTTTGAAAATGAAGGCTTATGTGGCAAATTGACCCCTTACAATTTGACATCTTTGTTAGAGTAAACTACACCCCATATGTCAAATGTAATATTTTATTATTTTTTTTATTTTGCCTCTTTTATATATTAAACTCAACTCATCCACAATAGTCCATTTGGAATAAAATAATGTAAAATATAATTTGGCATTTCACTTTTTCACATGCCAAATTTGTCATCTCAGTCCCATATGCCAAATGCCACCTCATTTTTAACATAGTTGTTGGAGTGAAAATCCATGACAAAAGTCCCATGTGATATGTCCATCTTGGATTTGGCATCACTCTTGGGGATGCTCTTATTGGCTAAGGCTAGTGTTAGTGGCATTTTCCTAAACCTTTATGGGTGTTAGCTGAGGTTATGTTAATGAAAATTTCACTAAAAGAGATGTTATATAGAATAACACATACATTAAATAACGAACGTTTCACCCGAATGTTTGGTTTAGGAAAATTTAATTAGATTTATTGATTTGATTTGAATTACTTCCGAGTTTGACACTACACAGTAACTCTTAAGCTCATTGTAGAGCTGAAATGAATAATGTAATGAATAATGCAATGAATTAATGAAATGAATCAATGAAATGAATTAATGAACAATCCTACTGCAGTAAATGGTATGGAGCGTTCCGGAGCTCCGTGGTGATGCCGGTGATCTCTGATCAAGACACTGGTAAATCCTACACATTTGAAAAGTCACTTAATAAAGTGTATAATATGGAAATGAAATGAGTCATTTCTTAAGGTTGGGTCATGGAGGGTGCACCTTTCGCCCTGTGCCAATGAGGACAATAATAAGCCACTTAATAAAGTGTACTCACTGATATGGAATGCTTCCTTTAGGGAAGAACTAAATGAGTGAATAAGTGAGTATGAATGTTTATTGATTTGAATTGTTTAGAATTGATAGACAAATTATTAGTATGGAATTGTGTATACATTGTTGAACCGTCAAGTTCACGGTGTTATTGATGACGTTAGAGGCCAAGTTGCCCATCCCGATGTTGCAGAGGCCACACCGCCAACGGAGGAGGCCCATCAGGTTCCTCCAGGAGGACTGAATGAATGGACTTTGATCGGAGGGCAATAATATTAGAATGTTTTTTGAGAGATTTTGAGAAATACGTGTATATTCATTTTGAATGGAAATAGTAGTCACCTGCATTGTATTTTGATATGCAGTGTTGACTTGAACATTAGGTGAAATGTGTATAATGAACTTTACTTTTATGTAAAGGACTTGTACTGTGTAAATTAATTGTCAATGTATATATAATTTCCGCAAAGATGTGCATTTGACAGGTATGAATGCGTGATATCCCTTGTGAATTTCGTATTGACTTTGGTTAATGCGAGGTTTACGAGAGTAAGTATGGAGATCGCGACTCAGGGTTTAGCCGTGGTAATCCTAATCTCGGGCCCGGGTCGTGACAACGGACCAGCTCAAGCCTAACCAAAGCCTGATCCACAATGGGATGAATTTGGAATCTTTTTTAGGCCTATTGGGTTATGCCTAGTTCTAGTTTTATGGCCCAATTGTTCAATGGGCCAGGCCTGAGAGTGTCTAAGCTTAAAGGTCCACTGTGGCCCAACATGCTTAACACAATTGGGTGCATATATTTTGAAAATGTGTTGGCTCTAGGCTGACTTTCTAGCCAGTAGGTTAAATTGAAGCCGAAAATTTTAGGCCCAATAATTAAATGAGCTGGGCTTGGACAAGATGAGTGGCAGATTCGCTGGGCTGTGGGGCGTGAACCCTACCTTTTTCTGTTAGTTCATGGAGCTTAATAAGATGAATGACAAATGGGATAGATGTGTTAGATATTAGTACTTTAGATAAGGATTAATTTGGTTGTTATAGATTTTAGGTAGTTTGAATTTTAAATAATTGTTAATTAGAATTGCTCTTCACTGTATAAATTGAGATCAATTCTCAATTGAATGTTACGGCGAAATTTATGAAAAGAAGTGACTATTTAAATTCTTTAAGATGGACCCAATTGCATAAGATCAAGTACAATTAGATATGTAGTACATCAGTCATTTTAATTCATTTGATCCAAGGATCATAAAATGGACGTTGAAAACAATTTTACAAAGTTTTGGCAAATTCTTCTCCTTTAGAAGGATTCTTCTCTATGAAATGGCACTTGTATTGTTTCGACTGATCCAATATGTGATTGGTTATCAATCTAACGTTATTTAGCACAATGTCTATGCCTGATTCATATGTTATTGACATTTTATTTAACTACCATTCTATTTATCCATTATATTTCTCAAACCAACTAAGGCCATGTTTGGTATCTCTACTCTTTTTCTTACAGATCTAGTCAAAATAGAGCTATTAAAAAAAGAGCTATACAAAGAAGAGGCTAAAATAAGAAAACATGTTTGGTAATGCACAAATCTATTTTAAATAGACCGTTTGGTATGTCCTTTATTTGCCTCTTTTTAGAAGGATTTGCCTCTTATTAGAAGGGTATTTATGTCATTATCTAATACACTTGATGCATGCTTGGGCACCTGCATATGTTTACTACAGCCCATACATCTGCCAAAAGCCTAAAGCCGTGCAAAAGAACCTCATATCTTGAAGTGAAACAGAGCATGGGCTAATAAATCATATTATATATAATATGAATGTCCACAAATGGGATCTAACCTAAATATCTCAACAATAAATTCCAGCCCTCTGATATTTGTCCTGTGAACATATACATGGATCTTCCAATTTCAGAAACTCTATGGGCATTCATTCCAGTCATTGGACAAGCACCATACAAAGCTGAAATTACTTTTCAACACAACTGGATTTTATTACCAATACAAGACACACTACAAATGATTCCAAAGTATACACTACAAATCATCTAGCATACTTTGTGTGTCCACAGGGAGATCCCTGCCTGAAATGCAACTGTGGCCCCTGCACTAACAGCTAATTTATCTCCAACATTTGCTTCCCTTCACACATATTAACTAAATCATTTGTAAGCAGTCTCATTTAGTTTTTAGGCCTAAAATTTGCAGATCCAATCCATGAGCCTGGCCGTGGCCCATTTGCAAAATTTTCATATTCATTTTATGCTAAAAAGATTGGGTTGCATAAGTAGCCTCAGACCCTGCTCACTTGATTATTGATCTGGAAAGTTAGGCTTGGGTCTATCCCATAAGCCAAGAAACACAACCCAAATCCAGCACAATGCATGTAATCATCACACAGACGCACAAAATGTATAAATAAATAAATACATCATGCATATGAGTGCAAGGTAAAATGGAAAGTAAAAGGGAGCCATTTAGGAGCCCACAGGGAAAGTAAAAGGGAAAGGCTGCAACATTCAGATAGTGACACCAATTTACACAAGATGGTACAGAACCTAAAAGGTCCAAAGAAGCTTTTCTACTCAAACATCAAAGAGAAACAATAATCAAGCAATCAAAGTGTATGCTCTGCAACATTCAGATAGTGACACCACTAAATAGTAAATAAAAGTAACCAAGTGAAATGGGTAAGTGGGAAAAATTGAAAATTGTTGTTTAAACAAATATCAGCCCCATAATACAGATTTTCTTCAGTTCTACAACATGTTCTGAATTGAAGTCTGATAGTACATGAAGGCTGTAACATATCCATCAAACATTTGAAACAAAACACACTTAAGAAGATGCATCTCGCCAAATGGCATCTGCAATTGAATTCCTCTTCGCATCCATCTCTGTCCTATCTGTGATATCAAAAGTATAAGTGTTTTCTCCAAGATCTTCCTCAAAGTCAGTGCCACACTCTACTTGGGTATCTTCACTTGAGAATTGTGCAAATAATTGATCTTCCATATCCTCTTTCCTAATGAAATTATGCATCGCCATTGCAGCAACCACGATGCTCCGTTGTACAGGAAATGGGTAACGGGCCATCCGCTTGACGATAGAAAATCGAGCCTTCAATACTCCAAAGCTTCGCTCGATCACATTCCTCAAGGATGAATGTAATCTATTAAAATGCTCCTCTCTAGTACAAGGCCTGGCAACACCTTGAAAATCATGAAGCCAATAATGAACATTTCGAAATGGAGAAAGAAATCCTCGCATATTTGTGTAACCAGCATCAACCAAGTAATATTTACCTTTAGGTAAAATATATATATATATGTTAAAGATCATGTCAAAACCTGTTGTAGCAATCATTTGATGGGATTTATAGCACTTTAAATGCCATCTTACCGGGTGGGGCATGTGGAAACTTTAGCTTTTCATCAGAAATAGTATCGAGGAGAATACGTTGATCATGAGCTGTACCTTCCCATCTGCATACCACATAAGTAAAGACCATGTCAAATGAACATACTGCCATAACTTGTTGCATGCAATCCCCCTTTCTACCTCTATAAGGGATTTGTTTCTCTGGTTGGATAATGGCATGTACAAGGGTGCCATCTAAAGCACCAATACAATTCTATAAAAAAAATCTTAAAAAAATAGATAAAGGTGTCAACAGAAAACAGAGCCGTCAATAAGAATAAAAGAGATCAATACCTTAAAATATGGCTCAAAACGTGGATTCAAGAGAATTTCCTTAGGCACTGTATCTAGAGGAGGTGGCTTTATCATGTCTTTCGCAAATAGCATCATTGCTATTAGTACTTGACGGAAGTGTCTATGAATTGTTTCCCCTGAGTGCTGAAATCTATCTTGTATCACTCTATTCGTATGGGCATGCACAATGACCATCATGAACATAGCCAATTGCTCCTCCACGGGTACATATTTACTGTCTTTCAGTAACATCTTTTCTCTAAAATACATGCATAAACGCCGAAATACATGTTGTTCCATACGTAGTAATTGACGACAGATAATAGGGTTACCATTCAAAATTATTTGGATATGACCATATCCCGTTAGGATTGAATTCCTACATGGTTCCTTAATCAAGCATCGTTGTCGCTTCTTGTACAACAATATAATAAGCATGATTTTTTGAAGTAGAATTTGATCCATACGCACTGTATATATGTCAGACAAAAGAAAAAAAAATTAATGTATCCGACAAGTCAACATTCAACTAAATGAGCATTCTTTTAATAAACAAAAATGTAGTCTATAAAAAACAAGAGATATAACATACATGTTCCAAGGCAAATTTCACATAATACCATGTTTCAAACATCCATATTTCAAAATACATATAGAGATGAAATTCATGTTTCAAACATCCATATTTCAAAAAACAAGAGAGATAACATCCATGTTTCAAACCCAAATATAAACTTAAACAACTAAAGGCCACTATCACTTCCAAAAGTATTCCCCTTCTCTAATTGCAACTGATGTTTGAGCCAAGCCATCTTGCCCTCATCTATCCTGAATCGCATCCAGATCATCCTTTTATCCTTAACCATAAAACACGTAAGAGCGATCAAATACAGTGGGCTAGCCTCTGAAATTTCGGGCATGGCATGCAAAACGTCAATGCAGTTATCTATGGTAGGTCCTTCAGATTGAATTGAAGGAGCAGCTAACTGAGTTGATGCCTTAACTGAGGCTACGAGGTCGATTATGCATGCATTTACTGCGTCATTACTTGCAATTGATTGCTTTTTAGAAGGCCTTGGTCGCTTTTGCCTAATATTTGCCATCATGACATCTGAAGCAATATCACAAGCTACTGAATCTTCAGGCAAGGTGGAGGATCGGGAATTTGTTAGGTTCGGGGATGGAGTTTCATCATAATGATCCAAGTTAAAAAAACTTGAATCCACATCCGTTGTGATATCTTCAGGCAAGCCATCCATTGTTGGAGCCCATTTATCATCCCCTCTTGCTGAAGTGCCATCAAATAAGGCAGCCATCTCTTCAGGAAAAGGAAGGGGCTTGGACTTAAATACTTTGGCATCTTTATGTGTCTGCAATAAAGTTTAATGATAAATGTCAAATGCTTTCACCTATCTTATAAATACCAAAAATACTACAAATGCATATACCTTTAGGTATTCCGTCCATCGGTCCTGTTCCATCTCTACACATCCTGTATGCGGGTTGAAGCCTATACCAATTTGGCTTGTCAAGTGCAACCAGGCATTGTAGAGTTTTTTCAGATTCTTCAATTGTTTTTGGTTAAAACTGTGTTTTGTCCTTTTAGTAAATTTCTCTATAATAATCTTCCATGCTTTTGAGCTAAATTGTACCCCCGGTCGACCACCAGATTTTACTTGTTCCAAACAAATGTCAATGAGACACTTTCTCATGCCATCGGACCATTGCGCACGATCTATGTCATCAGTCACTTTTGACTTTCCTTTATCCGCCATGATAACCACACCTAATTACACATAATTTGAATAAAAGCACATTTGGCAAGGAAAATAATAAACAACATCCGCAGTGCCATCTATTTGACTGTTTAGGCAAAAGCTAGACCCATCTAGATATAAAGCATAAAGATGCCAGACAGCCCACTTGCAGATCTAGTTGATTTTCAGTTGAAACATAACAACATGCTCGGATGGTGAGCATGCTTACGGGCTAAATAATTGATGAAGTCCAAAAACAAAATAAGAAAATCATAAAGGTTGTATTTGGCGGTTGGGGAAAAGAAAAAGAAACTGCTCCTATGGCATTCTGCTTAGGCTTCCATAGAGTTTGCTGAAGTTTCAAAGATGAACCCTTCGTTTCAAAAACAAACACCAAACACCCATACAGGATGGACCTTGGACTACGCCTGAGCCTTCATGTACATATCCAAATTCCTTTTGGGCCCATATCTTCCAAGACTCTTGGATAGTTGATGGTGGGCTTTTTACCTAAGACAATGTTCAGTGTGGGTCCTTGACAATCCAACTTATCTATGAGTTCCATAATTATATGTCTGTCTCTTGCAACATGACCCATCTGGCCAGATTTTTAAAATCATAGTTGTGATGGAAAACAAAACAACTGAATTACAAACCCATGTTAAAATATAAGCTACTGAAATCTAGCAATAAAATAAAATAAGAATATACATCACGAAAAAAAAAAGGTTTCAAATTCAATCTCTTGTGTGTATTGAATTAAAAGTATCTGGAAACCCATATCAAATCTCTCGTTTTAGTGTCGGATACAATCAATCAACACCGGCAACAAACAGATACAGAGCTGAAGCTAGGAAATCCAATCAACACCAACAACAAAGTTAAAGAGGAAAATGCTAGAAAAGTAATGATAGGGCCTATGCATTACCTAAAGATCCTTTCTTCTCTCTCTCTCTCTTTCTCTCTCTCTCTCTCTGTGTGAAAATTCCTATTCAACTGAGTGTGCAAATACATGTGTGTTGCTAAGATTATAAAGAGAAGGAAAACAAGTATACTTTTGAGTTCTACAAGGAATAGTTGAAAGAGTCCCTCTCTCTCTCCAACTACAATTGTCCTACGGTTGTAATAAAACTGAGATTTTCTCTCTCTTACTCATTTACTCATCTACTAGTTCCATCACAGAACATCAATTAGAGTTGGAATTCATATACAACTAAAATAATTCATACCGCCTTCACTGGAACAATGGGGCAAAGGTCATCGAATTTCAAGAAGCTGTTGGGATAATTTGTGTCGAAATAGTCATAGATGGCATTCTTTAAAATCCCAATTGGGTGATGATCTCTCCGATGAAGCTGCAATCCCAGTTTGGAAAATATTGAATCGGGAACGTTGTTCGCGGGGTCACTCTCCCTCACCACATCTACAACAATAAAAAAGAAAAAGCAACTCAACAACTGAAAACCCATCACCCAACTTCTACACCAAGCATAAATAATCGAAAAAAAATTGATAAAAAGGGACCCCCAACAAAAGTTTTGCAATTTGGGGATGTGGGTAGTTATCGTCTTTGTTGAAATGGGGAGAGATGGTGATGTTTTAAGAGGATGTGGAGAGGATTTGATGAAGGTGGGGTGGTTTATCAACATTGCTGCAAATACATTTCTGGGGAGGGAGGATTTGCATAAACCATAGCGAGTTATGGACATTGATGAATGGAGAAGGCCTTACAGATTGAAAGGCTGTGAGCGAAAGAAAGAGAGCTGTGGATTGTGTAAGCTCTTCGGATAGGGAGCTTTGAAACTCCAGAGTCCAGTCCTTACCTCATTTTGTTGTTCGCTTATAGAATATCCACCAGCAGGTAGGCCATGGTCTTGGAAACGATGACTGATACCTGCAGTAATCACTGCTCCAAACATGGGAAGTTGTTAGAAGAAGATGATAGAGTGTGACCCAGTCTTTCTTCTCTCTTCCATGTTCCCTCTTCCCTCGTTCCACTGCTCTCCTTCTGCTTCAATGTATCGATGCCCTGGACTCCGTCTCAAATGCGTTTTATGCAAAAGGACTTTCGTTGCCAATTAAACAGCGTCCAGGGGCATTTTTGTCTGTAAAATATCCAGCGCCTCTTCTTTTTCTAGAGGGGAAACCTCTATTTTCTATGGGCTGGGGAATGGGGTATTTGAATTTAAGAGTTTCTGCCTCTGTTTGTCTAAAGTGGGCAGAGGATAAGTTGGCACGCCAAACGCCTCTATTTTTCCAATTCTCTTGCCGTTTTAGACATTTAGAGGAATAGAGCTTTGAAATAAACCTCCCAAACATGGGCTAAGAATCCATGTCCACATACAATTTCAGATGTGAAGCGGTTGATTGGCAAAAGATATAATGATGAATCTGTACAAAACGATATAAAGCTCTGGCCATTCAAGGTTACTGCCGGCTCCAATGACCAACCTATGATTGTTGTCGAGTACAAGGGTGAGGAAAAAAAATTTAGACCCGAAGAGATCTCGTCCATGGTGGTCACCAAGATGCGTGAGATAGCTGAGGACTACCTTGGCTCTGTAGTAAAGAATGCAGTCATCTCTGTTCCCGCCTACTTCAACGACTCGCAACACCAGGCTACCAAAGATACCGGCCTTCTAGCGGGCTTGAATGTAATGAACATCATCCACGAACCTACTGCTGCAGCCATTATATTGCCTATGGTTTAGGTTACAAGGTTGGTAGGAATGGTCAAAAGAATGTGCTCATAGATGACCTTGGTGGTGGTACTTTTGATGTCTCCATCCTCACCATTGAAAATAACAAATTTGAGGTGAAAGCCATCACTAGAGATACCCACCTAGGAGGAGAGGACTTCGACAATCGCATGGTAGACCACTTGATTTGAGATTTCAAGAGAAAGAACAAGAAGGACCTCACTGAAAATCCAAAAGGAATTCGAAGGTTGAGAACTGCGTGTGAGAAATCGGAGAGGGCCCTCTCATCAGTGTCTGAAACTGCAATCGAAATTGATTGCTTGCATGATGGAGTAGGCTTTCGGACTAATATCACCCGAGCCTTGTTTGATGAGTTGAACATGGACCTGTTTACTAGGAGCATTGAATTAGTAGGCAACTGACGTTGTTCTGGTTGGAGGGTCTACGAGGATTCTCAAGGTTCGGCAACTAGTCCAAGAATTTTTCAATGGGAGGAGCTTTGCAAGAGTATCAATCCTGATGAGGCCGTTGCTTATGGTGCTGCTGTCCAAGCTACCAAATCGAGTGGTATGGACAATCAAATGGTGAAGGACTGACCCGTCCTAGAAAAGGGTCTGCAAATATAAATTATCCTGATATTAACCAAGTGTCGTGTCCATTGTGAGAAAAAGGCTAAGTTGCGTTGTTTCCTAAATTCCTAAACTAATCCTAATAGAAAACAAAGTATTGATTTTTAAACTAATTCTATGAGAAAACGAAGTGTTGGTTTGATGGGTTTGATTCCTAAATTAACAAATTAAAAGACAATGTTTTAATTTAGTTAGATAAATGATCTCAGGGTACAAATCTACTGTAACCTCGCACAATGGCAAGTATAGTCCTAGGGTTTCACTATCAACGCTAAAATGACTCGTTCCGGTTACAAACCTTCACAGAGTCAACAAATAAAGGATGTGGATGTAGGTTGAGGTATAACCTATCTCTATGGCATAGATTATCCTAAATCTAACAACACATTCAATCAAGCACCGTTATATGACCAAGTTTTCAAATCTACAAGATTAAAATACCAAAGAAAGAGATATTGCATTAAGAGAATAAAATTCAATCAATGGATACATCATTGTCATATAACCAAAAGCGTTTAAAGGAAAGCCCTAGAACCTATACATCACCATATATACAAGGTTAGGGCTTCATCGCAGCCCTAAGATAAAGATTTAGTTACTCATGGCGAGAGGTTGACAAAGAGTCTCTGATGAAATCCCCATTGACGCTCTTCCAAAGCTTAAAAACATCGCTCTCGATCTTCCCCTAAGATGTGAATCCTTTTCAAAACGAAGTTTGGCTTTTATTTATAGGTTTTGGGATCAAAAACCTCGTCAAAACGCAGAACAAGTCGGTCACCATTCCATCCAGGGGTCCGGAAGCCAGCTTCCTGGCGTCCGGACGCCAGGGAACAGATTCTGGGCATCCTTTGCTGTCTCCGGTCCCGGCGTCCGGACACCGGAGGCAAAACCTCCGAGACTTTTTCGTATTTTCTGGATTTTTGCCATTTTCTCTATCTTGTGCAAATTTCTTCTAAAAACTCCTAGGGAACCTATAAACATAAAAATAACATAATTAGACTAATTAATCTCATTGAAAGATATACCAAAGTCTGAATTGAAGGGCCTAAATGGTACATTTTAGGCTCTCATCACACGCCCCAACTTACACTTTGCTAGACCTCAAGCAAAGCTAAAGCAAAAAAAAAAAAACAACTAACTAAGGCCACTTTCGTCGGGAGTACAACTGCACTTAGCATGTGCAGCAAGCCTTTAAACTTCTAAGTTCCCGTTAGAGGACGACTTATAGTCTTGTGAGAGTTTGTTGTGAATCTACCCACAAAATTCCTAAAACCAAAATAATAAGGGGTCTTTTCCAAAATGAAATCTACTAACATCGGATATTCTTGATTATGGAGTTTTCAGTAGATCTCTCAAATTTAATTCACAAATCCTATCTGTTGGTCAGAAATCCTCAAGATCATGCTTCCCATGAAAACATCTCTTTTCTTTTCTTTCCAAATGCTGGGCCACCTAACCTCAGTGAAAAATAACATGATTCCTCTCAAGGCATTTATGGTGACTTTCGCACAATTGTATTTCAAAGGCTGTAACAACACTATTTTGATTTTTATTTTTTAACTCATGTGACTGTGCAATGCCTGGATTCCTTAAGCTTTCTAATCAACCCATATAACAAGCATTCAGCCAATGACTCCCAAAACAGATGTATTTAAGTCACTAGGTATGACAATACCCCTATGAGCTTAATGGCTCGAGTCAAAAAGGCTACGAATCCATACTAGTCACAAAACTTTCTCTTTTTTTTATTTAACTTGATCTCCAGCAATAGGTAGCCATTTTTGTATGCCCGAATTAATTCACCGACTTGCGATGAATCCTCTCTCACTGGGAAAAAATGCGGAAGGAGAACTGATGAGCGTTGTGATTCCAAGGAACACACCGATTCCCACAATCAAAAAGGACATTTATTATACCTGTAGCGACAATCAAACATCAATATTGTTTAAGGTCTATCAGGGCGAAAGGACAAGGTCCATTGAAAACCATTTATTGGGGCAATTTAGTCTTTCTAACATTCCTCCTGCACCGAAAGATGATATTCCTTTCACGGTCATCTTCCAAATCGACTTCAATGGTATCCTGACGGTCTCTGCAGAGGAAAAGTGAACAGGGCAAAAGAACAAGACTACCATCACCAAACATGAGTACAATCTAAGCGAGAAGGAAATTGAAGGGATGCTCCAGGATGCGATGATCAAGAGTACAAAAAGAAGGTATTGGCAAGGAATAAATTGGAGGGCTTACTGTACAGATTGAGGAAAGCCATCAAGGACGGGAAAATTTTGTTTAAACTGACTGCTTCTAAAAAGAGTTTAATAGAGGATTCCATCCAAGAGACCATACAATGGTTTCAAACCAATCAAACTGTGTGGTACGAGATTGATGATGATGAGTTATTAAAACATGTTGGTATTCTTAATGATGCCCTGGATATTGCTGATACAAATGCACAAGCAGGCAAATTTCTTCAAAGGGTATGTCATAGGAAACCAAAAAATCCTGGTAAGTTCTCTCCTGCTCAAAGGATCCTCGCTGCTAAGACAATTGCCAATCTTTTACTTAACCGTACTGGTATGGATCTCTCTTTCATGGTGAGTCTGCTGGAAAGGCACCAGGCATTTTTTTTAGCTATTTGTTTGGAAGCCACTTGTTACATCAATTTTTTTGTCTTTTTTAAGTGCGTAGGATATGGTTTGAGCTGTACTAGAAGGACAGTGAGTATTAAATTTTTTAAAGGATTTTGTGAAGAGCAATGTTTAAAAATCTTCACCATCCACTGCAAAATGCACTGGGTTGATTTTTAGCCCAAATATCATTTTCAACCAAGGTTTAATACTAGGATTATCATAACTCTCCTACTAAATTAGGAGGAAAGTTATCACAAACATGTTTCAAATTATCCATAAAAACAATAAGAAACCAAGAGCATGCTTCAGAATCTGTGCACTTTCTTCTGTTGCGGTTTGTTTCAACCAAAACAGCTTACTGGCGAGTTTTGTGAAATATTCAGCTCTCAATTGTTGAATATTTCTTTAAATATCAGCCAATGAGTAATATTGGAAAAAAGGTGTAGAAACTAAATTTTTAAGTTTTGGATTATTATTATTAATTCTTTTGTTAAAAAAAAAAAAAAAACTTAAAACTGTTAATATCAACCTTAAAGCTTTAGACTTCTCTAGTTTTCTTTGGATGGTAACTTTACGTTTAAAACATATTGCTAAAACCCAAACTATTTAAAATAAACATCCTCCAAACACCCACTAGATTGACCATCGAATATAAAATGGTAATGAATAAGCACAAGACTTGGTCCTACTGTATGATTGTTAGAAATTTTAAAAATAATTTTGAAGCCTATAAGCTTGATATCTTCCATCTCTCATTCGATATGGTTGAAAACAGCATTTCAATGTATATATATGCTTCTTTGGATGACTTTATTGTCTTAGTATGAAGGCTTTGGACCTAGGCTTGGGCTTAAGCTTAGGCTTGGAGCAATATAAGGATCCTTATTATGAAATCTTTTGGGCCTGAGTTGGGCTTTTTTTGGCAGAGTTGACCCAATGTTTTATTGGACCGAGTCAGACTACTAATGGAGGAAGTTGCACTTGATGGCTCAACAACCATCTCTCTTCACAATGGATATCTTCTGGTGAATATATCTCATCAAAGCCTCTAAATTCTTTGGCCAATTGCCACTCACAAAAAAAATAAAAATAAATAAATAAACACCTCACTTGACTTTTAATTATCTCATCTAACCCCATCTAACCATTCCAATTATCTCATCTAGCCCATCTAACCATTAATCTTAAAGTGTTCTGGGTGGACCATTGGTGATCAACGAGTTGGTCTCGGTACTGCAAATTGCAGTCCAACATATAGCAAAGTTGCTAATCCATTTGCAGACATCTATTTGGTGTGGGGCATTTATTGCTGTAAGGAGAGGGTGACCAAGAACTTAGGCAATCCATCCGATCAAATTCATTTATTATTTATTTTATTCTATCTAGCTATGACTATCATATTATCAATCTTATGGTTGTGTATCGGGGTCGTGTTCATTTTGATTGTTTTGGATTTTTAATAGTGGATCTCCACCGTGGACTCTCACACTCAATTGGTGAGACTACTGTTTGACCCACATGAGAAACAATCGAGTGGTTTTCTGGTATTCTCTTTTTGGTGTCAAACTTCCCACCATGAGCTGTGTTTGGTTGATGCTTTCCACGAGTGATAGGAGTGAAATTACAATATAGCAGGGCCTACCTATTGAAAATCCAAACCTTTCAAAGTGAAAGCCCTTGTAGTGATGTCCGCATAATTTCACTTAAAGAAGTTTCACTCATCCTAAGATTGTGTTAATCACATTGCTAATCTTAGGTATTAAATATATTATTAATCAATCTTACACATATTAACTCCTATTAGAATAAAATTGAGGATATCTCGCACAAAGATGAGGGCATTTATTCGATTTAGCGGCGATCTTTTTCGTTCCTAAAAATATTATTTTGTGGCAAAAAAAAATTTCCACCGCTAATCATGCCGCTATTGCATCTTAATAGACTGTCTAAGGCAATGTAGGGGGATTGGCGGCTTCAGAAAAAAAAAGTGTGAGTGGCGGAAAAAAGAACTGTCGCTAAATCTAATGCAATCCACCAGTAAAAGTCACTTCTTTTTTTTTTTTGTTTTTTCTAATGATGTTTGGGTTTTCAATAAGTGAGTCCCATTGTGGAGTTCCACTCCTCCCACTAATAGAAAGTATGAGTGCACACTAAGAGGGTTCAAATTCCTGAGATGTCTCACACCAATAAACAGTGCTCCCAAATTGGGTCAAACACAAGTCTAACCAAGTGTAAGAGAAAAAAACGGGCCCACATATTGAAATCTTAACCCCTAATAGTGAACAAACTGCCTTGTATGGAAATAGAATGTCCCTTTACTCAAAGGACCTTGGTCAAATCATAAGATTAATAATGTGATCAATCTGATAGTAACACCAATTCCACTAGAGTAAAATGTTGAGACCTCCCAAGGGGGACGATGTACATTTTGAGCAACATGATTTTCACGAGTCAGTCTACCGTGGAGTTTCACAGTAGTGCTGAAAAGTGTGGGTGAATAGCTTTCACTAAGAATCAATGAGGGTCAGAAAGTAATTTTCCTTTTTCATGGGTCCTTTCTTTTTTTTAATTTGCTCATTCACCAAGAGCATTTAATGTGAAAATAATAGCAATAGCTTTTTTATTGGTTCATTCCCTTGTCTCTCATATAAAATTGCCAAGGAGATAAGATGGGATTTGAATTATTTCCCTTTTTTTTTTTTTTTGTCTGCCAGCATTAAGGGGGCTGGGCCAGCCCTCTGGCTAAGGAAGTAGACCTCGGGTGAGGTGATGGAACCCTCGGGGTGAGGGAATGCCAGGTAAGAACTAACCCCTCTTACCATTGGAGTAAAATGGATATGAAATATTAAAGTAACCAAATGGGGACTAAAAAAAGCATCCTCTTCTTCTCTCTGTTTTGGAGATTACACATTTATCTCTTTCATCCTAACAATTTGAAGCGACATAATGAAGCTCTATGGGGGTCCCTGCCTATTGATTTAGAGTCGCTCCACTGCACACCGCCTCTTTTATGTGAGGCCAAATTATACTCTTTATGAGTTATCCCCACCATTAGATTACACTTACAAAAAATATTAGCAGAATATAAAAAACTATTGGCTCTATTATTAGTAAGGATAGGGAGATTGACGAAGATGTTGTACATACAATAAAACTAGGATAGTTGAAGTAGAGACTTGTTTGTGGAGTACTTGTGACCAACGAAAACCATAAAAAATAGAGGAGAAATTTTACAGAACAAAAATTGGACCAACTATGACCCATAGAGCTGGCCAATCAAAAAGCAATATATGTATAAAATGGATGTAGTAGAGATGACGTTATTGACTTAGATGTGTGGTAAAACTTGGAATGATAAAATTAGAAATGAGCATTTTCAAGAGCATTTAGGAGCTGCATCAATATGGAATGAAATTAGAAAAACCCATTTGAGATAGTTGGGGCACGTCCAACGCAGACCGGCAACGACGCCGGTGATGAAAGTATGGCTATGCATGTTGATGGCCCACCAAGAGAACAAGGAAGCCAAAGAGGACATGCGTGGAGGTAATAAAAATACATATGAGGAAGTGCAACTTATTTAAGGATTTGACTCATGATAGATCGGAATGGAGAATCAAAATTCATTTAGCCCAACCCCATTCTAGTTGGGACAAGGCTAATTGATGATGGTGATGTGTTTCTTACAAAAGTGCTCTCTTTCTTAGATATGTAAATGCATTATCATCAATTTCAATCCAAAGCATTGAAATCGTCATGAAGCCTAGATGTTTGGAGATATTAAAGACATTGCCAAATAAATATATAAGAAGTATTAAAAAAAAAAGCCACTTTCTCTTTTCAATTAAAATTAAAAAAAAAGGTAAGAAATTTTTCTCGCAAACTTTATTTTTACTCATGTTTAAGCTTGATTTATTCAAATGAAAGATTGATGTTTATTTATGATCATATAACTCAAATTAAAATGGGTCCAAAAATTTCATAAAAATTTAATTTTCAACTTGAGAATTTTAGATATTTGAGACCATCATTCATCCCTACTGGTTAAATAACAATCTTGGTTCTTATTCAAAAGAAAATATTCTCAATTCAAACCTGATTTTGTTTAAATCACATAAACCAAATTAAAATTATGAAAATAGTGGACATAAATATTATGTTTAGATACAAAAATGATTTCTCGATTTTCCAAATACCTCTTATTTGAAATAAATGAATGTTTAGTTAGTGATATCAACAATAATTAGTCATGCGGTTTTTTCATGAAAATAAGAGTATATAAATATATATATATATATATTTTTCAACGTATATGTATGTAATAGATGCATTAGCTTCAATTGAAGAATAATCATTCATTACTTATAAATAAATGGGATAAATAATATTAAAAAACCGAATTCATATTCAATAACTTGACCCATTCTGAGTTCGGTTATTTGCTTTGAACAAACCAGGCTTAAATATGGACAAAAATCGGGCTTTAAAAATTTGAGAAATTAGATTTTCTCCAATATTTGGATTCATTTTAATTCCATATATGTGATCTTACTAATGATCAGATTTTCATTTGAATATAATTAGGCTTAGTTTGAGTAAAAATCAAGTTCAAATATGTGCATAGGTGGACTGCCCTAAGATCTAAACTTGTGTCCTTTTTTGAAATAAGGCCAAAATTCAAAGCCATATTCCCAATTTTCCCAGTTCCATTTTATTCTCTCATTAAAATTACCCTTTTTAGGACCAGCCCAAGCTAACAAGGTCTTGTTCTATTTCCAACTGATACATAAACTAACATCCAAATTTAAAAGCTTAGGGCTTATTTGTTTGTATGATGACTAAAATGAAATAAAATTAATGTCGAATCAAGAGAAAAGGAAGGAGGAGGAAGTTGAAAGTAAAAGCACAAAAGAACATAAAAAAACTCCTAAAAGGCACAAAATGAAAGAAAAATGCATTCTTAAAAGGCACTAAATGGAAGAAAAGGGAGGAGTAGCTTTTCGTTGTTTTGTCCTTTTACCCTTGACTCCCTCGTCGTTCCTTTTTTCTTCATTTGATCTATAATTTTATTTTATTCTGGCCCTCATGCAAATAAACAGACCCTTAGTTCCATTCCTTTGGACGACAGGGACTTTGGCTTGAGAAGTTGCCATTTTAATGAAGAAGCAGTACTCTGGTGTAGCATTGTCGTAATATATTATAGGGGTTTTTACCAGAAAAACCACTTTATGTGGCTAGTGCAGCAAATCAGGACCATTAGGCAAATGTGCACCCAACATAAAGTGTTTCGATAGGTACTGGATGAAGTTTTACTCCAATCTAATCTTCGAACATAAGAGAAAATTGGCATTTTCTCGTCCATTTTAAAGATGTAAAAGTCTCAGCCGCTTATATGAAGGTGCAATTGCGGTTGGATACAGTAAAATTTATCAACACCCATGATTTCCCCTACATTTCACAACCTTTCATGAACTGGCACACATCCAAATTGGCCCCAAAAGTCATCTCAACAACAAAAGGGCACACCTATGAATTCGTGTTTGCATGTGCTCCATCATTGTATTGAGTTTGGGGAAGAGAGGAAGAAGATGAGTTTATACTTGCTCAAGATCGACTGCGACCCTCACTTGTTATATTGAGGGTTGTCGTGGACCTCAACACATAAAATGAAGGTCCATAGCAACCACCCAAAAAAATGGCAAAAAAATTTGGTTTTTCTATACGAATTTTCTGTTAGGTGCATGTTTGCCTAATATTCCGTATTTAGTGCACTGGCAATATAAAGTATTTTTTCGGGTAAAAACCTTTATATTATATTATATTATAAAATGTAGCAACTTGCCCTCTCCAATGAAGTGCTCCACCTCAACTCTTACAATAAATTTGGAAAATGAATTCGGATCCTTTAAGGCTTTTTCCTGGACAACAGGGGAACAAGAGTATGCGCTTCGGAGGGGCACTATGAAAAAAATAAAGTTTTTTGAGGGGTCAATATACAGAATTTGATGAAAATCTTATAACATAATGGGGACTTTCGGAATTTTAGGCACCCTCACAAAAGCGGTTCCACCCTGACAAGAGAAGGAGATGGAATTCCTTAGTACTAAAATCCAAACGTTAATAATAAACAATCTCTGGCTATATCGAGTATCCTTTAATTTTTGGTGGATCGGAATCTCTTTTTCGTCGTTGGATTGACCATTTAACAAAAAAAAGGTGATGTAACTCTGAAAGTTTAGAGTATGAGATTTCTAGGTTGGTCTACTCAATAAATTAGCTCAATAGTGTGCAAAAACAAACAGTAATGCAAAGGAAATAAAAACACAAGCACACACCACAAGGACACCAGATTTTGTGTGAAAAACCCTAACCGAGTGAAAAACCACAGATCCAAACTGGATCGATAATCAAGCACTATGAATCTCTCAATTACAAGAAACTCAGATTTCCTTCCCAAATATCCCCTACCTGAGAACTGAAGTTACCCTTATGTCGCTTCACACTTCCATGACTTCACACCGCTGATTGCAACAAACTCAATTCAGCGCTTGATTTCTCAAATCTTCTACGTAAGAAGATGATCTTCTATAGGGGATGCAGAAGAAACTGACTCTAAAGAACTTGGTAACACAACCTCTTAATAAATCTCTAGAAAAGAATTCTCTCAATTAAATCTCTAACATTCTCTCAATTAAATCTCTAATTCAGGAATTTGAGAGGTGAGGTGTTTTTTTAGAATAGCCCTTGAGTCCTTTAACTAACCCTTGGGACGTGCATAAGGTTGCCTAATTTGATTATAATTAAAACAAGCAATTTGGGTACAATTAGAAATAAGTTTCTAATTTAACTCGGACACTGCCGCATTATCCGGTCAAGCGAACCATCCATCCGCTCGAGTGGATGAGGTTCTGTATCAGCGAGTGGCCATTCTGACACATGTCTGCTAGAGCAGATGATCTGGTCGCTCGAGCGGACCCTATTCTGGTTGATCTAGAAATTCAGCACTATTTTTCTCCTAGCCTTCTTCTTCTAATTCTTTCATACTTTCTTCTTCTAGGTCCTTCCAGTCTTCTATCTTCAGAGTCCTTTTTTAAAATAAGATTACAACCGAAAAGGCTCCAAGAGTTTTGTCTAACCCATTAATTTAGCCAACACTAAAAATACTAACAAACTCAAATAACTTATGCATATCATTCACATTTTTCATCAAACTGTCAATCCAATGATGGTATAAATTTTGATTGATGTCAAAATTAAGGCTATCTAATATACTTGGACCGTGTTTATTTTAAACAACTTGGGTTTCAGTAGGTGGAACCCATTGTCCCACTCTAATGATTTCTCTATGTTAAAGCCTTATAGGTCCAGATTCTAAAATGAAAGGTAACTTGTTAAATGCACATGCTAAAAAGAAGCAGGCAATGGGGGAAGTCTTTCTAAATTCTCTTGACAAGCTCACTCACGAGTCCGGATCCTCTATTTCATTGAAAAAGAGAAATACTCCTTCATCTTGTCTAACATTTCCCAGCTGTATAAAATATCTTCTTTTCTTTTTTTCATCCCAACGATTCAATTGTGATGGTGCATGGGCTAAAATGAGATTTTATACCACTCGTGAATGTTCAATAAGATGAAAGAGTATCTCAAAATCTGGACTCCTCACCCAATGATATAATAGAGGGACTCTAAAGGAGAGGCATACCTTTAATGAAGCCTTCTCATAGATGTCATAGGGTCTTCGATCACGGATATAATTTAGATTTTCGCATTGTAAAAAGGGTTACTGTCACATCCCGGTCCCGAATCACCCTGGCCTAGGGTAATCCCCGAGGTGAGACACATGTAATCCCATATTACTGTACTTGTCTCAAGTCAAATATGGCAACATGAAGGATAAA
The DNA here is from genome assembly GCA_029852735.1 of Persea americana. Lineage (NCBI taxonomy): Eukaryota > Viridiplantae > Streptophyta > Magnoliopsida > Laurales > Lauraceae > Persea > Persea americana. The sequence continues at coordinate 67,853,259 of CM056811.1, forward strand.
GTTTCTATTTCCACATTCCAATCATAATCAAATAGCGGAAGCATAACAACACTAGTAATTTGAGCAATTGCACGGTCCTAATTAAAAGTTAAACATTAAGTTTATACAAAACAGAATTACATATTTAACCCAATGTAGGGATTACAAAATCACCCACAAATCTAATACAAAAGAATCCTAGCTAACCAAATAGTGTGGCTCACACAAAAAGGGGGCTAGCCACACTCTACACTAAATTCCCAAAAGAATGATTCATGGCGTTCTCCGTAGACTCAGACTACATAGGCCAATTTCCGGCCCACTCTTCTAGTCCTGAAGGAACCTCTTGGGCCTCCTCCTCTCCCTCCTGGGCCTCCTCAAGGCCGGGGGCTATACCTGCGTCTATGACACAAGAGTAGTACCTCAAACACCACGAATTGGCAAGTATAAGCATTAATGAGGAATTACATTATGTATCAAACGAATTTAAAATGACAAGTGATCATAAGATGTCAATATCAAGAAATGCTAGGAAATTATGCAATATCAAATAAATCCATGCTTTACGAATCAAATGAATAATAAAACATACAATGTGGCTACTACATTTAGTTCATCTTCTCAAAGAGAACGGATCTAATTGAGATGTCAGCAATGGCCCGGCCAAAGGCTAGCTGGCTACCCGAGTCTGGAATTCCAGTGCTCCAGCGACATACTGCAGTTATAACGCCCCAATTCCGAATACCGAGGATAACGCTGAGGTACCCGAAGTTGGCGCGCTACTTCCCAGAAAAACCGAGAACTTCCAAAATCATAGTTCGCAGTGAGGTCAAATTTTTAAAACTTTTTAAACAACATCATAATCAACAGTTATATGCGGAAGCGAAATAAAAGGTAGCGGAAGCAATAGTATCAAGTATATATATCAGATGTAAAAGTGCGGAAGCCTGGTAGTAATCTCAAAGTGTGAATATCAAGTGTTTATACATATCAGTCTAACCTACCCATCTCACTACCAAAATAAACTCTCAAAGTCCCAAAAACAGCTGCACTCAACCCTCCAGTGCAGGCTCTCCGTCCTTCGGCTCGACCACCTGGTCAGTCGGCCCCCATCCGTAGTTCCCGACTACAGGCGCCTCGTGGATCACGTCACCCTTGGGATCGTGGTCTAGACCTAAGCACCAAAGATGGGTCAGATCTAAAGATCTGGCAAGGCACCATATGCAGATAACACCAGATGTACACAACAAAAGAAAGTAATGACAGGTACATAATCATATGAGTGAACATAATAAATAATCTAGGCAGTTAAGCAGTAATAGCAGTTTAGAGACAGAAAGATAAAGTATATAATCTACACAGACGACAAGAGACACATTCACACAAGCTAGATACACCGAGGGATATTATGCCGCGGCCCTCCCGAACTATAAACGTCCCATACCATAAACAGTTTGCGGTGGGGAAAGGGTAATAACCATGCAAGGGATAACAACCCTCATAAATATAACATACAATAAACATAACACCGATCACACCCCTTTATCACACCAATCACACCCCTTTATCAGATTAGCCCAGACTTGGTATCACATTGTCTGTCCAACCACAACTCATCATGATAGCTCTAAGTAACCAGATTATAGCTCCTACCAAAGATGATCAATCAACTGGCTGAGCTTAGAACAACTGAGTGAATGTTCAGTGCCGACTCGGGAAACTAAGTACGGGTCTGTATCTGTCTAGGCTAATCTTGCGTGAGCAAGGTCCTACCCAATGTCTCTAAGATGTTAAGGTACAATATTGTGGAATACAGTCTAATATCCAAGTCCAAGTCCGACAACATTGGATCCACTCCAAAGCTCACAACCGTTGCCTGAGGTAACACAAGTACCATTCCGTGTCCATTCCACAATTAATCACCCTATGCTCCTACATAATGAGCTAACCAAACATTTAAGACTAACCTCCCCTATCTAAGGTTCCTCAATCCCAATCTTAGGCCGTATGAGGGCCCGCCTAGACACAGACACGGGTCAATTATCTCCAAACACAACATAGGGTCACCTCTAAGGAATCCTAGGTTCAGGTCCTCCAATTTCCATTAATTAATAGGTTTAAGACAACAACAAGGATAAGAGAGAATAACAATTCATGAAAACCTTAGAGACAGGGAATCAAGTGGAAATAGGCAAAGGACCAGTCCTAGGTAGTGGTCCACACTTGGTTCAGGCCTCATCACATGATTGGATCCCTATCTGTAGCCTCAGGTGTCCAAAATAATAAATCTGGTGCTCCTGAGGCTGTGGACACCATGGGCTACAATTAAGGTTCGAGTCAATGTTGATTCGAATCCTGAATCCTCAATAGGTGGACCCCCCGAATCAAGGCTGAGCCATGCCATTGATTCGTGGTGTGGCACACTTGAAGGAAGGTCATTTGGATGGTCAATGGACCTCACATGTGATCAAACATCACAAATATAGAAGTCTGAAAATCTGCCTGTTCACAGCTTGCCCGGTCGACATCACACCCCGGGATGTCGACCGTGTGAACTGGATGTTGACCTCCTAGGTCGACATCCATCCTGCAGTGTCCCCGGTCGACATCATGGCCGTGATGTCGACCGGGTCCACTAAGACCTGGTGTCAAGTACTTGGGGGGTTCTGCAGGAATTCCAATGTATCCAGTTGACATCGTGGCCGTGATGTCGATCGGGTACATTGCATTTATACTCTGAATGAGAAATACATGTTCCAGTTATTCTCTACAGGTCCCTGTGTGCTCGGTCGACCGAGACAGGGTCCGGTCGACCGGGTACACTGTCTGTGCGCATTTCAGCAGAAATTAACTGAGACCTGTTTTTCTTGCATTTTAGTGTCCGGTCGACCGGGTACACGTAGAAAGCTGAAATCCAGATTTCTGGTATCTTCTCCAATTCAATCCAATTTTCGTCCAAATCATTCCAAATCTCCTCCATACATCACATAGACAAGAATAAACATGAAAACACTTCAATTATCCCATTCCTCCATCAATCCATCAATCCATCCGGCCATTGATCTTCCAAATGGGGAAACCCATCCATCAATGGCCATTTCCATCAAAACAAAGCTCAAAATGGAGATCTAAACTATCATTATCAAAACATTGAAATGTAATTACAGAAGCAAGGAAGAAGAGCATGCATCAAATGAAATTGCATAAGGTACTTGCCTTAATGAAGAAGAAATGGAAATTGAAAAGAAAGAGAAGACCCAATAGAGTGTTGTAGATGAAGAAGGCTGGTCTCTTAGCTTCTTGGGCTGGGATTTGGGGAAACTAGGGTTGCTTGGGGAGAAGAGAGGTTAATTGGGGAAGATGAGAAGCAATTAGGGTTTAGGGTGATTTTGCAATAGTTTAGGTTTTATAACTTAGGGTTTTTGGTTAATTACCTAAGGGGTATTTTGGTTCCAAATGGAAATAACATGGGGCCATGGGTATTTGGGTAAATGGATGGGTTCTAGAAGGTTCCACTCTCATGCCCTCCTATTAGTGCTAATCACAAATAATTCCTAATCTAATCCAATCTATTAAAATTAAATAAAAGCAAAAATCTAAAACTTAGAAATACTACAGACTATACTACTAATTTCCTATTAGATAGCATATTGAGGATAGAAAATACCTTATTAATTATTATTTAAATTAAACTGAGGGCCCACCAGGGGTGGGGCCTCACAACAGTAGTCTCGAATACTAAACCAAGTTTATCCCTGTCGGGTATCACAAGGTCGAAGCCAAGTAGTACTGATTCGATCGAATCGAATAATAATAATCGAATTTGAGTAAGTTTACACATAATTCCATAAATGAATTGAATAGTATAATATACTTACGAATGCTTACTCAATTCCAAATCTCATCGAATATCGAATAGTTATGTGTAACAACGAATTATCAAAATTAGGAGGAAGGATAATCGAATCGTAATGCAAGAGCTGTTAAATTAAGATTAATAGTCAATAGAGAAATCTAATCTCAATATGAAATGTAATAGAGTTAAATGATCAAATGTTTATTCTGAACCAATCCTGATGTATCATCCATAGTCCTTAATCGTCCAATACAAGGTAGGTTGAGAAGGTCAACGTACTACTCCCTTCTAGTGCCACTTATTATGAGAAACACATTAAATTCCTCAACTAACACTCATGGCACGTTATTAGACTGCTCATTTTCTGTTAGACCAAAGGGTAAGGTTTTAGGATCCATTTTTATAGGCATAAAGGTCTTCGGTGTCCTAAGTCCTTAGTAATTAGGTGTAAACCTCATAAATCTCCATTAGAGAGGATTATGGGGGTCACATAGGGTTAGGAGTGGCATTCCACTCCTTTGTGGGGTCAAAAGGAGACCCCCGGTTCAGCATCAGGTCCGTTCGAGCGGACATCGTTTCCAGAGAGGGGGTGCACTCGAACGGAGTCATGTTCGCTCGAGCGGATGTCATCCAGTGAGGATGCGTGCTCGAGTGGCCCCTATCGCGCTCGAGCGCCCACTCAAAGTCCCACAACGAGCCTTTCAGGGAGTTGGTCTGGGTCCGCTCGAGCGGACACTCCAGAATTCCTTATTCCGGGATTTTCCTGGTTCTTCTTCCCTTTCCTTCTTTCATTCATTTCCAACTTCTTCTAACATCATAACTGCAACAAAATGAGCCTCCTTGCTTCCCATTTTTCCACACATCACAACTTCTACATTTCTCCAACAAAAGACTAATCAAATCAAATAAAAGCCCATCTTTAATACATTAAGAACTAACCCATTAAAGAGATTGGGGACAATCAATGCACAACTATTATATAAGTCTAAGTTAAGCTTATACTTGCCTCTAATCAAGCTTTATTAAGCCTCTTTACTCTTTGGCTCAAAAGAAACCCAAACCCCCAAATACTCAAACCCTAATCACAAAATCCACATGAAAATGAAATGAGTGTACATGAATGTCCAGAATAGAGTCTCCTTGACTCTTTTCAACTCAAAACACAAAAGGAAATGGGTTTGATTCTTATCTCTAGTAAGAAATCCGAAAATGAGTAGTATAGAAGAAGAAGGAGATGGTTTCTTATCAATGGAGAGTAGAGAGGACTGAAGGAGATGAAGAAGATGATGGATTTCCACTCTTACCTTCAATGCACTAGCCTACACTCTCAATGGTAGATGATGAAGTAGAGAAGGGACGAAGGAGTAGTGAGAAAGAGTGAAGAAGAAAGGGTTCTTAGCCAAATACATGGGTAATAGCTTATAAGGATGAGTTTGGGTCCAATTTGCACAAAAACCCATTTAGTCTTGGTATTTTCAAATTGAGTCGAATGAAGGCCCACTTCTTCAACCCTTGGTCACATGAAGTAAAGTCCACTACGAAAATCGACGTGCTAAATGAGATACACGCGATGATGCCAAGATGACGTGCATGTGATGCGATTTATGAAAATCTATAATTATGAAAAAGCCTCAACTCTACCCAATTGAGTCAAATCGGTTCAACTCACCCATTCGAGACTCCAACTCACTTCTAACTCGCCTATAAGGGTCTAATCAATATTAATTACTCTAAGTAGCAACTAATCACAATTAAATTAACTAAACTTGATTAATTAGTATTAATTAGGCTTAATTTGAATCGGGGTGTAACAGTTACCCTAGTCCACGTTTTTGCTAACTAATTGATTACACGAAAGGTAGAGTTCTAATTCTAAACCAACCCAACCAAAGCGCATTTTACAAAGGCAGCCCGCTTTCTTTTCGGGTTAACATACTTGTTACTTTTTTTGCTAGAAGTTCTTCTATGGTGAATCTCGTATCCGGGTGATATTTCTATACGTTCTCCTGATGGAACAAGGACCTGTTTACTATAAGAACCCCATCATAGCATTCTTTTTATATGTTCCACTTGCGGGATCTCTCTCAATAGAGTTGTCCTCCAAAGAAGCCTCTTCTCTCTCTGAAATCTTATCTCACTGGTGAAAAAGAAGAGAAGGCTACAGAAGTTGGAGAAGAACAGTGGTGAGTCATATGTTTAGTTTTGTTGCGATTTGCATGCTATATAGATAAGATGTTCACATATGGTAAGTGGTGAGTCATATGTATTGTTTTGTTGCGATTTGCATGCTATATAGATAAACTGTTCACATATGTTAAACTGTAGCCCTTTGGCTGACACTATTTGGATAAAGAATGCAGCAATGGTTACATTAAATGGATGAGAATGAACTATAGATGGTAATTAGGACCCTGGGGAAGGATGAATTCTCTTCTGCGTCTCTTTCCATCTCATGTCGGTGAGGAACCATGAGGGACAAAGTGCGGAAATTGGAAGAATTCTCTATTCACGCCATGTTCTTTGATCTTCTAGTTATAATGGTTGGATTTTTAGATTTGGGCATATATTTATCCCTGCTTGGACTTGACTGGATCAGATATTCGAGATGATGGTCTGATTCAGTGGAGATGGATTCACCACAATTAAAATAATGTTTTAAGCTTCCTTGATCCTTCCTAGTCCCCCAAATCTGACTTCTTAGGAAATTTTTATTCCTTCTGCTCGAATTGAAAACTCAATAGACATAACAGACAGACGAGATACTACCTCAATTACGAACTTCACCAAGAACTGGTGCTATTAGTAAACAACATAACAATTTATATCAACGGTCTAAATCATGATTTGTAAACTTGCAGTCCGTTTGGTTCCCCAAAGAAAAAGAAAAAAAAAACGTATTTGGAATCTAATTTGTTAGATCACAATTTACAAGCTTTAGAGACTGTTTATTGATTTACTCATAAAACATTCTTTAATATTAAATTGAAAGTATAACTCTGGGGTAGGTTTATTGCTTGATTGAAAGAGCAAATCTCGGATCCAAGTTTGGGCCCTTTCTTTATCTGAATTTATGCCCATTTTCAAATCTGTGGTGTTCTTTGCAGATGTAGTGTAAGAGTGCCCTAATGCAACTTCTTTGTCAGATCGATACAATTTTTTTTTTATTGATCTGCCAAGCTAAGCCATCCTCTCAAACACTTCATCCAATCAGCAGCATGTGTAAATAATATAAGTCCATACGGTGTCAAACACTACCCTGTACACAAACATTTACAGGAGAGAGAAAACGGATCATGTTGCCCTTTTTCATTTAACTTATACAGAGAGATTTAGTTGTCCAGTTGCCTCCTGGACGAGTTTCCATGATTCTTCTTTTTTCAGTCATGAGTTTTACTTTTATGGTGAAAACCCAATAAAAGAGATCCCATGAAATTCAAAATTGCATCAGATCTAATGTACTTAAATGAAATAATATAAACTTCAATATGTTATATAACAAAAGACAGCAAGTACTTGTGTGGGAGAATCTGAATGCAAAATTAATCATCTAATCTCACCAGACCACTATTCTCTAATTTTCCTACATAATAGGATCGAATCTGAATGCAAAATTAATCATTATCTTTTACTTTTCAAATAATGCTGCACACTATTAATCTGATTAGAATTTTTTAAAGGGCCCAATTGTCAATGGTCAAGATCTATTGTCTCTAAAATCAAGAACCTCAGATGATGATCACCTTCAATGAAAGGGACCCACTAATGATGCCTTGCAGAACAGAATCCTCTGGTCAAAACGTGGTTTGCTTTGAATCTACAATTGGATTTTTTAAGGATTAAGGAATGAATGGTCCATTGAATCCAACCCTTTGCATTAAAGCTCTTTCTAGAAGGGATGAGCATGCCATCTCTGGCAACGGATTTCTTGCCCCCAAAGCTGCTAAAACCCAAACAGATATTCAGTTGACTTGAAGTGTATTTCATTATCTATTTATTTTTTATTTCTTCTTCAATGGTGTTTATCCACTATATTCATTTAAACATTCATTGATCTCTAATTAACAGGACTATAGTCTAAGTTGCTATGAGTTTTTTTTTTCTTTTCTTTTTTTTTTTTTTTTTATGTCCTAGCCCCTTGAATCAGATTTCTAAACACTTTCTAACTTGAATAATTGGGGACCAGGTTTCTCACGTCAACACTAATAGTCATCTCCATCACCAAATCCATCACTAAAACGGAAAATTCACTCAGAACTAAAAGATAGAACTTTCTCACTTTGCAGTGTGTTGCTTGAGAAGATGTGAAATATGAGATTCTTACTCTCGATTTTGCCCTCTCTTTCCAAACTACTCAAGTCCAAAATTATCGTATGTTTTGGCGCCCAGCATCCAAATGGGATTTTAGCCCATTCCGCAGAAAGTGAAATGCTTCAAAGTTATTTTTTAAGAAAATAGAAAAACAAAAGGGATTCTTATAAAAAATATATAAAGACCTCCAATAATTCTCAAATAAAGAAAAGATTTGAACTTTTGTCAAAGAAGCATGGCCCACTTTCAGATCAGCCCAGTCTTGCCGTGCCGTACCCTAATTAGGTCAGGCAGTGCCATTCAGAGCTGGCCCACTTTTATTTTTCATTTTTTTTTATATAAATTAAAAGAGACTTTATGGGCTTGTTAGGGTTTTCAACTTGAGATAAAGTTGAAATTACTAAAATAAATACATAAACATTGATGTTAATTTACATAAGACTTGAAGTTTCATACTCATTTATATAAAAATAAAATTTCATACTCATTTTTATAAAAAAATAAAATTTACTTTCTATAAATGTCGTGCTGGGCCATGCTTCGAACAATAATAAATGGTATATTTGTTTATTTTATATTTATTTTCTCATTAATTAATATCTCATAAAATAGCCACAAATTGGATGTGCTTTTATTTCTGGTCCCGGGCTTAGCGTGTGCATGCTTTGCTAGTGTATATTTATGCCAACAACCCTCTTTGATTAATTACTCCAAGCAGTACATGTGGCATATATTAAATGCATTTTCTTGGTTATTTATCATAATTAAATTTAGTTATTTTATTATTCAGATTTTACATGGACCTATTTATGTTATTTGTCTATTTACACCATTTTTTAAGTATTTACTTTAATAGTTTCTTATTATCACGTGTGCGGGCTAATTATCCTTTCTTCGATAATTTCGATAACATTTGGCTAATTGTTATCAAAACGATAAGTTTTTTGATAATATACGGAAATGTTAGCCAAATTGGTAATCTATGCAAAAATGCAAATTATACTCCATCAAAATTCCAGTTAATATAATTATAAAACTTAATTGGTAAATCAAGTGAATTATTAAATTGAAATAGTTAATAATTATGATAGGTGATATGACAATGGGTGGCATGCTACTATACAACTAACCTTGGCTCGGTCGGGCAGTTAAAAGGAATTAAATATATAAAAAAATTTAGAACATAGAATAATCAGTTATAATCTATATATGACATATATGCAATAGGGACCTCACACATTTGACCATTTACCATACCCAGTCACTAAATTAGGCATATAGATGTGAATACAATTGTAGCTGTTGTCGTCTCCGTCGTTGTTGTTATTCTTACAATTATTATAGCTTGGGTTAGAAAAAACTATCATTACGGGCCCACCTCATAAATCAAAATCTTTATCTTTCCCTTATCGTTATTAGATTCTGATTTCCCCCTTCTTTTTATAGATTCTGAATTTTCCCTTTGTTGGGTGTTATGTTTTTTCCACGCTGCCCAAGTTGGCCGATTGTCTTTTTACATAACAGAGAAAGATTGCTTTTCAGTGTGAGATTCAATTTAAGGGTTCGGATCATCATAGGTGGGCCCCATGGTGTGTTCCCCACAACCCGTTCACAGGAAACGGGCAGGACTTGGAGGCCACTCCGGGTCCGGACTCTCACCCAAAAAAAAAAAAAAGTTAACCCATGTCCACGTTTTTGGTAACACTAGAGACACTGGGGATCCGCAAAAGGCAGAGTTCTAAATCAACCATGTAACAATTTTTTCACTAAAACTACTTCTAGTGCAAAACTTGTATCATTATAAAAAGAGTTCTAAATCAACCATGTAATTATTTTTTCACTAAAAGCTCTCTCTTTCTTCTTATTTGCTTATATTTTGCAAGTTCAGTTCCACCTTTCTGGCTGGGTACAAGATGGAAGGGAAAGACAATGGTTTTGCAATTGGAATTGATCTTGGTACAACTTACTCATGTGTGGGTGTATGGAAATATGATCACATTGAGATCATACCAAACGATCAAGGAAACCGAATCACACCGTCGTGTGTCGCCTTTACTGATGAGATGCGTTTAACTGGAGATGCTGCGGCAAACCAGGCTTCAGTGAATTCAGTAAACACCATCTTCGGTGAGTTGGCAAAATCTTGAGCTTCTTCTTTGAGATCAGATTTATATGACATGCCTCGAGTGATTTCGATCTTGTTGTTGTTTCCCTGCAAATTTCCTTTTCCTTTAATATTCGCTATGTAATGTCTTTAGATTTATTTTATAAAACCACGTTGCAGATATTGCCCATTTTTTTATTTACTTTTTGGTGAGAAATTGTTGCAATCATTACCGCTCAATCAGTATACAATTGTTCTTATGATGATAGCTAGAATAATATATGGAGCCACTTGTTACTTTTTTACTTTTTTTTTTTTTTTTAATAAGGTACTACTCCTTAGTCCATCATTTTTCTAGTTATAAAGTTTTTTCCTATGTTATTATTTTTATTAAAATGTATTTTAATCAAAATCTTCTTAATAATAAAATATTTAGATTATACCGTTGTTAACTCCCATCAATATTAAATTCTTAAAAGCCTTATTTTGAGGTGCATTTAAGGCCATGAATCAGACCGTTAATAGATAATAAAGAAAGAGTTTCTATTCACTCATCAATTTGACGGAGTTGGATGGGATGCTTGCGAAAGTCAATTTTACTTTTTTTTTTTTATAAAACTGTCTTCTTTCTAATGATCATAAGCTTTAATTAATCTCACGTGTTATTGGTTGCTAATTGAGAACATTATTTAGCCCAATATCCACACTTTTTTCAATTGTTATTTGGACAGTTTTTTTTTTTTTAATTCATTGAATCTTTTATGGGAGAGGTTTTTTTTTTTTCTTAAAGCAACTTTTAATGGAAAAAATATAGTTCCGCCGCTAAAAGTGCAGTCATCGCCCCTCCTATCGTCTAAGATATTCCACCCATCCGCCTCTAAAAACACAACATGTGTAACTTTTAGGGGCGTAAGTAAAAAAACTATGTAACTTTGAATGATTTCTCTTTTGTTTATTGCAAGCAAAAGAGGGTGTAAGTGTGTAACTATTTAACTAATTATAAAATCGTTTAATTGGATCCCACAACGACACCAAATGGTGTCCAACAAGGACTCCACTGGACTGCCGATGGGCGGGCCAAACCCAAACTGGGTCCTATTAAGGACTGGACTGTAACCACGACGGTGGTACAATTTGCTGGGCCAAATCCAAACCTGTACTTGATCCAAACAAATGATAAACTGAGGCTAGGCTAGGCTTGTTTTGATTCAGGTCAGGCTCAGGCCAGAATTTCGAAATCTATAAAAAAAAGTTGGATGGGTATTGGGGATAGGGTATGGGTTTAGGTTTTGTTTTGGGTTATTTATAGAACATACATAAACAATATTGTCTGCAAAGAGTGAAGTTCCTGCCTCTGTTTTGGGTTTAACTTTGATACCACTTTGATTTGCGACACTCATGTCCTCTGCTTATACTTAGTTAAATCCAGTGGCAGATTATGTTGAGCTGTGCCATTTAGGGGTGCCAATTGGCCTGACGGAGCAGCTCAAGCCTAACCAAAGCCTGATCGACAATGGGGTGAATTTGGAATCTTTTTTAGGCCTATTGGGTTATGCCTAGTTCTAGTATTATGGCCCAATTGTTCAGTGGGCCAGGCCTGAGAGTGTCGAAGCTGAAAGGTCCAATGTGGCCCAACATGCTTAACACAATCGGGTGCATATGTGCTGAAAATGTGTTGGTTTCTAAGTTGACTTTCTATCCTGTTGGTTGAATTGAAGTCAGAAATTTTAGGCCCAATAATTAAATGAGCTGGGCATGGACAAGATGAATGACAGATTCGCTTGGCTGTGGGGCGTGAATCCTACCTTTTTCTGTTAGTTTATGGAACTAAATAAGATGAATGACAAATGGGATAGATGGACCTAATTGCATAAGATCAAATGCAATTAGATATGTAGTACATCAGTCATTTTAATTCATTTGATCCAAGGATCATAAAATGGACGTTGAAAACAATTTTACTGATTTTTGGCAGATTCTTCTCCTTTAAAAGGATTCATCTCTTTGAAATGTCACCTGTGTTGTTTCGATTGATCCAATATGTGATTGGTTATCAATCTAATGTTATTTAGCAAAATGTCTATGCTTGATTCATATGTTATTGACATTTTCTTTAATTACCATTCTATTTATCCATTATATTTCTCAAACCAACTAAGAATCCATATCCACATACAATTTCAGATGTGAAGCGGTTGATTGGCAAAAGATATAGTGATGAATCTGTACAAAACGATATAAAGCTCTGGCCATTCAAGGTTACTGCCGGCTCCAATGACCAACCTATGATTGTTGTCGAGTGCAAGGGTGAGGAAAAACAATTTAGACCCGAAGAGATCTTGTCCATGATCGTCACCAAGATGCGTGAGATAGCTGAGGACTACCTTGGCTCCATAGTCAAGAATGCAGTCATTACTGTTCCCGCCTACTTCAACGACTCGCAACGCCAGGCTACCAAAGATGCCGGCCTTGTAGCGGGCTTGAATGTAATGAACATCATCAACGAACCTACTGCTGCGGCCATTGCCTATGGTTTAGACAACAAGGTTGGTAGGAATGGTAAGAAGAATGTGCTCATATATGACCTTGGTGGAGGTACTTTTGATGTCTCCATCCTCACCATTGACAATAACAAATTTGAGGTGAAAGCCGTCACTGGAGATACCCACCTAGGAGGAGAGGACTTCGACAATCGCATGGTAGACCACTTAATTCGAGATTTCAAGAGAAAGAGCGAGAAGGACCTCACTGAAAATCCAAAAGGAATTCGAAGGTTGAGGACTGCATGTGAGAAGGCTAAGAGGACCCTCTCATCAGTGTCCGAAACCGCAATCGAAATTGATTGCTTGCATGATGGAGTAGACTTTCGGACTAATATCACCCGAGCCTTGTTTGATGAGTTGAACATGGACCTGTTTACTAGGAGCATTGAATTAGTAGGCAGCTGTTTGAGGGATGCTAAGATGGACAAGAATTCCATCGATGACGTTGTTGTGGTTGGAGGGTCTACGAGGATTCTCAAGGTTCGACAACTACTCCAGGAATTTTTCAATGGTAAGGAGCTCTGCAAGAGTATCAATTCTGATGAGGCAGTTGCCTATGGTGCTGCTGTCCAAGCTACCAAATTGAGTGGTATGGGCAACCAAAAGGTGAAGGACCTTGTGCTATTGGACGTCACTCCTCTCTCGCTGGGAATAAATGTGAAAGGAGAACTGATGAGCGTTGTGATTCCAAGGAACACACCGATTCCCGTAACAAGAGAGGGCATTTATCTTACCGATATCGACAATCAAACATCAATGTTGTTTAAGGTCTATCAGGGCGAAAGGACAAGATCCGTTGAAAACCATTTATTGGGGAAATTTACGCTTTCTAACGTTCCTCCTGCACCGAAAGGTGATATTCCTGTCACGGTCATCTTTCAAATCGACTTCAATGGTATCCTGACGGTCTCTGCAGAGGAAAAGCAAACAGGGCAAAAGAACAAGACTATCATCACCAAACATGAGTACAATCTAAGCGAGAAGGAAATTGAAGGGATGCTTCAGGATGCGGTGAGGTACAAGTTGGAGGATCAAGAGTACAAAAAGAAGGTATTGGCAAGGAATAAATTGGAGGGCTTACTGTACAGATTGAGGAAAGCCATCAAGGACGGAAAATTTTTGTTTAAACTGACTGCTTCTAAAAAGAGTTTAATAGAGGATTCCATCCAAGAGACCATACAATGGTTTCAAACCAATCAAACTGTGTGGTACGAGATTGATGATGATGAGTTATTAAAACATGTTGGCATTCTTAATGATGCCCTGGATATTGCTGATACAAATGCACAAGCAGGCAAATTTCTTCAAAGGGTATGTCATAGGAAGCCAAAAAATCCTAGTAAGTTCTCTCCTGCTCAAAGGATCCTCGCTGCTAAGACAATTGCCAATCTTTTACTTAACCGTACCGGTATGGATCTCTCTTTCATGGTAAGTCTGCTTGAACAAGACAAGGCATTTTTTTAGCTATTTGTTTGGAAGCCACTTGTTAAATCAATTTATTTATTTATTTATTTTTTTGAAGTGGGTAGGATATGGTTTGAGCTGTACTAGTAGGGCAGTGACTATTAAAATTTTTGAAGGATTTTGTGATGAGCAATGTTTAAAAATCTTCACCATGTACTGGTTGATTTTTGGCCCAAATATCATTTTCAACCAAGGTTTAATACTAGGATTATCATAATTTTCCTACTAAATTAGGAGGAAAGTTATCACAAACACGTTTCAAATTATCAATATAAACACTAAGAAAGCAAGAACATGTTTCAGAAACGAGAATGGACAGGAATTGAATCAGTGCACTTTCTTCTGTTGTGGTTTGTTTCAACCAAAACGGCTTACTGGCGAGTTTTGTGAAATATTCAGCTCTCAATTGTTGAAAACTGGTCATTTCTTTAAATATCAGCCAATCAGTAATATTGGACAAAAAGTGTAGAAAATAAATTTTTAAGTTTAGGATTTTTATTATCATTTCTTTTGTAAAAAAAAAAAAAAAAAAACCCTTAAAACTGTAAATAACAACCTTAAAGCTTTAGACTTCTTTAGTTTTCTTTGGACAGGGTTTTATTTCTAAAATTTATACTTTTAACATACTTGTGGATAATGTTATGTTGATACCATGATTCTTTTGTTAACAAATTGAACCACCGGTTGAAGAAGGATGGACCGAACAGCTATGCAAAGTACTTACTATAGTGGATATCTTTCACAATTGAGTAGATTTGTGGTGTATCCGTTCCGAGAATTTCAACATTTAAAACCCAAACTATTCAAAATAAACATGCTCCAAACGCCCGTCAAATATAAATCGGTAACGAATACGCACGAGACTTGGTCCCACTTTATGATTGTTGGGGATTTTAAAAATAATTCTTGAAGCCTATTAGCTTGATATCTTCCATCTCATCCCACATTGGATATGGTTGAAAAGAGCATGTCAATTTATATATGCTTCTTTGGATAACTTTATTGTCTTAGTACGAAGGGTTTGGACCTAGGCTTGGGCTTGGAGCAATATAGGGATCCTTATTTTGGAATTTATTGGGCGTGACTTGGGTTGACCTAGTTTCATTTTGGGACGAGTTGAGCTTTTTTTCAGCCGTGTTGACCCAATGTTTTATTGGACTGAGTCGGACTACTAATGGAGTAAGCTGCACTTGATGGCTCAACAACCATATCTCTTCACAATGGACATCTTCCAAGGGGTATATCTGATCAAAGCCTTTAAATTATGTGGCCAATTCACACTCATTAAAAAAAAAAAAAAACACTTCACTTGACTTCTAATTATCTCATCTAGCTTTTCTTTCATGGTTTTCCTGTGCCCGAGATGTGGGCTATTTTTTTAATGGGGTATGCCCATTGGATACTTTCGACTTGAAAGCGATCCTTGTGTAAATTTTGATCTTTAGAAAAAATGAAAGACCAACTTATCTTTCAAAAAAAAAATTATCTCAACTAGCCCATCTAACCATTTTAATTATCTCATTTAGCCCATCTAACCATTAATCTTAAAGTGTTCTGGATGGACCATTGGTCATCAATAGGTTGGTCTAGGTTAGAGAGGTGTTGCTAACCCATTTGCAGACATCTATCTGGTGTAGGACATTTATTGCCTTAAAGGAGAGTGTGGCCCACAACTCAGTCAATCCATCTGATCAAAGCCATCTATTATACATTTTATTTTATCTAACAATGATTGATCATATTATCAATCTTATGGTTGGTGCATGGGGGGTTGTGTTCATTTTAAGTGTTATGGATTTTTAATTAGTGAATCCCCAGTGTGGACTCTCGCACTTAATTGGTGAGACTAGTGTTTGACCCACATGAGAAACAATCGAGTGCTTTTCGGGCATTCTCTTTTGGCTTCAAACTTCCAATCAGTAACTGTTGGTTGATGCTTCGCATGAGTGAGAGGAGTGGACCAACATAGCAACGCCTACCTATAGATAATCCGAACTTTTCAAAGTGAAGGCCCTCGTACTGATGTCCCCATATTTTCTCTAAAAGGAGTTTCACTCGTCATAAGATTGTGTTAATCAAATTACTAATCTTATGTATTAAATATATTGTTAATCAATATTATGCATATTAACTCCTCTTCAAATAAAATTGAGGATATCTTGCACAAAGAGGAGGGCACTCATTCTGAATGCATAGAGGAGGGCATTCATTCGATTTAGCGGCAATCTTTTTCATTGCTAAAATTATTTTTTTGTGGCGGAAAGAATAATCCTGCCGCTAGTACATCCTAATTGACTGTCTAAAGCAATGCAGTAGGATTACCGGTGGGAAGAAATCTCCTCTACAAAAAAAGTGTTAGCGGTGGGAAAAAAAAAAAAAAAAAAAAGAAAAGAGAAAACAGTTGTTAAATCTAATGCAGCCCGCAGCTAGAAATCACTTTTGATTTTTCCTGCTATGCTATGGTAGTTCGGATTTTCAATAAATGAGACCCATTGTGGATTCCACTCGTCCAACTCATGGGAAGTATGAGTCGGACACTCAGAGGATTCAAAATCATGAGATGTCTCTCACCAATAAAAAGAGGATAGGAAAGCACTCATTGCTCATAAATTGGGTCAAACACAAGCGCCACCAACCAAGTGTAAGAGCCAATAATGGGCCCACATATTGAAATCTTAATTCCTAATAATGAATGAACTCCCTTGTATGGAAATAGAATGTCGCTGAGGTTTACTATAATGGATGTTGGTCACGCCGTAAAAAAATCAAGCATAGGATTAATAATGCGATCAATCTAATAGTTACACCGATTCCACTGGAGTAAGATGTTGGGGCCTCCCAAAGGGAAAGGGGACGATGTACATTTTAAGCGGTCAGCCTACTGTGAAAAGAAAGACCAGTGTGGGTGAAAAGATCTCACTAAGAATAAACGAGGGTGAGAAAGTAATTTTCCCTTTTTTGTGGGTCGTTTCTCTGTTTTTTAATTGGGCTGCCCATTGACGGAAAGCATCATATAAATATATATATATATATATATATATCTATATAGAGCAAGGCTCTCCTAAGCTCAAGCTTAGGATAAAATTTTGTAAGCTCCATGCTTGTGGGGCCCATCTTTTGTTCATCCAAATGGACCAAACACATGACTCCCCTAAATTGCACATCTCCGCCAACTTTCGGTTAGATCCAAATTATCTAAACCGTTGGATCGACTATGTATCGATTCAAATAGACTGTTGACCATTAAACTTTTAGGCTCATATGGAGATGATAGAAATCACGATTGGAGCTGGTTTTTTGCAGAGAGAAGGATCCCACTGAGTCCTTAAAATCCCCCCATCTCCATCCCCATGTGGGTCCCCAGGTGGGCCCCACAACATACTTGAGCTTACCTTATCCTAAGCTTGAGCTTAGGAGAGCTAGCCCCATATATATATATATATATATATATGGGAGCTGTTCTCCTGAGCTGCAGCTGAAATTTAATTTCAACTGCAGCGTGTGATAGGCTCGTGTGGCAGTGGCAGTGGCAGTGGCAGTGGCAGAATCAACTCAATTACATGTTTAGAAATCAAGCCCAAACTCAGTCTTGATTAGAAATCTAGCTGAGCTGAGCTAATCTTGACAATGCATAACAAGCTTAAGATCAACTCAATCACACGCTGCAGCTGAAATTAGAGCAGCTCCCTATATATATATATCAAAGCAATATGATTTGTTCACGTAAGCACCACTGTTTGTTGAAAAAAACAACCCTTTGTAATGCCACATCATTTCTCGGTAGGCCTCATAGGTTGGATTTGGGAGCCTAGATGGGCAATTTAATTCCATCATCTCCATCCTTATCATACTTTAAATTTCAAAAGAATCCTAAAATCATCCCGATTTGTTAAAAAATAACCCTTTGTAATGCTACATCAAATTTAATCTCAATCCTTCCTCATCCCTCCATTATGGTTTCTATAGACTTATATTTCAACTCTAATCTTAATCTTTTCATTCCTTATCTACAACAGTTAGTTGGCTGAGAAAATCCTCTACAAAATTTGCCGTCCTTTCTTTTCATATTTAAATTCAAATATATGATTCCCAATATACTTCACTATCAAAATAAGAATAATAGCATATATATATATATCTAAATTTTAATATATTTTTATTAATTTTGTAATAAATTACTTAATTTTTTATTTAGGCCCAGGGCAAGCACGGGCCTTCCGTTCCTGGTTTAATGTGAAAATAATAGCAATAGCTTTTTTATTGGCTCATTCCCTTTATTCTCATATAAAATTGTCAGGGAGATAAGATGGATATGAAAATATTCCTTTTTTCTTACCAGCGTAGGACTCAGCCCTTTGGCTAGGGAAGTAGACCTCGGGGTGAGGTGACTGAGCCTTTGGATGAGGAAAGGCGAGGTAAGAACTGACGCCTCATACCATTAGGGTAAAATAGATAAAAAATATTGAAGTAACTATGGGGGACTATAAACGAACGCTCTTCTTCTTTCTCTTTTGGAGATTACACTGTTATCTCTTTCATCCTAACAATTTAAAGTGCATAATGAAGCTCTACATTGGGCTCCACCTATTGATTTAGAGTCGTCCCACTGCACGCCGCCTCTTTTATGTGAGGCCAAATTGTACTCTTTTATGAGTTATCCCCATCATTAGATTACACTTGTAAAAAATAGATCTTTTTGTATATACCCCCCTAAGGTTTGTAAGATTTGTAAATAGGCCCCTGAGGTTTTAGTATTTCTAAATATGCCTATGCATCTTCATTTTAATACTTTTCGCGTCTCTAAAATCAATAGTCTTCCAACTACCATAGCTTTTTAGAGCGAAATCCTTATATGCATCATTTCAAAAGCTTGGACTTAATTCTTTTTTTATAAAGCATGTAACATTAACAATTGCACTTAGTGGGAGAGAATAACCCTACATAAATTCATTTTTTTATCAATACAGGGCTCATTTCATTAAATCCAAATTGATCATGACGATGATCAACACTTATACTTATAATTGGTTATGATTTATCCAATCCATACATGGCCCACCATTGGATTGATGAAAGTTTCAAAATACATGATTATGCTTCATGTGTAGGGAGTGTACAAGAAATATCTAGGAATGGGCCAATGTGAAAAAATAAAAAAAATTAGTTCTTAGATTTGTGTGGGTGGGTGTGGGGGGGGCGCGTTGTTGTGGGGGGGTTAGGAATTTTAAACTTTTCTCAAATAGGGGTGGGGGGTGTTTGGCTCTATGTGAAGGGAGAAATATCTAGGAATGGGCCAATGTAAAGGGATAAAATTAGTTCTTAGATTTGGGGGCGGGGCGGGGGCGGGGGCGGTGGGGTGGTAAAAGAAGAAATATTGGGGGAAAGGGCAAATGTAAAATAAAAAAAAAATAGTTTTTAGAAATTGTTGGGGGGAGGGGGAATTTTAAACTTTTCTTAAAAAGGAGGATGTCCACCCCTGGTCAAGTGCGTGCATGAGAGAGTTATCGAGAGAAGCCATTAGGACTTAATATAGAATAATGATATTTTTGTAAATAATAATATACTCATTTTTGTTTTATAGATGTAAGGGCAAAGTTGTCATTTATAGAAATATTGGGGGGAAAGGGCAAATGTAAAATATATATATATATATATATTACTTTTTAGAATTTGTTGGGGGAGGGGAATTTTAAACTTTTCTGAAATAAAGAGGGTGGGGGGGGGGGGGGGGGGGTGTTTGTTTGGCTCTATGTAAAGGAAGAAATATTGGGGGAATGGGCAAATGTAAAAAAAAATATTAGTTTTTAGAATTTGTGGACGGAAGGGGGAATTTTAAGCTTTTCTCAAATATGGGTGGGGGCTCCAGTCCCCATCCACTTGTACCTAGGTCCACTCCTGGTCATGTACATGAGAGAGTTATTGAGAGAAACCATTGGGACTTGAGATAAAATAATGATATTTTTGTAAATAATAATATACTCATTTTTGTTTTATAGGAGTAAGGGCAAAGCTGTCATTTATATAAAAATCCAACACAAATCTTATGGTCACTGCCCATTCTTGTTAGGAATATTGATTTTGAGGACACTAAAGGTTTTAAAAAGGAAAAAGGAGGGGGCCTATTTATAAATACTAAAACCTCGGGGACCTATATACAAATCCTACAAACCTTAGGGTGGTATATACAAAAATCTCTACAAAATATTAACAGAATATAAAAAAAATTGGCTCGATGGTCAGTGAGGATGGGGAGATTGATAAAGATGTTGTACATATGATAAAAGTAAGATGGTTGAAGTAGAGACTTGCTTTTGGAGTACTTGTGACCAACGAATGCCAACAAAAATGCAAGAAAATCTTTACAAATCAACGATTAAAGCAGCTATGACCCATAGAGTAGAATGTTGATCCATCAAAAAGCAACATATATACAACATGGATGTAGTAGAGATGAGAGTATTGACTTGGATGTGTGGTAAACCTCGGAAGGATAAAGTTAAAAATGAGCATTTTCAAGAGTATTTAGGAGTTGCATCAATAGGGGATAAAATTAGAGAAACCCATTTGAGATGTTTGGGCACATCCAACACAAACTGACAACGGCACCGGTAATGAATGTTTGGCTATGCATGTTGATTGGCCCACCAAAGGAAGGGGTAAGCCAAAGAGGATGTTTGTGGAGATAATAAAAATACATCTGAGGAAGTGCAACTTATTCAAGGATTTAGCTCATGATAGATTGGGATGGAGAATCCAAATTCATTGAGCCCAACCCCATTCTACTTGGGACAAGGCTATGATGATGATAATGATGACGTGTTTCATACACAACTGCTCTCTTTCTTGGATATGTAAATGCATTATCATCAATTTCAATCCAAAGCATTGAAATCGTCATGGAGCCCAAATGTTTGGAGATATAAAAGACATTTCCAAATAAATATATAAGAAGTATTAAAAACAAGCCACTTGCACTTTTCAATCAAAATTTTGAAAAAAGGTACAAAATTTTTCTCACAAACTCGATTTTTACTCAAGTTTAAGCTTGATTTATTCAAATGCAAAATTGATGTTTATTTATGATCAAATAACTGAAATTAAAATGAGTCCAAATATTTCATAAAATTTTAATTTATCAACTTGGAAGTTTTAGATATTTGAGACCGTCATTCATCCCTACTCGTCAAATAACAAACTTGGTTCTTATTTAAAAGCAAATCTTGTTGATTCAAACCTGATTTTGTTTAAATTACATAAACCAAATTAAAATTATGAAAATATTGGACATAAATATTATGTTCAGATAGAAAAATGATTCCTCGATTTTTCAAATACCTCTTATTTGAAATAAATGAATGTTTAGTTACTTAGTGATTTCAACACCAATTAGTGATGCTATTTTTTCATGAAAATGAGATTATATATTTGTCAAGGGGTATGTATGTAATAGATGCATTAGCTTCAATAGAAGAATAATCATTCATTACTTATAAATAAGTGGAATGAAAAATATTAAAAAACCAAATTCATATTCATTAACTTGACCCATTTTATTCCGGTTATTTACTTTAAACAAACTAGGCTTGAATATGGACAAAATCCGGGCTTTAAAAATTTGAGAAATTAGATTTTCTCCAATATTTGTATTCATTTTAATTCGAAATATGTGATCTTAATAATGATCTGATTTCCATTTGAATATAATTAGTCTTAGTTTGAGTAAAAATCAAGTTCAAATATGTGGTTAAGCAAGTCACCCTAAGATCTAAGCTTGTGTCCATTTTTGAGATAAGGCCAGAATTTAAAGCCATATGTCCAATTTTTTCAGCTCTCTTTAAAATAACCCTTTCTAGGACCAGCCCAAACTAACATGGTCTTGTTCTATTTCCGACTGATACATAAACTAACATCCAAATTTAAAAAGATTAGGGCTTCTTTGTTTGCATGAGAGCTGAAATGGAATAAAATAAAGAGTCAAATCAAAAAAAAAGGAAGGATGAGGAAGTTGAGAGGAAAAGCACAATATGACAAAAAAAAAAAAAAAAAAAAACCTGTTAAAAGGCACAAAAAGAAAAAAAAAATTGTATTCTTAAAGGCACTAAATGGGAAAAAAGGGAGGAGTAGCTTTTTGTTGTTTTGTCCTTTGACCCTCAACTCCCTCATCATTCCTTTTTTCTTGATTTGATCTATGATTTTATTTTATTCTAGCCCTCATGCAAATAAATAGGCCCTTAGTTCCAATCCTTTGGAGGATAGGGACTTTGGCCCTGTGAAATAGCCATTTTAATGAAGGGGCAGAACTCTGGTGTAGCGTTGTTGTAGTATATTATAAAATGTAGCAACTTGCCATCTCCAATGAAGTGCTCCACGTCAACTCTCATGATGAATTTGAAACATGAATTCGGATCCTTTGAGGCTTTATCTTGGACGACAGGGGGAACAAGAAAATGTGATTTGGAGAGGCACTATGAAAAGAATAAAGTTTTTGGAGGGGTCAATATACAAAATCTGATGAAAATCTTAAAACATAAGGGGGCCTTTTGGAATTTTAGGCAGCCCATGGCCCCATACCAAAGCCGTTCCGCCCTGGCCAGGGAAGGAGATGGAACTCCTTGGTACTAAAATCCAAGCGATAACAATAAAAAAATCTCTAGATATATTGAGCATTCTCTAATTTTAGGTCTATCAGAATCTCTTTTTTTTTGGCCTTTGGATTGACAATTTGACAAAAAAAACCTGATTAACTCAGATATCTTATACATATCGTTCATATTTTTCATGAAATAGTCAATTCAACGATGGTATAAATCTTGATTGATCTCAAATTTAAGAATACCTCATATACCCGGAGGGTGTTTGTTTTGAACAATTCGGATTTCAGTTTGTGGAACCCACTCTAATGATTTCTCCGTATTCTAGATCGAAAGGTAGCTTGTTAAATGCATTTGCTACAGAGAGGTAATGGGTGGTGCCTTTCTAAATTCTCTTGGTAATTGTCTCACTCACGAGTCTAGATCCCTTATATTGTTGAAACAGAAACTATTGTTTCATCCTATCTAACATTCGCGAGCGATATGAAATATATTTTTTTGCTTTTTCAATCTAAAAAATTAATTGTGGGTGTATTGTCTTACATGAGATTTTATACCAATCAGGAAATGTTGATAGGATCAAACAGTAACTCAGGATCCGGACTCCTCACATTATAACATAATGCAGGGACTCTAAACGAGAGACATGCCCTTAATGAAGCCTTCTTATAGATGTCATAGTCTCTTCGAACACGCATATAATTTAAATTTTCTCATTGTAAAAGGGTTACCCTAGTCGACGTTTTTGGTAAAGGCAGAGTTCTAATTCTAAAACAAACCCCACCAAAGTGCATTTTACAAAGGCAGCCCGCTTTCTTTTCGGGTTAACATACTTGTTACTTTTTTTGCTAGAAGTTCTTCTATGGTGAATTTCGTATCCGGGTGATCTTTCTGTTTTGGCCTTCTTTTAAGTTTACAAGTGCTATACGTTCTCCTGAAGAAAAAAGGACCTGTTTAGTGTAAGAACCCCATCATAGCATTCTTTTTCTATGTTCCACTTGCGGGATCTCTCTCAATAGAGTTGTCCTCCAAAGAAGCCTCTTGTCTCTCTGAAATCTCCTCACTGGTGAAAAGGAAGGGAAGATTACAGAAGTTGGAGAAGAACAGTGGTGAGTCATGTGTTTAGTTTTGTTCCTATGTGCATGCTATAGATATAAACTGTTCACATATGGTAATCTGTAGCCCTTTGATTGACAATATTTAGATAAAGAATGCAGCAATGGTTACGTTAAATGGATGAGAATGAACTATGGCTGGTTAGGACCCTGGGGAAGGATGAGTTCTCTCCTGCTTCTCTTTCTTTTATGTGCCATCTCATGTCGGTGAGGAACCACGTGGGACAAGGTGCGGAAAATGGAAGAACTCTCTATCCATGCCATGTTCTTTGATCTTCTAGTTATTATGGTTGGATTTTTAGAGTTGGGCATATTTTTATCCCTTCTTGGACTTGATGGATTCACCACATTTATAATAATGTTTTAAGCTTCTTTGATCCTTCGTAGTCCCCCAAATCTGACTTCTTAGGAAATTTCCTATTAAGTTGGATACTTATCACTCAAGCGTATAGTCCAGATTTTTTCTTATATAAAAATTCAGAATATTATTAAGCTGATTGTACGAATCAATTGGAGTCCACATGTGGTTGTATAGGATCACCCAAATTAGGCACCCACCTTAAAATCTTCAACTTGTCTATGTTAATAACCTATATCATCACAAGCTCGAGCTATTAGTGAACAACAATTTATATCAACACCCCCTCGAATGAAAAGCCTTTCAAATTTGATACTATGTCAATAATCGATATCACCAAGAAGTCGAGCTATTAGCAAACAACATAACAACTAAACCATGGCAACTTTAAATTTTCATTTTGAAAAACTACATATTTTGATAAAACGTTAACTTGCAGTCCGTTTGGTTCCCCAAAAAAAAAAAAAAAAAACATATTTGGAATGTAATTTGTCAGATCACAATTTACAAGCATTAGCTAGAGACTGTTTATTGATTTACTCTTAAAACATACTTTAATATTAAATTGAAAGTATAACTCCTGGGTAGGTTTATTGCTTGATTGAAAGAGCAAATCTTGGATCCAAGTTTGGGCCCTTTTTTTTTCTGAAATTATGCCCGTTTTCAAATCTGTGGTGTTCTTTGCAGATGTAGTGTTAGAGTGCCCTAATGCAACTTCTTTGTCAGATCAATACAAATTTTTTTTATTGATCTGCCAAGCTAAGCCATCCTCTAAAACACTTCGTCCAATCAGCAGCATGTGTAAATAATATAAGTCCATACGGTGTCAAAACACTACCCTGTACATAAACATTTACAGGAGAGAGAAAACGACTCATGAAGCCCTTTTCCATATAACTTATACAAAGAGATTTAGTTGCCCAGTTGCCTCCTGGACGAGTTTCCATGATTCTTCTTTGTTCAGTCATGAGTTTTACTTTTATGGTGAAAACCCAATAAAAGAGATCCCATGAAATTCAAAATTGCATAAGAACTAATGTTCTTAAATGACATAATATAAACTTCAATAGATAGATAGATAGGGGGGGAGAGAGAGAGAGAGAGATTTCCAACTTGAGATCATCAAACAGGGCCCATTTTTCTACCAACCAAAAAAAAAAAGAGGGCCCATTGCCAACTTGAAATCATCAAACAGGGCCCATTTTTCTACCAACAGAAAAAAAAAAAAAAAAAAAAGAGGGCCCATTTTGTGGAACTGAACCAAAATGCTGAAAATTGGAACTTAAATATAATGATTGAGAGATGGTTAGTTGTTTTAATCTTAGCAGTCCATGTGTTTAAAGGACTCGTTTTTTCAGCACACACAAGAGGCCTTAGTGCATGACAGCAAGAGAAATTAAATCTAATGAAATACCGTGAAGTGAGTGTTTCTAAGTAGTGATTCATTTTATATGGATAATAACCCACAGTACCTCAATTATAAATCAGAAAAATATCAGTAGACACCTACACCACACAGATCCTTTTAATGGCAGTGCTTAGAGATTCTCTGAGCCCATTGAGTCTAATTCATAATTGGGACTTATTTTTGTATTTGAAAGTGCTGAAATCATTGTCCATCTTGTTGCAGTCTACCAGTTGTGTTTTCTTTTCCTTTTAGTCTTTTGTGGGTTTCCAAAATATTTGGCACAATGCCTATTCCTGGCAGAGTAGGAAAGTGACGGAGAAATTATCATTGTCCAAGGAAACTGTGACAAGAAAATTTGTGGGGAAAAGATCATTAGATGAAATATGCTAATAAGCAGGGAGATTTAGTTATGGCCAACTATATGGTGAAGCATGATGTGGGAAAGATATTTCGAAAGAGCAGGATCTGGGGTTTTTTAAGCTAGAGATGTTTTCGCCTTTTAATGGTATAAAATGTAGTTTTCAAAACAAGCTAGTCAAGGATGCTTTATAAAAGTGCTTTCAAAGTTGAGGGATTTTTCAGAATCTTTTAAATATCAGATTAATTTTTTTAGTTAAGACAACTCTTGTGCTGCCTCTAGAAAAATATGTTTTTCAAATTAGGACCGGTGTCCAAAAGAGGGACTTCACAAATCTGTGAAATTGTATACATGCCATGTTAGCATGGAAAATAGTCTATTAGATACAAAGGGGCTCATCCATTAGTTTTACACCAAAAATCAGCTCTAACAACCATTGTAACTTAACCACCATCTAATATGAGACATCCACATAGAAGAATAAAGTGCAAATCAAGAAATGGCTTACAGTTGCCACCTTTAATGAGATGATAAGCAAGTTCTAATAAATTTGATTCTAGGTAGGAAAGGAAAAGGGAAAATAAACACATACACACAAAGACAAATGCGGATATTCTTCTATCAAGTGAGGTCTAAATGGCTTCACCACAATGACATGAGTTTTCAATGGTTTTCAGTTTTCACAATTTGTTTTGCCCTAGCTCATGTTTTGGTTTCAATTCCTCTGTTCAGCAAATATATAATTGTTGTGCGTATGAAGGAGTTATAACTATTAGTTGTTATAAAGCATTAATTTATCCCTTTTCATTTGTTTTTACACTTTTGCCCCTTCATCTATGCATTTTTATTTGACACTCCATTTTCACGTAATAATATGTTAGAGGAAATAAATACAGAAAAGTAAATTTCACGATACAATATTCATTCTACCACATTGGAAGTTGGGCAAGATAAATGTTAGCATTGTTTAGTTCAGTTCCACCTCTGCAGGTACTAGATGGGAGGGCAAAACAAGGGTTTCGCAATTGGAATTGATCTAGGTACAACTTATTCCTGTGTGGCTGTATGGAAACATGATTGCATTGAGATCATACCAAACGATCAAGGAAACCGAATCACACCTTCATGTGTAGCCTTTACAGATGAGATGCGTCATATTGGAGATGCTGCTGTGAATCAAGCTTCCATCAATTCAATCAACACCATCTTCGGTGAGTTGGCAAAATCTTAAACTTCTTCTATTTTATTTCAAGCTCTGTCTTCCATGGTCTCTAGCTGTTATCTCCTAGTGTATGTTGTTAATTTTTTTTATTTTTTTTACCCTCTGTATTCTTTAACAATTTTATTTTATTGTCTTCGGGACATGTAGTAAACCACATTGCAACTATTGTCATATTTTGAATTTAATGTACTGTAATATTGCTATGTTTTGTTGAACATGATTATTTTGATATTATCATGTTAAATTCAACTATTGTTTTAATACAGTAGTTGTTATGATGATTCTTAGAATAATAAATGGTGCTACTTTTTTTTTTTTTTTTTTTGGTAAAGAAAATGGTGCTACTTGTTACTTTCTCAAGGTCCTTTATCTTTTTCCCCCTCTATAGTCAAGTCATTTATACATTTTTTTTTAATTTTTAATTTAAAATATTTTTAATCGATATTTTTCCGATTGGAACACAAAGTTTTAAATTACCCCAGTATTATCTCCTGCAAATATTATACTTTTGACCACAATGTTTGCAACATTGATATTCAAGTCAACAAAACAGGCTTCCAAATTTTCAAATTCTCCTTGACTTTGGTAAGGTAAGAGGAAATTACATTCACTCGGCCATTCCATCGAGTCACACGGGATGCTTAACAACGTCAATTTTACAGATTTTTGGCAGATTCTTCTCCTTTAAAAGGATTCATAGCTATGAAATGTCACATGTCTTGTCTCGATTGATCCAATATGTGATTGGATATCAATCTAATGTTATTTGGCACAATATCTATGCCTGATTCATATGTTACTAGCATTATACGCCCGCGCTAAGCTCGGGCCAAAAAAAAAATTATTTTTAATTTTAAAATATTTTCGAGATACTATTGAGAAAAAAAATCTAGAACAAATAAATATACAATTTTATATTGTTATTGGTAATGGAAATATTTTAGTAAGGACAAATATACCATTTTATCATTTTTAATATTCTATTTATTAAAATTTATTTAAAAGTAAAATGTATAGAAAAATCACATAATTTAAAAATCAAACCTGAATTTATAAAATTTAATGTATTTTGATTTTTCATGTAAGAAGTCTACATAATTTTTTTAATACAAAATAAATACTAACAAAAATATAACAATATCTTTTGAAAAAATAACTAGAACTTTTATTTGAAATTGATGATTTGGTTTATGGATATTACATAATTTTATAATTGTATAGACCTTTTATAGTGTCCAAGCTTTATCGTCATGTTGATCATGTGGTAAGCTACTATGTTCCATGCTAAATTCGGACCCTTATTTAAGAAAACATAAGTGCCTAACTTAAAAATTATTCTTTTCAAAGGAAAAATTAATGAATTAAGAATAAAACTTTTTTTTTTGAAAGAAAGAATTAATAAAATTAAGAATCGACCACAAAGAAATAAGTAAATTCA
Organism: Persea americana; assembly: GCA_029852735.1. Classification (NCBI taxonomy): domain Eukaryota; kingdom Viridiplantae; phylum Streptophyta; class Magnoliopsida; order Laurales; family Lauraceae; genus Persea; species Persea americana. The sequence goes on from CM056811.1 coordinate 67,882,003, forward strand.
TTTACATGGTAAAAATCATTTTTCTTTGTATCTAAAATAATATAAAATGAGTTCAAATTTTATAGCTTGTACTTAAAGAAAAAGCTACTTTCTATAATACATGGATGAAACTGACTTTTGCAATTCAAACTCTAGGTTACTTGATCCCTAAAAATAATTACACTAGGTTTTTTTTTATATTTAAAATACTAATCTTCATTCAAAAAAGAAATGAAAAATTCCATTGCATCATCTCCCTTCAACAATGCAAATGCAGATCTCCTAGTGAAAGGAGGAAAATTTTATATAAAATAATTTGGGGTAAAAGATTGGGATTATGGCAAATACCGGTGAGCATTAATTTTTATATTAAAAACAAATAGCTTAAAAAAAATTCCATAAATCGTCCATGAGTTTCTAAATAATCTTTATCTTCTTTAACCGACCAATCAATTTGGAGTTGCCTCAAAAGGAGAATCTTAATTTGTGCCTGCATCTACCGATATAATAAATAACTACAATAAAGTGAAAAGAAACAGAAAACTCCATATTTTTTCCTTCCATGATTGAATTTGAACATAAAATATCACATTCCAATCAAAATTTATATAAAAGTGTGGGAGGAGTTTCTAGCGATAGAAGTTATTGGAGATGTTAGAAAATTGAATGATAAACTAATGGGAGAAGAGTTATTAGAGAAGTTATTAAATGGTCACAAAAACTCATGGTCAAAATCAATTGGCAATTGGCAAGTGAAATTGGAAATCAAATCCAGTTCACTTCATTTATTATAATTGACATTTTCTTTAATTACCATTCTATTTATCCATTATATTTCTCAAACCAACTAAGAATCCATGTCCGCACATGATTTCAGATGTGAAGCGGTTGATTGGCAGAAAATATAGTGATGAATCTGTACAAAATGACATCAAGCTCTGGCCATTCAAGGTTACTGCTGGCCCTAATGACCAGCCTATGATTGTTGTCGACTACAAGGGTGAAAAGAAGCAATTTAGACCTGAAGAGATCTCGTCCATGGTCCTCACTAGGATGCGTGAAATAGCGGAGGATTACCTTGGCTCTGTAGTCAAGAATGCAGTCATCACCGTTCCCGCCTACTTCAACGACTCACAACGCCAGGCTACCAAAGATGCGGGCCTTGTAGCGGGCTTGAATGTAATGAACATCATCAACGAACCTACAGCTGCGGCCATTGCCTATGGTCTAGACAACAAGGTGGGTAGGAATGGTAAGAAGACTCTGCTCATATATGACCTTGGTGGTGGTACTTTTGATGTCTCCATCCTTACCATTAAGAATAAAAAATTTGAGGTGAAAGCCGTCACTGGAGATACTCACCTAGGAGGAGAGGACTTCGACAATCGCATGGTAGACCACTTAATTCGAGATTTCAAGAGAAAGAGCAAGAAGGACCTCACTGAAAATCCAAAAGGAATTCGAAGGTTGAGGACTGCATGTGAGAAGGCTAAGAGGAGCCTCTCGTCAGTGTCCGAAACCGCGATCGAAATTGACTGCTTGCAAGATGGAGTAGATTTTCGGTCTAATATCACCCGAGCCTTGTTTGATGAGCTGAACATGGACCTGTTTACTAGGAGCATTGAGTTAGTAGGCAACTGTTTAAGGGATGCTAAGATGGACAAGAATTCCATCGATGATGTTGTTCTGGTTGGAGGGTCTACGAGAATTCCCAAGGTTCGTCAACTAGTCCAAGAATTTTTCAATGGTAAGGAGCTCTGCAAGAGCATCAATCCTGATGAGGCCGTTGCCTATGGTGCTGCTGTCCAAGCTACCAAATTGAGTGGTATGGGCAACCAAAAGGTGAAGGACCTTGTGCTATTGGACGTCACTCCTCTCTCACTGGGAATAAATGTGAAAGGAGAACTGATGAGCGTTGTGATTCCAAGGAACACACCGATTCCCACAATAAGAGAGGGCATTTATCATACCGATACCGACAATGAGACCGCATTACTGTGTAAGGTCTATCAGGGCGAAAGGACTAGATCCATTGAAAACCATTTATTGGGGCAATTTACGCTTTCTAACATTCCTCCTGCACCGAGAGGTGATATTCCTGTCAGGGTCATCTTCCAAATCGACTTCAATGGTATCCTGACAGTCTCTGCAGAGGAAAAGCGAACAGGGCAAAAGAACAAGACTATCATCACCAAACATGAGTACAATCTAAGCGAGAAGGAAATTGAAGGGATGCTCCAGGATGCGGCGAGGTACAAGTTGGAAGATCGAGAGTACAAAAAGAAGGTATTGGCAAAGAATAAATTAGAGGACTTACTGTACAAATTGAGGAAAGCTATTAAGGACGGAAGAATTTTGTTTAAAGTGACTGCTTCTAAGAAGAGTATAATAGAGGATTCCATCCAAGAGACCATACAATGGCTTCAAACCAGTAAAACTATGTGGTTCGAGATTGATGATGATGAGTTATTAAAACACATTGGCATTCTTAATGATGCCCTGGATATTGGTGATAATGCTCAAACTAACGCTCAAACAGGCAAATTTCTTCAAAAGGTATATGACAGGAAGCCAAAAAATCCTAGTAAGTTCTCTACTCCTCGAAGGATCCTCGCTGCTAAGACAATTGCCAATCTTTTACTCAACCGTACTGGTATAGATCTCTCTTTTATGGTGAGTCTCCTTGAAGAATAATGTGGGTTGAATATTTCATCAAGACAACCCATTTTTCTCTCTCCAAGGCTACAAGGCTTTTTTTTTTAGCTACTCGTAGGCGAGTGAGTATTAAGTTTTTAGAGGATTTTGTATTGATTTTAGGTTTATAAATGTCAGTCATGTATTTTTCCAATTACGGTTGAAGTTTGAGTTGAAATATGAGTAGGTTAATTTTTTATATTTGAAGGTGTGTAGGGCGTAGTTTTACTTCATATTATTCCAAGTGACTATGGGATAATGGAGGTGCTCACTATGCCAGTGGAGGTTGGGAGCTTTACACCTAGAGATGTAAAAGGATCGGTTCGGGTCCGGGTCCGGGTCCATGGTGGACCTGGAACTGGAACTCTTAAATAGAAGGTGGAACCAAAAAAGAAATCATTAATAAGAAGATGGAACCTGAGCCGGACCAGTTCAGGTCTAAGTACACAATGATAAAAAATAAAAAAAAAAGCCTAGTTTTTAAGTTTTTAAGAGAGTCTCTCAAAAATTGAGGTAATATGTCACGTTGCAAGCCTACATGTCAGAAATAGACTTGGGTCCAAAAAAAAATGAGTCTGAGTCAAACCCATTTACTTACCAGGGCCTAAATAAGGACCCAAACTCAGTTTTAAACAAGTCAAAACCTCTGGCTATTCAAAGAATCGGGGACCAGTTTACATCCCCAATAAAAAGCATAAAGAACAATCACACCTTATTTTGCCTGATATTCTGATATTTTGATTTTTCTAAATCCTATTTATTGCAGCTGAAGTGACCTGAATCCTACCCAAAACTGGCTCCATTATGACCCCTATTTTGCCAGTCCGTTGTGGATAAACCACTTCATGAGCCCATCCCAAGCTGAGCATGGCACTTGCTCAAGCTAGCATCATTTACCTAAACTAGCAAAGCATGCCCTTGCCAATTAACTCATAATATTAAAAAATTATAAAAAATTTAAAATAATAACTTTTTCGTCTGAATTATATTAAGATGGCAAAAGTACCACAGAGATACCATCAACATTTAAAAAAAAAAAAAAAAAAACTGGCACCAAAATCAGTTATTATAATAATAAAAAGACTTATATTTGGTTAATTTAAAAAAATAAAAGCACTTAATAAAAGAAAATAATAGAAATTGAGAAAATCAAAGCTTCATATCTTAGAACATTCCTATGTTGTATGAGATTATTCTATATGAATTATTTTGAGATGGTTTGCAATCAAAGTCAATAGCATGATAAATAAGTCCAGACGGCCGGACTCAAGTAAGAAATGCATAAGTGGTTCATATCATACGCCTACGCAACCATAAAATAGGTTGATTGGATACAGGAAAATCAGTTTTTAATATCAATCTGTTGCCATTTTTTGGAGCAAAATGCCCCCATCATCATCATCATCATCCAATCCATCAACTTTAATGATTGGGATCATCAAATGGAGTCATTTTTAACTACGACCAATCAATCACGTACCATATGGCCCAATGATGGATGGATCATGTTATTTCATAATCCAACCAAACATGCCCCAGAGAATTCTAAATGGTAATGCTATCAGTCCTATGGTCAAATAGTAGAAAGTCCTCGTGATCTACTTTACCATTGAGTATTACTCAATTATATATATATATATATATATGAAGCGAAATGGATTCTATTGCCAATTTCTTGCGAATTTCAAATTTGATTTTGACCTTCTCCAATTTTGTTTGACTGTATACTAATATCAGTCATTAATACACCTCCAACTAATATCAGCCATCAATAGTTATGAATCCACGTGTGAATAACTGCCTCGTAATAGACAAGCTGTTTTCGTTGGTCTAAAGAACAATGAATAAAGGAAATGCTCAAAGACTCTTCCTCTTCATCTTCCCTCTCCATTCCGACCTCTTAATTTTATCAGTTTCAACTCTTCTCACATCCCCAAAGACTCTTCCTCTTCATCTGCTTCCCTCTCTATTCGACAGATAATTAGATTGGACTAATTGGAGGCTCCAACACTTACAGAAACAAATAACTTATATCCATTAAACATCAAATATTACATGACTTATAGAACCACAACTTTGTTAAGCCCAGGCTCTATTGAAAAAGTGTCTAATTTCAAAATGAGTGCCTGTTGGCTTGGTTTGCATAGTGAATGAGAATCTCTTAAAATCCATTGCAGACTTTCATCGTGATTAAAGAATTTTCATTAAAAAATATAAATTTTAAAAATAAGTCAGTTTGAAAAGAATTCTTTTTTACATGGTAAAAAGAAGTTTGTTTAGTAAATATTAATTAATTATAGAATGTATTCAGAATTATAAAAAGAATTCTTAGCAAATATAAATCCACTGTAAAATATATTTAATATTTATAGGTTACAGATACAGAAAAGCCATACTTCATAGAAAATAAATATCTCTTATATAGTCCATTCTTAGATATGAAGAAAAGTATTATACTAAATTAGCACTAATAAAAACGGGAAGATAGTCGGCAGAGATGGAAGAAAGGGTCGTGAACATTTATTAAATTCTTTAGTACACAGCGAAGTAGTATAGTCTTATATTTGACTCCTTTCTAAATTAGAAGAAAGGTACAAAGTTAAAGGATAAAAAGTGTCTAGGTTAGAATCCGGATCATGGAAGCCTCTTGTCCCCACAAAAGGACTCGTTTAGATGTTGTCATTAAAAATTTGGAAACCGTTTATAATGTAATAGATTAATTAGGAAAGAGTTTTATTTGGATATAATTAAAAGACATGGGAAATTTTCACTAAGGGATATGTTTAGAAAGACTCTAAGGATAGGCACCATTACATTCCTATCTTAGATAGAGAGATTGGAACGGAACTTTCAGTATGAAATTATGGATCAAACCAGACTACCATCTAGTGGGAATCACTGGTAACTTGAATGAGATGCAAAAGAGTCCAAATCTTCCTAAAATTCTATATAATCTAAAATCACAAAAAAAATTAGGAAAGATTCGCTATAGACTACTATAGCACTTCCTAAAAAATAGAAAAGATTAACATGTGTCGAGCGGCTATCCTAATATGACATCTTTTTTAGGGAAATCTTCAAATGTGGCCTTAAGTTTTTGTCTTATTTCAAAAGAGGACATGAGTTTTGAAACATTTCCAATTAGTCCCTAAGCTTTTCAAGAAGTTTTCAATTAAGGACATTCGACCATTTAAAAGTATTTTCTGGTAACCTTTTCCCTCAATATTTTAAAAATGCCCAAATTACCCTTCATTTAAAGCCATGATATGGTTTCGGCAACCACTACATGCAGCCAATCGCGAGGGAAATGAGGAGAATATACAAAAAGTAACGGAGAGCTTTATTACAATAAATGGTAGTTTTGGTATTTAAAAAAAAAAGAAAAAAAGTTTCCGAAAAATAACTTTAAATGGATGGATGTCCTTAATTGAAAACTTTCTGAAAAACTTAGGGACTAATTTGAAAAGTTTTGAGACTTGTGTCCTTTTTTTAAATAAGGCCGAAACATAAGGATTTTTTTTTAATTCTCCCTCTTTTTTAATAAATATAAAATCTAAAATTCCTAAAATCTCTCTTAACATCAAAATCAATTTAGGAATTAGAGTCAATTCTCAAAGACTCCCCACATAAAAAAAAAGGTGCATTCAGCTGTTCACACTCCTATAAAACATCCAATAAAAACCATTTATTTATGGTTGGGTATCATTTTGTGATTGAATGCCCGTTTGAGGAGACATATAGAGAAAAATAAGGAGCATTGGATGTGAGGTATGCAAAAAGTCCGGGACTCATTCATTTCTTTCTTTGTTACGTGTTGTGCTTGTAAAAATTTGTAACCTTCCTCCATGGGGTCCCCCTGCTAATAACCCTGCTAATAATCCAAATTGATGAAAATAAATGGCCAGATATTTTTGAGCCCTCATTTACAAAAATAAGATTTGGACCCACAGTTAGATTATGAAATTTCTAGTTTTATATAGTAATTGTTTTGATGGTGGGCTAATCTTATTTGAATGAATGTTCGCAGGCCCATAAAAGATAAGGGAATTTATTTTAATTGAATTATATTTTTTATAAGTGGGCCCGTAACACTTAATTGAATTATATTTTTTATAAGTGGGTCCGTAACAACTTGCAAAAGCCACCATTTTTTTAATCATTTTCCACTTTTATCAGTGGGCCCCACTGAAGAAATGACTTACACATTATCTCTATGTGTTTTAGTAAAACAAATCGTGCAACATCTTGTAGCAAATTCATTGGCGTGACGGATGTACAAGCATTTAAATTTATAAAGAGCCGCCTAAGATATAGGATTCATCATTATCTCTAATTTACTAAATTTTTAGGCATTCCATATATGCAAAGCATTTGAAGTTCTAAAGTCATTAGAAGAAGAAGAAAAAGCAGCAAATAACTCCGCGTGATTAGTTAAACATGGGTTGTTTGGGCTTTACAAAATGCTTTGGGTGTTTTGTAGATCTTCTCATATATAAATGGTATTAAAAAATGGGTTTAGGTTGTACTCAAACGATGAGATATTTGGGACACCAGTCACAATCTAGAAACGTGGAAAAGAGATGGATGAGTCATTTAAGTGAGTTTGGGAAGAAATTTAAAATCAAGAGAGTCAAAATAAATTGAGGGTGAGGGCTGATTTCTCAATTGAGATGAGAATACATAGTGACATGTTGATCTCATTTATTGCACACGAAAAACTATTAGAGAATGTTCATACAAGCACCAAGTAGGAACATAAATATAATATAAAATAAAAAGGACATGCGAATTAAGCATTTAGCAAGTGATAGAAATAATCTATAATCGAAACCAATGATAGACATAGTAGAATACAAGAATGCACCAAACATATCGATAGAATTTATCCATTTCCATCAGCTAAAAAAATCCCATCTGTAGGCGGTAAAAACGACACCTACTTAGATTAGGATGAGATCGGGGTTAAACTTCTTAGGAGGGGGAATGCTGAACTCCGAGAACCTGAAAAGGAAGGAGAAAGACTTGGGTCAGAGGCCCTGGCTGCCGTGAGCCGAAGGCACTCCGATGCCTGAGTTAGTTCTGAGAAAACTAAACAGGAGGAGGAAGAGAGGAATGAGAGTGCGTGTAGTATTGAGGGTTATGCGTTGGATATTGCGTACCTCTTATGGGACTGATCCCATGCATATATAGGCAAATGTTCCTCGTTCATTCTCTCTGTGAGTGGGGGTAGGTGAGGTGAGGTCCCATCGTTCCTTACCCTGACAGGCGGCCGCAGGTGAAACGGACAACACCCCTACCTTACTTTCCACGCCTTCGGCCAGCTAGCGTACAGGGGTGATAAAGCACACCTCTTATCACCATAAATGAGCAATCCTATCGCCATAAATGACCGCCCATATCTGTCAGGGTGCGCCGTATTTCCAAAAGGAAGGTGGCGGCCCACTCTGATTCTAGTGCTGCGGTATGGGACTAAGGATGGCGTGTCCGTGGCGCGCCCTTGTACCGGTCTGACGCCCATACCGAGATGCCGAACTGTGGTGCTGAGCTTGTAAGCTGCCGACCGATCTACCGAGCTGCCAAGGTATTGACCGAGCTGCCGAGCTGACGATCTTCTACCGCAGAGGCTGAGGAGCTCGGCGAGTTTAGCCGTGATCCTTGTCTAACTTCGTCATTACAGCGTTTTACCCACACAATTGCCCCCTAGCTTTTGGCTTCTGAGAGCCTCCTAGCTCGAAGGGGTCAGAAGCTTGATGACCGTATAGCTGGTTCTGCTACCGAGCTCAAGTGAGGGCGATCGTCATGAAGGTAGTACCGGGACGAGGGAGCTTTGGATCAAGAGGGCCCCCTTGGGTCTGGGGGTCGCTGCTGTTGTGCGGGCCCCTTGGAGGTGTCTTTTCGTCTGTCCTGGATATTAAATAGTCTTCGGATATCGTGCTAGTGGTGACACGTGTCGCTTCCTTTAGCTGTCTCGCCATTACTTCGAGGAGACGTTAGGGCTGCCAGATGGGACGTTAGGGCTGATTGAGGAGACGCCTCTTAAAGGCTCTCCTCGAAAGTCGACTCGACGCCCCCAGGCCCTATAAAGCAGGGCGCCCCCTTCGTCTTCACTTTTCTCTGCTTTCTTCAGATTTCTACTGCGTTCTGCGAGAGATTTTCTTCGGTGCTTACGTCCTTCCGGTGTTTTTGTTTGGGCAATCTCCATTAGTAGGAGCCTTCTCCATCTTCTTCTTCTTCGCCTTCTTTCTTTAGCCAGGTCTCTGTCTGAGTCAAGAATGGGAGTCTATAGACACCTGCTAGGAGATTCAGACTCCATAGTCCATTTTAGGGATTTATACAAGGTTCCCTCCAACGTGGAGGTCAGACCGGATACCCCCGACGATGGCCTCACCTATCGTGACGGCTGGATGCCATTCTGGTTAGTATCTGTAGTGGAAGGGGGAGTTCGCTTTCCCCTGCACCCACTGGTCCGGGACTGCCTCTGGGAGTGGAGGTTGTGCCCATGCCAGCTACTCCCCAATGCATACAAAATCATAATGGGGGTAGTGCGGCTCAACCAGATCCTGGGAATCGGCCTTGGTGTCCCAGATATTGAGGACACTTATGACCTCTGCAAATCCCCAGAAGGGGATACTTATTACCTCCGGCTGAGGGTCCGCCGGGAAGGGTTCGTGACCGCGTTAGAGGACTCTAATAGGTATGCTGGCGAAGACAAAGTGCTTGTCAGAGGTGGATGGGAATTCGGCGAAGTAGAGCCTGCTACCACGGTCTGGGTCCCTCGAAAAATAGGGATTCCTCCAAGTAAAGGCCGGAGTTCTTTCGGTTTGTAGTTCTTTTCTTTCTTCCTGTGTCTGGCTTTTGATGCGATTTCGTCTATGCAGATTTTCGCGAAAGGAGGGAGCTCGCGAGGAGGAATTGCTGGAAGGTGAACAGCGCCTGGCACGAGCTGGTGAGGAACTACCGTGGCCACAACTGCCGCGCTGCCTGGTGCCTTTTGGGGTACGTGCCCCACTATCGGTCCTTTAACACCTCCAGAAAGGTGCCGGGGATAGACTCCGTCCTTGGCGGCGAAGGCGCGAGTCAAAGAACAGAGGCGACCGTGGTACCGAGCTCGGCTGCGGTGACCGTTGCGATTCCCGCCGGTCGCCTAGTTGAGTTGGCAGAACGCGCTCCAGTAGTCTCTGCCGCAGAGCCTGCCGGAACTTCGAGGGCCAAGCCCCTGTCTTCCCGAACAAGGCTAGTAGCGTCCAGTTCGGAGGAAGAGGAAGAGGAAGAGGAAATGCTGCGCCAGCGCGGGCGACGCTATGCCGCGGAGGATCTGTCTGCGGCTGCTTTCGGAGACATCGGAAGCGAAGCCCGGGATCCTCCACAGGCAGTGACCGCGACGCCTCCGAGATTCTCGGGTGGTACTCCTGCCCCGGATGCCGAGGTGGTTGGTCCTGCCGTGGTCGCGGCTGCTCGGCCTGACGAGGCAGAAGTCGTCACAGCTCCGCCTCCGGCCGCGACTGCAGTCGTCCAGCCCACGGATCATGCCGCGGGGGCTGGACGTCGGGCTCGCCCGGCCGAGGTTGTCGAGGGCGGACGACCCGAGAAGAAGCCACGGGTCGAGGCCTTGCCTGGTCCTTCTTCGTCTGCTGGTGGGTCGATCCTGCCTCCTCCCCCGGCTCCGTGGAGGCCGGCCATTGAGGAGGTGTTGGGGAGGCCGCTGGCCGAGACGGATCGCGCGACCAACCCCCAAGTGGTCGCGGCGCTGGGGCGAGCGTGCGCCCTCCCTCAAGACATAGCAAGATGGGCGGAGATGGACAATGAGTCTCTCCTGCTTTCCTCGATGCGATCCGTTGTGCAGGTAAGTGCAGTGTCTCCCCCTTGGCTTTTAGTCTCGTGTCGTTTTATTGACTCCGGGTTTTCGTCTTGCAGCTGTTGCAGAAGTGCCAGGTGGGCATTGAGAGGCTGGACGCGGCCGAGGCGCGGGCAGCTGAGTGGGTAGTCGAAAGGGACGAGCTGCGGGCGTCCTTGGCGTCCAAGGACGCGGTGCTGGCCGAGCTGACGGCCAAAAATGTCGGCCTCGTCTTCGATCTTGAGGAATCAAAGGTCGAGGTCGAGCGTCTGAAGGACGAGCTGGAGGACGAGAAGGGCCAGAACCAACACCTTTCCTCCGAGCTCGATGATCTCCGGGTTGCGGCGAAGCGACTGCAAGACGATCTGGACAGCGCGAAGAGTACGAACAGGAGGCTCCTCTCCCAGCGGAACCAGGCGCAGGCTTCCCTGGAGACGGCTCTGAGGGAGAAGGCAGCCGAGATTGAGTCTGCCCTGGCCAAACAGGGGGCCAGGCTCAAGGAGGAGTTCCTCGCCGAGCACGATTCAATCATGGAGGAGGAGGTCGGCAAGCTGTCTGCTAATTACAAGGCTCAGCTGCCGGGGATCCGGGACCGAGCCTGGGAGCTCGGGTGGAAGGCAGCCTTGCGCAAGGCTGGGGTCCCCGAGGATAGCCCATTGTTCCTGGATGCCCCAAGATTTTCTTGCTCGGATCCGGGACCCGCAGCCGTGTCTCAGGTCTCCTCCGACCCTTCCTCGCAATCGTGTCCAGAGGCGAACGCCGCACCCGGGGCGCATCCGGAGGCTCTAGCTGTCAGTACTGATCCCGAAGGCTGCCAAGTGGCGGCAGTCGTCGAGGTCCCTCCTGAAGCTGCCGTGGTCGTCCCTGAAACTGCCCCAACTGCTACCGAGGCCAGCACGGTCGCGGCCGAGGTCCCTCCAGAGATCGACTGCAATGTGGAAGCTGCAGCCCTCTGAGGGTTTTTGTAATTTTTTCTTTCTTTGATTGTATCTCCATCCATCTTGTAATCAGGAGCTGTAATTAATAAAAATTTTGAATTTTTGCTCGCATTCTGGTGCTTTCTTGTTTGTGGTTGATGAAATGATGCATCGCTTTTCTGTTTTGAGTTGTTGGTTCGGATAGCCAGACTCCTTGCTATTCCTTGGGTTGGGACACCGGCCAACGAGCCGTCTGCTGTTTTGTACCCATTATCTCCCCCCCAGCTTTTGACCTGTGGGCTCCTTGGAACAGGTCGGAAGGTGAGTGGTTTTAATCAGGCCGGTACTGCCGCTAATCCTTTGACAGTGCCCGTTGTGCCGTACTGCCGAAACGGTGGGGTCTCGGTCCGATGGGGTCCCATCGTCTTTTGCTGACGTGGAGTGCTGCATTAAGGTCTTGCGCTGACGTGGAGTGCTGCATTAATTTCTTTCCGTCAGCCGAGGCGATTGCCCTTTCGCCTGTCGAGGCATTGAATAGTCCTCTGGGAATGCGGCGCCGTGCCACGTGTCGCCTTTCTGAGGGCGCGCAATCAAATCTGCAGGACGACTGGGCTGCCCGAGGCGACTCTAGGACTACTCGAGGTATCTCGAAATCTGAAACGGCGCCTCCATACCTCATAAATTAGGGCTCCTTCTCCGTCTTCCTTCTTTTCGATCCTCAGAAACCCCTGCTGCAACCTACTGAAGAACAGTACTTTCCTGTTGCCTGCGACCCTTCTGCTCGCAGAGTCTTTCACCGTAGGACTTCTTTCTTCTGTCTTCTTCCCTTCTGGTGGGTAGTCCTCCTTCTAGGTTAGAGAATGGGTGTGCACAGGCATTGGCTAGGGGACGCACTGTCCATAAGCTTGTTTAGGAAGGAATACAAGGTCCCTGCAACTGTAGAGGTTAGGCCAGACGGACCTGACGACGGTACCATATACAGCGACGGCTGGATGCCGTTCTGGCTGGTGGCCGTCGTGGAGGGAGGAGTCCGGTTCCCCCTCCACCCACTCCTCAGGGAATGTCTCCGGGAGTGGGGGTTGAGCCCCTGCCAGCTGCTTCCCAACGGATACAAGATCATCATGGGAACAGTGCGGCTCAACGAGATCTTGTCCATCAACCTCGGTGTTTCGGACATCGAGGAGGCGTATGACCTCTGCAAATCCGCAGAGGGGCATACGTACTATCTTCGGCTAAGGCTCCACCGGACTGCCTTCGTGACCGCGCTGGAAGATTCGTATAAATACGCGGGGGAGGACCGTGTCTTCGTTCGCGGGGCGTGGGAGTTCGGCGAGGCGGAACCTAGCACCACGGCCCGGATACCGCGCAAAATAGGAGTCCCCCCAAGTAAAAACCGAGGCCCCTGGATTTTGTATTTTAATCATCTCTTTCCCTTTGCTGACATTGTTCTGTTCCTGCAGGTTTTCGACAGAGGAGGGAGCTTGCCAGGAGGAACCGGTGGAGGGTGAACAGTGATTGGCACGAGAAGGTGCGGAAGTACCGCGGCCATCACTGCCGAGCCGCGTACTCGCTGCTGGGGTATACGCCGCACTACAAGTCTTTCCTCGCTCCGAGGCGGGTGACCGGGATCGACTCCGTGCTTCACGGGGAAGGCACCGGACCGGGCACCGAACAGACTGAGGCTCCTGTTCCGGAGACTGTTACCGTCGCGATTCCCAGCGGCATTCCGGTGGAGTCGGGCGGACGGTCCCCTGTCCGTGAGCCAGCAGCGACCAAGAGAGCTGAGACCGGGCGCAGGCGGCAAAGGCAGAAGTTTGTTGTTTCCAGCGAGTCCCGGAGCACATCCAGCTCGGAAGAGTCCGAAGTGGGGATGTTGCGCGGTCGTCGCAAGCGTTTCGTCGTGGAAGACCTTGCCGCTGCAGCGTTTGGAGAGACCGGCGAGAGCTCGGTCCCCTCCCGAGGTGCCGACGTCACCCGAAGCACGTCGGCGGCGGCTGCTGCAGAGGTCCCTGCTCCCGAGACCGAGACGGTTCCGGAAGCTACCGACGATGCTCAATCGGGAATACCTGCTGCAGCAGAGGTCGGGGCGAGCGCTCCGGCAACCATCTTTGAAGAATCGCACTCCGACCTAGGCAGAGGGGATACTGCCGAGGTCGTTGAGGAGCGCAGGCCGGAAAAGAGGCCCAGGGTCGAAGCCCCATCTGCCTCGGAACCTGCCATGTTGGTCGGGGGGTCCGCCGCTCCCTCCGATTTCATCCCCTGGAGACCGGACATCGAGGGGGTGCTGGGGAGGCAACTCGCCGAGTCGGACCGAGCGGTCAGCCCCGAAGTGGTTGTCGCTCTGGGACGAGCGTGCGCCCTTCCCCAGGACATCGCAAGGTGGGCGCAGATGGACAACGAGTCCCTGCTGATGTCCTCAATGCGGTCATTGGTAGCGGTATGTACACGCTTGACTCAACGTTCTCTTTCTTTCTCTGCTTTATTTTATGTCGTGACAATTCTCTTCTCACTGTAGCTCTTGCAAAAGTGCCAAACCGGCATGGGGAGGCTGGATGCAGCCGAAGCCAGGGCAGCAGATTGGGCAATTGAAAAAGAGGAGCTGCTTAAGTCCTTGGCGGCAAGGGACGCGACCCTGGAGGAGGAGGCGAGGAAAAAGGAAGATCTTCTTGCCGAGCTCGAAGCAGCGCGGGCCTTGGCCGAGCACCTCAAAGAGGAAGCAATGCAGGCAGTAGATCAAAACGTCCAACTGTCCTGGAAGCTGGACGAGGTCCGACTTGCGTCGTCGCGGAGGGAGGAAGACATGAAGATGCTGCGGGGGACCAACAGCAGGCTTATCTCTGAAAGGAAGCTGGCTGAGAGAAAGCTAGAGATGGCTCTGGACGGGAAGGCGACCGAGCTCGCGCGGGCTCTGAAGGATCAAGAAGCTAAACTCAAGGAAGAGTACCTCGCCGAGCACGAGTCCGTGATGAACGAGGAGGTCAGCAAACTGGCAGCTGACTACAAGGCTCAACTGCCAGGAATCCGGGAAAAGGCGTGCGCACTTGGGTGGAAGGCGGCTTTAAGGAGGGTTGGTGTCCCTCCGGACAGCCCTATCTTTAAGAATTCCCCCAGGTTTCCCCGCTCGGATTCGGAGTTGAGAGCCGTCTCGGGAATCGCCCCCGTTCTTTCAGCCTCGGAGGTCCCTACAGCTCCAGCCGCCCCTGCTCCTCCAGTGGTTCCGGAAGCTGCCCCAGCCGTACCCAGCGAGAGTGCTGCCAGGACAAACTGTAATAAGGGAGCAGCAGCTCCCTGAACCGTGTAATTTCTTTTGTTTTGCCATACATTGTATCCAAGTTGATCTTCTCATAATAAAACAACATTTTTTTTTTGCCACTTCTGTGAATGGTCTTGTTTGTGGTGGAATGTATATCGATACAAGTAGTTCGCCGAGTAGTTTGATAGGTGCTAGCTCAGGACGGTTGGCCCTCTAAACAGAGGAGCCGACCCACGAGGGTGGTACCGATACCGGACCATGATGCTGTTAGCTGTGCCGCCTGAGCTGGCGAAGGCACCGAGCTCAAGACGGTTGGTCCTCTGAACAGAGGCGCCGAGCTGCGAGGGTGGTACTGTTACCGGACCCTGATTTGCTTATGGCTATGCCGCCAGAGCTGGTGAAGGCACCGAGCTCAGGACGGTTGGCCCTCTGAACAGAGGCGCCGAGCCGCGAGGGTGGTACAGTTACCGGACCCTAATGCTTTTGGCTGTGCCGCCAGAGCTGGTGAAGGCACCGAGCTCAGGACGGTTGGCCCTCTGAACAGAGGCGCCGAGCCGCGAGGGTGGTACTGTGACCGGACCCTGATTTGCTTATGGCTATGCCGCCAGAGCTGGTGAAGGCACCGAGCTCAGGACGGTTGGCCCTCTGAACAGAGGCGCCGAGCCGCGAGGGTGGTACTGTTACCGGACCCTAATGTGCTTTTGGCTGTGCCGCCCGAGCTGGTGAAGGCACCGAGCTCAGGACGGTTGGCCCTCTGAACAGAGGCGCCGAGCCGCGAGGGTGGTACTGTTACCGGACCCTAATGTGCTTTTGGCTGTGCCGCCCGAGCTGGTGAAGGCACCGAGCTCAGGACGGTTGGCCCTCTGAACAGAGGCGCCGAGCCGCGAGGGTGGTACTGTTACCGGACCCTAATGTGCTTTTGGCTGTGCCGCCCGAGCTGGTGAAGGCACCGAGCTCAGGACGGTTGGCCCTCTGAACAGAGGCGCCGAGCTGCGAGGGTGGTACTGTTACCGGACCCTAATGCGCTTATGGCTGTGCCGCCCGAGCTGGTGAAGGCACCGAGCTGAGGACGGTTGGCCCTCTGAACAGAGGCGCCGAGCCGCGAGGGTGGTACTGTTACCGGACCCTGATTTGTATGTCGAAGCTGGAGATGGCGCCGAGCTGACAGTTGATATCCCGAATAGAGGGGTTGAACCGCTGTGAACCTTGAAGCAATGCAAAGACTCTTTTCAGAAAAGTTGCCTTTTATTGATATTTGATTTCTTGAATACATTTCTCAGAAATAGAATTTTTTGAGATGCGCCGCGTTCCATGGTCGTGGGAGCGGCTTCCCTTCCATATCTTCGAGTCGGTAGGCAGATCTCCCGGCTGTAGAAGTTATTCTGAACGGTCCCTGCCAGTTGGGTGCCAGCTTGCCTTCGTTGGGATCTCGGTCGCCAGGCAGTGTTTTCTTCAAGACCAACTCTCCTATCGTGAACCTTCTTTCTTTGACCTTAGGGTTGTATCCCCTGGCCAACTGCTGTTGGTAGGCGGCCAGGCGAATAGCTGCCGCCTCTCTTCGTTCTTCGGCCAAGTCCAGCTCTCGCGCTACATTCAGATCGTTCAGACCCTGGTCACAGAGTTCCGACCTCAAGGTCGGGAGGCCGACCTCAAGGGGAATAACTGCTTCCATTCCGTAGGCAAGGGAGAACGAGGTAGCCGAGGTGGAACGCCTTGGGGTAGTTCGGTAGGCCCATAGAACGCTTGGCAGCTCTTCTGCCCATCGACCTTTGGCTCGGTCGAGTCTCTTTTTGATTCCGTCGAGCAGTACTTTGTTCGAGATCTCGGCCTGACCGTTGCTCTGGGGATACGCCGAGGTGGAGTAGATGTTGCGAATGCCGTACTCCTGGCAGAAGCTCTTGAAGAGGTTGGAATCGAACTGCGTCCCGTTGTCCGAAATGAGAGTGCGGGGAATTCCAAATCTGGTGATGATATTCCTCCACACAAAGTTCTTCGTGTCTAGCTCGGTGATGGAGGACAAAGGTTCAGCTTCGACCCACTTCGTGAAGTAATCCGTGGCCACAATCAACCATCTTTTGTTCCCTGGAGTTCGGTGAAGTGGTCCGACGATGTCGAGGCCCCACTGGGCGAAAGGCCATGGACTGGAGAGGGGACTCAGGTCCTGGGCTGGCTGGTGGAGAGAGTGAGAGAACTTCTGGCACTTCTCGCATTTCCTGGCGTAAAGCTGGGCGTCCTTCTGCATGTAAGGCCACCAGTAACCCTGGCTGATAGCCCGGTACGCAAGTGACCGACCTCCTATGTGACTGCCGCAGACTCCTTCGTGAATCTCGTAGAGGAAATCGTCGACCTTGCTGGGGTGAACGCACTGGAGGTAGGGCCCTGTGAATGACTTCCTGTAGAGCTTGCCGTCTGGGGACAGCCAGAACCGGGACGCCTTCAATTTGATCTTTCGCGCTTCAGTCCTATCCTCGGGTAGCTGGTCGTCCTTCAGGTAGGCGATGATGGGGTCCATCCAGCTCGGGCCGAGATCCAGGCACATGAGTTGCCGGGGTTGCTGGAGGTTGATGCTGGGCTCCTGCAACGTCTCTACTTCAATAGTTCTTCTTTCACCGGCTTCCACAGCCGAGGCGAGGCTAGCGAGGGCGTCTGCATGGGAGTTGCATTCTCTACCGATCTGCCGGACCTCGGCCCTTTCGAACTGGGAGAGAAGTCCCCGGGCATGGGCGAGGTAGGCGGCCATCCTGTCATCCCGAGCCTGGTAGTCTCCGCTGAGCTGGCTCGTCACTAGTTGGGAATCGCTGAAAACCACCACGGACCGGGCTTCCAGGATTTTGGCGCTGTTAAGTCCGGCAATGAGAGCTTCATATTCTGCCTCGTTGTTAGACGCCTTGAAACCAAGTGTCACAGCTTGCTCAATGACGAGGCCCTCGGGAGACTGGAGAACTACGCCAGCGCCAGCTCTCTTGGATGTCGAGGATCCGTCGACGAAGACTTTCCAGGACGAGTCGAGGAGTTCTCTCCAGGAATGTTCTTGCTCCGTCTCGGTGACGACCTCCGTACCCCTATCGCCCCCCAGTTCGGTGTCGAGCGCGGTCGGTGCCGAACTCTGTGGGGTAAATTCCACAATGAAGTCCGCTAGCACTTGGGCTTTGATGGCTGTTCTGGGCTGATATTTGATGTCATATTGCCCCAGTTCGACAGCCCATTTGGAGATCCGTCCGGAGAAATCCGCCTTCCGGAAGAGAGCCTTCAGTGGGTATTCGATTACGACCACTATCGTGAAGGTTTGGAAGTAGTGGGAGAGTTTCCGAGAGGCGCTGAGGAGCGCCAAGGCGAGCTTCTCGAGTTGTAAGTACCGGGTCTCGGCGTCCAGCAGGGTTTTGCTCGTGTAATAGATGGGCCTTTACTGGCCGTTGTCCTCTCTGATGAGTACCGAGCTCACTGCATGGTCCGAGACCGACAGGTACAAGAACAGTGCCTCTCCAGAAGTCGGGGTTGACAACAGCGGTGGAGAAGAAAGATAATGTTTTAGCTGTTGCAGCGCCTGTGAACATTCCGACGTCCACTGGAACTTGGAGCCCTTTCTCAAGAGTTAGAAGAAGGGTCTGCACCTGTCCGAGGCGCGGCTGATAAACCGGTTCAGGGCGGCAGCCATTCCGGTCAGCCGCTGAACTTGTTTCGCCGAGGTCGGACACTGGAGGTCCTGGATCGCGGTGATCTGGTCAGGGTTCGCTTCGATCCCCCTTCTTGTGACCAGGCTTCCCAGAAACTTGCCGGAACCGACCCCAAAGGCGCACTTGGACGCATTCAGCTTCAACTGGAAGTGGTGAAGGATGTCGAAAATTTGGCGGAGGTCGGTCAGGTGGTCCTGCGACTTTTTGGACTTGACGACCATATCATCGATGTAGACTTCCACCGTTTTGCCGAGCTGGGCTTGGAACATCTTCGTCACCAACCGCTGGTATGTCGCTCCGGCGTTCTTCAACCCGAAGGGCATCACCTTGTAACAATAGGTGCCCCGGGGAGTGATGAAAGCAGTCTTCTCCTGGTCTGCCGCGTACAGGGGGATCTGATGGTACCCCCGGTAGGCATCCAGGAAGCTCATCCGGTCGTGTCCAGCAGTGGCGTCGATAAGCTGGTCGATTTTTTGAAGAGGGAAGCTGTCCTTTGGAATGGCTTTATTGAGGTCGGTGAAGTCCACGCAGACCCTCCATTTTCCCGTCTTCTTTTTGACCACCACGGTGTTAGCTAGCCACTGCGGATAGTGGACCTCTTTTATTGCACCTGCCTCGAGGAGTTTCTGAACTTCCTCAGCCACGGCCTCAGTTTGCGGGACCCCAGTCCGGCGCGGTTTTTGAAGCACGGGCTTATGGTTGGGATCCACCTTCAGTTCGTGGCAGATGACTGCGGGGTCAATGCCAGGCATCTCATAGGGTGTCCAGGCAAAGACCGCCTTATTCTCCTCGAGGAGGTTGAGCAACTCTGTCCTCTCGGTCTCGGGGAGCTGGCTTCCCACGAGAAAGAACCTGTCGGGGTCAGCGGGATCGATATTGACCTTGGTGAGGTCCTCGATGCTCTTTTGCGCCAGGGCCCTGCCGACGTCCCCGAGCTCGGCCTCTCTATCCAGCTCGGTTACATTGACTTGGGAGGGCCCAGCCTCGTCAGAAAGCACGGCTAGCAGGCATTGCCTGGCCATGTGGTGGTCGCCTCTGACGGTGATCACCTCCGTTCGTCCCAATCGATTCTCCAAAGGGAACTTGAGTTTTTTTATGCCGGGTGGAGGGCACCGCCTCCATGCTATGCAGCCATGTCCTCCCCATTATTACATTGTACGGGGAAGGGACATCGACCACTAGGAAGTCCACCTGCCTGCAGGCGCCACCTACTTGGACTCGGAGGGAGATTTTGCCCTTGGGGTAGACAGGCTTAGAGCTGAAGCCTACCAGAGGGGTGCGAGCTGCCTGGAGGTCCTCATCTTTTAGTCCCAACTTTTTGAAGCAGTCGTAGTAGAGGACCTCGGATGAGCTGCCAGGGTCGACGAGGGCTCTCTGAACCAAGAAGTTTTGAAGCTTCAAGGTGAGCACTAGAGCGTCGTTGTGCGGTAGCTCGACGTCTTCCAGGTCTTTGTCAGAAAACCATATTCTGACCCCCTCTGTTTTGGCCTTCTTCGCGGCCGGCTCTGGCGCCGCGGTCAGCACCTGTTTTTTATGGGAGGCGCGCCTGGCCTCAGCTCGAGCCTGGGAGCTCTTCTTAGGCGGGGCGGCGAGGTGGATGACGTGGATGACGCCTTCCGGCTCGCTGTCCTGGTTATCAGCTTCCCGCCGTGGAGGTCGGCCATCACCTCGGCCCTCCTGCTTGATATACTCCCGTAGGTGCCCCTCCTTCACAAGGTCCTCCAGGTGGAACTTGAAGTTCTTACATTCGTCGGTCCTGTGCCCGTTCTGCTTGTGGTAGGCACAGAACCTACTCTGGTCCCGGGTGGAAGGGTCGGCTGCCATTGGCCGCGGCCATTTGAAGAACGGCTGCGCCTTTATTTTGTTGAGGAGCCTATAGATCGGCTCCTTGAAGATGGTGTTCACGGCCACGTATGAGGATGGCTCGTGGCCGGATCTCCTGCTGCTCCGTGATCCCGATGTCGAGGCGGAGGGGGTTCGGCGCTGCTCCGAGGACCGGGCTTTGTGCCGATCCGGGGATGGGTCCCTTCAACGATCCTCCCTCCTGGAGGACCTGCTGTCTCCCTTGGCCGGTTGGCTCTTCTTGGTGAGGCCAAAGTTCTCCCGACCTCGCGCCTCGTCTTCTTCCGCCAAGATGAACCGGTTGGCCCGGGTCATCAGCTCCTTCATGGTGGTCACGGGATACATGACCAGCTGCGCCCGAAGTGGGATACCTGGCTGCAGGGCCAGCTGGAAAGACCTCACCGCTAGCTCCTCAGAAGCGCACTCGATCTGGCTGTAGACAGTCCAGAATCGTCGGGCGAACTGGGTGACGTTCTCATTCTCCTGCATCCGGAGGGCCATCAGGTCGGCATCGGTCTTTGGGATGACGCGATGAGCCTGGAATTTCCCCAGGAAGGAGGTCCGAAGCTGTTGCCAACTGGAGATGGAATTTTCGGGAAGCGAACAGAACCACCGTAGGGGGAGGTCCGCCAAACTGGCGGAAAAGACTCGACAGTTCAGGGAATCGTCGTCCCCCCAGACCGACATCCTTTGGACGTAATGTCGGAGGTGAGCAGCAGGATCCGAGGTCCCGTCATATAGGGTGAACCTTGGGACGCTGAACTTCTCGGGCAGCGTGTATCTTCTTATCTCCCTAGAGAAAGGAGACGCGCCAGTATCTTCAGCTTCAAAGGTGGCATACTGGTCCCGGTCGATACCAGCAGTCTCCAAATTCTGGCGGATAGTCTGCTTTACTTGCTGGTCGATCCACTTCTTTAGTTCATCGTCCTCCAACCCCTGGCATTGCTTCTTTGGCCCTTCATGTATGTGGCTGCTGCTGGAGCCTTCTTCTTTTTGGTCTCGGTCACGCCTGTTACTGTTGAGGACGTGCCTCAGGTCTTGTCCGTGGCCCGGACGCCTGGGCGGCGGGCTCTGATCCTTCTTGCCTTCGAGCTGTTGCGTGAGCCGTTCGATAAGCTCACGCTGTTCCTGGATGAGGAGGTTTTGTGCTCTGATGTCCGCCAGGCGGGGGTCTTCGTCGTGCTCAAGGCTGGCCTGATGATGAGACTGCGATCTAGCCCGGGCTGACTTCTCTTGCGGTTTGGTGACTGACTTGTCACCTTGCGCGGGCCGCTTATGGCCATGGTGGGGTTGTTCTGGAGGTGGAACGTCGCGAAGGGAGAGCATGGTTACTTCCCTGGATTGTGATGCTGTTTGGACCGTGGGAGACCTCCCGCCAGACCTCCTTTGCCGAGGGGGAGGAGGCGGAAGATTTTGCGCCAGCGTAGGCTGTGTGGACACAGCCTTGCCCTTGGAAGGTCCTTCGCCATTTCTGGTTTTCGGAGGCATGGTGTTTACAAGCTTTTTGTTCAGTTCCCCACAGACGGCGCCAAACTGTAGGCGGTAAAAACGACACCTACTTAGATTAGGATGAGATCGGGGTTAAACTTCTTAGGAGGGGGAATGCTGAACTCCGAGAACCTGAAAAGGAAGGAGAAAGACTTGGGTCAGAGGCCCTGGCTGCCGTGAGCCGAAGGCACTCCGATGCCTGAGTTAGTTCTGAGAAAACTAAACAGGAGGAGGAAGAGAGGAATGAGAGTGCGTGTAGTATTGAGGGTTATGCGTTGGATATTGCGTACCTCTTATGGGACTGATCCCATGCATATATAGGCAAATGTTCCTCGTTCATTCTCTCTGTGAGTGGGGGTAGGTGAGGTGAGGTCCCATCGTTCCTTACCCTGACAGGCGGCCGCAGGTGAAACGGACAACACCCCTACCTTACTTTCCACGCCTTCGGCCAGCTAGCGTACAGGGGTGATAAAGCACACCTCTTATCACCATAAATGAGCAATCCTATCGCCATAAATAACCGCCCATATCTGTCAGGGTGCGCCGTATTTCCAGAAGGAAGGTGGCGGCCCACTCTGATTCTAGTGCTGCGGTATGGGACTAAGGATGGCGTGTCCGTGGCGCGCCCTTGTACCGGTCTGACGCCCATACCGAGATGCTGAACTGTGGTGCTGAGCTTGTAAGCTGCCGACCGATCTACCGAGCTGCCGAGCTGACGATCTTCTACCGCAGAGGCTGAGGAGCTCGGCGAGTTTAGCCGTGATCCTTGTCTAACTTCGTCATTACGGCGTTTTACCCACACACCATCTTTCCGAGCCTTTCCTTCTATCTACTACCAAAATCAAGTTTGTAGTGAGATCAAACCATATCTGCTCAAACACCTTCACAATCATGTCCAGATACTCATCTAAATTTAAGAGAAATAGCAAGCAAACAACTCCTCCAAGTGTCTTGACTTTTGGATGTTGTTGTCCACAATCATCTCTACCATTGAATCCCTAAAATCTTGAATTTAAGAGAAATAGCAAGCAAACAACTCCTCCAAGTGTCTTGACTCTTGGATGCTGTTATCCACAATCATTGCTACCATTGAATCCCTAAAATCCTTTCATGGATCAAACGGCGACTTGACGACCGCAAAGCCCTATGGTGCTGTCTTCTTCCTTGTCGTTGCTTGAGTCATGGGCGATGTGGACTTCAACTTGACCGTAGGCTTTTCGTAAGGGGAAAGGAGTAGTTTTGATGGGAGGGGAGAGGAAGAGCTGGAAATCAAAATAAATGGGCATCTTTCATTTAATAGAAACGTTTTGAGGAGTAATGGGAGGGAGGAGTTAATGGGGAGAGAGGGAAAGTGGAGAGAGGAGAATCTTTTTGTTAAAGATCTTATAAAACGTCTCAAAATAAGAATTAGTGCAACAAAACGTTCCGTGGAGTTAAGTAGGGAGATAAAGTTGGAATGTGGAGAGAAAAGTTAACAATCCATCTTAGAGGGGTCAAAACAAATTGGCTGGTCAAAATAAATTGGATTGAAAGAGGCTGATTTCTCAATTGAAACAGTCCATTTCATATATAATAATGGCCTTGTAACTTGTAAGATAGGCTCCGCTCTTTTTTTTTTTTTTTTGGTATTCTAGAAGACCTCTGGTGAGGCATTAGAGTCTCAGATGAGGAAAGGTGCCTGCTCGAATTTAAACTCAGGACAAATAAGCAAGAACCAATGCCTCTTACCACTAGGGTAAGAGGCCGTTCTTGAGGCTCGGCTCAAATTAAAACCTATATTTAGAGCAGCCGGATAACAATTACACTACGTCAAAAAGGCCAAAAAATGACTGTCGACGACAGTCATTTTTCTTAAAAAACGACTGCTAACAGCAGTCGAACGGGCAGTCGTTAAAATTGCAGTCGTTTTCCAAAAACGACTGCTGTTAGCAGTCGAAAATTTGTCAGATTAACTACTGCCTACAGCAGTCAATTTTTTTAAAGACGGACTTCGGCAGTCGAAAATTTTGGAAGTCATTTTTTAAAAAATTATATAAAAAAGGACTTATCATTCAATTAACGACTGCCCAGAGCAGTCGTTTTTTTAGAGGGTTTTTAAAAATATATATATATTTCATAATTAATTTTTAAAATTTATGTTTTTCTAATAAAAATCATGTAATTCTCAAAACTGTAAATTAACATCAACCATACAAACATCCATTATCCATCAAATAAATAACGCAAATAAGCTAAGAAATAATCAATCCACTTAAAATTTAAACCATCAAAGTAGCTACATTAAATGGTAGAAAATTAACAAAAACCACGTTCACGTTCACGATCACACACATCAAAGTAAATACTACAAATAAAGTCATTTAACAGTAAATTATGTGGCATTTGAAACTAGCCAAACACAGTTCTATATCTGGGCCATGAAATGATATCACCCACGGTGAGATCCACTAAAGTCTTTTATCCGCCCAACAACTCTATGTCAAACTTCAAGATCTCATCCCCAAAAGTCTTTATTGCCGTTTTTGAAACAGTGCCTAAGCCAGGTACGCGTCCTCGGCTATCACGACCACAGACCTATGGAAAAAAAAAAACCAATTATACCATAAACCCACAAAATTAAATATTACTAACATTAAAAGATATTATGATCAACAAGCAATGAAAATATACCTTTGTAACTGTATCACGGTCTAAATCACCTTGCACCACCAAGCTGTCATATTCACATACAGTAATAACATCCTGCAGTAACAAAAAAGGATAAATAAGAAGCATAAACACATTTTAGCAAACATTAACGTATACTTCATAAAAATGTTCCTAAGAAAAATTTCTAATGTAAAAGATTTCTCGAAATTTCGGCATAGTCTCCCATGTACGTGTAACATTTAATTTATTTTTTTTACAACATGCTAAGTATCTGTACATGACAAAAAAACACTTCATATAAACAACCCAATGCCCCAACACACTACAAAGTCATTCACCACTACGTCATTAGTCATACACCATTCGACCATAGCACTTCAATGCCCCAACACACTAGAAAGATGCACCCAAAAAAACATGAAAATTTACTTCATTTTATTTTAAGCATGTGTTTTGATGTGATCAATTACCTGTGCATAAGAAGAAAAAAAAAACATTATATTAACACTCCACTAGTGCCCCCTCCAAACTACAACATTCACCACTCAACCATAGCACTTCACTGATTTACTTCACACTGCTTGTTTCATTACGGTGGATCCTTATACACACCATGGTTTTGGAAAGGGACAAGTTCTACACTTAAAAATGAAGTAATGTATGCAATATGACAAACAAGTTGCCTGTTTAAAAGCACCTGGGTATTATAGCTACAAACTGTAAATGGTTTGAACTTTGGGCATTTGAAGCACAGATCACTATCCAATCTGCTATGCAATCTAGGTGACAGGGAACTTGGAAACCAAATTACGTGGGATTCTGTTATTTCCTTTTACATCACAAATTGCTACTGGCACTCATCATCCTCATTGATCTGGAAGTTAAACACAGTGCCCTGCTATATGTGCATTTTCAATTACCCAAAATGTATAAAGAAAGCAAAGAGGGAAAAAAGGCACAAATACACACACATTCTCTTACTTATAACATATTGAATCACGGTTATTTTCTCCAAAAAAAATAGGATGACAAATAACCATTTGGATTAGATCCATATACTAACTAAAGTGAAATTCTATTCGGGCCTCCAAACCTCAGCTTTGCATAAAGAAAACAAATACCCACTTTGATAAACAAAATTAAGGAGACGCCAATTGCTACATGAAATTTTCAATCAGAGAATAATTTTTCCCCATGGGTAAATCAGCAAGTCAGAGCAGACAATTCAATTTGCAAATATAACAAAAGACAATTAACATTACCTCCATTGAGCTGCTACAACTAGTAGGAGAAAGAGGCTGTAGAGCTCGAGCATTTCTCAGATCAATTTTGAGTTGATAAGAAACATTTTGAGCTCACCCAACCTTCACTGGCAGTAGTGAAAACTACTCCAAAATAAGTCAGTCAGGGATTCAGTCAAAAATGCAAATTACAAAACAGATCAATTTATCTCCTTTCTCAGCTCACAAATAGATTTGTGATTCTGTCAATCTGAAGCAACTACATTTTCCTCTCATTATCAAGTGGGATAATAAGATAATAGCAGCTAGCCATGTTCGTGTTAAAATAAAAGAGTGATTCACCTTTCTTGACTCTAGTCATGTTCGTGTCAATAACCAGAGTCTTTTGCTATAAAATAAAGTGCGGTTACGTTAGCAAGATAGATGACATTACCCCAAAAATGATGTACTTACAAAACCAATAACAAAATTAGGACTAACATGAAAAATTAAATCCTCAATCCCAAGAATGCTCAACTCACCATAAAGTACTTTTGCCCTTCAGTCTAATTCTTTTTAAATCCTCAATCTTAATAATGCTCAACTTACCATAAGGAACATGCATGACTCCATATGAGTAAGTAGTGTGGGGAAAGATAAAGCACCAGCAGTTCATACAGATCATAAGGAGCATTACATATCATAGGATAGGATAGAAGCACATTCAAGTGCAGTTCTTAGAAAGTGAAAGCAAACAAATCTCTTCATGTATGACAAAATATGCAAATGTAATGTATATAAGCATGAAAAAGAATTTTTTTTTACCAGATTCCTATTTCAAACCCAAGTATGGCCTCTGATTCTCAAATGGGGAAAAGTGATGCTCGGCTTCCTAAACTCTGGTGGCTTCATTTAAAACACTGTGGTGATAACGGCGCCTAAAACTGAAATAGAAAAATCCATGTCAATAAATTGTGGTAATTTGAAGCAAAATAGAAAACCTTTTGTCTTACAAATGTTCATAATTTGCAGGAGGGAACATATGAGGCCATTTTTACCAACTTAGCAGTTTTGTCTCTTCCCAAAATCATTTTCATCTATCTGTCACAGCATCGAGCTCCACCTTCACAATAATAGATTAAATTGTTTCTACCATACCAGTAAGAAAATTGGCACATAAAGACAGAGAACACACAAAAACTCTCATCGATTAAGTTGTTTCTACCATACCAGTAGAGAGGGGTAAAATCTTTAAACTCCTAATGTAATCAACTGGAAACTACATCAAGGTACAAAATCCACAATGAAGCTCATGAAACTACATTGGGAACACTAAACATGTTCACTAAGTGCAAAATCCACATCTTAAAAATTGTTAAAACTGCTATAACATATCACTATGGACCAAAATTATTCCTACAACAACCAGACCTATGCATACACTTCCCTACATCAAATATGATTATGCAGACACATATTGAACATGAGTAATAGGTACAAAGACACATTGAGGTGATTTGCATGCTTGATGACATCTGTCCATAAACAAAAAACCATAAAAACGAGCAACCTCAACTCCAACCTAGACTTTGGAGCTAAGCATCACAAACTCTTGGTTGTAAAAAGGAAGGAAGGAAGTGGAGGTCACATACTGCATATTGCTGTCCCGCATCTCGTATAGAAAACCTCTTGTTCAATCCAAAAACACCATTGAGATTGCCAGACTATAAGAGAGGCAAAGGACAACAGGTAAAAGAGGCAATGAGAAAACCTGGGGTGTATTGGGCTTGAGAGAAAGAAGGATCCTAGCCCCCACATGTTGGTTATCCCATCTAAAGGTATTGTCAGTCTCATCAACTCCAAGTGTCTGGCCTTTCACTTGAATGTAATTTAGATAAGCTGGGTTTTTGGTAGCTTTGTGCAACCATGCAGCACCCCACAACAGCTCATCCTTCAATAGAAAACAAGAACAGGGGACAAAAGAGAGTGAAAACAAAGGACTCCACAAATAAGAAATCCATTGAAGACTAGCAAATGCAAACAGAAGGCACACCTGGTAGCCAGAATATGAGCAGTAAAAGGGGCAGACATAAGACTTTAACCCATTGCTATAGGAGCGTCTGTACTTATCAGCAAATGCAAAAACCTGGAAGCCAACATAATCATAAAGGCCCAATAAAATAAAATAGGCTCAAATGATGTATCATTGGATTAGCTTTGCCTTTTTTACCCTAATAGCAGTCTTGAGGAGAAGCTAGGACTAGGAAGGGTCAGCTCTTCTGAAGGCCAATGAAGCAGCTGCAAGAGCAGCAGCTGTTTCAGCAGCAACATCAGACCCTGGGTTGTTCTTATCCATCTTGAAGACACTTCTTGGAGTGTCCATGTCTTCGGATCTCTCCCAACAGGCGTGGTCCTTGTTAGCATCGCCCACCTGCAGCAGCAACTCAAAATCAACTCTGTTTCTCTGTTAAATCTTAAATGAGGAATCCTCCAAAGCAAAACATTATACTGACAAAATCAACTTCCCCTTAAATAACCCATTTAGAAATTTTATTCCAGTAATGGAATTAAAATTTCTATGGCACAATACCTATCAAAACATCTACATTTCTAGTACAAAGAAAGTGTAAAACAACATACATTCCCAACCTTTAGCCTAAAAAATTACATTGCCAACAATGTTCCTCTTCTTTTACTAATAAAATCAAGTTCCCCTTAAATAACCCAGTAAGATTCTAGAAATTTGTGAATGAGAATTTCTAGTCCACAATGTCTTTATCAGAACATCAAAACTCCCAATGTTCAAATGTCTTAAGCAACCTACATTGCTAACAATCTTCCCTCTTCTTTCTCTCCTTTCATTTAGAAAGGAGAATAATAAATACCAAATTAGAAAACACAAAAAACCACCGTCTCTAGTTCATATTTAAGCAAATGGGAGGATTTCTTGAAAACCCATTTTCATTAAGTAGCATTTCTTTAAACCCAGATGATAAAAATACAAAGAGAAGTGAAACAACTGAAACCTGGACATAAATGGTGTTGGGATGAGCAGTAGCTTTGAGAAGATAACGACTTTGCAAGATCCACTGAGCATTTGTTTTAACGACTTAAAAAAACCATAACTTGTTATCCACAAATATCCATTTGCAACAACAAGGGGGAAAGGGAAGAACAAATAACCTATTCGTTTGTGTGAGGCAAATCAAAATGGATCTAGGGAGAAAACAAATGTTAAACGAACCTAAGAATGATGTTTTTTGTAGTCGGCAGAGAGTAGAGCTTGCATAGGAAGGCTGGGCGGTGGCTCTGGTTGGGAGGTAGGGGCTGTGGCGCTAGGCGAGAACACTGGAGGTCGGCGCTTGGTCACTGGTAGTGGCTCGCGAGCTGTGGCGCTGGGTTGGGAGGCAGGGGCGCTCTGCCCCTTCCACGCGATTATCTGCTGGGGACGAGGAAGGGGGCAGAGAGGGAGAGAGAGATAGGGGGATCGAGTGCCGGAGCCAGTTGAGGGGGAATAGAGAAGGGGGAAGAAAAGAGAGAGGCACAATCAACTGTGATTAGGGTTTGAGGCGCGGGAATGAGACATGGGTGGGATTCGGGAAAAAAATTTTCCTTTCCGTTTCCACATTACCGACTGTTATGGGCCGTCCAAAAATTTAATGATCAGTCGGGAAAAAAACAACTTGCCTGAGCAGTCGGTAAAACCAAGACGTCAGGGTCGCATTTTGGCCTTTTTGACGTAGTGTTATTGGGAAAACAACAAGAGCAGCCAGCGTTTATGATCTTATATTAGTTCACATGGGACACTAGCTACATCAAAAGCACTAGCGAAAAGCACCCGTGCTTAGCACAGGCAACATAATTCATAATATTAAACACTAAAAAATCTATTATAAAATCTTTAAAGAGTCTAAAATATACCGTGATATTTATAATTTAAAGGCATTAAATAAGAATCCAACAGAAGTAGTTTGAAGTGCATCCCTAGTCAAAAAATAAATAAGTTATTTATTAATTTTGCATTTTGCAAAAGAAAAATCAAGATGGATCCAGCTGAAGTTAAAAGATAACCAATGTGAGAAAAGAAACGAAAACATCAAAATGGAAGTAAACATAAAAAAGGAGAAGCAAAAGATATAAAGTCATTTGTCCACATTGAATATGACCTGCAATAGTAAAAATCAAGTTTTTAATGATACAAACCTTTTGCCAGAAACCACATCGCCCATTTGGATATATACTTACATGCAGTCCACTCATTTATTAGACTATCGATTATTAAGAAAAGGGATTTTGGATGGTCCATGTTCGATGTTCATATAGCATTCTACATTACCAGTGTATCAACCTAATCTTCAGGTTAATTGTGTCAAGTCGACGGTCATGTCCGCCTGTTGCAGACTATATGTTAGGGGCGATGAGACAGTACAATATCAATCATAAATAAAAGAATAAAGGGACAATTACCATTAGAATGGCACTAAACCCAACATTTGCACGATAAAAGATGAAAAAGTGCAAATTATAGGATAATTATTCGTGCAGAAAAGGATGCCAAATTGTGGTGATTTTACCCTTTATTGTGCGATACTCTAAGGCTATAGGATATTCGATGATTCAATATCCTAGAGATGTAGGATGTCCCAGGATTCGATATCCTTTGAATGTAGGATATATCACTGATACCTACTCCCGCCCAAATGGGAAATACATATTTTAATCACAAATTGAAGAACTCTGTTTTATCTTCTCCGTTTTTACTTGTGGGTTCCTATGGGACCTCACAAATCAATATTCTTTAAGGTATGTGGGCCCTCATCCTAAGGCATATGGGCCCATATCATTTTTTAATGCGTTCAAAAAATAGATCATACATGCAGTATTGATAAACATTTTTTCTGTTTTGATTCTTCTGATGGAAACTGTAAAGACAAAGTATTTTTCAGTCTAGGTTATCGAATTCTGGGGTATCCTACAACCCTTGGATATCGCACGCACGGTAAAGGGTAAAATCGCCATAATCTTGGCGTCCTTTTCTGTACGAATAGTTATCCGATAATTTTCACTTTTTTATCATTTATAGGGAAAATGTTGGATTTAGTGCCATCCTTACGGTAATTTTTCCAAGAATAAATATCGTACGGGAGTTGAGAGAAGACAAACTTGCATGTCAACCTTTCCAAACTTGGGTTTTGTTTGCAAGAAGGAAAGTGCAACATGTGACATCGAATTTCATAATTTACTTTTTTCAGGAATAAACAATGAACAAACTTCTTTTAGTATGTTAAAAAAATTCTCAATCTCATATTTTCACGAACGTCGAGTGAAGAGTATTATAGTCAGGAGAAAAAAGAAGAAATTCAAGGTACTCATCATGTCAAAGCTTGACTTACAACACACTCTTTTAAGTGTTTTAATGTTTTTGAACTTGGTTGGCACTCACACCTCGACAGGTGACGGTAGCGTGTAAAGTCCCAAATTAAGTTGTTCATTAGCCTTCTTAAATATTGAATATTCCCACTCTCACACTTGTGCACTAGACCTGATAATTGATATCGGATAATTGTTCGTACAGAAAAGGACGCTGGATTGCGGCGATTTTACCATTTACTGTGCGATACCCTAAGGCTGTAGGATATCCCAGGATTCGATATCTTAGAGATTTAGGATATCCCAGGATTCGATATTTTATGGATGTAGGATATCTCACCGATACCTACTCCCTCCCAAACTAAAAACACATATTTTCATCACGAACTGAAGAACTCTGTTTCATTTTCTTTGTTTTTAATTGTGGGTTCCAATGGGATTTCACCAATCCATCTTCTTTAAGGTATGTGGGCCCACATCCTAAGGCATATGGGCCCATATCATTTCTGAATGCGTTCAAAAAATAGATCATACATGCAGTATTGATAAACATTTTTTCTGTTTTGATCCTTCTAATGGAAACTGTAAGGACAAAGTGATTTTTTAGTCTAGGATATCAAATCCTGGGGTATCCTATAACTCTTGGATATCGCACGCACAGTAAAGGGTAAAATTGCCATAATCTTGGCGTCCTTTTCTTTACGAATAGTTATCCGATAATTTTCACTTTTTCATCGTTTATAGGGAAAATGTCGGATTTAGTGCCATCTTTACGGTAATTTTTCCAAGAATAAATATCTTACGGGAGTTGAGAGAAGACCAACTTGCATATCAACCTTCCCAAATTTGGGTCAACCTTTCCAAATTTGGGTTTTGTTTGCAAGAAGGAAAGTGCAACATGTGACATCGAATTCCAGAATTTATTTTTCTTAGGAATAAACAATGAACAAACATCTTTCAGTATGTTAACAAAATTCTCAATCTCATATTTTCACGAACTCCGAGTGAAGAGTATTATATTCTGGATAAAAAAAGAAGAAATTCAAGGTACTCATCTTGTCAAAGTACACACTCTGTAGTGTTTTAATGTTTTTGAACTTGGTTGGCACTCACACCTTAACAGGTGACGGTAGCATGTAAAGTCCCAAATTAAGCTCTGCATTATCCTTCTTAAATATTGAATATTCCCACTCTCACACTTGTGCACTAAACCTGATAATCGATATTCTTCCTTTATATCAGCGTTGTCCCTTGGAAGTGTTTCTTTGACAGTAATGAGGCATGTGAGATGCCGAAAAGACCGTTTCTTGTTTTTCACTGAAAAGATAAAATGAAAATGAAATAGAGAAAGAGAACCGAGATGCCTTAAGCATTGAGAAGAGGAAGAGATCGTTCGAATGTCTTTAAATTAAATGAGATGAAATGAGGATTGACGATTGAAGATGAAAAGAGGACCCACTTGTGCTGACGCAGCTAACGAAAGAGTGATTTGAACTTTTTTGTTCTCAAGAATGCTTAGGTTTCATGTATAAGAATTTAAGGCCTGTCAATGGGTGGTCTATATTGGATGAAATAGTCAAAATCAATAAGGCTAATTAGAAAAATTCCAATCGGAAAAGAATTATGTCGCGACCCCCGACCGAGATCCAGGCCCGCGATGGTGTTGATGTGTGGTTACAACAATAAACATATGAATATACACTCATTTAGTTTTCCACAGGTTTCCGCGGTGAGGATATCACACGCACTTACAAAACATTTACATTGGTGCGGAAGCGTGTAGCAAACCAAATTCGTAATTCATTCCACATTTTAAAGCTGGTAATACATATGTGTAAATAACATGACATCAGAGTGAACAATGTTCATATTAGTATTCCCAAAATATCAAGTTAAATGTTTATACAAAAGATCAGTTAAATTAACATTCCCCAAAAATAATAGCCAACAAAGGCCAGTACAACCAAAAGAGTAAATCAAATTATCATTCTATAAACTCCCAAAATGCTACGCAACTCCTAGCTCGACCGATGTCCAAATGACATTGTCGGCTTGTCATTCTACTAAGCGTTGTGGTTTATCGACCGCCTCCTCTGGCTCCTCCTCAAAGGCAATAACGAGGACTAGACCTGAATACCACAAAAATGGGTCAGATACGACGGTCTAGCAGATGGGTGAATAGATATCGCAATAAGATAAATTGAGAGATAAATTGAAAAGACATTAAAATATATCCAAACATTTATTTCCATAAAACAAGATACATCATTTATCTAAAATACATATGTAAGATAAAACACGCAAGATATGAATGAACAGGGAACTAGCAAGATGGCAATCACACTAAAGCTAAATCCTCTCTATCACTAATGTGATGAGAGCACATTCAGTGCGTTGGGCTCGAGCACACGAAGTGGCGAGAACTAACAATATATACATATACATATAGCTAGTCAAGACCACGGCCGCGGAACCGGGTAACGGGGCCGGACAGGATCCAAGTTGCAACTGGCGCGGGAGCACGAAGAGAAGGCCCAAGTCAGTTGATCAACAAGGACGTGCAAACTTAGTGGTGCCGACTCATAGGTCACATGAGAAATCAAAATATATACATAACTATATCGGTGTAAAACACTTAGGCATGCAGGATATGGTGCATATAGGCACACATTTCACATCCTTATCTTTTCATGCATGTACGGGGCTGGCAGAACATGTCAGATGCATAAATCCATAGTTTATGACAAAACTGGTGATATCGGGTGAAATCGGGTTAGTACAAGTATAATCCGAGTAAAACAATACGATGGATCTTTATACAATTACAGACTATATATTGGGGTTTCCGTATTCAAACGAAATGTATAAAGGTCTTGTATGTCTATTATTGCTCTTGGCATGGTACTCAAATGATAGAAGACATTTCAAGTTTTCCTTATACAAATTGATAAATCCAAATATCCCAATACATTTCTGGAATGGGGTTTCTTTCTAAGTCGATCTCCTTATGTCATCCCCTAGGTCTTTCCAAGATGGTAGGGCATCAAAACAACCCATCCAAACCTTAAAATACCATATTTGAAAACAATAGGAAAGACCCAGGAATTCTGCACAATTCACTTGAGCGGTCTGGTTCAAGTCAGAAGGGCTCGAGCAAAGAAGGAGGGAGGCTCGAGCGACCAAAGTTCTGTGAGGGGTTCGCTCGAGCGAAGTTGAGTTCGCTCAAGCGAACTACTCCGAGTCAGGAAGGCTTGAGCGAAGTATGTGGTTGGCTCAAGCGATTTAAGTTCTGTGAAGGGTTCGCTCGAGCAAAGTTGAGTCCGCTTGCTCCAGAAACCTGTAGATTCTGCAGTCCGAGTCCCCTTCTTCTTTAACTTCTCAACACTTTTGAAGCCAACACTTAACACCATATTTATGGCCCTTTTTCTACCTATTTCAACCACATTCAAGTCCTCCAACAACTATCCATTTAAAACCAAAATCACATTAATTCTTCCTTCCAATCTCATTCAATGCACAACCACCAATAATGAAGATGCAAAAAGTGAC
Organism: Persea americana; assembly: GCA_029852735.1. Lineage (NCBI taxonomy): Eukaryota > Viridiplantae > Streptophyta > Magnoliopsida > Laurales > Lauraceae > Persea > Persea americana. Next base: position 67,916,472 of record CM056811.1, read on the forward strand.
AATAACTTTTAACCAAAGGTAATGCACTCATTTTTCCAAGAGACTAAATAAGAGGAGAGAGCACATCAAAACACTCATTTCAATACTTGTATAAACCATGGAACATAAATAAAGATGAATAGTGAAAATTCAAATAAAACATGAAATCATTAAAACACTTCATTCATCCACTTGCCTTGGCTCCAAATTAGCTAAGTAAGTTCTAATCACACTCTCCAAGCTCAAAATCCACAAACTACACAAAAACCCAAAAAATACTAATCAATACAAACCCTAACATGTCAAAATCAAGTAATAGAAAGAGATAACTTCCAATAATAAAGGTGAAGCATCTCCATGACTAGAAGAACACAAATCTAAAAGATGAGAGGAAGAGCTTACATGGAAAGTCCTCAAATACACTAAGCTTGCTCAACAAGGGCTTTGGAGTGGGTGGTTTCTATCAAAAATGGCATTAACGGATAGCCTTCATGGAGAGGAAGAAGATGACAGCCTCCATTTTTCCTTTAGTAATGGCTTGATGAGAACTTGGAGATGAAGAAGCAAGGAAAAGGGCAAGAAAACCCTAGGGCGGGAACTTTCTTCCCTCAAATGAAGTGTTGCAAGAAAGAGGAAGAAGAGAAGAAGACCTTCCTTATATAGAGAATGGAGATGGGTCCATGGTTCAAAATTGCGGTTCGCGGTCATCGCGGCCCATCGCGGAGCGAATTTTTATTTGACCCCAAAAAAATCCGAAAAAATATCCAAAAAATTCAGAATATTATAAAATGATAGAAAATAATATTTTTTTTTCCATTAGTGCATATTTTAAAGCAAAATAACAGTCCCTGCAAGTTATAACATCCTGTATCATTGCTGTATCAATGTATATACTAAAATAAGCTGAAATATCATAAATTTGACATAATGCAACCATAATTTTGAGCAAACTAATAGTGTTAAATATTTAAAGTCTACAATCTAGCAATAAATACTAATAGAGTTAGTACATGTGCAGTGCCAGTACTCAAGAGTCAAGACTCAACTTAATAACTTAATTAGCAAGGTATGCTCACCGGCCCCACCTTTAAGTTTCAAATTTAAAGTAACATTCACCATATCAAAATGAAATAACTTGCTAACTTAAAGTAATGAGTTTGGTGTTTGGATAATGGCTTGATAGCCTAATGCCAGAATCAGTGGCGTCCTTGCTTGATACCATCATCATCATCATCATCATCATCATCATCATTTCTTGAAGGGTAGAAGGCACCAAATTGTTGTGCTACATAGCCTCCACTTCCATAGTGCCCATAAGGTTGTTGTGCCTGTGGATGCGGTTGAGGAACGAAGATAGGTTCATAAAATGAGGCCGAGTCATTAGTAGACTGAGATGACTGAGGGTAGTCTTGGTGGCAGTGCTGCCGATAAAATTCGTGGGGAAGCTCAAGGTGCTGATGTGGATGTAATACATAGTAGTCACCATACATTACTTGTTGGTGGCCAACATCACCACCACTAGTACCCTCTCCCCCGCCATTTAAGAATGCTTGCATTTCCTTCTTTAACTCTGGGGATACCTTAGTACACTTTGCCACATTTCCTGTTTTATGTGCCAAGTGTTCCTTCAATCTGGTGATTCCCCCAGTTACCACCTTACCACAATAATTGCATTTAATTTTACTCTTTTTTCCATCCACATCAACACCATGTTGCCATGCCGGGTCAACGTCAAGTACCATTCTTTTTTATAAAAGAATAAGTATAACACTAAACACATAATCCATAAAGCAAATTAGTTTAGAATTTCAAACATAGAAGCTTAAAACAAAATGTTTCATATCCATTTTTCAAGTACATTTAGCGTTACAAACATACACATGAGTTATACATTAAAACTAGACTAATAAAAAAACAAAATGTTAGATAAATCATCAAAAAAATATATTTTGATATTGATTTATTAAAAAATCCGAAAATAAATATTTAATAAATGTAATTTTTTGGACATTCATCTAGTGAGTAACATCAAATCTAATTCAATATAAAGCCATTGGTTCATGTATTGAGTATTACACAATCACTTTAAAGCAAAAAATAAAACTAAAACAATTCGGATTTCAATAATGAAAAAATAAAAAATATTACAAAAGTGCTAAAATTCCCACTTTTTTGTTCCAAAAGTGTAGATCTATTTTAAACTAACACATTATTAATGCATTTGAACACTAATTTGGAAAAATGTAATTGATTTCAAGAGAAGCCCCAAATTTTGGAAATAAACAAAATCTAGATCTACACTTTAAAACACTAGATCTAGGGAAAAATAAATGAGTAACATCAAATCTAACTCAATATAAAGGCTTTGGTTCATGAATTAGTGTTGTGTATAAGTGTATTACACAATCTTTAAAAAAAAATTGGATTTAAATAATTATAAAATAAAAAATATTACAAAAAGTGCTAAAATTCATACTTTTTTGTTCCAAAAGTGTTGATCTATTTTAAACTAACACATTATAAATGCATTTGAACACTAAATTGAAAAAATGTAAATGATATCAAGAAAAGCCCCAAATTTTGAAAATAAAAAAAAACTAAATCTACACCTTAAAACACTAGATCTAGGGAAAAATTAGTGAGTAACATACTAACATCATATCTCATAATATAAAGCTTTTGGTTCATGTATTAGTGAATTACACAATCTTAAAAAAAAAAAAAAAAACAATTCGGATTTAAATAATGAGAAAAAAATTACAAAAAGTGTTAAAATTTGAATTTTTTTGCTCCAAAAGTACAGATCTAACACATATCAATCATCTCTAAGTTATTTTGATGTTGAATCTTGAAAAGAACTCCAAAAAAAAAAAAAACTTACCAAAGAGGTATCTTGAGTTTGATAACTTTGATTAGCTTTCCCCACATACAAATCCACCCAAAAGTAACATATATCTAAGCTTTTAGGTGCTCCTCCATGTCTTGGAACTTGTAGGAAGCCTTAGGAAGCTCTCATGGAAGAAACAAATGAAAAAGATGGAGAGAAGAAGACCAACACCAGCTTTTGTAAAAAAAAAAAAAACGCATCAGTCAAAATAATGGCCGTTATTTTAAAAATAACAGCCGTTATAACGGTACGACTGTTATTTTCAAAATAACGGCTGTTACGGACCGATATTTTGGAGATTTTAACAGCCGTTACGTGTAACGGCCGTTATATTCAATATGTCGGCATGGTAACGGCCGTTATTTTAAACAATGGATGGGTCCCACAACTTAACTAACTATTTGGGCTTAAAACATCCTTTTCTGGGCCTCGGATGAATTCGACGAAGAAGGAAAAACTGTTCGCTAAAATTTCTAGTTTCCAAAAAATATATATTTCACTGGTTTCGGAGACATTGAAAATAGTATCCGGATTTTTGTGCAAAAGACTGTTTTACCCCTATCATTAGCAAAGTAGGGTCTAGAGGTCTCGAACGGAAACGGGGCAGACACAAAAGTTGTAGGAAATTATAAAATAAATCAAACAGATTCTTGGAGCAACAGATAATTCCCAAAGTCACACAAAACATCACAAAAGGAGACCCCCAAAGGGCCCCACTAATTCAAAAAGGTTCCCAAAATAATCCAAAGCTATATAAAAACTATTCTAATCCAATAATAACCAAAATCCACTAATCTCACTTAAAACTAAAACACGACTTAATTAGCATTAATCGGAAACTCTCGGGGCAGGGTTTTACATCCTTCACCCCTTAGGGCATTTGGTCCTCCAAATGAAATATAATAACTAACCTCAGGTAGTAGGTGCGGTTACTTCTTCTAAACTTGATCTCATAATTCCCACGTTGCCTCTTCAGGTCCGTGGTTTTCCCACAACACTTTCACCCAGTGAATTGTCCGTGTTCTTAGCTCTTGTTGCTTTGTATCAATGATCTGAACAGGTTTCTCAACAGAGGTGGCATCTTCTCTGATCTCCAATGGTTCATGACGAAGTACATGTAATGGATCTGGGACGTACTTCTTCAACAGACACATGGAATACATTGTGTATGCCGAAGAGCTCAAGTGGTAAGGCTAACTATAAGCCACGTCACCAATCTTGCCCACAATGTCATAAGGTCCAATGTACCTCCGTGACAGCTTGCCTTTCTGTCCAAATCTCAAGGTTCCTCTAGTGGGTGATACCTTCAAGAAAACTTTATCTCCTTCCTTAAACTGTAAGTCTTTTCTGTGAGAGTCTGCATAGCTCTTCTGTCTACTCCGCGCTACCTTCAAACGTTCTTGAATCAGCTTGACCTTATCACTAGTCTCACTGACTATAGTCAGTCCATGAAAACTGCGAACACCTACTTCTTCCCAACAAACTGGAGTTTTGCACCTTCTGTCATACAATGCCTCAAAAGGCGTCATTCCATTGCTTGAATGGTAACGGTTGTTATAGGCGAACTCACAAAGCGGTGGGGTCTCATCCCATTGAGTCTTGAAATCTAACACACAGGCCCGAAGCATATCCTAAAACACGACTTAATTAGCGTTAACCGGAAACTCTCAAGACGGGGTCTTACAAATTCATTTCATTATAGTAAGTGATCGGAGAACCTTTGTTTCCCGTCAACTACATCGGTATTTCTTTATATTTTAAAATGAACAAAGAAATCATGAAATCAAAATATTATAAACAACTAAGATTCTACCAAACCATATCCCATATCACGGGACAATGCAAACAATTTGAACTCATACAAGAAAAACATCATAGAGCGAGCAAGAGCATTAGAATTCTAGTTACCTACCTCTTCTTAAGCCATCATTACTCACACAACACTACAAGCTGCAGAAAAAAAACTGTAAACCTCCTACTCGTCTAAATGAGAACGATAATTTTAAGAACACAAAGATGCTCAAACAAATGAGAATACCTACAATAGTAAAATGTTAATTTTGGAAAATCAAACAAAAGGTCCAAAAATCAAGGAACTTTAAACTAAACATAATTTAGGTAAACAAAGTAACAAATAATGTCGAAATGACTCTGACACTTCACTGTAATAACATTTCCAGATCTAAGGATCATAACCATCCATTTTTTAACCTCTTACCAACTGTTGCTATGTTTCTATGGAACCATTTTGTTATTGGATCTTCCAATCTAGGCAAGTCCGGCCAATATCATCCTCCAACAAAGGTAAGACCCTAAGATCAACATCAACAAACGTTACCACCAAATGATACGACCCTTTAGTTCCTCTTGATGTAATTCCAATAGCGAAATGATCCTATCCTGAAGAAGAGCTACTTCCTTTCCAAACTTCCTAAATAGCCTGTGCCACCCTTTTAAAATTTCAACTCCTTCCCCATTTATAGAACTGGGGAGTACTGGACCAATTTCACTCTTTCAAGAATGATGGACACCATTCAAATTATCAGGTATAAAATATGTAGTGGTGTTTTACAAATGATCTATTCAAAGATGATTATAGGGTGAAACTTGGGCTAGTGCCTATATCAGGGGCGGGAGGGGAACATGTAATATGAGAGTGTTGGATCTCACAAAAGTGGACCCCATATAGATCAAATCAAGTGGTTAGGACGGTTCATTTGTAAGATAAAATCATTTCTAAAAGAAAGCCTAATTGTCATGAAACAAAAATTAGAATAACTTATGCTCCAATTTCTATGCAACAAAATAAGAGATCACCCAAAGAAAGGCAACAATTTAATTAATGAATAACTTAAATAGCATAGTGAAACTAATGAGAAATTATCATCCAAGGCCAGAAAACGGAAAACAGAATTGCACAAAGATGAAAGTAGAATAATCTATTGTTGAGATTGATCACAGTAATCTTGATAAAAAAGGAAAGAAAGAGACGAAAGTAGGGATTTTACCTTTCTTCTCTCATAAGGTTTCATCCTCACAAGAACGCCTCGGGATCCTCCAGAATATAGAATCAACAAATGCATCCCTCCTTCTACTCCAAGCACTGAAACTTGCAAGTGGTTGCAGTAATACAAAGCACTACCAACGGAAAACTGCCAAAAATCAGAAGAAGTAACATAACTCCAAAATCAAATAGAAATGAAAAGGAAAGATGATAATTAGATCTCAAGATCAAAATGAAGCAGAAAGCCGATGACAGAAATCCCCAATCGGCACCACGGGTCCAACACTTGATAGGGTCCTCTATTATAATCACCAAATAATAATAATAAGGAAGAAGAAGATTACATGAGATGAGTTCGAGTTCTCTTTCTATCTTCATAATTGGTAAGAAAAATCCATACTAACCAACACGAACACCAAAACAGAAAGACATTCATGACTTAATCATCTGTGAGTAGCTTTTGTCAATGGCAACCAACCAAAGAAATACTCTTATCAAGAGTAAAAAATTTCAATAATCCATACACATGCTATGATATAAAATCTAATCCAACTTAAAAATATTAATTCATTCATCAAATTAACCGTACTTCAAAATCCTAATCGACCTGGTGTAACACCCTGTCCCGAGTTAATTAAGATTAACTCTAATTAATCGGGATTAATGCTAATTCAACATGTTTTATTGAATTAATGTTGATTAATGGCTAAATTGATATAGAATGTGGCTCAAATGGTCAATTTGAGTTTAATGGAAATAATAGTGAATGTTATGAATGAATTGGCATGGTTTTAGGTTAAATCATGTGATGTAAGGACTGTTTCGTAAATACGAAATTTCACGTATTTCGTCAAATACGGAAACTCTTGATACTCACACGTATATCTTGAGGAGTACGTTAACTTCCGTAAATGTATTGCTTCCATTCGACGTGAATTGGTTCAAATGACCATTCCTTTGACTTGAATTGTAATTAGAGGAATAGGAAGGGGGTAAAATGCAAAAGTGGGCTTATAAGATGAGGATGAACTCATTTGAGTTCATTCCTCCAGCACAGCCAATCTCTCTTCTTCTCTTTCTCTTCTTCTTCTTTCTTCCAATTTCTCTTCCTTGGGTGATGATTGGGAGAGCTAACAAGTGCTTGTGAAGAGGGACTCCATCTTCACCATCCTCTTCTCCATCTTCTTTCTTACTTTCTTGGAGTTTAAGCTTGAGAAGATCTCAAGATTTCCACCAAAGAGGCTACAAGTAAGTGAATTATGTTGTTTCTAGAATTTCTGAGTCATCTTTGGTGATTTGGAATGGTTTCTTCCCTAAGAAATTCATTAGGATTTTCTTGAATGGATTGATTGGTTTTTTTTTAGGTTTAAAGAGGGTTTCAAGTTTGGGGATTTCATCTTGGATTCAAGCTAGCAAGGGAAATTCTTGCTAAACAGTTTCCAAACAAGGCAAGTATACTCAATTATCTTGATTTCAATTGTTAAGTGATTTGTTAGAACTCAAGGAGTTCAGTTACAGAAAATTCGATTCAGAATTTTCTGAACTTCTGTGCGCAATTCGGTTAGCCGCCAGGCTGACCGACACCTGACCGAGAGCTGACCGACATAGGTCAGCTAGCCGAAATTGTGAGTTCGGCTAGCCACGGGTTGACCGCAAGGTGACCGAAAATCTTGTCAGGGTTTTCCATCAGAAGTTTAGCTTCTGGAAAACGAACCGTGAGCTGACCGAAGAAATTCTGCTAACCGAAATTTGAATTTCGGCCAGCCGAGTGGGTGACCGAATAGGTGACCGAATTGGGCAAATTGTCCTGTAAATTGAGAAATTCTGGAAAGCTGACCGAATGTGGTTCGGTCAGCCGAAATCCATAATGCGGCTAACCGCTAGGTAACCGACGAGGTGATCGAAATTGAGGGAATATCAGAATTGATTTCTGATAATTTCCTAAACCTTCATGGGTGTTAGCTAAACTTATGTGAATGTAAATTTCACTAAAAAGTGATGTCATCCACAATAACACCTACATTGCATAATGAACGTTTCACCCGAATGTTGTTTTAGGAAATTTAATTGTTTTTTACTTGAGTTGGCTTGTCCTCTCTCGTCTACAACTGTTATGCTCCTTGTTGAGCTGCCATTGAATAATGTGTTGAATTAATAAAATGAAATGCACTGAAATGAAAAGAAGAGCATTGAAGTGAATAAACACTGTAATGAATTAAAGATTAAGTCTGCTGCAGTAGATGAGTTGGAGCATTCCGGAGCTCCGTGGTGATGCCGGTGATCTCTGATCAAGAAGCTGGTAAATCCACACATTTGCCTGCTTCCTTCAGGGGAGAACTACATGATATTTGCCTGCTTCCTTCAGGGGAGAACTACTTAATATTTGCCTGCTTCCTTCAGGGGAGAACTACATGATATTTGAATGCTTCCTTCAGGGAAGAAATAAATGAATATAATTGTTATTGATTTGAGATGTTTAAACTGATTTGAATTGTTTAAAATTGCTAAGCAAATGGTTATCATAGAATTGTGTATACATTGTTGAACCGTCGTGTTCACAGTGTTATTGATGACATTACAGGCCAGGTTGCCCGTCCCGTTGATACAGATGCCACACCGCCAGCGGAGGTGACCAATCAGGTTCCTCCAGGAGGATTAAACGAGGGGACGTAAATCAGAGAGCAATTGCATTAACATGTTTTGGAAATATTTTGAGAATAGATTCATTTTGATGTAAATAGTGATCACATGCATTGTAGTTGAATATGCATGGTTGATTTAGATAGGAAATGAGATGTGTAAGTAAATTTTACTTTCTGTAAATGACTTATACATGTTCAAGTTGGATGTCAATGTATGTATATATTTCCGCAAAAATGTACATTTGACAGGTATATGTAAGATCCCTTGTGAATCTCGTATTGACTTCGGTGATGCGAGGTTTACGGGAGTAAGTATGGCATCGCGACTCGGGGTTTGGCCGTGGTAACCCTAATCTCGGGCCCGGGTCGTGACACCTGCTCATGAAGTTTCTGTCTTTGTTAATCTCTCCAAACGCATTACACTGCAAAGCCAAAATCCGGAGTGCCAAAGTCCACTGGAACAGAACAATCCAGTCTGGATTTGTACATATGGGCAATTTACTCATGAACCCAATAGCAGAAAATCATGACCCATAAATGAATAGACAAAAAAAAAAAAAAGCTTCAAATCCAACGAAAACATAGAGAAAATGGGGAAAGAGATGAATTACAGGAAACAATGCAAGAGAAGCAGGAACAACCATGTGCACATCTCAAAGAATCGAAGACATTAGAGAGCGTAGTGTTGTCTGTCCATTGTCATAATACCGTGGAGGAGTTGGGGGATGTGAGAAGAGTTGAAACTAATAAAATTAAGAGGTCGGAATGGAGAGGGAAGATGAAGAGGAAGATTCTTTGGGCATTTCGTTTATTCATTCTTCTTTAGACCAACGAAAACAGCTTCGTCTATTAAGAGGCAATTATTCACACGTGGATTCATAACTATTGATGGCTGATATTAGTAGGAGGTGTATTAATGACTGATATTAGTACACAGTCAAACAAAATTGGAGAAGGTCAAAATCAAATTTGAAATTCGCAAGAAATTGGCAATCGAATCCATTTCGCTTCATATATATATATATATATAATTGATTTTGGTTCATGTGGTGTTTTAAAATCTTCACCAGCCATTGATCCTCTGAATGCTATCTCCACTGCAAAAATGTATGTGCTAGGTTGATTTTTGCTCCTAGCTTCGGTGATGTTGCGCATCCATAGTTTTACCAATGACCAACAACAAGTGGGTCGGCGGGTTCCTCATCATAAAAAATATATATCATTTTCGTCCAAGTTTTAATAATTGTTGTATTGCGACGTTGAAGACAAGGATGGTCATATTTTGCTAACTAAATTAGGAGGAAAGTTATCACAAACATGTTTCAAATTATCAATAATAACACTGAGAAAGAAAGAACATGCTTCAGAAACGGGACTGGACGGGATGTTCCGACCCTGTTGAATCAGGACACTTTCTGTTGGGGTTTGTTTCAACCAAAACGGCTTACTGGCGAGTCTTGTGAATATTCTGCTCAATTGTTGAAAACTGGACTTTTCTATGAATAGCAGCCAATGAGTAATATTGGAGAAAAAAGTGAAGGAACTAAATTTTGAGGTTTTGAATTATTATTGATTCTTTTGTTTAAAAAAAAAAAAACCTTAAAAAACTGTAAAGTTTTAAGATCTATATTTTTTAAATTGATTATTATCTTTAGACTTTCTACTTTTCTTTGGATGACAACTTTACTTTTACAATATATTTCTATAGTCTTTATTTTTAATATACTTATTGATAATGTTATGTTTTGTTGTTTTTTTTTTTTTTTTTTTTTTGTAAAATTGATAATGTTGTGTTGATGTCATGATTCTTTTGTTGACGAAATGAACCACCGGTTAATCAAAGTTGGACTCGACAACCCTTTTTTTCTTTTAGTACCCCAGCCAAGGCTGCTGAGATCCAAGAGAGAGTTTGCACGGAAAGAAAGTCCACATAAGTGGGAAGGGTGCCCGCACATGCGAGAAGAGGTGGTGGCATTTCCAAGGGTCGAACCCCGGGCAACCAGTTGAGAACTACCGGTTAATCAAAGTTGGACTCGACAACCCTTTTTTTCTTTTAGTACCCCAGCCAAGGCTGCTGAGATCCAAGAGAGAGTTTGCACGGAAAGAAAGCCCACATGAGTGGGAAGGGTACTCGCACATGCGAGAAGAGGTGGTGGCATTTCCAAGGTTCGAACCCCAGGCAACCAGTTGAGAACTACCCTCCTTATCACTGGGGTAAGGAGCGATTTTATGGACTGAGCGGCTATGCAAAGTATTCGCTATAGCAAAGTCTTTCACAATATAGTGCATTTGCGGTGTATCAGTTCAAATTGAGTTCAACGCTTTAAACTTTTGAAAATCAAACTGTTCAAAATAAACACCCTCCAAACACTGGTTGCATGATAAAAGTTATAACTGATCGGACACCCGAAGTACAAGGGTGCGCAACAGTATATCCTAGTGAGTGCAAGGGTGTGCAGCACAGGGAGCAAATTGTTTGAGCACTTTTCAACTTTGACCTGTCATAATTTAGAAACTAAATCTAACGTAAATAGAAACTAAACAAATTACAAAAATAAAAAATCTAATAATTGAAATTTGAAAGCTTAAGTACAAAGTTTCCAATAAAATCAAAATCCTAATCTAAGAAAGGAAACTTAGACTAAGGAACCTAAAACATCTAAAAACCTACAAAATAACAAACAACATCAAAACAACTAATTTAAAATAAGATTCTCTAAATTAAATCTTAATTACCAAGACTGAATTTCAATGCACTCGTGAATGATTTATGCAGCCCTAAATGCAAACAATGCAAATCTAGGTAAGTTTCTGATTATATGATGCATGCTGTAAAAGATTCTAAGTCAGGAAAAGAGGTGCACATGTCCAAATTTGTTGGACTGCACGACCTACCTATGATGATCTAAACCTAAATTTAATGGCTAGAATTCAAACTTTGATCATGCATGAACACACAAAAACAAAAAAACAGAAGTGAAAAAAGATTTAAAACAAAAAAGCTATGAACTCTCAAAGATGCCTAGTTGAACATGTGTGCTGCTGAAATCTGATGCAATCCATTCAGCATACCCTGTTCGAGCCTCTGTTTGACCCACTTCCTGAGGGTATTTTGGGCTGTAATTTGGGGGTCTCAAAGTTTTGTTCCCAAGATTTATTCTTCCAAATTTCAAGGCAAAATAATTTCATTTGCCTAGATTTTAAATCACACACTTTTGGAAGAAAATCTGCCTAAAATAGGTGAAACTATGATGTATTTTTCAACTTTCATCCATATAGCCCATATCAGGTCCGAATATAACTTTCTTAATCAGTTATTAATATTTTTTTTCAAGCAAAGAAATAAATGTCAAAATGCAATTCCTAAACCTAATGCGTGCAACATGTACTTTCCAACCTTAGATTATGCAAAGAACAAAAATAAAAAGTTTCCAAACTTAACATAAAAGATGCAATTAGAAGTTTCTAAATTAGAATAATAGCTGTAAAATCAATCAGAAAAAATAGCTGAGAATAAAAATAAAAGTGTTGAGAAAAATAAAAGTGGGAAATTATGCCTCCAAGGTCTTAGAACTCAACAATGGCCTAAGCATTGAAAATACGGGCATTCTAGCTCTTCTCCTCTCTTCTCAGAGTAGGGAAAGATGCAAGCAATTTTATTAAGCATGATTTCTCTTGACTCTGGCTCGCCTATTTGATTTTCAATGCCTAGTCTAAACATAAGATATATCGTCTCCAAAAAAAACATATCAAAAACTAGAACAATGAAAATAAATTGCTTACCCTAAGAGATGCTTTTATTCCCCAATCTTGGAGTATATGAAATTAATAGTCTTCTCTCTTCATATTCTCTCAAACAAGCCTCTCGATCTATTTCTAAGAAGAACCAGAAGGGAGAAGTAAGAAAGGGGTTAGAGAAAGAGAAAGGGAATGGAAGGTAGAGTGAAGCCTTCACTTGTGCACAATGAAGCTTGGAGTTCCCCGTTAGGGGCTCGTATTGTTTATAGTTTTTTTTTTTCCACTTCCACTTGCTACAATTTGTTTCCTCTATGGTTTGATTATGGGCTTAACTTCTAATCAAGATCTCCTCCTTAGGCATTATTTCCATATTTGCATAGACTCCTAGCTTATGCTTTTCAAGAAATCTTTCATGTTAGAAAATAATTTGAATTTGTAGTGGATTCCCTGGCAAAGTTAGTGCCTTGATGAGCAAGCCTTTCCATGAATGTGTGGGTCTCTCTCCATATGCACAATTGCAATCCCGAGTAGAAATTTCAGCACTAACTTCTAGAGGCCTTATCTCCTTCATTGTAGCTCCAATTGATGCAATCTTGATCTCCACGGATATCTATTCGAAAAGAAATTTTCAACGGTAGAAAGTTTGCGCCGATCAGATAGTTAGGTTGAGAGTTATTGCCATTTCAAGTTGTTATCCCTAAAAAAAAGGGGAATAATTGTGCAATTAAAGAAGCTTCTATATTGGGCATGCAATGGGGTGTGTGTGTGACCCATGTTGGATGTCCAAGGCATGCTTGGGATCCTTCCTTGATTGCTTCTTGATTCTCTTCTTTTCTTCTCCATTTGATCTCTCTCTCAAATTTCATCAACGTGCGGGCCCACATTCTTGACTTTTCTTACACAAATTGAAAGAAACACATTCAACAATAATCATATATGAGGAATATATACATGAACCATGCATGGAACCCTAACATGCCTAATGATGTACCAAAATGACCAACTTTCTAAAAATAATGCATGGTGCCAAAAATAGCATGTATGCATTGATAAAGCCAAAACGCTAATTAGCGTGATAAATTGATAATGAAAAACCCTAATTTCACAAAATCCATGCAATTCAATAAATTTTGACAAACTTCAACCTAGTTTCCAAGTTTAAGCTAAAATGCATGAAATTATGAAATTGAGTGTAATTTAATGCTATTAACCCTAATTAAGTCTACAAATGTACATAAAATGATGACCTAATGACCTACTTTTGTGGACTTATCAAAAACGAATATGCACAAGACTTGGTGCCACCATATGATTGATCATATTATCAATCTTACTGTTGGTATATGGAGCTTGTGTTCATTTTGGATGTTTTGGATTTTAAATAGTGGATGTCCACCATAGACTCTTACGCTTAATTGGTGAGACTTGTGTTTGACCCACATAAGAAACAACCAAGTATTTTTCAGGTCTTCTGTTTTTTGTGTCAAACACCCCATCAGGAGTATGGATCAATCCTCCATGTGTCTCATTGTTGCTTCCTGTGAGTGGGAGGGGTGGAATTACAAAGCAAGGAATACCTATTGAAAACCCAAACCTTTCAAAGTGGAAGGCCCTCTTCCTAATGTCCCCATATTTTCTCTAAAAGGAGTTTTACTCGCCATAAGGTTGTGTTAATCACATTACTAATTTTATTTATTATGTAAATTATTAATCAATCTTATACATATTAACTCCTATTAGAATAAAATTGAGGATATCCCACATCAAGAGGAAGGCACTCATTCTAAATGCGATTCGGATTTTCAATAAGTAAATCCCATTGTGGAATTTCACTCCTCCAACTCATGGGAAGTCTGAGTGAGGTACTTAAGCAATTCAAACTCATGCGATATCTCAAACCAATAAATAGAGGAAACGAAACCACTCATTGCTCCTAAATTGGGTCAAACACCCAAGTCCCATCAACCAAGTGTAAAAGTCAAAAATGGGCCCATATATTGAAAATCTTAACCACTCAAAGGTAACGAACTCCCGTGTATAAAAATAGAATATCCCTGAGGTTTACTCTAATGGATCTTTGTCATACCATAAAAATTGAGGATATGATTAATTAACAATGCGATCCATCTAATAGTTATAAGACCGATTCCACTGGAGTAATATGTCTGGACCTCCCATATAAGGGGAGGATTTACAATTTGAGCCACATGATTTTCATGAGACAGTCGACTGTGGTGTTCCACTTTCGTGCCGAAAGTGTGAGTTAAAACATTTCACTAAAAAACATCGTGGGTGAGAAAATAATTTTTTCTTTTTCTTTTTCTTTTTGGTCCTTTTTAAATCGGGTAGCTCATTCACCAAGAGCATTTAGTGTGAAAATAATAGAAATAGCATTTTTACTTGTTCAATCCCTCGTCTCTCATATGAAATTGCCAAGGAGATAAGATGGAAATGAAATTTTTTCCCTCTTTTTCATACGCAGCCCTCTGGCGAGGGAAGTGGATTTCAGGTGGGGTGAGGGAGCCCTCGGGGTGAGGAAAGTAGACCTCGGGTGAAGTAGGACAACCCTCGGGTGTGGAAAGGTCAAATAAGAACCAACACCTCTTACCACTGGGATAAAATGGATATGAAATATTGAAGTAACCATATATGGGGTACAAATAAAAGGGTCCCCTTCTCTCTCTCTTTTCGAGATAACACTTTTATTTCTTAAATCCTAACAATTTAAAGTGACATAATGAAGCTCTATGGTGGGCCCTGCCTAGTGAATTAGAGTCGCTCAACTGCAAGCCCCCTCTTTTTTATATATGTGAGGCCAAATTGTACTCTTTTATGGGTTATCCCCACCATTAGATTACACTTGTGAAAAAACATTAGCAGAATCTAAAATAACTCTTGGCTCGATTATTAGTAACGATAGGGAGATTGTTGAAGATCTTAAATATATGATAAAATTAGTAGAATGGTTGAAGTGCAAACTTGTTTCTAGGGTACTTGTTACCAACGAATGCCAACAAAAATGAAGGAAAAATTTTATAGAATTATGATTAGACCAGTTATGACCTATCAAGTATAATGTTGGTCAATCAAGAAGGAACATATATATACAAAATAGATGTAGTAGAGATAATAATGTTGAGTTAGATGCATGATAAAACTAGAAAGGATAAAATTAGAAATAATCACTTTTGAGAGCATTTAGGAATTGCATCAATAGAGGAAAAATTAGATAAACTCATTTAAGATGGTTTTGACATGTCCAACGCAGACCGGAAGCAACGCTGGTAAGAAATGTTTGGCTATACATGTTGATGGCCTACCAAGGGAAGGGAGGAAAGCCAAAGAGGACATGTTGGAAGTAATGAGAATTTATCTAAAGAATTGCGACTTATCCATAGATTTGGCTCAAGATAGATCGGAATGGACAATCGAAATTGACCCTAACGAAGTTGGGACAAGGCTTTGATAATGATGGTGGTGGTGGTCGTAGTCGTGGTGATGATGATGTGTTCATCCCTACTAGTTAAATAACAAACTTGATTATTATTCAAAAGCAATTCTTATTGATCTAAACCTAATTTTGTTTAAATCTCATAAACCAAATGAAAATTATAAAAATATTGGACATAAATATTATGTTTAGATACAAAAGTGATTTCTCGATTTTCCAAATGCCTCTTATTATTTTTTTATCCACATATGACTCCCTGATATTGTCAACACTAATTAGTGATGTGATTTTCTCATGAAACTAATAGTATATATTTGCCAAGGTATTTGTATGTAATAGATGCATTAAATTCAATAGAAGAACAATCATTCGTTACTTATAAATAAGTGGGATTAAGACTATTAAAAAACAAAATTCATATTCAATAACTTGACCCATTTTAATTTCGGTTATTTTTTTTTCAACAATCTAGGCTTGAATTTGGGCAAAAACCAGGCTTTAGAAATTTGAGAAATTTGATTTTTTTTCCCAATATTTGAATATAATCAGGCTTGACTTGTGTAAAAATGTGGTTCAAATATGTGGTTGGGTGGGCTGCCCTATGATATATCTAAAGATGTGTCCTTTTTTGACATAATGCCAAAATTTAGGGTCATATTTTCAATTTTCCGAGTCCCATTTCCATTTTTTTCTCTCATTAAATTACCCTTTTTAGGACTAGCACAAACTAACGTGGTCAAGTTCTAGTCCTGACTGATACATAAACCAGCATCGAAATTCCAAATCTTAGGGCTTGTTTATTTGAATCGGGGCTGAAATGAAATACAATTATGAGTCAAATCAAGAGAAAAACAAAGAGGAGGGAGTTGACAGTAAAATCATAAATGACAAAAAAAAAAAAAAAAAAAAAAAAAAAAAAAAAAAAAAAAAAAAAGAAGAGTTATTCTTGAAAGGCACAAAGTGACAAGAGAAATGTGCTATTAAAAGGGCCTGATTGTTTGCATTAGAGGAGGAATAGTAGAGGAGTAGGATGTCAAATTTGGATAAAGTTAAAGAGGAGTTTATTTAATTAAGTTAGTTGATAAATTACTTTTTTATTTGTTTGGATGGTTGGTGTAAAGTAAAAGGACTTAAAATTGCATTTGGATGGATAAACGGAATGGGGAATCAGTTACTCTACCCCACTTCTTTATTATATTTCGATGTTACGGTGGGAAGAGAAAAAGTAGAGTTGAAGTAACTGACAATTAGGCAAACCAATTTACTTTACTTATCTGGGCTAATGCAAACAAACACCTAATGGGGTAAAGAATCGAGCCGTTGGGATTTATTTCAACCCTTCTTTCCGGGGATGAACCAAGGATTTTTAATTAGGGGGAGAGGTGCCAAAGCAAAAAAAACATCTTTAGAAATTGTAAATTTTAATAATATAATATACAATAAAATTATTGAATTTGTCCTCTGCATTCTTTCATTGAGTTAAAATCATCGATTATCGTTTCAATATCGAATCTTTCAACAATTTTTTTTTTTCAATATATACAATCAAATAATTAGTAAAAAGTCATCTTCCATTTTGTTTCGAAGTGTTGTCTGAACGATCTTCATGCAGAGAATCCTTGTTCTGTTGTTGTTGTTGAAATAGGAAGAGTTAGTTTAAGACGTATCAATCGATAAACAAGAGGGTAGATATCTGATTTTCTATTTTGACTAATCCTCAACAAAGATCAACTATGGTTTTCATTTTCTTCAAACCGGGATGGTGAGGTACATCAGGCTCATACTTTTTTAACTGATACCATAAATGAATTTTTCCTTGATCACTAAAATCTTGGGGAGAAAAATCGATTTGCAAGATTACAAATATCATATACTTTAAATGACATGTAACCATTCTTGTGATCCAAAGAAGATCTATGAGTAACAAGTTGTACAACACTCTCATTGAACCTGTTCTTTAACTCTTGTAATTGAGAGTCCACGACAACAGTAAATACATCCACTCAATAATGATGCTCCATTGTAATAGGAAATTGTTGACGACGAACACGACCTCTGCCTGCAATATACCGCGCATCGATATCAAGGGATATCTAGGTCATGTTGTATACAAAAAAAATATTACTTTGTCACGTATCTTATTCCGACAACTCTCCCTCAAATCCCGAATCATTACTTTTGTTGTAGAGATTAAGTGCATAGAATTCAAAATATCTTAAGATTTGAGTTGTAATGCTTGGCACAATTCATCAATGACTGCTAGTATCTCTTTTATAACATGTAAATTCAAGAAAAATTCAAAAGATCTTATTTTATCATAAGCTAAGTCTGCCTCTCCACATTGTGTATATGTAGATCCATCATCAATGATATTTTAAGAACTAAACAGGTTGCATCATACATATTTAATAAGCTGTATAAAGAGTTATAATAAGAACTCCAACAAGTATCTCCTACACGTTGCAAAGTACCATTCAAATTAAGGCCTTTGCCAATTTCAGCTTTATCAATGAAAATTAGACGTTTAAGTTCATCAGCTTGAGTAGCTTGTAATTCATCATGACGCTTGAAAGAAGCACCAAAAATACTAATAATAAAGTTTAGTTTTGAGAAAAACTATTGAATAAGAATAACTTCATTGAAATCCAGAACTAAAGTCAACTGGAGACAATGAGCCAAACAATGACCATATGCATATGGGCAATCATTTAAAAATAAAGCTTGCAACCCATTCCATTCACCACGCATGTTACTTACACCATCATATCCTTCATCCGAAATATTCCAAATGCTTAGATTATATCGAGAAAGGACGACCTATACCTTCTTCTTCAAAGTTTGGGATGTTTTATTATTAACATGAACAAGATCAAAAAAACCTCTCACATAGAAAACCTTTCTTGTCAATAAATCTTCAAACAAGAGCCATTTGCTCTTTCTTAGCCTAATCCCTAGCTTCGTTCACAATGATGCAGGATTTTTTGTAATCAATTTCCTCTCGAATTGCATTGTGAACTTTCTCCGAGAAACTATGTAAGATTTCTTTTTGGATCTTAGGTGAAATATATGTAGCATTTTTCGGAGTTTTATCTAACACAACAACATCAGCAACTGTCTCATTATCTAATGCCAAAAATTTCATCAAAATTTTGGCGGTTCTAATTAGAATCATGATGTTCATTATGACTCCTATAAGCACATGCTTGAAAAGTAAGCCATCAAATAACGTCTAATATTGATCAGGTCATGATGTTCATTAGAATCATGATGTTCATAATTAGAATCATGATGTTCATTAGAATAATTAGAATCATGTTGTTCAATATGACTCTTATAAGCACATGCTTGAAAAGTAAGCCATCAAATAACGTCTAATATTGATCAGGTCTTAAGTCGCAATCTACTGTTTGCGACTTGGATAGAAGACCGTGTATGAAGTGCCTTTTCAATATGCTGTAATGAATCCCGCATGAGTGTTCAGCTGCAATATGTGAAGAGTTTGGATCTTTTTCCATATGGCTTAAGAAGGCACAATTCTTTCCATCGTTAACTTTCTTCCAGTTATGAAACCCTTCAGTGGTAAACACGCCTGCTCCAAACTGTTTAGTAGTCATTTTATTGAAGAGAAAACATGACAAGCAAAATGTTGCATCCTTTAGTGGAGAGTACTCTAACAAAAAAGGAAACATCCTAAACCAAGAAGATAGAAATCGCCAGGGATGTTTTTAAGATCCAGAAGCATATATAGAAAGAATATGCCGTTAAGGCCCGACCTTATTATCAGCACTTCTAATTTCATCATGTTGAGTAAGAGGATATTCCCAAATTTGACGACACAGAAAGTCTTTATCTACAGTGGATATAACTCCAATTGGATTAAAATTTCTTATAATAATACAACATAATTGGAAAGTGATTTCAAGTGGATTGGGTTTCAATAATAAGCCCATTGATTGAAAAGACATAACGAAGCATGGAGGATTAGTACAATAACCATTGTAAATACATAAAGTAAAAGAAAACCATTCTTAAAGTGGGTTCTTAGTTTTCTCCTCTCTCTTATACCTACTTTTATATAAGAACTAAGGTTCAGTTTGGCATCTCTACTTTTCCCCTCTTATTGGCTTAAAACCGATTGAATCCGGTTTTAGCATGTTTGGTATGAGCTTATACTGTGTCCATTTCATATGGCATTAAGACAATTTGTGTCTGTTTCATGAAGTAAAAAAAAGTGGCAGAATCCAATCAGACAAAGTGGTCTGAAGGGGATAGATGCATGTCACTATAGTGATATGGACGTCCACCTAGGACAGTTCGGTTTTTTATTTTTTTAATTTATGGGACCCACAATCATGATCCAAGCCGTTAGAAATATTTAGAAGGTCAAACACGGCCATGTGTTAAAATTTCAGCCGTTGATCTATCTCGGATCTCGAGATATTTGCAAAAAAGAGTGAGCCATTTGATCTAATATTCTGGACATTGTGCGCCCCATAATCATGATCCAATCTATTGATTCTCTTTGGATGGCCAAAAACGGCCACAGGTCCAAAATGAGCCTCTAAATCCAAGTGGGTCTTGAGATATTTATAAAAATATTTTTTTACCGTTGATGTACCATGATTATTGACTGAGTTTTGAAGTTGTACACAGGCAATGTGGTTTTTTCTTTTTTTTTTTCTTTTGTAAATTCAGCCACCAAAAGTCATGATCCAAACCAATGAATGCATTCAAAAGATCATGCACGACTATGGGTCCAAATTTTAGCCGTTGGATCATCATAGATTTTAATATATTTACAAAGAAACCACAAACATTTATATCTACCTTTTTTAAAACCATGACCCCCAAATGCAAGATCCAAACCATTAAATCTCTTCGTAAGGCTAAACATAACTATGACGTCAAATTTCAATACTTTAATCCTCATGGATCTTGAAATATTTATGAAAAATTTTCAACCATTGTTTTTAAAATGTCTATTTCAATCATTTTTTCTGTGTAACCAAATAAACTATTTATATACCATCTATTTCAAACAAGGCCATTTGAAACAGATCTGTTTTATACAAATCTATTTCATATAAATAAGAGACGCCAAATAGGGCCTAAAGGTAATCAATGGTAATGACCCATATTTGAAATCTAACCCATTCATAAGCATCATTCCACCAGCTTTTGTCTTTTGCAACGAGTTTTATCTAATCAGATTTAATATGATATTAATAATCAAGATTAAATTTTGAAAATAATTTCTCTTTCTATTGTGGATGTAATTCTGATTGGTCTAGAAATTTCGTACAACATAAATAGAAATTAGTAATTTTGAACAGGTTAGATTTCAAGTTTGAGCTTCAAGATTGAAAGGAAATATGATGCAAAGCGAATTAGTGCATTTATAATTGTAAACACATAAAGCAAAAGAAGGGTTGCTTTCTTTAACCCTTCTTTTCCCTACATATGATGAAGCAACCACAACTCTAAACCCTTTCAAAACATCTCCATGCCCCTCGGAACCCAAGCTCTCCACCTCTCTCCGATCAAACTATCATGATCTCAAATCAAGATATGTGGGCGGCGACGGCAACTCTAGATTTTGATAAAGAGTTTCTAATCTATTCCTAATTCCTTCTTTTATTTTACTTTCTTTATTATTTCCTTCCCTTTCTTCTTTCATGCAATTTTCTCCCTAAAATCAGCTACTATTTAGTTCGGTTTTTTTGGAAATACTGATTATATTACTGATAATTAACTTAATAATATTGGAGGGGCCATCCATTAGGGATTGCCATTGGAAGGAGAGGCCAAATTCCCTGTTTAACAGAAAACTCCAAAAAAAAGAAGAAAGAAAGAAAGAAAAAAAGCTCGAAAATATTGGCTGCCCCAAACCCCAACACACACACCCCACCCCACCCCCCAACAAGATTTCAAAATAAACACCTTTAACTTAAAAATATATATATATATATATACTTTTTTACATATCCCCCCTCCCCATATAAAAAAATCTTCAGAAAATCTCGTATATATTTTGAAAACTACATTCATTTTTATATGTGGCCCTCCCAAAAAAAACAAATCTCTGCTATAGTGGCCCCGCAGGGAAGAATTCTTGAATCCACCCCTATCCTTTATGTGAATCTTTTGCAAACAAACAGACCCAACTGAGAAAAAGGGGAGGAGTAACTTTTTGTTGTTATGTGTTTTTACACTCAACACCCTCATCGTTCTTTTTCTCTTAATTTTACCCATAATTTTATTTTATTTTAGCCCTCAT
Organism: Persea americana; assembly: GCA_029852735.1. Lineage (NCBI taxonomy): Eukaryota > Viridiplantae > Streptophyta > Magnoliopsida > Laurales > Lauraceae > Persea > Persea americana. The sequence goes on from CM056811.1 coordinate 67,938,450, forward strand.
GCAAACAAACAGGCCGGTAGTCCCACTCCTTTGGATGATAGGGACTTTGGCCCTGATAAGTAACCATTTTAATGAAGGGGCAGGACTCTGGTGTAGTATTGTTGTAATATATTATAAAATATTGCAAGTGCCCTCTCCAATTAAGTGCTCCACTTCAACTCTATGATGAGTTTGGAAAGTGAATTCAGATCCTTTGAGGCTTTCGCCCGTAGAACAGGGTGGAAAAAAAAAAAAAAAAAACTGTGCTTTGGAGGGTCCACCAAGAAAAAAAAATCTCGGAGGGGTCATTATATAAAATCTGAGGAAAATCTTATAACATAAAGGGGGCTTTTGGAAACTTAGGCACCCCCCTGCCCCCACCAAAGCCGTTCGGCCCTGGCCACAGAAGGAGATGGAACTCCTTTTAGTACTGAAAGCCAAACTTTAAAATAAACAATCTCCAGGTATATGGAGTATCCTCTAATTTTAGGTTGATCGGAATTTTTTTCGCCTATTGGATTGACCATTTGATAAAAAAAAGGTGATTAACTCAAAGATTTTATGCATATCATGGACATTTTTCATCAAATAGTCAATCCAACGGTGGTATAAGTTTTGATTGATGTCAAATTTATGGATACGTCGTATACCTTGAAAGTGTTTGTTTTGAGCAATTTGAATTTCATTGTGTTAACCCACTCTAACGATTTCTCTATGTTAAAGCCTTGCATGTCCTGCTTCTAGAATGAAAGGTAACTTGTTAAATTCACATGCTAAAAAGAGACAATGGGGGATATCTTTCTAAAATTCTTTTGGCAAGAGCTGACGTAAATCACCTTAATTGGAGAGAGCAAGTTTCTCACTATAACATAATGCAGGGACTCTGCATGAGGTCCCACCCTCAATGAAGTCTTCTTATAGATGTTGTAGGCTTTTCGATCACTAAAAGAGTTCCCAAAATCGATTACACGAAAGGCAGAGTTCTAATTCTAAAACAACCCACGTAAGTGCATCTTACAAAGGCAGCCCACTTTCTTTTCGGGGTAACATACTTGTTACTATTTTTGCTAGATGTTCTTCTTTTAAGTTAACGAGTCTAGGTTTTCCTTAAGAAAAAAAGACCAAGTATAAGAACCCCATCAAAGCATTCTTCTTTTTCTGTGTTTCGCTTGTGGTATCTCTCTCAATAGAGTCGTTCTCCAAAGAAGACTCTTCTCTCTCTGAAACCCATCTCACTTGTGAAAAGGAAGAGGAGACCACAGAAGTTGGAGAAGAACAGAGGTGAGTCATATGTTTAGTTTTGTTGCCATCAGTAAGAACTCAATATCTAAATTTAGTTCTCGAATTAATTTTGACCGTAGATTTAATCTTGTGTGGACCCCACCCATGTGCTGTATATTTTATTTCAGTTTGACTTGAGAAATCAGTCTAGTGGGACCAACTTAGGATTTGAGATTATAGACTCAATTTAATTTTGAGAAGGGATGTCATAAGGTTCCTGGGTTTGATAAATTCCTCTTTGAATCCAAACTCTCTTATCCTAAGACTAGTTTAGTATTAAGACCACTTTGGGATTCTCTCATCCTCTTTTCTATAAAAGGGCCTCTCTCTCTACCCTTTCTCAAGTTTGCTCTCCTCTTTCAGGTATTTTCTTCTCTCGATCCCTTTCTTTATTATTTTATTTGCTTACTTTTTATGGAAAACTTATGGTTCCTACTTGCTTTCTTTTCTTAAGTTTAATATTTTTGCATGATGTCATCATTATCATGGTCCACCTCATCACAGCCTCATCGACCTCTTCAATCACTTGCAGTTCGTTTGGCTCTAAAAGAACATATTTGGAATGTTATTTTTTATATAGTAAATTACAAACTTAGAGAGATTTATTTTACAAGCATTATAGCCTGTCTTTTATTGATTTACTCTTCAAAAATATCTTAATATCAAATGAAAGTATATCCCGTGGTAGGTTAATTGCTTGATTGAAAGAGTGAGTTTTGGATCCAAGTTTGGGCCCTTTTTTATCTGAATATATGTCCATTTTCAAAATTGAATTTGGTTTCTTTTTTTTTTGTGTGTGTGTGGGTATCCTTTTAGGTCTTTTGACCCAACAGGACTATTATTATGAGTGGCACCTGCTAAACCCATGCAACACATGTCTACTTCGTTTTTCGGAAGAGTGCATTTTCTTCATATTCTTGAGAGATTTGGAGCAGTTTCTTCTTCCATTAAGAACCAGCTTCATGTTTTAAATAATGCTTGCATCCTTTTTCTTCGTTAACTTGAGGACTCATTTCTTCTTTGAGACCCGAGCCATCTACAATCCTTTTTCTTCAACTCCTGAAAACTCACTTCATGACTTTGAACAATACCATCATTAATTGCTTTTCTATATCATCTTCAGAAGCTACTTTATTTCTTCAATCCCATTTCTTCATGAACCCACTTCCATGTTAGGAACCGACCTTCTTAAATCCTTTTGCTTAATCTATTTGAGAAATCAAAGTTTTGGGCAATTCATGTTTGGAATAGTACCTTTTTCATCTTCTTGAAAAAACCCCGTTTAATAGGAAACTCATTCTCTGTTATATAAAATAGAAAGAGGCAAAGGCATTTTGGACAATTGGTCATACATTGTAGCAGTATGAATCTTTCTAGTGTTATTTTCAGAAAGTCCCTTATTATTTTTGCACGATTTACTTGTCATTTTAATATAGGGGTTTTGAAATATTAGTCCATAAGCTTTGTTTTGCCACCATGGTACAATCCTATTATATTACGGGATTTATCAGTTTCCGTGATATGCATTGTTCCCATTATTAGCACAACTGATGACCAGGATCCAATGATTCATCAGTTGTGCTAATACCCATGACATCACAAGATTTGGGGGGAAAATTTTTTTAAAGCAACTGTTGACCGGAGCTCTAGTGACATTATATGAATTTTACTCCTCAAATTGGTAAAACCGGGTTTAAAGATGATAATATGTCAAAACCCCATGAAATAATAAAAACTTCAATATATATATAGAGAGAGAGAGAGAAGAGAGAGATGGTTGTCACGATTGCCAACTTGAAATCTGAAAACAGGGCCCATTTTGTGGAGTTGAACCAAAATGCTTGAAAACCAGGAACTTAAAAATAGAATTTAGAGATGGAGAGGAGATGGCGACCAACTTAGAGAGAGAGAGAGAGAGAGAGAGAGATAAGACTTGAGGAACTCAGAGGAGAGAGAAAGAGACTCTGAGTTATACAGGTCCGTGGGAGTGGAGAGATGGAGAGAATACAATGTTAGTTGTTTTTATCTTTGTCGTCCATGTGTTTAAAAGACCCGATTTTTCAGCACACACGAGAAGCCTTGGTGCATGAGAGCAGGAGATATTAAATCTAATGAAATACCGTGAAGTGAGTGTTTTGGTAATGTGTTCAGTGTTTCTAAGTAGTGATTCATTTTATATGGGTAATAATAACCCCCACTACCTCAATAATAAATCAGAAAAATATCAGTAGACACCTACACCACGCATGATCCTTTAATGGCAGGGCTTAGAGATTCTCTAAGCCCATTGATACTAATTCATAATTGGGACTTATTTTTGTATTTCAAAGTGCTAAAATCATTGTCCATCTTGTTGCATTCTACCAGTTGTGTTTTCATTTTCTTTTAATTTTTTGTGGGTTTCCAAGATTTTTGGCACAACGCTATTCCTGGCTGAGTAGGATGGTGATTCCTTCTTAGAGATGAATAAAGTGTAAATCAACAAATGACTAACAATCTCCTCCTTTAATGAGACTATTGCTTAAGGTCATTTTAATTTATTAAACTGAAACAGAATACGAGGCAAAGCCCACTAAAAGCAGGACTTTGGCCCCCTAGAAATACAAGGCACTAAGGCCCAAAACGCCTAACAGAGTGGTATAAAATTTGCCAAGGATCAGTGGTAGAGAGAGAAAATCTCATAAGACCAGGGGAAAGAATATATATATATATATATATAACAATAGCTCTAATTGCTAAACCAAACATTGAAACATGACCGGAGCCTTTCCTTGCAAAAACACTTCGTTTACAGATCATAACCAGGTGTTAGAGGATAGGATGAAGATGTTGCCTTTGGATGTGAATTAATGAGGTGATAAGCTAATTCTAATAAATTTGGTTCTAGGTACGAGAAGAAAAGGGAAAATAAACACACACTCACACAGAGACACACGAATTTTCTTCTATCAGATGAGGTCCAATGGCTTCACCACACTGACATGAGTTTTCAAAGTTTTGGTTTTGACAATTTGTTTTGCCCTTGCACATGTATTGGTTGCAATTCCTCTGTTCAGCAAATTATGCTATATTAAAGCCAAAGATTTTGGCTTTAAATTTGACAGTAAGTTATTATGATTTAAATTCCTCTCCTCACTTCCACCATGTAACCACTTATCTCCTCCACTTCCACCATGTAACCACCTCTTCTTTTCACTTTCCTACAAAAACTTCCTTTCTATCCCAAATTTCATGTACACTTCCTTTCTATCCCATTCATTTTTACTTGGCAGACTCTTAGACAAAGGAAAGAGGTACTATTATAATCTCCTCTTCTTTTATTTATTTATTTATTTTGAATTTTATACACTATCAACACCAAATCATTGTCACGAGTATTTGAGGATGATTTTGTGTAATTTGATTTTTTAATTAAAGCATTAAATAAAGTTTTCAATAATTGGTGAACATGCTAATATATAATTGTTGTTCCTATGGAGGAGTTATAACTTTTAGTTGCTATATATAAAGCATTTAACCCTTTTCATTTGTTTTTATATTTCCTCTCTTCATTTATGCATTTTCAGTCAGTTGACACTTCATTTTCAAGTAATAATATGGTCATAGCACAAAAACTAGTGCTAATCACGGGGAGCATAAAAACCCATGCTATGTATGTTAGAAACGAGGAAGATGAGAGCCCATAAGTGGGAGAAGTATATTAGTGAAAAGTAAATGGAGAGTCTGTTAGCCGTTATAGAAACCGATAATAACTTCTGGCCAAAATAAATAAGTACGGTCAAAATAAGATACGAAACCTCCAAACATAATATATTATAATAGGAAATAAATACAGAAAAGCAGTTCATTCTACCGCATTGGGAGTTGGGCTAAATAAACATTAGCATTGTGGGTTTCCTTTTTCCTCTCTTCTTTTTGCTCTTATTTTCTTTGTTTTGTTCAGTTCCACCTCTCTTGGCTGGGTAGAAAATGGAAGGGAAAGATGATGGTTTTGCAATTGGAATTGATCTTGGTACAACTTATTCATGTGTGGGTGCATGGAAATATGATCGGATTGAGATCATACCAAACGATCAAGGAAACCGAATCACACCTTCGTGTGTCGCCTTTACAGATGAGACACGTTTAATTGGAGATGCTGTGATGAATCAAGCTTCCATCAATTCAATCAACACCATCTTCGGTGAGTTGGAAAAATCTTTAGCTTCTTCTTTAAGATTTCATGACCTGTCTTCGGTGGTTTCTAGCTGTTATTTCCTGGTGTATGCTGTCAAGGTTTGTTCTTTAACATTTGTCTTTTAATGTCTTTGGGATATGTAGTAAACCACGTTGCACATATTGTTCATATTTTGAATTTATTGATGTTGCTATGTTTTGGTGAAAATGATTATTATGATATTGGGAAAATATGATAGTTGAAAGGGAGGGATTACAGAGCCAATGTAATTAAAGAACCCAACATCCCAATCAATCAATGTACAGTAGTTGTCATTGTTTTAATACAGTAGTTGTTATGTATATGATAATTTTTTTCTCTTTTTTTGGTAGAAAGTTGTTTTGATAATCTCAGAATGAAAATTAATGGTGCTACTTGTTTTGTTGTTATGATCATCTTAGAATAATAATTAATGGTGCTGATTGTTTTGTTGTTATGATAATCTTAGAAAAATAATTAATGGTGCTGCTTGTTTTGTTGTTATGATAATCTTAGAATAATAATTAATGGTTCTACTTGTTACTTTCTCAAGGTCCTTTATTTTTTATTTTTCCTCTATATTAAAAATCATTTATACATGTTTGTTTTAATTTTTATTTTTTATTTAAAATACTTTTTTAACAGATATTATCCCTTTCACCACAATGTCTGCAACATTGATATTAGAGTCTAACAAAACAGGCTTTAGAAATTCCAAATCCTCAGAAGCTGCTTTGGTTTGCAACAAAGTCATCACTTTTTTTTTTAGTAGCCCGACCTAAGGGGCTAAGGCTTAAGAGAGACCACACAAATGGGAAGGGGAAGCCCAAAAAGTGGGGAGAGGATGGGATCCCAAGGATTTGGTCCCGGGGTACTAGTCGGGAGACAAGCACTTGCCAACCAATTGATGAACCCCTTATTGTCAACAAAGTCCATGAGTTTGACAATTGGTAAGGTAAGAGGAGTTTCCATTACACTCGTCCATTCCATGGACTCACGTGGGATGCTTGCCAATGTCAATTTTTCTGATTTTTGGCAAATGCATCTTCTTTAAAAGGAATCATGTCTTCATGAAGTGCCACTTGTCTTGTTTCAATTGATCCAATATGTGTTTGGTTGTCAATCTAATTTTATTTAGCACATTGTCTATGCCTTAATTCATATGTTATTGACATTCTTTTAAACTAGCATTGTATTCATTTATTATATTTTTGAAATCAAATAAGAATCCATGTTCACTTGTCATTAATTCAGATGTGAAGCGGTTGATTGGCAGAAGGTTTAGTGATGAATCTGTACAAAATGACATGAAGCTCTGGCCATTCAAGGTTACTGCCGGCCCTAATGACCAGCCTATGGTCGTTGTCGAGTACAAGGGTGAAATGAAGCAATTTAGGCCCGAAGAGATCTCCGCCATGGTTCTGACCAAGATGCGTGAAATAGCTGAACATTACCTTGGCTCCACAGTAAGGAATGCTGTCATCACCGTTCCCGCCTACTTCAACGACTCACAACGTCAGGCTACCAAAGATGCTGGCCTTGTAGCGGGTTTGAATGTAATGAACATCATCAACGAACCTACTGCTGCGGCCATTGCCTATGGTTTAGACAACAGGGTGGGTACGAATGGTTTGAAGAATGTGCTCATATATGACCTTGGTGGTGGAACTTTTGATGTCTCCATCCTCACCATTGAAAATAACAAGTTAGAGGTTAAAGCCGTCACTGGAGATGCCCACCTAGGAGGAGAGGACTTTGACAATCTCATGGTTGACCACTTCATTCGAGATTTTAATAGAAAGCACATGAAAGACCGCGGTGAAAATCCAAAAGGAATTCGTAATGCGATGGGCTACTTCATTCGAGATTATAAGAGAAAGCACAAGAAAGACCTCAGTGAAAATCCAAAAGGAATACGTAGGTTGAGGACTGCATGTGAGAAGGCTAAGAGGGTCCTCTCATCAGTGTCCGAAACCACAATCGAAATTGATTGCTTGCATGATGGAGTAGATTTTCGGTCTAATATCACCCGAGCCTTGTTTGATGAGCTGAACATGGACCTGTTTACTAGGAGCATTGAGTTAGTGGGCAACTGTTTAAGGGATGCTAAGATGGACAAGAATTCCATCGATGATGTTGTTCTAGTTGGAGGGTCTACGAGGATTCCCAAGATTTGTCAACTACTCCAAGAATTTTTCAATGGTAAGGAGCTCTGCAAGAGCATCAATCCTGATGAGGCCGTTGCCTATGGTGCTGCTGTCCAAGCTACCAAATTGAGTGGTATGGGCAACCAAAAGGTGAAGGACCTCGTGCTATTGGACGTCACTCCTCTCTCACTGGGAATAAATGTGAAAGGAAAACTGATGAGCGTTGTGATTCCAAGGAACACACCGATTCCCACAATAAGAGAGGGCATTTATCATACCGATATCGACAATGAGACCGCATTACTGTTTAAGGTCTATCAGGGCGAAAGGACAAGATCCATTGAAAACCATTTATTGGGGAAATTTACCCTTTCTAACATTCCTCCTGCACCGAAACGTGATATTCCTGTCAAGGTCGTCTTTCAAATCGACTTCAATGGTATCCTGACGGTCTCTGCAGAGGAAAAGCGAACAGGGCAAAAGAACAAGACTATCATCACCAAACATGAGTACAATCTAAGCGAGAAGGAAATTGAAGGGATGCTCCAGGATGCGGCGAGGTACAAGTTGGAAGATCAAGAGTACAAAAAGAAGGTATTGGCAAAGATTAAATTAGAGGACTTACTGTACAAATTGAGGAAAGCTATTAAAGACGGAGAAGTTTTGTTTAAACTGACTGCTTCCAAAAAGAGTATAATAGAGGATACCATCCAAGAGGCCATACAATGGTTTCAAACCAGTAAAACTGTCTGGTACGAGATTGATGATGATGAGTTATCAAAACATGTTGATATTCTTAATGATGCCCTGGATATTGCTGATACAAATGCACAAACAAAAAGTCCTAGTAAGTTCTCTACTGCTCAAAGGATCCTCGCTGCTAAGACTATTGCCGATCTTTTACTCAACTATACCGGTATACATCTCTCTTTCATGGTGAGTCTGCTTGAGCAATAATGTGGGGTGAATATTTCATCAGGACAACCCATTTTTCTCTCTCCCTCTTACCACTACGAGGCATATTTTAAGCCATTTGTTTGGAAACCACTTTTCACATCATTTTTTTCGAGCGGCTAGGATACGGTTTGCTGTGTACTAGTAGAACACTGAGTATTAAGTTTTTAGAGGATTTTGTGATGATTTTAGTTTTATAAATGTCAGTCAATGAGTATTTTTTTGATTACTTACAGTTTTGATACATCAGTAGGTTAATTTGTATTTAAAGGTGTGCAGTAGCTATTTTTATAAACTAGCCTTGTCCACATTACACCATACTCTGTCAAGAGCCCAAAGCACAGTGGAAGATGCGCACTATCATAGCGTCGAGATTTATGAATCAAAAGGGGGAAAAACAAGTGCACCATATTTTGCTTGATGTGTGATATTTCGATTTTTCTAGTGGTGATTTTTTTTTTTTTTTTTTTTTTAATTTTATTGTAGCTGAACCCAAACCGGAACTGATCTTGCCTGTTGTGGATAAACCACTTCATGAGCCCATCCCTAGCTGAGCATGGCACTTGCTCAAGCTAGTCTCATTTTCTAAATGAGCTGGTAAGACAGGCTGGGCTCAAACTCAAACCTATATTACAGATAACAAAAATGGGAAAGCAACAAGAGCAGGCCAGCATTTCTGGCCTTATGGAACACCAGCTACATCAAAAGCATTGATTTTGTTTCATGCATTGTTTTAAAATCTTGACCAGCCATCGAACCTCCGAAGGTTACCTCCACTGCAAAATGTACCAAGTTGATTTTTGGCCCAAATATCATTTTCGTCCAAGTTTTAATAGTTGTTGTATCGCAATACTAAAGACTGCGTTGGTCATAGTTTGCCTACTGAATTCGTAAGTGTGATATTCTAGGGTTAGGAGGAAATTAAGTTACCAAAACCATGTTTCAAATTATCTGAGAAAGCATGAATGCGTTTCAAAAACCAGACTGGACAGGCTGGTCTGACCTGGTTGAATCAGAACACTTTCTGTTGTGGTTTGGTTCCACCAAAAACTCTTACTGGGGAATTTTGTGCCCCATGCAGCTCAATTGTTGAAATCTGGCCATTCATAATAAAAATATTCTTAGTGCACCCAGTGGACCTAAAACTCGAGCTCAAGCTAACTTAGCCACTCCATGAACCAATCCAGAGGTAAGCCGAGCATGGCCTTGCTCAAGCTCAGGTCATTTTGTAAATAAGCTCGTAAAACAGGCTCAGCTTGAATTCAAATTAAAAAAAAAAAAGGAATAAGTTTGGAACTCTTAAGTCAAGCCAGCTGAGCTGAAAAGGCTCACATTGGCAAGCTTTAGTCATCCACAACTCCTATGAGTAAGTTTGGAAACGACACAGGGAACAAAAATAAGAAAGTAACACTAGCAATTCTAATCCATACATATCTCTGTTCGCATGTGATACCAGCTACATCAAAAGTATTGATTTTGTTCCATGCAATGTTTTGAAAACCTCTCGAGAATCATCTAACCGTTTAAGGGGTGCAATCATAAAATGGAGTGAGTCCACGGGAGATGATCATAAAAACCTTTCGATCAAACTCTATCCCAATAAATGTAAGACCGCTCAAATATCACACTCATAAAAGTAGTAGCCAATGTTCAATGTAACACTAGTAATCCAACAATTATCAAATGTTTATAGTATCACAGCCCTCCTCGAACTCAATCATTAATGGGTAATTTATTACTCTAATAGGAAAAGGCTTGCACTAAGCAGGAAAAAAATGCTTTAATCAAAATGATAATCGTGTGTATCTTTGTTCACTGCCTGAGAATTCATGGAACAGTTTGGATTTTGCAAAGCACACTCTGCAGTGGAGATCTTTGACAAATACACCATACCTTTAGAGTGTATCCTCTCAGCAAATTATTCTGAATGAAGACTAGTTTCTGTTTCTCTTTGAACCGTGGTGCTTTCAGTGTGAACGCTATGCGCATGCATGGACCTTTTGGAAGCATTTGTGGTTGTCTGGTTGAGATCCTACCGGGAGAAGCTGCCTTGTCTTTTGGGAGACATCTAATAAAACTAGAAGGATACCTGAAGAATTTGCCTTAAGTGCCATTATTATAACCTGACTGGCCAGTCCAATTGCTAGGCTCCAATGTGAGTTTGGTCAGGTTAAGGTGAGGGGCCCACAAGTGATATGTTTAATACTATAATCATAAATATTTTAATATGATATGTTTAATTGTATGGGGCAAGTTCTCAAAATAGACCCTTTCTATATAAGCATTCATCTACGTCCCTTTCAATCACATAGAGGGGACTTTTCTTTTCTTTTTTTTTCGGCTACATTAGAAATAAGAACTCACGCATTTATGTCCCTTATCAGCTGAGCTATAGCTTGGGGGATAAGTATGGACTATTTATGATAAATACAATTGTCAAAGTTTTTTTGTCATAACCCACTAACCGAGCCAAAACTTAAAAGGATTGAAATCCTTGAAGCTGAAATTTTGGAGCCCACTGACCAGCCACATACAAGAGGTCTTTAGGATCGAGCCATATATTGATATACAACAACTATTTTAACAATAAATATAAATACGATGATAATATCCAATGAACCTGATTTACGTAAAATGGTTGGATCCCAAATCCCTCTTGAACATAAATCTTAGACAGTCAGGGATGGAAACTGGTCTCAATAAATTCAAACCGGCTCTACTCCAATTCACACCTATCCTCCCTTGTGATGGGTTTAGGATATATGTGACACTAAATCTCGTTTAGGTCAAGTTTGATGTGGATAAGCCCATGCCCTTTTGATGTGGAAAAATTATCAAATACTTCAAGAGAATTATCTTTAATATCTTATAAATGTATCTCATTGACAAAATGTGGGTTCACATAAAACTACAGATCAGAAAAGAAAAAAAAAATAACAAACATATAAATGTAAACAGATTGTAAAAGTTGGGACAGTCAAAATCCAAAGCCCAACTTTGGTTGAAGGATGTAAGCTCGCACCCTCCTTAAACCAATCAAAATCGCTACCTAAACCCACTCCAATGGGATTAAACCCCACCATTGCCAGACCTACCTACTATATATATATATATATATTAATGTTGATGTCTGGGGGATACGTAAACTTATACCTGTCCTAAACCAATCAAAATAACTACCAAACCCGCCCCCAATAGGGATTGAACCGCATTATGGCTAGAGTTACATACTGTATATCTGTTAATGTCAGGGTCAGGGCACGAGCATGTATAATCCAATCCAGTCTTGACACAAACTCAACCCATTTTTATCCCTAGGATTGCACTTCAGCTTTCAACCCATTTACAGAAGAATAAGATTTATGAGCCAGAAAGATACAAACTCTCAGCGGAGGTTACGAAGCATCAAAAACTATAGAACATGTCAGTTTCATATATATTTAAAGAAGACCAAGAAGAAATATTAGTTAATTCTTTCTTAATCTTAAGCTAGACTTTCACTAATCACTATACAACTTTCCCCCTACAAATTCATTTTTGTGTTAAACTTAAAGCAGAGAAGAGAAGACAGTTCTCATAAATTTCCTCACAGTTTGTGTAACCTTGGGTGCTGGAACTTTAAGCAGCTTAACCATACGTAAGATTTTGAGCGTATTAAAAGTAGTTTGATTTTCATGTCTATATTAATCGCTTTTTCAACGTTTCCTTATTCATGTGCTTTAAGTAATATTCTGGTGTTCATGAACTTGAAAACTCAGATGTATTATTGGGAGCTCAAATGCAAAACAGAGAATTGTCTGAGTCCAATGATTATCGTTGTGTTGTTGATGTATTAAAGACTGCTTTATCACTAGATTCTACTCTTAAGAGAATTATGACTGCTGTCAGATTCATGACTTGTAAAACATGTAATTTGATTCTTTTGTTTTGCATATTTTAATCCCCTGTTTTAGAGGTGATCAATTTGATGGTGGGCATAATTCTTATTAAAGAGAAAAAATTTTCTTAATGGTAAAATAGGTTGGGATGGTGATTTTGAACATTCTGGATATCAGAGGTAAGCTGACTACTGTTGGATTAAGTCAATGGGCTCCAAAAAAGAAAAGAAAAAAAAAGGGACTCCAAAGAACTAGTGAATTTGAAATGTCTTGTCTGTCACTTACTGTAGTTCCTGTTTTGGTTTTTCTTCTGTGGTCTTCCAATTTTCCTCTTACTTTTTCCATTTTTAGGTTCTACTTCTGCAAGTACTAGATGGAAGGAAAGGATGAATGTTTTGCAATCGGAATTGATCTGGGAACTACTTATTCCTGTGTTGCTGTTTGGAAAAATGATTGCATAGAGATCATTGCAAACGATCAAGGAAACCGCACAACTCCTTCATGTGTAGCCTTCACTGACACAGTACGTTATATTGGAGATGCAGCAAAAAATCAAGCAACCATGAATCCAATCAACACCATCTTTGGTAAATTTCCAACATTTTTTTTAGCTTCTTTTAGATTTCAAGGCTATGATAACTGGGCTGTTATCAATAGCAGATATTTTAGTTTTTCTAAGATTTTTTAATTTCTTCCAGATCTTGTAAAGGGATGCCAAAACAAGTCTGTTAAATGATTGATTTCGTGTTTTTTTTTTTTTAACACTTATAGTGCACCAAAATTATTAGTTTCTTATACTCCTGTTGCGATAGCTAAGTTTATACTATAGTAACCATCCACCAAGGGTGGATGTAGGCTATAAGTGAACCAGAACGCAGGTTTTTCCACTATTGTATTCACAACTCCTAGAGTTGGCTCGACTCGGTCTTAAAAGAATCAGGGAGCCAAGTAACATGGTCAACTCTGCTTGAGTACTTTTCCTCAAACTTGGCCAGACTCATTTGATGCACCCAACCAGTGACTTACAGAGCTGAGTCAGCTAGGGTGAGTCAAAATGAGTATTTAAACAATGATCGTAATACAATGGATTGGACTTCATCATCTTAATCAATTAAATTTTTGTCTATGATCATTGTAACCATTTATAGATTTAAATATTTAATTACTTAATTCAATTAAATATTATTAAAAACTAAATATTTGGGTTCGGGTTCTTACATAGACCTTCATAGTTTTCAATCTTGACCACCCATCTGTGGGGCACAACTGCATCTTCCAATGAATAAATTATATCAAGTAACTATATCCATTAGCTTCCTAACATATTATAAATAAAAAAAAGAACAATCCAGTGGCAAACAAAACAAAGAGTATAGGTACATTAGTAAGTGTTCCAAGCTCTCTCAAAAGGTAAAAAGAAGAGAGAATTCAAACACTGTTATTCGAGTTTTCTATGTTTTGTAAATAATTGTATTTGTGCACAGTTTGGCTGTAAGAATGCTCTCTGGGGCACTGGAATTAGGCTTTTTCAAAACATCCAAAAGAAAAGGAAAAAGGGAGATGAAGAGGGATTTTCTCATTATCTTCTTGAAATCCATTCGAGCCTGTTCTCTTAACTGTTTATACATAAGACTGTGTCAAACATTTACAATACTATTTTGCTAAGGCTTAAGACTCTACTGTTACCCTAAAGGTGATAGATGTTATCAAACAACAATAGTTTCAAAAGAAAATCTATGGAGGGATTCATCATAAACGACTCAACGATTAGGACCATATGATAAGAGGACACCAAATAAAAAACTAGCCAAAAGGTTCAGGAGACTTATTTATTTAACATTAACTAGAACTATCCTCTTCTAAAAATCTATATCATTGTGATTTTTTTTTCGAATCAATAGTTTGATCGAATATCTAGCTGCTTGCCAATGTAACTCTATTTATTTATCCAATGCTATATTTGTTTTCAGATGCTAAGCGGTTGATCGGTAGAAAATTTAGTGATCAATCTGTCCAAAATGACATACAACTTTGGCCATTTAAGGTTATTGCTGGCCCCAGGGACAAGCCTATGATCATTGTGGAGTACAAGGGTGAGGAGAAGCAATTTGGGGCTGAGGAGATCTCCTCCATGGTCCTTACCAAGATGCGTGGAATTGCTGAGGATTACCTTGGCTCTGTTGTCAAGGATGCTGTCATCACTGTTCCAGCCTACTTCAACGACTCACAACGCCAAGCTACCAAAGATGCCGGCCTCGTTGCCGGCCTCAACGTCAAGAACATCATTAGTGAGCCTACTGCTGCAGCCATTGCCTATGGTCTAAACAACAAGATTGGCAAGCACGGAAAGAAGAACGTGCTCATATTTGACCTCGGTGGTGGGACTTTTGACGTGTCCATCCTCACCATTGAAAACGGTACCTTCAAAGTAAAGGCTACTGTGGGGGACACCCACCTTGGAGGAGAGGATTTTGATAATCGTATGGTAGACCGCTTGATTCGAGAATTTAAGCGGAAGCACAAGAGGGACATAAGTGGAAACCCAAGAGCCATCCGTAGGTTGAGGACGTCATGTGAGAGGGCGAAGAGGGCCCTCTCATCCATGGCCCAGACCACCGTCGAAATTGAGTGCTTGTACGATGGAGTAGACTTTGACACCATTGTCACGCGTGCTTGGTTCGATGACTTGAACATGGATCTCTTCAGGAAGTGCATGGATCTCGTTTCCAACTGTCTAAGTGGTGCCGAGATGGATAAGAGTTCCATCCATGATGTCGTTCTCGTCGGAGGGTCTAGCAGGATCCCCAAGATTCAATATCTATTAGAAGACTTCTTCAATAACAAAGAACTCTGCAAGAGCATCAACCCCGACGAGGCTGTCGCCTATGGCGCTGCAGTTCAGGCAGCCAAATTATGCGGCATAGGCAATAAGACGGTGAAGGAGCTACTCCTATTGGATGTCACCCCTCTCTCGCTCGGGATAGAGCTCGATGGAGAGTTGATGAGTGTTGTGATACAAAGGAACACACCTATTCCTTCCATAAAGAAGAGGACTTACGTCACCACTAACAAATATGGAAATGAACCGTTCTACATCTACCAGGGCGAAAGGGCAAGGTCCACAGAAAACAACCTGTTGGGCAACTTCTTACTCTCCAGTACCCCTCCTGTCCCAAGAGGCACTCCAGTTACAGTGTGCTTTCGAATCGATGCAAACGGTATCTTGACTGTCTCCGCGAAGATGGAATCGGGGCAAAAAAACCAAATAACAATAAGCACCAACAAGCATAGTCTAAGCACGGATGAAATTGAAAGAATGATCCACGATGCAGAGAAGTACAAGTTAGAGGATCAGGAGTACAGAAAGAAAGTGGAAGCAAAGAACTATTTGGAGAACCTACTCTACAACTTGAAGAATGCCATCAACATAGCATCTACGCTAGCTGCTGCAGACAAGGAGAAGATTAAGGACGCCATAGAGGAGGCCATAGACTGGCTGCAAACTGAAGAGATGGTGGAAACAGAGTTTGGTTATGATGAGTGTTTTCAACACATAGTTGTTCTTAATGAGGCATTGGAGATGGTTCATGGTACACATAGGAACCATGGTGTTGGCCAATCAAGTGAGACATTAACATTTGTCAGAAAAGAGAAATCTAGAATGCTCCTTAGTGGTAATAAGATAATGGCCGCTTCTGTCACTGTTTCTAATTTTATTATGATGACGACTGGTGTTAATATTCCTTTCCTTGATGAGAGCCTGTTAACTATCTTGTTCAATTGATGATGCATAAGAGATGAATGCTTTGGTTTTGTCCCTTTTGTCATACAGAGCCTTTTTTGAGAAGGGGTCGAATAGACATCTGTTTCGAAGCACACGTCTACAGTTGGTTAATAATCATTTGTGATTGTAAGTGAGTGGATATTTAGCATTTTGGGTGTAATAGTAACGAGTTGAGAAAAATAAAGTTATGTAATGAGGCTTCATATAGTTATAAGTTGAATATAAATCCCTACTTACAATGTCAATGCCATCTTTCAGCGTGTCTGAATATTTATGTAATATGTTCTTTCTATTTCAATAACGGCGCCATTTTTTGTTTAATTGGCTTTCTGTAACTATTTTAACAGTATTTGACCTTTCACAAACGAAAACAAAGATGCCAAACCAGTACATAGTACAGTAGAAAGGAATGAGGTGCAGGAAATGAATCTATGAGGATCGGCTCACGTTGCTGTTATTTTTAAATAAGGAGAAAATTGGGAAGATGTAGAAAATCGTGTGTGGGCCGCATGCCACAGGTCCCACGTCAGAGATTACACTCCCACTTAGTCTAAGGCTTGATTTGTCCCCACACATAAGACTCCCAATAGAATTAGTAGACGTGGGTTTCAAGGCAAAGTCTCCGGCAATGTGACTCTTTGAGACTCGCCTGTACAAGGATAATGGAACCCTAGGGTTGGATACGCTCCATTCCCATAGGTTAGACAGAGGTGGAAAAATCAGCTGAGCTTTTTAATCATTGAAACGCACATAGATCTCTAGCAGCTTGTCAGAGTCCTCACATCCAGAGCCATCATAAAAAAAGATTAATGAAATCAATACTTGAACCTTGTGATGTGTAGTGCTTGTTGAAGTTCACTAGGTCACTGAGAGGGGAGGTGAATCAGTGACAACCAAAAAATCTCCTTTCTAAACAAGGCTAGTACAGACAATTATAAATCCATGTGCATCTACCCCATTTCACATCACATACATGCATCAAAACTAAAAATCAAGCACCACATAGACACAAGATTTTTTACGCGGTTCACCCAAATTGGCTACGTCCACGGTGCACTAAGCACTTCCACTTTCAACCTGTAGCACCCACTACAATAAAGGAGCACCCACTCCAAAATAAGATCTGCACCCACGGATAGAGGCACCAACCCCTATACTCAAGCACCCACTTGAGTGATTACAAGGATGTTAAAAAAAAATTAGCACACAAACAATGCTTTACAAATCAGCCTAACAAATTTCAATGTCTTCAAACCACATTTGAGTCAATCAAAGTCTTCAAACCAAGTTCCTGCAACAGCTATTTATGCTACTGTTGATAAAGTTTTGCAGCACTTCACCAAAACACAATTCCTAAGCTTATATACCCAGCACCATTCAACAAATTGCAGCCCATTCAATCACTGTCTAGCCTTTACACATCTCCCATGTAGATGATTCATGCATGTCTCAGTTTGGAAGCAGCAGCAATGTAGGAGACAGATAAGACCAGCTGAAGCAGAGTAATGAAGAAACAGTAGAACCTGTGCAGTAGTGAGAGGAGCAGCAACTGTACAACAATTTCAGAATGGAGAGAGAGGCCTAGCCATGTATCAGCTGCAATGAAGATGCAGAGGCAGCAGCTCAATGAAGATGCCGAGGAATGAAGAAGTAGCAGCTGCCGTCTTGGAGCTCCAGCCAAAAGGATAGAATGGTTTTTATAGGGCTAGAGCATCATTTTTTTCTTCTTTGGGATTTATGTATGAGTACACTTGGGCCTGAATCTGAGTTGGGCCTGAACCCAGTTGGGTCTAAACCAATAACCTTCAACAAAAAATGCCAACAACAAATGCCTGAGTGTTGACAATAATTACGAAACCAACATATGGTCACCTTGCTCAACAGTGCTCCTGGTCATAAAATCAAAATTAAGATTAAACACACACACACACACTCTTGAGTCATGACTATTGTGAATTGTATTGCTCAAACATTGTCACAGCTTCCCATGACTCACTGCATGGCTAGCGTTAATGTGATGCCATCAATGGACTCAAGCCCCAACATCATATAAAAAACAATGCCAAGCCTACACTGCAAAACTAAGTTATAAGACGCCGAAGCCCGATTTTTGCTACTTTCCGTGCCTGTTTGGTCAGTCTATTTTTAGGCTTTTATTGTCTTAAAAATGTTTGAAAATGGAAATAGAACTTATGGTTACCATGTATGGTCCCTCCACTTCAAACCTTATAAAGATCTTAGAGGTCTATTTGTTAGAGATTAGGTTTAGATTGTTAGAAATTCTAGGGATAGATTAAGAATTTGAATTTAAACTTATTATCTCATCATTGTATCTTTCTTGTATACATTGAGAAGTCTAGATGTCAATGAATTCTACGGTGAATTTATCTAAAAGTCTTTATGGTATCAAAGCTAGGCCCAGTGATGATCTTACGATCAAGCTGGGTACAGTCCTATCTTCCACAATAATCACCGTCAATTTGTCTGTTTTCAATAAAATCAATCAAATGCTATCTCTTTCCTCTATCCATTCAAGCATTCAAGCTTTATGATCTCGTCATCTACATCAAATCTTCATTGATCAAAGCTTTTGGAGTCGCGTTAGATCTGATCTACTGGACCACCGGCACCGACAAACTCGAGAGGAGCGGGTAGCGACCGTGATGGATCCACAGACAGACGGCGATCCCCATGAAGACTGAAAGATCTTTTTCTATTAAAAAGAAATATCATTTATTTCTCAGAGATCAAAAATGATTTCATTTTATTTATGTTAACAATTAGAGATCCTTTTTTAGAAAGGACCATCTAATTGAGGGGGAATGTTAGAGATTAGGTTTAGATTGTTAGAAATTCTAGGGATAGATTAAGAATTTGAATTTAAACTTATTATCTCATCATTGTATCTTTCTTATATACATTGAGGAGTCTAGATATCAATGAATTCTACGGTGAATTTATCTAAAAGTCTTTACTATTTCAGAAAACGGATTTGAAATAGAGGATAGGCTCGAAAGCGCACAAACACATCTACAGTGTATTGGGCGGTGATGGAAGCGTCACCATTCTTTTCTTTGTTTTTTAATTCCAGGGCCTTACATGCCGATCTAAATCGTTGAAAGTATTAAGAACAACAAAAACAGCTATGGACTCAAATCTGAACCGTTGATCTGCCACAAATATCAAGATATTTGCAAAAAAAACAAAATCAGAACTATGGATCTGCGTTTATGAACTTCATGGGCCCCATCATAAGGTCCGAACTGTTGATCCTCTTTGGAAGATTGTAAATGACTATGGCTTAAAATTTCAACCCTTGATTTGGTCCAGATCCGAAAAAAAATGATGAAAATCTTAGAATGGTTGGCTAGCTCAAGTTAGAAACAATAGGTTTAACATGATTGTGAACCTGTCACGTTTTTCCTTTTCTTTTAATTTCGGGGTGTTGAACTATAATCCAAACCATTGGAAATATTCTAAAGCCCATACACAGCCATTGCCTCAAATTTGAGCTGTTGATTTGTCTCGAATCTCAAGATATTTGCAAAAATGGAGAGCCTTAGATCTGATTTCTAGAGTTACGTGGGCCCAAAAAAACACGATCCAAACCACTGATCCTCTTTAGAATACTTAAAATGACTATGGATTTAGTCCAGATCTCAAGAACTTAATGAAGAATCGTAAACCATTGGATTCTTAAACATCTATTTCAAGCAGCTTGTTTTTCCTACGAACGGTCCATTTGTAAATTCATTTATTTCAGACAGCTTCATTGGATTCTATATACAGATAAAGATTTGTTAAAGAAGCCCTCAGTTATTTCTTAAACAACCCAAACAGTAGCACTAATAAAGAGATTGTACATATATATATATATATATATATATATTATTTACGAAGTTGAATAGAGTTTTTGAGGAGTTTACCTGTACCTCTTCTCGTCATTGTAGTGTCATAGAATTCTCCCCATTTTGAGTGAATCCACTGTCAGGAACCCCAATGTGGGTGCAACAAGGTCACACCACTGACCACTTTGTGCTTGGATTCTAACGTTGACAATGAGTTTTATCTTCTCCCCAGCCCACCCAGTTTTTCCTCCGTAGAGGCAAATCACCACCCGTCTGGGCTGCGGTCTTCAACATCACACCCTGAAAGTGAAACATCCCTATTCTCCTGCACTTCACCCTTATCCACCCTCTTTCCAGACCATTGATTAACAGTCACAAAACTACCTGCAACAAACCAATCATTCGAGAATCCCTTGCATTGAAACCCAAACCACACACCGTCCTCCCATGCAGATCTCAAACCATACAGAGTTCTCCATATGTATCCTACGTGTCTCTCAGTCCCCCAATCCCCCTGGGGCCGCTCGCTATTGAAGATCCACTCTATGCTTAGTACCATGTTTGGTTTTTTGGACACGATGTTCGTCAGGAATTCCATCGACTTTGGTAACAGGCCCTTGAAGTGCATTTGTACATCGCATTTTCAACAGTCTACTATGGAAGTTCTATGCAGAAAGGATATGAAAAGTAATTATTTTTCTAACGGCAACACGGCATGTACCAATCCAAAAACTTAGGCTGAAATGGAAGTCCTACGTATATAAAGTCATGTCCAATTTAGGACTTAGGTGATGTGGATATGGGACTTCCCAACACTCACGTGCAAGCTTAATAAATTTCGTGGACAGAATCATAACCAACTTTGATAGCATATAAGAAGCCATGTCTACCAACTCAAAAGCTTCCGTGGAAGGGCCAAATAAGTATACGAAGCCATGCCCAACTCATGACTTAGGCGCGATGTGGGATGTAAGACTTCTTAACTTTTAAGGGCGAACTTCCCCATCAAAAATATATTTATGCAAAAGAAAGGTTGTGCTTTTCCTCTTTTGCAAAATTACAACCAGTCATTGATTAATGTCCTTGATGAGGAATGTTTCCAAATCTTATTTTAATGAGTATTGATCCCAGCATAAAACTATCAAATGTTAAGCATATGCTAAAACTAACCCCTTCTTTGAGTAAAATTTGGTCATTTCTCAAATGCGGTGGAGGGCATTCATTTTGAGGTTTCAAATTTCAACCCCTTGGACATGGACATCCTCTAACTGATGCGACTCATGTCAAGGCAAGTTACCTATTCAACCTGACCCATTGTAATCCCTACTCTTGTGGATTTGGACTCAGGATATAGAGTCCATACCCATGCCAAAGATCCTGAACTTGGACCCTTCAATCCATATTGGTCCTGGATTTGAGCCCGCGTAAGTTGAGGCTCGTACTGTCAAGATTCCGGTTTGTTCCACTTAATTTAGTTCCCTCTCTCAGTTGTGTGTCATAAGTGGAGCTAAAACTCGAGCTTGAGCCAACTTAACCACTTCAAAAGCAGATCCCAAGCTACCCCGACCATGGCCTTGCTCAAGCTCAGGTTATTTTCTAAACAACCTGGCGAAACAGGCTTAGCTTGAACTCAATTTTTTTTTTTTAAATAAGTTTGGAACTCTTTGAGTCAACCCGGCTGAGCTGAAAAGGCTCACATTGGCAGGCTTATGTCATCCACAACTACTCAAATAATTATAAGTTTGGAAACGACACGGGGGACAAAATTAGGAAAGCATCAGGTGAAAGCCACACACACAAGCAATGCTAACATTTCTTATCCATACAAAACTCTGTTCACATGGAATACCAGCTACATCAATAGTGTTGATTTTGTTCCATGCAACGTTTCAAATACCTGACCAGTCATCTAAACATTGAAGGCTAAAGTGCAGTGTATCCATGAGAGATCTCCATCATGTTGCTCGTTTTCGGTAATAAAAAACCTTTGGATCAAACTCTATCCTGATGATGAGTGTAAGGGCACTCAAATTTCACACTTACCAAAGTGGTAGCCAATTTGTAACCAGCAATCCAACAATTATAAAGTACTTGTAATTAAGTACCATTTGGTATTTTTTTTAAACTAAATCATTAATGAGTAATTTATTACTCTAAGAAGAAATGGCTTGCACCATCAGAAAAAAAAAAAGTACTTTGATCGAAATGATAATGATCAAAATATTAATTGGGTATATCTTTGTTCCCTGTCTGAAGATTGATGGAACAGTTTGGATTTAGTAAAGTGCATCCTGCATTGGAAATCTTTTTGGAGATCTTTTACAAACACACCATACCTTTACAGTGTATGCGTTCACTGAATTTTTTTTCTCAGCAATCATCCCAAATGAAGACTAGCCATTCTGTGGATGCTTCTGTTTCTCTTTTGCTTTTCTTTGTAGGCCTTCCCGCTGGCTCAGATGTCTCCCAACAGTTTAAGCAGAGCCCAAACTGTGGTGCTTTCCATGTGAACGCTATGCTTGCAAGGACCTTTGGAAGCATTTTTGCAGTTGTCCAGTTGGGATCCTGCCTGGAGAATCTGTCAAATTGCTAGTTGCTCGGGTCCAAATTTGAATATGGTAAGGTTAAGGTGATGGGCCCACAACTGATATGTTTATGTTTAATACTCTAATCATAAATATTTTTATATAATATTTGTGTTTGTAAGGGGAAATTCTCAAAACAGCCATCTTTTCTTGTAGGCGGTAAAAACGACACCTACTTAGATTGAGATGAGATCGAGGTAAACTTCTTAGGACGGGGAATGCCGAACACCAAGAACCTGAAAAGGAAGGAAAAAGGTTAGAGTCAGAGCCCCTGGCTGCTGTGAGCCGAAGGCACTCCGATGCCTGAGTTAGTTCTGAGAAAACTAAACAGGAGGAGGAAGAAGGGAATGAGACGATATGGAGTATTGTGAGTTGTGTATCGCGTACCTTTATGGGGCTGATCCCATGTGTATATATATGTGAGCGTTCCTCGTTCATTCTCTCTGTGAGTGGGGGTAGGTGGGGTGAGGTCCCATCGATCCTTACTCTGACAGACAACAGGAGGTGAAATGGGCAACATCCCATCCTTACTTTCCATGCTTTCAGTCAGTTGATGTACAGGGCTGATAAAGCTTACTTCTTATCGCCATAAATGAGCGATCCTATCGTCATAAATGAATGCTCATATCTGTTAGGGCGCGCCGTATTTCCAGGAGGAAGGTGGCGGCCCACTCTGCCCTCAGTATTTTGGTCAGAGACCAAGAATGGCTTGGCCGTGGTATGCTTTTGTACTGGGCTGGCATTCACGCCAAGCTGCCTAACCGTGCTGCCGTGTTGGTACTCTTTACCGAGCTGCCGAGCTGCCGGGCTATGACTATAGAGGCCGAGGTGATCGACGAGTCCTACTGTAATCCTTGCTCAATTTCGTCATTACGGCGTTTTACCCACACACTTCTATATAAGTTTTCACCTACAACCCTTTCTATTATATAAAATGCAATCGTCTGAATTTTTTTTCATTAACCCATTGACCCAGACAAGACTTGAAAGCATCGGAATCCTTGAAACTGAGTTGTAGAGCCCGCTGACCAACCAGATATAAGAGAGCTTCAAGATCAAGCTATCTACAACAACAACAATAATAGCAATGAGAAATAATGATGGTAAATATCCAATGGATTTTGTTCTTATGTCAATGGATGGATCCCAAAGCTCTTCTGTATATGAATCTTATACTGGTAGGGATGAAAACTGGTTTGGGCAAATGTATACCAGCTCCGCCTCAATTCACACCCATGACCTCTCTCCCTAGGATATGTGATACCAAAGCTTGCTCAATAGAGGTTTGAATTGTGTGTAATGCAGAAAAGAAATCAAATATTGTAAGAAAAATATTTTTAGTATCTTAATAAATGCATTTTCATTAACAAACATGTAGATGTAAACACAATGTACAAACTGGGATAATCAAAGTACAGAGCTCATGTGAGGCCCCACTCCTTGTAAGCCCTCAATTTGATTTGAATAATTATAAATATAATATTATCTATCTTAATATGCTATTTAATATGGTTTAGTAGATCAATCTATTATGTTCCTAAGTCTTAAGATTAGACTTGTATTTAATTCTTTATAGATATAGGATGATTTTTTGAAATTTAATTAGAGTTTTAGTTAGATTAGGCCTTAGTTAGTAATTTAGTTTTATTAAGAGGGATGTTACTTGAGAGAAGCTTTTAGAATTCCTAAGATTGACCAAGTTACCCATGTCCCTATCCTTTTTTCTATTTTAAACCCCAAGGGCTTTCTAGTAAACAACCCAAGTTACCCATGTCCCTATCCTCTCTTCTATTTTAAACCCTAAGGGCTTTCTAGTAAACAGCCACTACACCCTAACATATATATACTAACTATTGCAATAATATGAGCTTAACCCTAATTCACTTTCATCTCTCATCTTCCCTATCTTTCTCCCTAAGAAACCCTAACTCCTCAAATCCCAGCAACAAGGAGAGTAGAAGACCTTCTTCAATTGCTACATCAAACCACCATTATCAACTTGGATTTCTCTTGTACTCTATTTTCCATTTCTAATAGTCTAAGGCAAGTACCCTATGCTGGATAACTTAAAATGCATGCTTCCTTTCTTTGATTATGCAATTTCAATTCAGTTATATATATATATATATATGCATGTTAGACCTACCATTTGAGCTTTGTATTATGGGTGTTGGCCATTTGATGGATAGGTTCTCCCATTTGGAAGATCAATTGCCCGTTTGAATGATGGATGGATGGTAATAGAAGTGTTTTCCTTGTTTATTAATGTTTCTGTGATGAATCATGTGAATTGGAAGAGGTTTAATTGGAAATTGGATTGAGGGTGAAGAAATCCCAAAAATTTTGGGTTGCTGCAGATACGTGTACCCGATCGACCAACCTACAGTCGGGTCGACTGGGCACACTAAAATTGGTGAAAAACCAAGTCTCAGTTAAAATTCTGCAGGACTGTCAAACCAGTGTACGCGGTCAACTAAGCCCTGTGCCAGGTCAACCGGGTACACAAAGACTGCAGGAAATAGTTGGGAGCTGGAACATCTATTTTCTCAGGACTTCAGTATGTGCGGTCGACCGCCCAAGCCAGGAGGTCAACCGGACACACTGAGGGAATTCAGTTTAAGATATTGCCTACCAAGTGACTGTCCATTGTTCCCAGTGTGCGCAGTCGATCGCCGATGCCAGGAGGTCAACCGGGACACTATAGAGGATGTCGACCTAGGAGTCAACCGCTAGTATACCCGATCGACATCCCTTGCGATGATATAGACCGGATACACTGTGTACAGTGATTTTCCAGCCTTCAGTTCTTCTGAGATTGTGATCGATTGTGGGGCCCATTGACCATCCAAATAAACCTCCATCAATGTGCCAAGCACGAATCATTAGTGTGGCTCAACCTTGACTCGTAGGGTCCACCAATTAGGCTTTTGGGATTGAAATTGTCAATAATTTGAACCTTAAATGTAGTCAAAGATGCCCGAACTTCTGGAGTACCAAATATATCATCTTATGGCATATGAGACTATAGTTAGGGATTTAATTAGCTGATGAGGCCCTGAATCGGAGAGTGGACCATTACCTAGGTTGGACCCTTGCTTATCACATTTGATTCCGTTGCTTGGAGACTATTAGATATTGTTCTTCTACTGTATCCTTGTCATTGATATAAACATGTTAATTAAATGAAAATTGGCAGACCTGAACCTAGGACTACGTAGTGATGACCCGTTGATGTGATCGGTGATGAATAACCTGTGTCTGTGGCTAGGCAGGCCCTCATATGGCCTAAGTTGGGAGTGTAGTATCCTAGAATGAAGAGGTTGGTCATGATGAATGATTTTATATGAGTATGGATTAGTTATTTACATTGTTATAGACTAAGGTCATGGTTGTAGGCCTAGTGTGGATCCAATGGTGATTGGACTTAGACTTGGATATTGGGTTGTGTCCCATAGTATTATACTTGAACATTTTAGAGACTTGGTTAGGACCTTGCTCGTGTAAGATAAGCCTAGACAAACACAGACCAGTATTTGTTCCCTGGGTCGGCACTAGACATTCACTTAATTGATCTAAACTCAACCTCTTGACTGATCGTCACTGGTAGGAGCTATATTGGTCGTGACTAGAGCTATCATAATGAGCTATGGGGCTAGACGCACAGTGTGATACCGGGTCCGATCTGATCTGATAAAGGGGTATGATCTGTGTGATAAAGGGGTGTAATCGGTGCGATAAAGAGGTGTGATTGGTGTTATATTTATATATTATTGTTAGCAGGGCTGTTATCCCTTGCATATTTGTTACATTTTTCCCACCGCGACTGTTTACAATATAGGAGGGCCGCGGCATAATATCCCGTGGTATATCCAGCTTGTGTGAATGTGCCATATTGATATCTGTTAGATTAGATTACTTTAATTACTCTGATTCTAAACTGCTATTTACTGCTCAATTGCCGAGTTTATGTTTCCTTATCACTCTTATGATTATATACCCGTCTCTATTATCTTTTGTTGCATATATCATGTGTTATCTGTATATGGTGCCTTGCAAGATCCTTGAATCTGACCCATCTTTGGTGCTTAGGATTCGACCTTGACCCCGCGGGTGACGCGATCCATGAGGTGCTTGTAGCCAGTGATTACGGTTGGGGGCTAGCTAATCCAATGATCGAACCGAAGGATGCAGTGCCTACGCAGGGTGTCTGATTGCATACTTATTTTAGGTTTTTGAGAGTTTTTTGCAATGAGTAGGGCATTATCCAAATATGTAATTAAACTGGTTAATCATACTTTGAGATTTTGTTAAACTCCAGCTCTGTTTCATTTGATTCATTTTATATAATACTTATTACATCCGCTATATTTTCTTATGCTTCCGCAATATGATTGTTGATTATTTTATTGTTCAAAAAAAAAAAGTTTTAAAAATTTGATTTCACCGCGGACTATGATCTTGGAAGTTCTCGGATTTTCCGATAAGTAGCGCGCCAAATTCGGATATCTTAGCGGTAACTTCGGTATTTGGAATTTGGGCATTACAGCTCAACTTTGGTGGAAACATGTAAACCCCATACCTGCCCGGAACCAGTCAAAATCACTGCCAAAGCCCCAATAGAGGTATTGAACCCAACCATTGCTAGACCTACATACTGTATATCTGTTAATACTGGGGCCAGAGTACGAGCATGTATATTCCAGTCTAATCCTGACAGAATCATTTTCATCCCTAGGATTGCACAGCATCTTTCAACCCATTTACAGGAGCTTAAGATTTATGAGCCAGAAAGATACAAACTCTCAGCGGAGGTTACTAGGCATCAAAACTATAGATCTTGTCATTTTCATACATATTTAAAGAAGACCAACAAGAAATATTAGTCAATTCTTTCTTAATCTTAAGCAAGACAATCACTGATCACTACACAGCTTTTTCCTTATAAATTCATCTTTGTGTTAACCTTAAAGCAGAAAAGAGAAGACAGTGCTCATAAATTTCCTCACAGTTTCAGGGTTATCTTGAGTGCAGGAACTTTAAGACGGCATAACCATATGTATGCTTTTCAGCCTATGAAGTGATTTTACTTTCTTGTCTATATCAACTGTAGATATAATTTGCTTTTCATCATCTTTTCCTTATTCATGTGATTTCAGTAATATTCTGGTGTTCATGCACTTGAAGCCTTGGACGTATTATTGATTGAATGAAGCTCAAATGCAAAACAGAGGATTCTTTGAGCCCAATATTTATTGATGTATTAAATACTGTGTTTTATCACTTAATTTTACTCCTTCAAGAGTTATGACTCCTGTCAGATTGATAACTGGTAAAACATGCGATTTGGTTCTTTCGTTTTTCAAATTTTAATCCCATGTTTTAGCAGTGAGCAGTCTGACAATGGGATAATCCTGATTGAAGAGAGTTTTCTTTTCTTAATGGTAAAACAGGGCGGTATGGTGATTTTGAACATCTGGGATATCAAACATAAGTGCCACTGTTGGAGTATGCCAATGGGCTCAGAGAATTTTCTGGACACCAAACAAGTGAATTTGAAGTGTCTTACCTATCACTTACTGTAATTTCTGTTTGGCTTTTGTCCTGTGTTCTTTCAGTTTTCCTCTTTCTTTTTTCCATTTTCAATTCCTAGTTCTGCAAGTACAAGATGGCAGGAAAGGATGAACTTTTTGCGATCGGAATCGATCTGGGTACAACTTATTCTTGTGTTGCTGCTTGGAAAAATGATCACATAGAGATCATTGCAAACGATCAAGGAAACCGCACAACACCCTCATGTGTAGCCTTCACTGACACAGTGCGTTATATTGGAGAGGCTGCAAAAAATCAAGCAACCATGAATCCAATCAACACCATCTTTGGTAAATTTCCAACATTTTGAGCTTATGTTGCAATTGTTTTTTGAAGATGTTTTATTCACTCTACATCTGGTAAAAGATCACCACAACATGTCCATTAATTGATTAATTTCTTAAAATTCTGCTTTTGTGGGCAAGTTTATACTATAACAAACATCTGCCATGGGTGGATGTGGTTTGTGGGCTGAGAGAGATCCAGAAGAAAGATTTTACCACCATTGTAGTCACAACTCCTAAAGTTATCCCGACTGGGTCTTAAAAAGCGAGGGAGCCAAGTAACTCGGTCAACTCTGCCCGAGAATTTGCTCAGACTTGGCCCGAATCATTTGATGCACCCGACCCAGTGACTTACTGAGCTGAGTCAACTAGGGGAATCAAAATGAGTTTTTAAACAATGATTGCAATAAAGGGATTGGACTTCGTGTCACGACCCGGGCCCGAGATTAGGGTTACCACGGCCAAACTCCGAGTCGCGATGCCATACTTACTCTCGTAAACCTCGCATCGCCGAAGCTAATACAAGATTCACAAGGGATCTTACATATACCTGTCAAATGTACATTGTTTTGCGGAAATATATACATACATTGACATTTAATGTTAATATGTATAAATTCTTTACCAAAAGTAAAGTTTACTTATACATCTCATTTCCTATTTAAATCACCCATGCATATTCAAATACAATGCATGTGATCACTATTTACAACAAAATGAATCTATTCAAAATGTTCCCAAAATTTTCTCAATCGGTCGCCTCCGATTTATATCCATTCGTTCAATCCTCCTGGGGGAACCGGATTGGTCGCCTCTGCTGGCGGCGCGGTCTCGGAACCACTGGCACGGCCAACTGGGCCTGTAATGTCAGCAATAACACTGTGAACACGACGGTTCAACAATGTATACACAATTCTATGATAATCACATTTTAGCAATTTGGTTCCAATGTATAACAATTCTATTCAAATCAATTCAATTTCAATGCAATTCAATTCAATTCAATTCAATTCATATAATTCTTCCCTGAAGGAAGCATGCAATTCATGTGAGTCTCCCCTGAAGGGAGTATTCAATTTATGTAGTTCTCCCCTGAAGAGAGCATTCAATTCATGTATACACTTTATCAAGTGTCTTTTCATTGTCCTATAGCATAGGCGGAAGGCACACCATTCACAACCCAGCCTTTCAAGGACTCATTTCATGTCATTAGTGCTCACTTTATTAAGTGGCTTTTCAAATGGTTACTCACTTTATTAGGTGGCTTATCAAATGTGTGGGATTTACCAGTGTCTTGATCAGAGATCACCGGCATCACCACGGAGCTCCGAAACGCTCTATCTACTGCAGCAGACTTAATCTTTCATACATTACAGTGTTGGTTCATTTCAGTTCTTTTCGTTTCATTTCATTGCATTTCATTGTATTAATTCAATACATTATTCAATGATAGCTCAACAAGGAGCATAACAGTAATGGACGAGAGAGGACAAGCCAACTCAAGTCATAAATAAGTAAATTTCCTAAAACAACATTCGGGTGAAACGTTCATTATGCAATGTAGGTGTTATTGTGGATGACATCACTTTTTAGTGAAATTTACATTCACATAAGTTTAGCTAACACCCATGAAGGTTTAGGAAATTATCATAAATCAATTATGATATTCCCTCAATTTCGGTCACCTCGTCGGTCACCTAGCGGTTAGCCGCATTAGGAGTTTCAGCTGACCGAACCACATTCGGTCAACTTTCCAGAATTTCTCAATTTTCAGGACAATTTGCCCAATTCGGTCACCTATTCGGTCACCCACGCGGCTGGCCGAAATTCAAATTTCGGTTAGCCGAATTTCTTCGATCAGCTTACGGTTCGTTTTTCAGAAGCTAAACTTCTGATGGAAAAACCCTGACAAGATTTTCGGTCACCTTGCGGTCAACCCGCGGCTAGCTGAACTCACAAATTCGGCTAACCGACCTATGTCGGTCAGCTCTCGGTTAGATGTCGGTCAGCCTGGCGGCTGACCGCATTGCGCCCAGAAGTTCAGAAACTTCTGAACCGAATTCTCTGTAACTGAACTCCTTGAGTTCTAACAAATCACTTAACAATTGAAATCAATACAATTGAGTATACTTGCCTTGTTTGGAAACTTCTTAGCAAGAATTCCCTTGTCTAGCTTGAAGCCAAGCTGAATTCCTCAAGTTAAACCTCCTTTTGAACCTAAAACCCAAAATCAATCCACAAAACAGAATTCTTGTGAATTCTTTGAGTCACAACTCAACAATGAAACCATGGAAGTGCTGAATTCAACTCAACACTTACTTGTAGCTTCTTTAATGGTAATCTTGAGATCTTCTTAAGTTTAAACTCCAAGATAGTAGGAAAAGAGATGAAGAAAAGGATGGTGAAGATGGAGTCCCTCTTCACAAGCACTTGTTAGCTCTCTCAATCATCACCCAAGGAAGAGAAATTGAAAGAAAGAAGAAGGAGAGAAAGAAAGAGAAGAAGAGATCGACTGTGCTGGAGGAATGAACTCAAATGAGTTCATCCTCATCTTATAATCCCCATTTTTGCATTAAACCCCCTCCTATTTCCTCTAATTACAATTTAAGTCAAATGAAGGGTCATTTGATCCAATTTACATCGAATGGAATTGCTACTGTTACAGAAAATAACATACTCCACAAGATACACACGTGGGTATCAAGAGTCTCCGTATTCGACGAAATACACATAAATTCGTATTTACGAAAAAGTCCTTACATTGCATGGTTTAGCCTAAAACCATTTCTAATCCATTCATAACATTCACTATTCTTTTCATCAACATTAATTCCATAAAACATGTTGAATTAGCATTAATCCCGATTAATTAGAGTTAATCTTAATTAACTCGGGTCAGGGTGTTACACTTCGTCACTCTTCTTCTGTTGTTCAAGATTTTGCCCATGATAATTCTCTTCGTGAATTGATCTTATTCGTTGAATGACCACAACAAGTCTAAAGGTACAAAATAACTAATTCTATAAAAAGAAATATTCAAGTGAGAACTAATTCTCATCTTTTAGATGAGAACTTTTTAACGGGGCCCAACTAGCAACCCATGCAAACCTAGCAACTATTAGAGAACCCACTAATAGTCACCAGTCCCAAGGATTGGCGCACATCCGAATGAACTGAACTGTTGGATCGAGAGTTGAATATTTTTTTTAATATAAATCCATTAAACTTGTGGGCCACGGATGAAAGGATTAAGGGCATGGGTTTGGGGCCAAACTTGATACTTGGGGTGGTCTCACATAGATCTTTCCATCCCCCCTGGTCCCATCCCCAAATAGGGCCCACAATTGGGCTCCACAAAAAAGGTCTCACATAATATGTGAAAACAGTTCCCACCTGAATATTACCCTTCTATAAAAAATAAATAAATAATCATGCATCTAGCACATCTAGCCACTAGCCTACATCTTCAATCATAAATTCATTTTAGAAGAACTATGATCAAATAATTGTAATAATCCAACCATATGCCCAGGATGTGACATTTGTTTATATTATAATCCATTATTGAGGCACACCTGTTTTATAAGAATATATATAGGCCGAGTAAGCAGCCTTGTACACGCATAAACGTAAGATACTAGAGCGAATGGGTATCTATTCCAGAACCTCAGTTCTATGAAATCATATCTTTTACCAAGCAACCAGAAGCCCCTTTGAAGGAAGCTATTCCAGAACAGATAGAACTATTTCTACTTCAGGAACAGAAATAAAGAAATCGCTCTTATTAGAAGACGAATCATTGAGAAATGTCCCCGATTCTAATCATTCAAAAAATGTACAATCATCTATGAAGTAGTTAAAGATGTGTTCCTCTCTGGACTCCTTGTGCCACTACGAATTCACAATGACTTGATAGTCCTGGACCCCTGGTCATTTATCAAAATCTAGAAAAATCAACAGTCCAGATCAATTAAATATTATCCAACTATGCACCTTGACAATAAATCAATTAGTTTGATCTTCAATTGCCCATATATCAAGACTCACTTTGGATGGTCAATAATAATTATAAAAATGTGGTTTGTTAGATATAAGGCTTTCATAGTTTCATAATTCATTGCATGTTGTTTTCAGTTACTTTTGTTGTTAATCCTGGTTTAAGCAATAAAGAAGATTAGGAAATTTAATCATTCATCATGTATAGAATCCATTGGAGTTCAACTCGAACAGGGAGACCCTTTAAATGCCATATTAACAGGATAATAAACCCACAAATGAAAATCCAATCTGCAAATTAAAATCTTAGAGGCCTTACCTGTAAATGTCACGGCCAGATCGTCAATCGATGCTGGCCTACAGAGTACAGCCACAGCGATCCCATCTGGATTGACCTTCATAGTTGTCAATCTTGACCATCCATCAACTTCACTTTCCTGTGAATAAATTATATCAAGTAACCCTATCCCTTAGCCTCCTAACAAAACACAAATATATAGAACAATCCAGTGGCAAACAAAACAAAGAGTTTAGGTAGATTATCAAAAGTGTTCCAAGCTCTCTCAAAATGAGAAAAGCAAAAGAATACTAACACTATTATTCAGCTTTTATATGTTTTGTATATAATTGTATTTGGAAAGAACAAGTACAGGTTGACAGTAAGAATGCTCTCTCAGGCATTGTAATTTGGCTCTTCAGAACATCCCAAGAAAGAAATAAATAAAGAACAGGGATATTCTCATAATCTTGTTGAAATCAATACAAGACTGCTCCTATAATTGCTCATGCATAAGACTGAGTCAAACATATACAGTACAATTTTGTTGATGCAACAGAACAACACTACATTTTAGCCTATAAGTCATAGATGTCGTCAAACTAACATTTGTTCCCAAAAATAGAAGTAATAAAATAAAAATCAGATAAGGGGATTCATGATAGACATGTCAACGATTAGGACCATATGATACCGGAAAGTTTTAGGCGTCCCTTTTATCTCACATTAGCTAGAACAATCCTCTTCTGAAAATCTTTATCAATGTTTTTTAAAATCAAAGTTTGATCGAATCTGCCAATCTAACTCTATTTACCCATGCCATATTTGTTTTCAGATGCAAAACGGTTGATTGGTAGAAAATTTAGTGATGAATCTGTGCAAAATGACGTACAATTTTGGCCATTTAAGGTTATTGCTGACCCTGGCGACAAGCCCATGATCGTTGTCGAGTACAAGGGTGAGGAGAAGCAATTTGGGGCTGAGGAAATCTCATCCATGGTCCTCAGCAAGATGCGTGGAATTGCTGAGGAATACCTTGGCTCTGTTGTCAAAGATGCTGTCATCACTGTTCCAGCCTACTTCAATGACTCACAGCGCCAGGCTACCAAAGATGCCGGCCGCGTTGCCGGCCTAGATGTCAAGAACATCATTAGTGAGCCTACTGCTGCAGCCATTGCCTACGGTCTAGACAACAAGGTTGGCAAGAATGGAAAGAAGAATGTGCTCATATTTGACCTTGGTGGTGGCACTTTTGACGTCTCCATCCTCACCATTGAAAATGCGAGCTTCAAAGTAAAGGCTACAGCAGGGGACACCCACCTCGGAGGAGAAGATTTTGACACCCGTATGGTGGACCGCCTGGTTCGGGAATTCAAGCGGAAGCACAAGAGGGACATCAGTGGAGATCCAAGAGCCATTCGAAAGTTGAGAACATCATGTGAGAGGGTAAAGAGGAACCTCTCATCCACGGCCCAGACCACCATCGAAATTGATAGCTTATACGATGGAGTGGACTTTAATTCCATTGTCACCCGTGCTTGGTTTGATGATTTGAACATGGATCTTTTCAAGAACTGCATGGATCTTGTTTCCAACTGTCTAAGTGATGCCAAGATGGATAAGAGTTCCATCCATGACGTCGTTCTCGTTGGAGGGTCTAGCAGGATCCCCAAGATTCAATATCTATTAGAAGAATTCTTCAATGGTAAAGAGCTCTGCAAGAGCATCAACCCTGATGAGGCCGTTGCCTATGGTGCCGCGGTTCAAGCTGCAAATTTGTGTGGCATAGGCAATAAGAAGGTGAAGGACATGGTGCTATTGGACGTCACCCCTCTCTCACTCGGGGTGGAGCTCGACGGTGAGTTGATGAGCGTCGTCATACCAAGGAACACACCCATCCCTTCCAAGAAGGAGGAGACTTACTACACCTCAAATGACAATGGAAGCGAGATGGTCTATGTCTACCAGGGAGAAAGGGCAAGATCCACAGAAAATAACCTGATGGGCAACTTCTTACTCTCCAGTAACCCTCCCGTCCCAAGAGGCACTCCAGTAACAGTCTGCTTCCGAATTGACGCAAATGGTATATTGACTGTCTCCGCAAGGATGAAATCAGGGCAAAAAAACCAAATTACAATAAGCACCAACGAGCATAGTCTATGCACGGAGGAAATCGAAAGAATGGTCCAAGATGCAGAGACGTACAAGTTGGAGGATCAGGAGTACAAAAAGAAAGTAGAAGCAAAGAATTACTTGGAGAACCTACTCTACAACTTGAAGAATGCCATCAAGAATGAATCTAAGCTGACTGCTGTAGACAAAAAGAAGATTGAGGATGCCATAGAGAAGGCCATAGATTGGCTGCAAGATGAAGAGGTGGTGGAAAGAGAGTTTGGTTATGATGAGTGTTTTCAACACATAGAAGTTCTCAATGAGGCACTGGAGAAGGTTGATGGCTTACGTGAAAGCCATGAGAAGGACAAATCGCGTGAGGTATCGAAGGACGTCAAAAAAGAGAAATCTAGGAAGTTCCCTAGTGGTAGAAAGATAATGGCAGCTTCTGCTGCTGTTGCTAATTTTATTTTGATCTTGACCGGGGTTAGTATCCCTGGCCTTGATGGAAGCCTGTCTGATATCCTGTTCAATTGATGATATTAGGGATGAATGTTTTGGCAGCACCCCTTTTGTTGTACAGTGCTTTCCCGAGAAGGGGTCAATTAGACATGTTTTTTGGAAGCACCTGGTTTCCATACTGACGCATCAATGGTGAAGTTAATCATCATTTGTGTTTTCGAGTTAGTAGATGAATAAATGATCGGGGTGTGATTGTGTTACTTGCTAGCTCTGTAATTACACTTCTTATACTAGTTACAGTGTCAGGATAGCAATTGGGGTGTGATTGTATATTGTACTACTTGCTAGCTCTGTAATCACATACACTTCTTATACTAGTTACAGTGTCAAGGGTTTGTCTTTGAGAGTATCCAAGTCCAAGTATATATTGATTTGCTGTTTCTATTTCAATGAGCACACAGTTCATGCTTCGTTGCATTTTTGTTACTGTTTTGGTAACGGGTAGCCTTTTGACTTTCCATAATGAAAGTAAAGATAGCCAATCTTACTTGGGTGAGTACACAGTGCCCGCCGTCTCAAACAACCGTGCTCTCTGCGACTCTTCAAACCAAACCAGCTTCATCACCCACAATCAAAAGCCCATCTAAAACCCAATTCATTGGATTTGCTGGACATTTGAACAATTGTGTTCCCTTGGCAATCAACTGATCTCAAAACCTTCATCAAAGGGCACCCTTTTTTCTTCATCTTCCCAGAACCGAACACACCCTTTTATACTATGGCCATAACCCAGACCATCGATATGCGTGGCCCACCAGTGTTGTCATACTCGGAAGGAAATCTCCACTGTAGCTTTCTTATAAAACTAAAGCTGAAAGTAGTAGACAAACATGAATGCATTGAAGAGATGTCATGAGAACATGTGTGTAAAAGGACACCAGCTTGGAAAACATCCCCCCTCAGGTTGGTCGGAGTCGGACTACGGACTTTTCCATAATATATGTATTTTGGATCGTTGAAATATCCTGCAACACGCTTTCCACGCAACAACAGGTATCTGGAGACGGCACGCAACTGGAGGGACCCATACCCATAGTCAGTGAGTCACGTTGGTCTCCCCTCGAATCGGCCAATACATCCTTCTCATCTTTGTCAGCTACAACACAATCGACTCTCCCTCTCTCTCTCACCAACCCAAGGGGGGAGACGCAAGAAAGAAACTCATCGATTTTCTCTCAAACACTCCCATCCACTACTTTTTTTGTGGGTAAATCCCATCCACAACTGCTAATATAGAGTATAGACTGCTTTTTTTCTTTCTTTTTGTCTCGCTTCAATTCGTCTAGTCCAATAGTAGAATGAGTTCATGAGGTTCGGAATACTCTCGCAATACGGTGACTAAGAGCATTTTTGTGAAAAAATTTTCACATAACGTACAAAGAGCTTTTCCAGTTATTTTTTAAAATTTTCTTTAACTACCACTTTTTTTTTAAAGTCTAAATTTATTTATTTTTAAATCCCCTTTGATATAAATATAAGTAT
Source organism: Persea americana (assembly GCA_029852735.1). Taxonomy (NCBI): domain Eukaryota; kingdom Viridiplantae; phylum Streptophyta; class Magnoliopsida; order Laurales; family Lauraceae; genus Persea; species Persea americana. The sequence continues at coordinate 67,975,363 of CM056811.1, forward strand.
TTTACTAAAAAAGTCTTCTTATATGCGGACTACATAAAAAAAGCCCTCTTAATTTCCCACTCACGAATGGGACCATTTCCTTTTTTGTGTGAAAACCGGAGAGAGTCATGGGAGGGTCGATAAAATACAAAAATGCCCTAATTTTCTCCTCATCTTTGTCCTCCTCTCCTCCCCAAACTCAATGAGGTTTGTAAGTCAAACTAATTTATAATTCTTGTCTTATGAAAAAAATATATATGACTATTCACGTGCATTCTATGTGCCCGGTCTTTTAATGCGTGCCACCAAGAGGCCCACATTATCACCAACTTGAATGAACCACATACACAACCCCTATCCCCAAATAGGCACCTAGTGAGGCTCATAACCCTTTTGCCTTACAAGGCACTCAACTTAGCCACTACACCACCTCACTATTTTATGCTGATATATATCCAAAAAAGCTTACATAGATGAGGAAAGGACCCTAGCCATTAAAACTCTATAAACTTAAGAGCTAAATTAGATGGGACAATCGTGTTAGGCGGGCCAACCCTACCCCAACCCATTTTTATATAGGTTAGGAAACTTTGATTCATGGCCGAGTCGTATGTTTGGTGGGTCAGGTTAGCAGATCCAGTATTATTTTTCCAATCCGTTGCGAGTAGAAATCAATTTTTGCACCTTCTTGTAACTCTCTTTTTTCATAATAAGAAAAAAGAGCACTAGAGACACCAAATCTTTTGAGGGATCCTGACACATCCAAAGTAATTTTATGAGGAAATTTCCAAAAAACCTCCCTTAGATGCCCCGTGCACCAAAAGAACTCTCACAGTTTCTCCATAACATGAAAAGCCCTCCCACCAATTTTCAATACTTATTTTGAGCATCGATATAGTCGCTCGTATTTCTTTCTCTTCTCCGTCTTCTTTTTGTATCTTTCCGCCTCTATTTCTCACCCCCCCCCCCCGCAATCTTTTATCTTCCTTTCATTCTCGAAAAAACCATACTGGGCCTCCACTTCCATCAAATCAACTCTCTATTAACTCTAAAGACACCATCTTTCTTCCATTTAAAAAAAAAAACCCATCACAGGCTTCCATTTCCATCAAAAATCGCTTTCTCTTCACCCTCTGAAACTCTTTTTCTTCTCATCTCAAAAACACACATTAGCTATTTATCCACATAAAAAAAGAACGTCATCTAAAAAATCTCAAGGCATCCATTGCAAGAAAATCAGTCTCATGAAATGAGTTTCTCTAAAAAATGAAAATGCTGGATTTCTCCAGCAGATTCATCTCATTCTTCTTCCATTTGGAGGTTTTGGAGTTTTTCAAATTTTACTACCTCTATTGAGGAATTTATATTTGTGGGGTTTTCTGATTGACCCAAGGAAGTCCAAAAACTCACAACATTGAATAACCGAGCTTTTCAGTAGGTTGCATGAATAATGAAATTGGGATACTCTAAACGATGAAAGAGAAGAGGAGAAAGAAACACGACGGATGATATCATCACTCAACTGTCAACAAAAGTACTGAAAATTAGCATGAGAACCTTTATTGCTAGGTGATATTATGATGGCCTTTTTACTGCACTCCACATGTAAGGTGATTTTTTTCAATAATTTTCTCTAATTTTTTTAATGAGATTTTTCAATGCTGTACACCGTCTTTTCATCTTATTATAAAACTTAGAATTGCAAATGCCAAAATTGGGATCTGCTAAAAAATTGTTAAGAGATATTTGGGGCGAGAGCAAAGTTTATAAAAGTTAAACAAAATTTTCAAATTTCAAAATTTGAAAATTAGACACAGGTATCATTGAAAACCAAACCGAAGACAAGCACTCTGTCTTCGCATGCGCGCCAAACCCTGCCGCTGACCGGGTACCACCAAAAAGCAGCGTATCTCTACTTCTCCGCCAAATCAGGAAAATTTCTCGACCGTCTATAATTTTGATCAAGAGCCGAGATAGAACCGAAACTTCTAGAACCCTACGAGAAAACCTATATAAAACCATCCTCCCACACTCCATATACGAAACCCTAGCGCCTCTTCTAGCCATCTCATTTCTTTTTCGCTCCCCTTTCCTTTTTCTCTCTCTCCACTTGTGTTTCTCTTTCGATGGCTGGAAAAGGTGAAGGTCCTGCGATCGGGATCGATCTAGGCACCACGTATTCGTGCGTCGGCGTTTGGCAGCACGATCGTGTTGAGATCATCGCAAACGACCAGGGGAACCGCACCACCCCTTCCTATGTTGCCTTCACCGACTCGGAGCGTCTCATTGGAGATGCTGCCAAGAATCAGGTCGCCATGAACCCCATCAACACCGTCTTTGGTGAGTTTTCATCGGTTTCGATCTTTATTTTGATGATTTTTGGTCTCTGTTAGCTGTAGATCTTGGATATTTGTTAGATCTGGATTCTGATGCTTTTTTGACTTAGATCTGGTTCACTATCTATCTGTTTTTTCCTTGTTTGATTCTTTTTTTTTTGGAGATACGTCTTGGATCTGTGATCTGATGTTTGTTTAGTGTATTAGATCTGATTTTTGCTGTGTATCTAGCTTCTTTACGCGGTATATTTTGCCTTTTTTTAATGCTTTCCTTACAGATCTAATAAATGTTATGTCATGAATCCAATCAGATCAATCTTGCTGAGTTCTAGCCGATTCGAGCCCTTGTTTTGGTAATTTAAGCCTTTATTGGCAGTAGATCTTATCCATTAATTAGATCTAGACCTTTGATTTTTCTCAGTCTTCGAACTGGTGTTGTATCCATACGATCTTAACTTTCATCTAAAATATATATCATGGTTATATCTCGGATCTGCATTTGATCTTTGTTAACGTATCGGATAGAGCTTTTATCGGGTGTAGATATGCTGCCTTTTATTACTACAGTGGGAAGCTATGCTTCTGTCTTAGATCTCTCGCTGAGTTTGAGATTTTCTTCTAGATTTGAACTTGGCTGTTGGGTTTTAGATCCCCTGTTGCTTTTTATTTTTATGTGGTGAATACTTTTGATTCATTGATGTTGGTCTCAAGGAGCTGTTTGTATGTAACTTAGAACGAATTCAGTTGGTTTTGAATGTTCCCACATTTCATTCAAATAGATTGTTCTTTAACAAAACGTAACCTTCAGTTTCATGAGTTTACTATTGGTCTTTCCTTTGATGTGCATTGGGATTTTTCTTGTTCTTTCCTTCTTTCTTTTTTTTTTTTTGTAGAGAATAGAACAGTGACATTTGATTTTTTAAATCAGAAGCAACAACTAAAAATTCTGTCAAGATGTGATTATTGATATTTTGTGTCATGGTGTGTCTACTAAGGTACTAAAGAGCATTTATTACAACCAAAACTACAAGGAATTGACATTTAGCCTTCAAGACTTATATCTTGTAGGTCATTTATTGTAGACTTGACTGTGCTAAGGTTTGACAGATCAGAGGTATCCCATATTCATTGAGGATCTATGCAATTTTCTGTTTCATTTAGTTATTTTGCTTTATCTAGTCTTTAGTTTTTTTGTCTGAGGTGTACTGTATTAATCCTCTCTTTTTACCTTCAAGCATTTGCATTAATGCAATGCATCAACAAAAAAAAATGTTTGATGACATGCCTAACTCATATGGAATGCTGTTCTTGGTTGTTGATTGCAGATGCGAAAAGATTGATTGGTAGGAGATTTAGTGATGCTTCTGTCCAGAGTGACATCAAGCTCTGGCCTTTCAAGCTCATTCCCGGTCCTGGTGACAAGCCAATGATTGTTGTCCAATACAAGGGCGAGGATAAGCAGTTTGCTGCTGAAGAGATCTCTTCCATGGTCCTCATAAAGATGCGTGAAATTGCAGAGGCTTACCTTGGTTCTACAGTAAAAAATGCTGTTGTCACTGTCCCTGCCTACTTCAATGATTCTCAACGGCAAGCAACAAAGGATGCCGGTGTTATTGCTGGTTTGAATGTGATGCGTATCATTAATGAGCCCACGGCTGCTGCCATTGCCTATGGCCTTGACAAGAAGGCCACTAGTGTTGGGGAGAAGAATGTGCTGATTTTTGACCTTGGTGGTGGTACATTTGATGTCTCCCTTCTTACAATTGAAGAGGGTATCTTTGAGGTTAAGGCCACAGCAGGAGACACCCATTTGGGTGGAGAGGATTTTGACAATCGTATGGTGAACCACTTTGTGCAGGAGTTCAAGAGAAAGAGCAAGAAGGATATCAGTGGAAATCCAAGGGCTCTCAGAAGGCTGAGGACATCGTGTGAGCGGGCAAAGAGGACCCTCTCATCCACGGCACAGACCACAATTGAGATTGATTCTCTGTTTGAGGGTATTGATTTCTACTCCACCATCACACGTGCAAGATTTGAAGAGCTGAACATGGATCTGTTCAGGAAGTGTATGGAGCCTGTTGAGAAGTGCCTGAGGGATGCTAAGATGGACAAAAGTGCCATACATGATGTGGTTCTTGTTGGGGGTTCTACCAGGATTCCCAAGGTCCAGCAGTTGCTCCAGGACTTCTTCAATGGCAAGGAGCTCTGCAAGAGCATCAACCCCGACGAGGCTGTTGCCTATGGTGCTGCTGTCCAAGCTGCTATCTTGAGTGGTGAAGGTAATGAGAAGGTGCAGGATTTGCTGCTCTTGGATGTCACGCCTCTGTCACTTGGGTTGGAGACTGCTGGAGGCGTCATGACCGTCTTGATTCCAAGAAACACTACCATTCCCACTAAGAAGGAGCAGGTTTTCTCTACCTACTCGGACAACCAGCCTGGTGTCTTGATCCAGGTCTATGAGGGAGAGAGAACCAGAACCAGAGACAACAACCTGCTTGGCAAGTTTGAGCTCTCAGGCATTCCACCTGCCCCAAGAGGTGTCCCTCAAATCACTGTCTGCTTTGACATTGATGCCAATGGCATCTTGAATGTCTCGGCAGAGGACAAGACCACTGGCCAAAAGAACAAGATAACCATCACCAATGACAAGGGCAGGCTGAGCAAGGACGAGATTGAGAAGATGGTTCAGGATGCCGAGAAGTACAAGTCTGAAGATGAAGAGCACAAGAAGAAGGTGGAGTCCAAGAATGCTCTGGAGAACTACGCCTACAACATGAGGAACACCATCAAGGATGAGAAGATTAGCTCAAAGTTGGGTGATGCAGACAAGAAGAAGATTGAAGATGCCATTGAGCAGGCAATCCAATGGCTGGACAGCAATCAGCTGGCTGAGGCTGATGAGTTTGATGACAAGATGAAGGAGCTGGAGAGCATCTGCAACCCTATCATTGCCAAGATGTACCAGGGTGCAGGTGCTAGTGCTGATATGGCTGGAGGTGTGGATGAGGATGATGGTCCTTCAGTTGGCCCTAAGATCGAGGAGGTGGATTAAGATGTTGGTATTTCTAATTTTGTTTCAAGTTATTACATCCCTAGCGGGGAGTTGGGATTTTGGTTATGCTTTTATTATTTTTCAGTTGATGAACCAGCAATTGTTTTTCTTTTATGCTGGTTGTTATTTTTGTTTCAGCTTTATCTGCTGTAGGAAGCAAAATATATTTTGGCTTTCTTTTAACTATGTTGTTTTCAGTTATAGTCAACTAAATCTATTTGGTTGGCAGAATTATTAGCCATATAGAGTTTTGGAGATGTAGCAATGTTTGTGTGATTTAGGCATCCATTTTTCCTTTGGAAAATATCATTTTGATCTGGCATTGTCTCAAAACAAGCCTCCCATGTTTAATGCCTGCCTCAAGGGGTTTGTTCAGGTATAATGTGAACAATGGAAATAAGGGGACAAAGAATGCTGCCCTAGTTACCCCCATTAGTAGGGCTGTCTGGTTGTTTTAGCCCTAACTTCATTATTTGCAGGGCCAAAACCCTTGGAGGGCTTTTACTGTCTAAGCTTTTATCCTACTCTCAAGGGTAAAGTCCGGTCGGCGCAGGGCCTAGGGCTTCAAAATAAGGAAACTATTTTTTTTAACATTATTACATTCGAGTGTAATCGAGTCTTAACTTGTTTAATTTTAATTGCAAAGAAACAATTAAAAAAACGTTTGCTATCTTGTCTAATTTAAATTACAAACTAAATATTAAAAGAATATTGGGAGAATATAAGTTATTTCTAAGGACTTTTTTTTATCAAATAAAATTATACATGCTTTAGTGACTTTGGTTGTATTCTAGACATATAATTTTATTTATTTTGACAAAAAAGAAAAATGGTTAATTTGTATGATTTATTTTACACTTTTAATTTGACTTTCATATAAATTTTTACATATAAAATCATTCCTGCAGTGTCTTATTTTTTAAAGTTTAAAACCATTTACACTTACTTACCTTTAATTAATTGATATTATTTTTAATTAAACACTAATATGAGTATTATGCTTTCTTGAATTTTATTTACAAAAATAAATGCACTTAAAAAATACTATTAATTCAAACTTTTAGAAGTTGAGAGTTATAATTATCTAATTAAATGAATATTTGAATCACACACCCCATATCCTTAAAGTTTTATGTGCATTAAAACTAACTCTATGAATTGGTTGGCATCCCAAGTAATTCCATATAAGAAGAAGTGTATAATTATTAATAGATAAAAATAAGTACACTCCCTTTTGCACTAACAATTATTTATAAAAAATAATATAAAATGCCTAAATAAGAAGCAATAAAACTAAAAGAAAGGGATTAAAAGCAATCGTGCAACACTTATTGATTATGTATTAAGTACAATACATAACTTAAATAATTAAATATAGATGAAATGAACCAAGTATGTATATATGGATTTTTTTGGATATTTTTTAATGGGTAAGTTAGTACCCCATATTACTACAAAGTGACTATGATAAGGGCATTTTAGTATATATTTACATATATATTGTATATAAAATAAATAAAAGTAATAACGCCGTGGCCGTGGCCGAGCTGGGCTAGTATTATCCAAGCCTGGCCCTTAAATCTCAGGGCCTACAAAAAATTGAACAAGCCCGAACCTAAGGTTTTTTGTTAAAAACAAAAGCCCTCATTTCAAAGACTTTTTGAGGGCCGGGCCGGGCCGGGCCCCTTTTTCGGGGCCAAATTGACATGCCTACTAGCTAGGAGTCCAGATTCTTTGTGCCTTGAAATCCTGAGTAGTTGAATCATGGAGTGGAATTCCAGTGGGCTCACCCACCCTGTCAAGTTATTTTAAAACCATTGGGATCCCACACGTGAATGTTGTGGGAATTTTGATCCTCGGCCATCTACAAAACCAGGACCCCCACGGGTGTGGGACTGGCAAAGTTAAGGAAAAAAATTTTTTCCAAACTCTCTGTGACTCTATGCATATCATGTTATTGACTTGTTCCCTTTTTGCTCTTTTTTAGTGGGCCACGCCTTTGGATACTGCCAACAATTAGATAAATCTGAGCCTTTCTAATTTATCTACCGCCTATGAATTGTCATAATTCCCAATTTAACACCAATCTAACCATTAAATGGCATTGAGTTCAATCACAAAATTAGGTCCTATTGATGGATTTCTAATTTTGCTATGTTATGATGAAAGCAATGATTAACCCCATTAATTGGCATTAGTTTCTCACTTTTCCAATCATTACATGAATTCAATTTCCAAATTAAGAGGGAGTGCTTATGAGAAGCAAGAAAATTAAGGAAGTTTTGAATGTGGTTGGTGTTGGAGTAATTTTTACAATCAGATTGGAGGTATGGATTGGAGGTATGGTAGAGAGGATAATTTAGCTGAGCCACATTGATAATCTGCAACCCTGTTTGCCATCTAAGCATTGTAAGTTAGCCTACTGTGTCAACAAAGTTGTGTGTAGCCATGAAATCTCAAGATAGATTCCTTCATGGCTCAAGATATTCAACTAGAATGATGCAATCGCCTTTTAATTGTAAGATGAGGATATGAATACCTTCGTGAATGAGTCTGGATCCCCTGTTTGGCTGAATACATAGGCGACCTTTTAGTAGGGCCTCGAACAATCTTGAGGTTTTTCTGTCTAGTGACTCTGTGTACGCAAAAACCATGTATGTGCCTTTCAGAATTGTGAATGATTTCCCCCACACCAGCCTGAGAATTGTGAATGATTTCCCCCACACCAGCCTGTTTGGGTAACAGAATTCCCTTGTGTGTGTTGCTTACATTTCTTTGCAGGTGGCAGAGTCAGAATTTTCTTGTGGGTGGGAGTGGAGATCAACCGATAATCTTAGTGGACCCACAGATGAAAATCTAAACTATTCTACAAAAAAAGGCATGTTCTCATATAGTCTAAGATTTTCTCCTTTTAAAATACTTAAATAAAATATTATAAATAACATAAATATTTTATATAGATCGATCTGACAGTAAGCCTATATCATATTGGATTGGAACTTCTCAAGAAAAAAGGGGTAATTCATTTGTGGCCCGCCAATAATTTCTAGGCCCATCAATGTTATCTATATTATATACTATAGAGGAAAAAAAAATGCAACGGAAAGCAGAGAGTCACAGAAGCATTCCATAAGAATGGTCCTACTCATGAAACACCTAAATCATTGAAAAAACCTCATCATATACTGTATAGTCCTTGTCAAATTTCACTCACATAACCCACCTTCAGATTTTTAACTTTTAAAATACTTAAATAGAATATTATAAACAATTCAAAATTGTCATTATACATCAATCTGACATTGGGCCCAAATCGTGTTAAGTTAAATCATTCATAGAAACTAGTGCATTTCTTCTGTGGGATTTAGATTTTTATTAAGTAGGTCCCTAGAGAATATGCATTCCAGGGCCATTTTAATTTTTTTTTTTTCTTAATTAGGTGAGCCCTACTCGATGACCTAAGGACTTACTCCAACTTTAAAGAAAAGGGTTGGGACTTTGGAGGTGGATCCCTCGATGTCTATGCAGGAAGGCGAATGATTTGGAAACATGTCTTTTGAAAGAAAGGGGATATGAAATGGTGGTTTACTTTTGAATCTTTTGGTAGAAGGCAAAAGATAATGATACCCTTATTACTTTCTACAATGTTATTCTTTTATCTTTTAGCAGAAAGCCGAAGATAAAAACATCTTATTACTTTCTAAACTTCTTTTCTTTACTAAGAGGAAAGAAAGTTGAGGAGGGACAAAGGGACATAAGAAAACAATGCCAGTCAATTAGATTTTCTCCTCTTGGAGTAAAGAATAAAAAAAGTAGAGGTTAGTTGGAAAGCTTATCATTTTATGTTATATCGGAGGGTTTTCAATTCAATTTTGACTATTAACTTTTGGTTTTGCCTCTCACCTTACCCCATCAACCTATTTCCAAGTTACAATTTAACTTTAACTGAATTAAATTCCAACATTAAAATTTTATTTGAGGGTGATTGTTATTCCAATAGATGCTGAATTTGGCTGAATGCTAATTTATCGTGCATTAGTAAGTGTGAAAGGATTGGATTTGTCATGAGGTAATACTCCTGTTAACAAGGGTACACTCTTTTACCAAAAAAAATAAAAAAACAAGGGTACACTCTTTCTTTGCGGTGTGACTTAATATGCCAACAAATTCATAAAGGTAGTTTGTATGTGCAATTAACAATAAGGATATGGGATGGTCTAAGTAACATTTTAATTAGATGATCATAACTCTCGATTTTAAAGTCTAAATTAATAATGGTTTTTTAAGTGCACTTATTTTTGTCATTGGAATCCAACAACAATTAACGGTAATGGATGTTAAATTGAAAATAGCGTCAGTTCTTACAAGTAGGTGAATATAAATAATTTAAATCTCTCAAAGATAAAAAGTAAGGAGGTGTAGAAAAAGAAGGTTAAATTACAGTGGTTGACGCTCAATGCTTTGTGACACTGTAGATAAAACAAAACTTTCTCATATTCAGACCTTGAGCCAGGCCTTGGCTCAGCCTTAACACATAAGGATAGGGTAAGGGCTAAAGACAAAGATACAAGGAGACAAAAGGAGAAAAGGAGCTGCCAGAGCTCTGAGAATTTATTTCATTCAAAGATAGATTACAATGGGAGGGATACACATTCAGAAAACAGAATTAGTTGGAGACAACCCCAAGAGTAGTTAGAGTTAGTTACAATGATCCAAGTAGTTCTAAGATGGGTCTAACTGTTGTTAACTTCTGTGTCATTAAGGGCCAAGGTAGTGTATGCCCTCCAAGGGCTTTGACCTGTCCGGGGTAGGCCCTACATAAATTGAGGGCCGTGCAAGGACAACCTGGGCCCAGTCCTACTCAACCCTTTGATAGCTTTATCTCCAGCCCTCTCCCTGTTCTCTCTTCCACTGATTGGTGGGCCTAGGTGGGCTCCACAGCATGGGTGCACCAGGCATGCACCATCAAGTTGGAGATCACCCCTATATGAGAGAGCTTTCGGGTTAGCTGGTGCGCTACTTATTTTAAAAATTCAAGTACACTGTTTGGAACATAATTCGAGAGAATCAAGGATCGATAGGATATGACTAAAATGACGATAGATGATTTTGAATAGAGCTTTAGTTGCAACTCAAGTCCAAGCCTGAGTCCCAGCAACTCGATTCCACTTTGAAGTGTGCTCATGAGCATTGGTACATGAAGGGTTCATCAAGTTTTTGTCATGACCCGGGACCGAGATTAGGGTTACCACGGCTAAACCCCGAGTCGCGATCTCTATACTTACTCCCGTAAATCTCGCATTACTGAAATCAATACGAAATTCACAAGGGATCTTACAATCATACCTGTCAAATGTATAATTTGCGGAAATATATAGATACATTGACAATTAATTTAAAACGTACCAGTTCTTCACATAAAAGTAAAGTTCAACTTACACATTTCATTTTCTACTTAAGGTTCAAGTCAACCCTGCATATTCAAATACAATGTAGGTGACTACTTTTTACAACCAAAATGAATCTATATCCAAAAGATTCCAAAACATGCTAATGTGATTGCCCTCCGTTCTACGTCCACTCATTTAGTCCTCCTGGAGGAACCGAATTTGCCTCCTCCGCTAGCGGCGCGGCCTCTGTATCAACGGGACGGGCAACTTGGCCTGTAATGTCGTCAATAACACTGTGAACACGACGGTTCAACAATGTCTACACAATTCTATGATAATAATTTGTTTAGCAATTCAAATCAATTCAATAACCAATTACAATCTCATTTATTCATTCATTTAATTCTTCCCTGAAGGAAGCATTCAATATCATTACGTACATTTTATCAAGTGACTTTTCATTGTCCTCTATGGTATAAACGGGAGGGCACACCATTCATGACCCAGCCTTAAGAATGACTCATTCAATTTCATATTATACACTTTATTAAGTGGCTTTTCAAATGTGTGAGATTTACCAGTGTCTTTATCAGAGATCACCAACATCACCACAGAGCTCCGGAACACTCTATCTCAACTACCGCAATAGGATTATTCATTATCCATTCATTTCATTACATTAATTCCTTTCGTTTCATTAATTCGATACATTATTCAATTGCAGCTTAACAAGGAGCATAACAGAAGTAGGCGTGAGAGAATAAGTCCATTCAAGCAATAAAAATAATTATATTTTCTTAAAACAACATTCGGGTTAAACGTTCGTTATGCAATCTATGTGTTATTATAGATGACATTACTTTTAGTGAAATGTACATTCACATAACCTTAGCTAACACCCATGAAGGTTTAGGAAAATATCATTAACACTAGCCCTAGCAATTAGGCTTTTATTTCAAGAGATCAAAAGTAAATTTTGAAACTTCATCAATGTCAGTCACCTTGTCGGTCACCTGTCGGCTGACCGAGCTCTGGATTTCGGCTGACCGACCTTTGTCGGTCATCTTTCTAGAAGCTCAGTTCCCTGATACAATTCTGTCATTTTTGTCCAAGGGAATTCGGTCACCTTGTCGGTTAACCGAACGCACAGTGTCAGTTAACCGAGTTTAGTTCGGCTACCTTTCGATCCCATTTCCAGAGAGCTTAAAAGAGATCTCAGACAACTCAGTTTGGTGCTTCAGTTGACAGAGCTGCAAGTTTGGCTGACCGAACCCAGTTCAGTCAGCTTTCCAGAAACTACAATCTCCTGCGAGATTCAGTCCAGAAAACGTCGGTCAGGTGTCAGTCAGCCCTCCAGAAGTTCAGAAAATTTCTGAACTGGAATTTCTGGAATTGAACTCCTTGAGTTCCAACAAGTCTATTAACATATGAAATCATTAAAATTAAGTACACTTGCCTTGTTTGGAGATTAATTAGCAAAAATCCCCTTGCTTAGCTTGAATTTGAGGTGAAAATCCCCAACTTGAAACCCTCTCTTGAACCTAAACCAAAATCAATCCATTCAAGAATTCCAATGAGTTTCTCATGCAAGAAACATTCAAATCACTGAACTACAACCTGAAACTCTGAAATTCATTCAAAGCACTTACTTGTAATCCTTTTTTAGAAAATTCTTGAGATCTTCTCAAGCTTGAAACTCCAAGAAATCAAGGAAGGAGATGGAGAAGATGATGAAGATGAAGTCCCTCTTCAATCACTTGTCAAGCTTCCAAACCACACTTGATGGAGGGAAGTTGGAAGAAAGAAGAAGAAAAAAAACAAAGAGAGAGAGCTGTGCTGGGAGATGAGATAAATGAACTCAAAGTTCATCATCATTTCTTATAAGCCCATTTTTGCAATTAAGTCCCTCTCTATTCCACTATTTACATATTGAGTCAAATGAAGGGTCATTTGCTCAAATTCACATCGAATGGAATCGCTACAATTACTGAAATTAACGTACTACTCGAGATACATGTGTGGGTATCAAGAGTTTCTGTATTCGACGAAATACGCGGAAACTCGTATTTACGAAAAAGTCCTCGTATCCCTCCATCTAAGTCTAAAATCATTTCAATGCATTTAATAACCTTCATTACCTTTCCATTATGCTCAAATTAATCATTTAAGACATTTTCAATTCAATTTGGCCATTAAGCCACATAAATTCAATGAAACACATTCAATTAGCATTAATCCCGATTAATTAGAGTTAATTTTGATTAATTCAAGACAGGGTGTTACTGTTTTTCACATAAAAGTTCCAATAAAACCAGAGGGTGAATTCCTGAAAATTCCCAGCTTCTTTTTTAATTCACATATCATATATATGTCACTGAATGAGCCAACATCCCATCCTCACTTTCCATGCCTTCAGTCAGTTGATGTAAAGGGCTGATAAAGCTAACTTCTTATCGCCATAAATGAGCGATCCTATCGTCATAAATGAGCGATCCTATCGTCATAAATGAATGCTCATATCTGTCAGGGCGCGCCGCATTTCCCGGAGAAAGGTGGCGGCCCACCCTACCTTCAATATTTTGTTCCGAGACCAAGAATGGCTTGGCCGTGCTGTGCTTTTGTACCGAGCTGGCACTCACGCCGAGCTGCCGAGCTGACGGAATATGACCACAGAGGTCGAGGTGATCAGCGAGTCCTGTAATCCTTGCTTAATTTCGTCATTACGGTGTTTTACCCACACAATTGCCCCCTAGCTTTCGTCTTCTGAGAGTCCTCCAGCTCGAGGAGGTCGGAAGCTTGGTGACTGTATAGCCGGCTCCGCTACCGAGCTCGAGTGAAGGTTACCGACGTGTGAGAGGGAGCTACCGGGACAGAGGAGCTTTGGATCAGGAGGGTCCCCCTGGGCCCGATGGCCGTCGCTAACGTACGGTCCCCTTCGAGATGTCTCTTCGCCTATCCAGGATATTTAATAGCCCTCAGATATCGCGCCAATGGTGGCACGTGTCGCCTCTTTTGGCTGCCACGCAATTACTTCGAGAAGACGTTAGGGCTGCGACATGGGACGTTAGGGCTGATTGAGGGGACGCCTCTTAAAGGCTCTTCTCGAAAGCCGAAACGACGTCTCTAGTCCTTATAAATCAGGGCGTCTCCTTCGTCTTCACTTTCTTCTACTTTCTTCAAATTTCTACTGCGCTCTGCAAGAAAACTTCTCCGACGTCCGCAAACTTCCGACGATCCTGTTTGTGCAGTCCCCTTCCGTAGGACTTCTTTCTATTTTCTTCGTCTTTTTCTTTTAGGTACACTCTTGTCTGGGCTAAGAATGGGGATCTATAGACACATGTTAGGAGACCCAAGTTCCATAGCCTATTTTAGGGATGCATACAAGGTCCCCGCCAATGTGGAGGTCAGACCGGATGGCCCTGATGACGGCCTCGCCTACCTCAATGGCTGGATGCCATTCTGGCTGGTCTCCGTAGTGGAAGGAGGGGTCCGCTTCCCCCTTCATCCACTGGTCCGGGACTGCCTCCGGGAGTGGAGGTTGTGTCCATGCCAACTACTTCCCAATGGATACAAAATCATAATGGGAGTAGTGCGGCTGAACGAGATTCTGGAAATCGGCCTCGGTGTCCCGGACATCGAGGACACGTATCACCTCTGAAAATCCGCAGAAGGGGACACCTATTACCTCCGGCTGAGGGTCCGCCGGACTGGGTTCGTGACCGCGCTGGAGGATCCCAACAAGTACGCGGGCGAAGACCGAGTACTCGTCAGAGGAGGATGGGAGTTTGGTGAAGCGGAGCCTGCCACCACGGTTCGGATTCCTCGGAAAATAGGAACTCCTCCAAGTAAAGACCGAAGTCCTTTCGATTTGCAGTTCTTTCTTTTTTCTACGCCTGGCTCCTAACACAATTTTTTGTCTATGCAGATTTCCGCGAAAAGAGGGTGCTCGCCAGGAAGAACCACTGGAGGGTGAATAGCGCGTGGCACGAGAAGGTGAGAAACTACCGCGGCCACAACTGCCGTGCTGCGTGGTCTCTCCTGAGGTACGTGCCCCACTACAGATCCTTCAACACCTCCAGAAGGGTGTCGAGAATAGACTCCGTGCTGCGCGGGGAAGGCGTCAGCCTCGGATCAGCGACGACCGCGGTGCCCAACTCGGCGGGAGTGACAGTCGCGATTCCTGCTGGAGGTCTAATTGAGTCTGGAGACCGTGCTCCAGCACTTCCCGTCGCGGAGCCTGTCGGGACCTCGGGAGCCGAGCCCCGGCCTTCTCGAAGGAAGAGGCTAGTAGCTTCCAGCTCCGAGGAAGAGGAAGAGGAAGAAATGCTACGCCAGCGTGGGCGGCGCTACGCTGCAGAAGACCTGTCTGCGGCGGCCTTCGAGGACATCGGAGGCGAGGTTAGGGATCCCCCTCAAGCAGTGGCTGCGACGCCCCCGGCCGTTGCGAGTGGAACTCCTGCCCCAGATGCCGAGACGGTCAGTGCAGCCGCGACCGAGGTAGCCTCGGCTCAGCCTCCGGCCATCATCGTGGGTGACTCACCCCCCGATCACGCTGCAAGGGCTAGAGGTCGGGCTCGCCCCGCCGAGGTCGCTGAGGGGGGGCGACCCGAGAAGAGAGCAAGGGTTGAGGCCTCGCCTGGCCCCTCTTAGCCTCCGCCTGCTGGCGAGACGATCTTGCCCCCCCTGGCTCCGTGGAGGCCGGCCATCGAGGAAGTTCTAGGGAGGCAGCTGGCCGAGACAGACCGTGCGACCGATCCCCAAGTGGTCGCAGCGCTGGGACGCGCCTGTGCCCTTCCTCAGGACATGGCGAGGTGGGCTGGGATGGACAACGAGTAACTCCTGCTCTCCTCGATGCGCTCTCTGGTATCGGTAAGTGCAATATTCCCCCCCCCCCCCCCCAAGAGCTATTAGTCCAGTGTTCTTTTATTGACTTCGGGTTCTCTTCTTGCAGCTGTTGCAGAAATGCCAGATGGGCATAAAGAGGCTCGACGCAGCCGAGGCGAGGGAGGCGGAATGGGTGGTCGAGAGGGACGAGCTGCGGGTGTCCTTGGCGGCTAAGGACGGGATGCTGGCAGAAGAGGTGGGCAGAAATGCTGGCCTCGTCTTCGATTTCAAGGAGTCCCAGGTCGTGGTCGAGCGCCTCAGGAACGAGCTGACGGACGAGAAGACCCAGAACCTCCATCTTGCCTCCGAGCTTGACGACCTCCGGATCGCGGTAGGGCGGCTGGAAGAGGACCTACAGAATGCAAAGGGGACAAACAAGAGGCTCCTCTCTCGGCGAAACCAGGCGCAAGGCTCCCTGGAGATGGCGTTGAGGGGGAAGGCGGCCGAGAGTGAGTCTGCTCTGGCGAAACAAGAGGCCAGGCTCAAGGAGGAGTTCCTAGCTGAGCATGACTCCATCATGGGGGAGGAGGTCGGCAGACTATCAGCTGACTACAAGGCTCAGCTGCCCGGGATCCGGGACCGAGCCTGGGAGCTTGGATGGAAAGCAGCCTTGAAGAAGGCTGGGGTCCCTGAAGATAGCCCTCTCCAGAATCCCCCAAGGTTCCCTTGCTCGGACTCGAAACTCGTAGCCGTGTCTCGGTTTTCCCCTTGCCTTCCTCCGCAAGCCTGTCCGGAGGCGAGCGCGGCCCCCGAGGCGCCCCCAGAGGCTCCTGCTGCCAGCGCCAACCCTGAGGACTCCCATGCGCCCACGGTCGTCGAGGCCCCTCTAGAAGCCGTCGCTCCCGAGGCTAGCGTTCCTGAAGCAAGCGCGGTTGTCTCTGAAGCTACCCTGACCGCTCCCGAGGCCAGCGCGGTCGTGGCCGAGGTCCCTCCTGAGATCCCTCCAGAGATTGACTGCAATGTGGAAGCTGCAGCCCTCTGAGTCCCTTTTGTATTTTTTTTTATTGTATTTCCATTCATCTTGTAATCAGGATCTCGATTAATGAAAACTTTCTTTGCATTCTCTGGCTTTCTTTCTCCTTGTCTCTGATGAAATGGGTGTGTGGTCGACTTCATGTCGCTATGCTTTATTTGTTAAGTTGTTGGTCTGGATAACCGAACTCCTTATCATTCTCAAAATTGGATATCTGCCCATGACCGAGACTTAGTTTATGAACCGTGGTCTTGATCGGCGTCCGTGACCCTTGAGAGCAGAAGCTAACAACTCGAGGTATTCTTGGAAATTTGAATTTATCGCCGCAGCTGGTGTTAGAATTGAGCCAGGAAGGCAGGCACTCGACTGAGCTGCCGAGCCGGGGGTGGTGCTGGCACCGGACCCCTGGACTCTTATGGCTGTGCCGCCAAAGCTGGTGCGGGTACCGAGCTGAGGACGGTTGGCGCTCTGAACAGAGCTGCCGAGCTGCGGGGTGGTGCTGGCACCGGACCCTTGGACGCTTATGGCTGTGCCGCCAAAGCTGGTGCGGGCACCGAGCTGAGGACGGTTGGCGCTCTGATCAGAGCTGCTGAGCCGCGGGGTGGTGCTGGCACCGGACCCTTGGACGCTTATGGTTGTGCCGCCAAAGCTGGTGCGGGCACCGAGCTGAGGACGGTTGGCGCTCTGAACAGAGCTGCCGAGCCGCGGGGTGGTGCTGGCACCGGACCCTTGGACGCTTATGGTTGTGCCGCCAAAGCTGGTGCGGGCACCGAGCTGAGGACGGTTGGCGCTCTGAACAGAGCTGCCGAGCCGCGGGGTGGTGCTGGCACCGGACCCTTAGACGCTTATGGCTGTGCCGCCAAAACTGGTGCGGGCACCGAGCTGAGGCCGCGGGGTGGTGCTGGCACCGAACCCTTAGACGCTTATGGCTGTGCCGCCAAAGCTAGTGCGGGCACCGAGCTGAGGACGGTTGGCGCTCTGAACAGAGCTGCCGAGCCGCGGGGTGGTGCTGGCACCGGACCCTTGGACGCTTATGGCTGTGCCGCCAAAGCTGGTGCGGGCACCGAGCTGAGGACGGTTGGCGCTCTAAACAGAGCTGCCAAGCCGCGGGGTAGTGCTGCTACCGGACCCTGATGTCGATGGCTATGCCGTCGAAGCTGGTGCTTGCACCAAGCTGACGGTTGGCACTCTGACTGAGCTGCCGAGCCGCGAGGGTGGTATTGCTACCGGACCCTGAGGTGCTTATGGCTGTGCCGCCAAAGCTGGTGCAGGCACCGAGCTAAGGACGGTTGGCTCTCTGAACAGAGGCACCAAGCCGCGGGGTGGTGCTGGCACCGGACCCTTGGACGCTTATGGTTGTGCCACCAAAGCTGGTGCGGAAACCGAGCTGAGGACGGTTTGCCCTCTGAACAGAGGCGCCGAGCCGCAAGGATGGTACTGCTACCGGACCCTGAGGTGCTTATGGCTGTGCCGCCAAAGCTGGTACAGGCACCGAGCTAAGGACGGTTGGCACTCTAACTAAGCTGCCGAGCCGCGAGGGTTTTTGGAGCAATGTAGAGATTCATTCCAGAAAAATCGTCTTTTATTGATGTTGGAATTCTTGAATACATTTTTCAGAAGTAGAACTTTTTGAGATGCATCGCATTCCATGGTTGTGGGAGCTCCTTCCCCTCCTTGTCTTCAAGTCGGTAGGCAGATCTCCCGGCTGTTGAAGTTATTCTGAACAGTCCCTGCCAGTTGGGCGCCAGCTTGCCTTCGTTTGGGTCTCGGTCGCCGGGAAGTGTTTTCTTTAGGACTAACTCTCCCACCTCGAATTTTCTCTCTTTGACCCTCGGGTTGTATCCCCTGGCCAACTGCTGCTGATAGGCGGCCAGGCGGATAGCTACCGCCTCTCTTCGTTCTTCAGCCAAGTCCAGCTCTCGAGCTACGTTCAGATCATTGAGGCCCTGGTCACAGAGTTCCAACCTCAAGGTAGGGAGGCCGACCTCAAGGGGAATAACTGCTTCCATGCCGTAGGCAAGAGAGAACGGAGTAGCCGAGGTGAAGCGCCTTAGAGTAGTCCGGTAGGCCCATAGAACACTCGGTAGCTCCTCTGGCCATCTACCTTTGGCTCGGTCGAGTCTCTTTCTAATTCCGTCGAGGAGCACTTTGTTCGAGATCTCGGCCTGACCATTGCTTTGTGGATACGCCGGGGTGGAGTAGACATTTCGAATGCCGTACTCTTGGCAGAAGCTCTTGAAAAAGCTGGAATCGAATTGTGTTCCATTGTCGGAAACGAGAGTTCGAGGAATTCCAAATCTCGTGATGATGTTCTTCCACACAAAGTTCTTCGTGTCTAATTCGGTGATGGAGGACAGAGGTTCAGCTTCGATTCATTTTGTGAAGTATTCCGTGGCCACTATCAACCATCTTTTGTTCCCTGGAGTTTGGTGGAGTGGTCCAACGATGTCCAGGCCCCACTGGGCGAAAGGCCACGGACTGGAGAGGGGGCTCAGGTCCTGGGCTGGCTGGTGGAGAGAGTGTGAGAACTTCTGGCACTTCTCGCATTTTCTGGCATAGAGCTGGGGGTCCTTCTACATGTACGGCCACCAGTAACCTTGGCTGATAGCTCGGTACACAAGAGACCGACCTCCTATATGATTGCCGCAGATTCCTTCGTGAATTTCGTAGAGGAAATCGTCGACTTTGCGGAGGTGAACGCACTGGAGGTAGGGCCCTGTGAATGACTTCCTGTAGAGGCTACCGTCTGGGGAGAGCCAGAACCGGGTCGCCTTTAACCTGACCTTACGAGCTTCAGTCCTGTCTTCAGGTAGCTGGTCGTCCTTCAGGTATGCAACGATGGGATCCATCCAACTCGGACCGAGATCAAGGCACATGAGCTGCCGAGGTCGCTGGAGGTCGATGCTAGGCTCTTGCAGCGTTTCTACTTCAATAGTTCTTTTATTACCGGTTTCGACAGCCGAGGGGAGGCTGACAAGGGCGTCTGCATGGGAATTGGATTCTCTGCCGATCTGCCGGACCTCGGCCCTTTCGAACTGGGAGAGAAGTCTCTTGGCATGGGCTAGGTAGGCCGCCATCCTATCGTCCCGAGCTTGGTAATCTCCGCTGAGCTGGCTTGTCACCAACTGAGAATCGCTGAAAACCACTATGCATCGAGCTTCCAAGATTTTGGCACTGTTAAGTCCGGCAATGAGCGCTTCATACTCGGCCTCGTTATTAGATGCCTTGAAACCGAGTGTCAGAGCTTGTTCGATGACTAGGCCCTCTGGGGACTGGAGGACTATGCCAGCGCCAGCTCTTTTGGATGTTGATGATCCGTCGACAAAGACTTTCCAGCACGAGTCCAAAAGCTTTCTCCAGGACTGTTCTTGCTCGGTCTCGGTGACAAACTCTGCACCCTTATTGCCCCCCAGTTCGGTGTCGAGCAAGGTCGGCGCCGAACTCTGAGGAGTAAATTCCACGATAAAGTCCGCTAGGACTTGGGCTTTGATGGCTGTTCTGGGCTGATAGTTGATGTCATATTGCCCCAGTTCGACAGCCCACTTGGAGATCCGTCCGGAGAAGTTTGCCTTCTGGAGGAGAGCCTTCAGTGGGTATTCTGTTACGACCACTATTGTGAAGGTTTGGTAGTAATGGGAGAGTTTTCGCGAGGCGCTAACGAGCGCCAAGGCGAGCTTTTCGAGCTGCAAGTACCGGGTCTCGACATCCAGCAGGGTTTTGCTCGTGTAATAGATAGGCCTTTGTTGGCCGTCGTCCTCTCTGATGAGAACCGAGCTCACTGCGTGGTCCGAGACCGCCAGGTACAAGTACAATGCCTCTCCATTAGTCGGAGTTGACAGCAGCGGTGGAGAAGAAAGGTAGTGTTTAAGCTGTTGCAGCGCCTGAGAACAATCCGACGTCCATTGAAACTTGGAGCCCTTTCGCAAGAGTTGGAAGAAAGGTCTGCATTTGTCCGAAGCTCGACTGATAAATCGGTTCAGGGCGGCAGCCATTCCGGTCAGCTGCTGAACTTGTTTTGCCGAGGTCAGACACTGGAGCTCCTGGATTGCGGTGATCTAGTCAAGGTTCGCTTCAATCCCCTTTCTTGTGACCAGGCTCCCTAAGAACTTGCCGGAACCGACACCAAATGCGCACTTAGATGCATTCAGCTTCAACTGGAACTGGCGAAGGATGTCAAAAATCCGGAGGAGGTCAGTCAAGTGGTCCTGCGACCTTCTGGATTTGACGACCATATCATCGATGTAGACCTCCACCGTCTTGCCGAGCTGGGCCTGGAACATCTTCGTCACCAACCGCTGGTATGTCGCTCCCGCATTCTTTAACCCGAAGGGCATCACCTTGTAACAATAGGTGCCCCTGGGAGTGATGAAAACTGTCTTTTCCTGGTCTGCCGCATACAGGGGTATCTGATGGTACCCCCGGTAGGCATCCAGGGAGCTCATTCGGTCGTGTCCGGCAGTGGCGTCGATGAGCTGGTCTATCTTTGGGAGAGGGAAGCTGTCTTTGGGACAGGCCTTATTGAGGTCGGTGAAGTCCACGCAGACCCTCCATTTACCCATCTTCTTTTTTACCACCACCATGTTGGCTAGCCACTGCGGATAGTGGACCTCCTTTATTGCGCCTGCCTCGAGGAGCTTCTGAACTTCCTCAATCACGGCCTCAGTTTGTGGGACCCCAGTCCGGCGCAGTTTTTGAAGCACGGGCTTATGGTTGGGATCCACTTTTAATTTATGGCACATGACTGTCGGGTCAATGCCGGGCATCTCGTAGGGTGTCCAGGCAAAGACCGCTTTATTCTCCACGAGGAGGTCAAGCAGCTCTGTCTTCTCGGACTCGAGGAGCTGGCTTCCAATTAGGAAGAATCTATCTGGGTTGGCGGGGTCAATGTTGACCTTGGTGAGGTCCTCGATGCTTTTCTGTGCCGGAGCCCTGCCAACGTCCCCGAGCTCGGCCTCTCTGTCCAGTTCAGCCACATTGACTTGGGATGATTCGACTTCTCCAGGCAGCACGGCCAGCAAGCATTGCCTGGCCATGTGCTGGTCGCCTCTGATGGTGATCACATCCGTTCGGCCTGACTGGTTTTCCAGAGGGAATTTGAACTTCTGATGGCGGGTGGAGGGCACCGCCTCCATGCTATGTAACCATGTCCTCCCTATTATAACATTGTATGGGGAGGGGACATCGACTACTAGGAAGTCAACTTACCTGCAGGTGCCACCCACTTGGACTCTGAGGGAGATCTTACCCTTGGGGTAAACAGGCTTGGAGCTGAAGCCGACCAGAGGGGTGCGGGCAGTCTGGAGGTCTTCGTCCTTAAGTTTCAACTTCTTGAAGCAATCATAGTACAGGATCTCAGACGAACTGCCAGGGTCGACAAGGACTCTCTGAACTAAGAAGTTCTGCAGCTTCAAGGTGAGCACTAGAGCGTCGTTATGTGGGAGTTCGACGTCTTCCAAGTCCTTGTCAGAAAACCATACTCTGACCCCCTCCGTTTTGGCTTTCTTTGCGGCCGGCTCTGGTGCCGCGGTCAGCACCTGCTTCTGATGGGAGGCTCGCCTGGCCTCGGCACGAGCCTGAGAGCTCCCCTTGGGTGGGGCGGCGAGGTGAATGACGTTGATGATGCCTTCCGGCTCGCTGTCCTAGTTATCAGCGTCTCGCCGTGGAGGTCGGTCATCACCTCGGCCTTCCTCCTTGATGTAATCCCTGAGGTGCCCCTCCCTCACGAGGCTCTCCATGTGGGATTTGTAGCTCCTGCACTCGTCGTTTCTGTGCCCACTTTGCTTGTGGTATGCACAAAACTTACTCTGGTCCCGAGAGGAGGGATCACTTGTCATCGGCCGCGGCCACTTGAAGAAGGGCTGCGCTTTTATTTTATTGAGGAGCCTATAGATTGGCTCCTTGAATATAGTATTTACTGCCACGTGGGAGGCCACCTCGTGACCTGACCTTCTGTCGTTCCCCGATGCTGCTGCCGAAGTAGAGGGGGTTCGGCGCTGATCCGAGGACCGGGCCTTGCGCCAATCCGGGGACAGATCTCTGCGTCGATCCTCCCTCCTGGAGGACCTGCTATCTCCCTTGGCTGGTTGGTTCTTGGTGAGGCCGAAGTTTTCCCGACCTCGCACCTCGTCTTCTTCTGCCAGTATGAACCGATTTGCTCGGGTCATCAGCTCTTTCATGGTGGTCACGGGGTACATGACCAACTGTGCCCGAAGCTGAATGCCCGGCCACAGAGCCAGCTGGAAGGACTTTACTGCTAACTCTTCAGAAGCGCACTCGATCTGGCTGTAGACAGTCCAGAACCGACGAGCGAACTGGGTGATGCTCTCGTCTTCCTGCATCCGGAGGGCCATTAGGTCAGCATCGGTCTTCGGGATGACGCGATGAGGCTGGAATTTTTCCAGGAAAGGGGTCCGGAGCTGCTGCCAACTGGAGATGGAGCCTTCAGGAAGCGAGCAAAACCACCGCAGGGGGAGATCCGCCAAACTGGAGGAGAAAACTCGACAGTTTAGGGAGTCGTCATCCCCCCAGACCGACATCCTCTGGACGTAATGTCGGAGGTGAGCCGCAGGGTCCGAGGTTCCGTCATATAGGGAGAACCTCGGGATGCTGAACTTCTCGGGGAGTGAGTATTTTCTTATCTCCCTAGAGAAAGGAGACGCGCCAGTGTCCTCAGCTTCAAAGGCGCTATACTGGTCTCGGACGATACCAGCAGTCTCCATATTCTGGCGGATCATCTGCTTCACCTGCAGGTCGATCCACTGCTTCAGTTCTTCATCTTTCGATACCTAGCGCTGCTTCTTCGGTCCTTCACGCACATGACTGCTGCTGGAGTCTTCTTCTCCGTGGTCTCGGTCGCACCTCTTATTATTGAGGACGTGCCTCAGGTCTCGCCCGTAGTCCAGGCGCCTGGGTGGTGGACTCCGACCCTTTTTGTCCTCGAGCTATTGCTTGAGCTGCTGGATAAGCTCATGCTGCTCCTAGATGAGGCGGTTCTGAGCCCTGATGTCATTCAGGCAGGGGTCTTCGTTTTGATCGAGGCTGGCTTGATGGTGTGACTGCGATCCAGCCCGCGCTGACTTTTCACGTGGCTGGGTGACCGACTTGTCGCCTTGCCTGGCCCGCTCATGGCTATGGCGAGGCTGTTCCGGAGGTGGGACGTCGCAAAGGGAAGGCATGGTCAATCCCCTAGACCGTGACTGTGTCTGGATCGTGGGAGACCTCCCTCCTAACCTCCTTTGTTGAGGGGGTTGAGGTGGGAGATTCTGCACCAGCATAGGCTGTATGGACAGAGCCTTGCCTTTGGAGGGTCCTTCACCATTTCTGGTTTTTGGAGGCATGGTGCTTACAGGCTTTTAATTCAGTTTCCCACAAACGGCGCCAAACTGTAGGCGATAAAAACGACACCTACTTAAATTGAGATGAGATTGAGATAAACTTCTTAGGACAAGGAATACTGAACGCCGGGAACCCCCACAGGGCTGAGGAACCTGAAAAGAGAAGGAGAAAGGCTTGGGTCAGAGCCCCTGGCTGCCGTGAGCCGAAAGCGCTCCGATGCCTGAGTTAGTTCTGAGAAAACTAAGCAGGAGGAGGAAGAAGGGAATGAGACGATGTGGAGAGTATTGTGAGTTGCGTACCTCCATGGGGCTGATCCCAAGTGTATATATGTGGACATTCCTCGTTCATTCTCTCTGTGAGTGGGGGTAGGTGGGGTGAGGTCCCATCGATCCTTACCCTAACAGGCGGCAGTAGGTGAAAAGGCAACATCCCATCCTCACTTTCCATGCCTTCAGTCAGTTGATGTAAATGGCTGATAAAGCTAACTTCTTATCGCCATAAATGAGTGATCCTATCGTCATAAATGAATGCTCCTATCTGTCAGGGCGCGCCGCATTTCCCGGAGGAAGGTGGCGGCCCACCCTGCCTTCAGTATTTTGTTCCGAGACCAAGAATGGCTTGGCCGTGCTGAGCTGGCACTCACGCCGAGCTGCCGAGCCGCACTGCCGTGCTGGTACTCTTGACCGAGCTACCGAGCTGACGGAATATGACCACAGAGGCCGAGGTGATCAGCGAGTCCTGTAATCCTTGCTTAATTTCGTAATTACGGTGTTTTACCGACACAATGAGGATGGAACACAACAGAAGATGAAGTTGAAAATTAAGGATGGTCATGCAGTACTGGAAGGACCATGGGGAAGTATCATGCAGAAAAATGGATGGTCTAGAGAAACAAGAATATGCTCCTGGGGCCTTCCACATGGAGGAAGAAATAGTGGAGAACCTTGTTTTGTGTTCACCTATAACATCTAGACTAGAACAGCGGTGGTGCAGTGTGAGAGTGAGTGTGTGAAAGAGATGGTTAGGTTATAATACCAATGTTGCCGGTTTTACCAGAGGGTTAGGGTGTCATACAAGTGTTGCTGTCGTTATTAGAGAGTACGATGTTATAGTGAAAATGTTGCAATTTTTAGAATGCTTGTTAAATCCGTAGTTGTAATACTATAATCATCTTCTTGAAATATTAGCTTTGTTTAGATGAGGTTTGAACTTGAGTTGCTATTGCTTTTTATTTATTTTCTTTTTTCTAGAAAGAAGCCTGAACGTTCAGTAAGCTTAATTTTAATGATTGAAATGAGATTTCTTGAAACTTGGTTGAGTAAGTAATGGGTAGATTTGAGTAATTTCATGGTAAAGCATTGTGAAGATTTATCATTGGATGGAAATATTACTTGAAATAAGGATTCGGATACACGCTATTTTTTCCTTTTTTAGCAGTGAATTCCTACTCTCTTTTGTGTTTGGATATAAACAGAGAAAGTCACAGGGGAGAAATCATTTTGAAATGTTCCTTAAAACAAAAGATAATTTAATAAATAGTTACAGATGCTATTTCCTAATAAAAGTTTCATTTGTGAAAAAGTGTTTCCTCCACCTTCTATAAGGAGAAAGTTACTTACATATCATTTTCTTTGCAAAACGTAGTCAACTTATCTTAAAAAAAAAAAAAAAAAAAAGGGTGGTCAAGTGAAGAATTACATTTCTCCTTGAAAAGAAATAGTCTCACTCCCTCGAACACAAACACCACATGTGAGACCAAAGTGAGATTACCTCATTAGACGGGTGGGAGCACACTGACTGCACCACTTAAGGTGGGTGGGCCGTTGCTTTCTTCAACCATAGCTTTACCTTAGGTTTGCAACTTGGATCGGGTCAGATTTTGCTGGCCCAACCTGCATCCAGCCCAACTTTGTATCCTATTTACCCAAACCCACTCAATTGTGGTTAATTCATATTCAATAATGTCCAAAAAGTCACCACCAGGATTCCCCCATGGGCAGAATCCCTCTTACAGGAAGTCCAATGGGCCTTTTTTAGATGGCTAGCCCATAAAACCTTGCCACATTTCCTTTTCTTTAAAGGACATTTACCACAAAAATCCCCTTAAATAGGGTAACCACAGTTGAGGACCCTAAACTTTTATAATGACGGCCAAAGACCTCCAGACCAAATTATCTCTTCTTTTTTTCCGTTTTCCCCTTTTTTTTTATGTTAACTTAACCAGTTCCCTATTCTATCATGAGTAATATTTGTTGACATCAACAAAATATTTGTCGACATCAACATAAAATTGTGTTAACATCAACAAAAATGGTCATTTATTATAATTAGTGACCCTATGAATTTGTTGATTTCAACAAAAGATTCGTTGACATCAATATAAAATTGTGTTAACATCAACAAAAATGCCGAGTTAACAGCATGAGTGACCCTGTAAATTTGTTTACGTCAACAGAAGATTTATCACTATTTCTTTTCTTTTAAAAAATTAATAAATAAAAAACTGCATGACCAGCGGTAGACAATCCTAATCCTACCAAATCCACCCCAATTCAGTCGGATTTACCACTATTCTCTTAACTCTAGAATCTGTCAGGATCAAGATCCTGTGCAACTTCCTCATGCTAATTTAGCAATGCTCATTGGTTTAACAGAAAAAAGAGGGCAACGAGAATTAGACATCAATGAAAAGGCAAATGCATTGAATGTTTCCAGCTTTTGTCTTGTATCAGAATAGGAAAGAAAAGCAACCTTCTCCTTCCCACACTTCTCTCCTAAGTTTTCTAGCTTGTTCTAATAATCAAGGGGTTCTTTTTTCTTTTCTTTTTTATTCTCTGCCAATTGCCCCAAAATCATTAACTACATACTTTTCCGGCAAAACCATTGACATGAAACTGAACTAGTTGGGCAATCGTAACATAAGGTCAATCAATCTGAGGACACTCATTTCATTCAAGTGTCCTGATGAAAGAATAATAGAAATGGATGCTTCAAAAGTGCCAGTCAACCATAGTGAAAAATCCTAGAGTCTCTTCCACATTTGTGAGCAGAAACAGGCATGCCGAGAAAATATATATACACTGGTTGTACATGCACACGCATCTGCAAGAGCAAAGCGTGTAGTAAAAAATAAATAAAGAAACAATAATAACAACAACAACATCAAACAAAAATCGGACGAATCCGACTATCTACATTGTTTAGACCTGAAATTTTCGGGGTCAAGAAGCTTCACCAGTAGTTTTTCCAACCTCTTTGAGCTAATGGTGGGTTTAATGATCTCTGGGTTTCCATAAATGGCACAGGGATCTCTACCCAGAAAAGAACTTCCCACACACCAACCGCCAGGTGTGAACCGACCCTTGGATCTCCCAAGCAGCTCTTGATCGATCCTGTCTAGAACAGGATCATCCTTCACAAACTTACGAGCAAAAGGGGCTCCACTTTCAACCATACCATCAAAATGCTTTGACTTCAAAGTAATGGGGTGTTGTCGAGGTGGATTATCCCACATAATGTAGTGCAAATCATGATTGACTGTAGTGTTCTGGTAGTCCTTGGAATTGCATATGACGGTATGAAAGTAGCCCTCAGGTGATGATAAGAAGTTCGTATAGTACATTAGCAAAGTGCGGGGGAGATTATCCCAGCCCCAGATACAGAATTCAAGAAAAGATCGCGTTAGCACCACCCATGCTGATCCTACAAATGGATATAAAACATTTAATAGTTTTAGCGCCTAAAGAATAAGTTTTCAAAGAGTAAAGAAACTGTCATGAACTACAGAGTACACAATCTAAACAAAGAAAAAGTTGTAGGGTTTGACATATTAGATCCCCTTCTAATTAAAAATAGTAGCAGCATGCAGCAATTCAGAAAAATGAATTGTATAGTGGAACTGTAGACATCTTTTGTCTTAGTTTTCTTTTTTTTTTTTCCCTAATAATTTCTTGAATGAATATGATATAATTAATAACTAAGCAACTCCAATTTAGCAAAATATGGAGGATGCATACACTCTCATGCAAAATTTTCACCTGAGAGGCCAGCACGGGGACAGGGCAGGATCTTCAATCCCAGCCATCCACAGAACCAGGACCCACACCCCCACCCCACACACCCGCACAGACACAAAACAAAAGCACCTATGGAAAATCCCATATGGCAGTGAGGCAGTAATCCCGTATGAGAAAATTCCCTATGTTCTCGTTGATAGCATTTTTATCTCTTCTTTAAGTTTCATGGGTGTCATGAGGATTCAAGTGCACCAGAGTTCTTCTCTATACCAATAAAAAAATTCAATTTTTATCTCATTATGGATCCTACTACTCCATATTAAAACAGATTATGTTGTAAAGAAAAGCAAGAAAAGTTTTTAGATTGCTAGGCATTACCTACGAATAGTTTGAAAGAATAAGGCATGCTTCTTTTTTCTTTAGCCCAAAATACATCAGACTTCTTCATACTATACAATCCTGGATCTAAAATAATAGGTCTTCCTCTTTGATACCTGTGCACAGAACAATAAAAGGTTGAAGTTCCACCCACCAAAACAAACAACAAAGCATATTTAATAATTTTCTACAAGTCTGACAAAAATGATGCACGCACTGTTTCAAATTAAAAATATAAGATAACAAAAACCTGAACATGAAGGCTTACTCTTTCCATCCAATGTTACTTGTGTGCTCAATGAAGTTAAGATCCCTAGGCAAATATGAGAAAACATGAAGAAGATCTGCAAACAAGAGAGGAAAAGACAAGAAAAGGAAAGTTACAGTGACTGAAAATTTCCAACTCAGATACGATGGAGTGATATGGTAGGATGTTAACAAGCCAAACCAAGACGAGCCAAGCTTGAGCTTGAGCTCAAATCAAGTATCATGTACTCGAGCACTTGTCAAGCTTGAGCACCTCAGCTCAAGCTCAACCCAGCATACTGTTTTCAAGATCAAGCTCAAGGTTGATTATAAAAAAGCTGAGCCAAGTTTAGCTTGAGCACGGCTTTAAGTTTTTCCCCGATATTACTATATGAAATTATGATTTGCTAATCACAGTGCTAACGGTAGCTTGGGGAAGGACCTCAATTTTAGGGCCACTTGAACGCATGACAATCATGGAGGCTGGAATGATCTTGCTGCCCCCTACGGCTGTCCAAAAAATCAGCCTCATAGGAATGTTGCTCACTGTTGGATTATTAACCAAAACACAATGCATTATAAATGCATGAAATTATCCACGAGTTAAGATGATCCTATGGGGCCGATTTTTTAGATAGCGTAGGCGCCAACTAGATATTCCATTTCCCCACCCACCACGATTGTCATGCATCCATGTGGAGTGCTTACCTAGGTCACCCTAAGCACATTGCTTAGCAGATCATAATCTTTACTAGATACTCTTACACCAAACTTCTATTTATCATAAGCACATTTATCATGAAATATAAAATTACAAGGACCCCACAAGAAATATAACATGTCTAATTATAAACTTATATACAACGTACAACATTATCTATTTAACATATACGTGTCTTTGTGTGTGACAATATAGAAACCAAAAGAGCTCGAGTACAGCTGACTCAAATAGCCATAACATTGAGCTTGGCTTGTCAGCTTATTAAGGCAGCTCAAGCTCAGTTTAATTAGGACACAACCCGAGATTAAGCCCAAGCCGATCGTGGCCCGTCATGGAAATAACTATGGTATGGTAACATAGAAAACAGGTTTGTGAAAAACACATTTCATGGAATCAGGCATTCTGCAATTTGATAAATGCATCATCTAGCATGGAAAGGTTTTATGCAGAACTTACTTCCACAAAATTCATTAAAAGTGACAACCCTTAGGAAACCCGTCAATTGTCCTTCACCCGAGCACCCTTATATGAGCACCATATGTGAGTAACCTCCTCCCTTTAGCACGTGAGACCTTCTAGGATGCATCCAAACCCGTCACACTCACTACCCGCTGATGAATTGGCACGAGCCCAAATTTGACACTAATCCAAATGTTATTTACCGTTGGGCAAAAACAAATAAAAAAATGATGCCTTCTAAAATCATTAAACTTAATGATGCCTTCTAAATCTATTAAACTTGAGGGCCATGAATCAAAGGGTTAGGGGGATCTATTCGGGTTGATATTTTGCATATTCCTACATGTCATTTAGATCCTTTTGGATGGTGCTTGAGTGAGGGTGGCCCATTTATATATAAACCACTTTGAATGTGAAACAACACGTACACAATCCTCAAACTTGTGTTGTACCAATTTGATCAAACTAACAGGATGCCTGAATAATCAAAGTACGATCCAAATTGATTAAAAAAAGCAAAATATAGTGAAAAGTAGGACAGGCCACTCAAGAATACCCACTAGTAGGAAAGAAAACTAAAGACTTAAAAGACAACAAAAATTGACAACAGCAGCAGCAACACGGTACCAAAAGCGAATTTTAACCACCACACAACTCCATAACTCAAATTCTTATTTCCTAGAATTTTTCTGTTAAAAAGAAGTCACTTTGTTATAAAACTAAAGCTCCCTGAACCTATTTCATATGCTATAGATTTTAAATGAGTTGCAACTTCAGCTAAGATAAGCAGAAAAATCAAATTCTCCTGACCTTAACAAAAGAAATAATAAAACTAATAATATTATTAAATAATATCTTATTATAAGTAGATGGAGAAGAAAATTGTGTTGTCCCTAATCATGGCATAACTCACTACTACGTGTATAAATTGGTCATAATTTGCCCAAATCTAGTTGGACTTATGACATCCAGAATTCTTCCAAACCTGCTTATCCCTCTGCCTCTCCTTCTTCCAATGCATCAAGCTCAGGTCCAGTATGTTCACTTATGTATCAGGATGGGTCCATTTTCGGGTTTGCCTACATACAATTCATGTCGGGCTAGGCTTTGCCAGCTACCCAACCCAACAACACTAATTGCACCTCAACCTACTCCAATACTAAAAATGCATAGACTCAGCTCAACTTGGGCAAGTCTCATCCAATTCAGCCAAGTTACACAGTGTAACTCATTCAATGAGGAACAAAAAGAGAGCTTCTCTAACTTAAGAGAAGAATTCTACTTCCATGGTACTACGGATTCATTAAAAGAGAGAGGAAAAGAAAAGAAGACAATTACATCATAACAATAAAATGAAAGCACAACTGTTTTCGAAAAAGAATGAAAAGCACAACATCACAGAAGAAATTAGCTACCCCATCATTAGCAAACTGATCAACTCTTGATTCATACATACAAGTAGCAGTAGTGACCTCATTGCACCAATCTGGATTTCTTCAACTATATTAATTAACCAAACACTAAAGATAAGGATACGTCCTTGATGCCCATTGAAAGGCACAGCGTAACGCTTTGATTTATGGACTACAGCTAATCAGCTGATTATGACCATTCAATTAGTAGTTGAAGGGCAAGTTTACCACACCCACATACTTCACAATGCAAACGCTGAAGTAAAGAGGACTGGCTCAAGAGGATTCCAACTTCCAATCAGCCAGCTTTTGTTCTATGACGGTGTGATATTTGCTTCTGTTTTGAAATGCAGCAACTCTACTTTACCCATAAAAAGATGGTTTCTTTTGTATTCATTTTTGTCGAATTGAAAACAAATTGTATTGCAATCATACGAAAAGGTCACATTATAATTGAATGTATCCCCTTCCTCAGAACAAAAATTGCAAACCAATCCTATACAATTTTACACATACAGATCTCTAACAAATTAAGAATCTCCCATTTTGTTATCAGATAAACATTTTCAATCACAGCAAAAGCATCCAAACACCCAAATAGCAATCAAACTTGATATAATTCAAAAGAAACTGAGTTTAACAGTAGAAGAGCTCACCATCTTGAGACATGAGGGGATAATCGGACGCGCTGAGATTGATGAACCAGTCCCACTCCTTCCCCTGCCTCAGCAAGATCGCCACCGCGTGGAGGGTGACCGCGATCATCGTCGGCCCCTTATACGTCACCATATTCGCATTCCCGACAACCCTCACATTATCGTATCCGACTAACACCGGCTCCGACCGGACGTACCTAGCCAGCTCGATCCGCTCCGCCGCCGGACCCTCCAGATCCAGGTGAAGCAGATAGTAATTCCACGGGTGGTAAACGGCCTGCAGCACCCGCCGTAGCCGTAAAGCGTCGCCTTTCGTGCCGGAGATCAGGTACGCCAGCCGCGGCTGCCTCGGCAGCCCCGATCCGGCACCAGAGACTGTGTTATCCGATCTGGAGGAAACCGACGTTGAGGGTGATCTGCCGTACCGTACGGTGGCGGCGAGGAGGAGGATTAGAGAGAGGACGGAGCTCGTGAGCAGAGGAATCAGCCATTTTCTCTCTGGATATTGGTAGTGATGGGGTTTTCTCATTGTTCGTGGATTGAAATTAGGATTAGGGTTTGGGCTTTCGGATTGTGTGAAAAACCCTAGGAGGAAATTGAGAGGCGAGAGGAACAAATGGGCGGGTTGTTTGGTAGGAAGGAAAATGAGGACGAAGCGTGAAATGGAAGTAAAATGCTTTCCTCGTTTTTCAGAGAAAAATATGGATGGAGTTTGGTAGTAGGTGTTAGTAATTGAAGTGAAGTGAAGTGAAGGTTTTGCCGTTGGGGAGCTTTACTTATAGTTATACCCCACCTGTATTTTTTTTTTTTTATTTAATAAAACCATTCCAAGTAACCATATTAAAAAATTTATTTTTTTAGATCTTTGGGAGGAGTGAGGGGTCCGTCCGGCCTGATATGGAATGAACAGAAAGATACAAACTAAAACACATTGATGTTGAAGAGCTTGAAATAAGTTAAGTATTTCTAAACTGTAGAGATGCATGGAGTATCCCAAAATAATATAGATATAGATTGAACATGGTATAAATTTGTCTAACAAAAACCCCATCCAAGAAGCTCTCACTTTGAAGCATTATCCCTTCCTTGTTGTGGTGCAGTGTTTGCCAAAAGTTTGGTTTTTTGTTTTGTAAAGATTGATGATTGAGAAAGGTGGTATTCTAGAAATCGTTTAAAATGTAGGTACAGAGATGTGAAAGTGGTGGTAAAGTGCAGTCGCTCATACACACCAAGCTTCAGAATCAATCGACAAAAGCCAGCGAGATCTGGGAAGAACACCGCGTCCGGATCGCCGGCATCTCGACAAGTTGCAAGAGGACTGGAGTGCGCCGCGTTAGCCTTTGTTAAATCTAAGGAGGCCCCATTGGCTGGTGTTGACGTGGGTGATTGTAGACCGTTCGTTGTGATAGCGGCGGCCCCTTAATTTGATTAGGCGGGGTTGGTGATATTACGGGAGCGGGATATGGTCTCATGTAGCACCCCAAGAGGTGCGGCCACTTGAGAGCAATGGATAAAGGTTCGAGTCAGGGATCTTCTGTCACAGCCATTACATGCTGTATGGCCGCAGTTAGTGGGATCCCACTTCAACGACCTTTATGCATGGAAGATTGAAAAAGGAACTTCAAATGGCCAAAATCCAGGTTCATTAAGTGGTTGTGATCAACAAAATCAAATTGGAGAGAAAAAGATTATAAAAAAAAAATCCTCTCGAGGATGGGTATGTTCCTCATTTCCCAAAAAGTCTAGAGAGAGGAGTTCATTAACAAAATTGTGGAAAAATTGTGGAAAAGCAATTGTGAAAACTTTTATACTTTTTTTAAAGAGGAATTTATGGGAAAAACCCCGCAGGACTCATACGTCCTACTAAGATCCTATATCATTTTAGACACGGGAGGGGTCCTCATGTGGCCATTTTAATTATTTCTTTTTTATCGTTTTGCAATATGGTCCACATATCAACTATTATGTCGGTCAAATTCTTTTCCACCATGTAACTTGTCTTATTTGCTAAACACAATGGAATGGTCGATATCGACCATTTTATCAGTCAGATTTTCTTCAACATATAACTGTCTTATTTACTAAACACAGAAGAATGGTCGATATTGACCATATCGCGAAACCAAAATTAAAAAAAAAAAAAAAAAACGATGAATCTGTAGGTCCAGCTGTAGATCCTCCACCCTCACCTCCTCTCACTCCCCTTGAGTTTGCAGGTCTTTAGCCCCCATCTCCTCCCTCCCTGACTACCTCCAAGCCCAACCCTCTCCCTCTTCTCCACCTACAACCTCGACTCCGTCTCCTCTCTACTCTTCTCCCTCCTCCTCCCCCTCCATAGCGATCCTCCCTCCTCCTTCAACAAAGACGACCCCATGCTCACCGCCCTCCATTCCTTCATATACTCCCTCTCCCTGCCTCCCCAGGCCCCATCCACCACTGTGGAGCAGCACCAACAGCTAAAAGAAAAAAAAAACCTAATTTCTATTTGGGTTCTGCAAATCAAAGACAACCATCACAAAATGGTCAATATCGATTGCTAAATGATATTTTTAAAAAAAGGACAAAAACACACCAAAAGGACCCCTCAGGTCTATACGGCGTTACTGGGACCTCATCAGTGGTATGGGATCTTATGGGGCTTTTACCGGTAAATTCCTCTTTTTGAAATATTCAAATCTACATATACTTTTTTCAATAAATGCATCAAAAGTTTTGTACTTTTTTTGAAAATTTTCCTTTTTCTAATAAAAAAAAGTTTCTTAAATTTTTCTATTTCTTTTTTTTTTTTTTTGTGCTTGGCCTACTGACCAAGCAAGACTACTTAAATTGACCTGACTTATTGATCCTTAGACAGTATATTGAGAGCGGGAGTCCTATAAATTTGCGTAGTTGCTTATTTTTCATGATGACCAATAAAAGTGAAAAAACAAGCTAGTGGTAGGAAGGATTTAATCCCACAATTGTTCAGGCTGAAATCCCTATAGTAGCTTATACCACCACTTTGTCTCAGTTTCATGAGAAATCATTTATCACCTCATAGCTATGCAAATGAAAGGTTGAAAATGACCTCATTTACACATCATTTGCATATCACATGCATAAAAAAGTGCTAACAATATGATTATGTGTAACTAGATGTACATCATTACATACGTAAATGACTCCAAACAAACAACCCCCAAAGGAGGGTCGAATTGGTTTGCTAATGGTGAAGAAGAAACAAAGCTTGAGCAAAAAAACAAAGATTGTGCATCTTAAATTCAAGAGATGATGTTGAAAAGTGCCTTGAACTAAAGCAGTAGGAGTCTCAACTCAAGTAACTGCTGCCCAGAGATCAATCATTGGTGTATAGGAAGCTTTCGCATTCTTACACCACCACTCTGGTGTAAAAGAAAATGTAAAAAGGAATAGACGTTGAGTTTGAAAATTTCTAGACCCGTTTGGTAAATTCACTTCACTAATGAAGTAAAGTGAATGATCATTTCAAAAGACATTCAAAACTAAAAAGTATTTTGTTTCAAAAAACACCTCTACTTTTTACTAAAAATGTCAAAAAGATACTTTTCCATGCTACTAAATGACAATTATAAGCGAGTCAGGGTCTAATCATAAAGTGATGGATTTTTATTTATAGTGGCTTGATAAGAAATCTTTTTTATTTTATTTTTTTAACAAAAGAAGTGAAGATTTTGAGTTTTAATACTTTTGATATAACTCGTCATCTTTTCATGTCTCTTACCGTGAGGGTTGGCTTCGCTTCACTTTCAAAGTGAATTACCCAAACCAGCCCAGGAATCCAAACAAGTAAGAATTTCTTCCAAAATCTAAAAACAAATTCCATTCGGGGTAATCAGATACACATTTGCCACCCTTGTTGTATATAAGATTAGATGCAGGGCTGGGTGCAGAGAACCCTCATAAACATCCTAAAACTACTGACTCTTCTAAGGGAGGAATAGGACTGGGATGCGATTGATAATTAGAAGATCTAGCCCACGGCCAAATTGACAATAAGATCAAATCTAAAAGGCATCATCTTGGAAAAATGAACATGGAAGTTATCTTTATTTTGGAACCGATAAAAACTCAGATCCACTTGATATCGACTCTAAATATAGATCCAGACCCACAAGAAGAGTCTATGGTTTAGAATTCCTTAGGTTCATCTATAATCATCCTATCCTAAACTATACATCTATAATCAAATTAGGATCATCTATAATCTACCGCCTAAACTATACATCTATAGCCATCTTATTGTGATCTAATAAACATAGGATCATCTTAATAAGTTGTATTTAAGGACTCTAAAGCTATTGACCATATTTCCTAACTTTGGTTCATGAGAGTGGGACCTGCATCACAAAAGGGAAGAGTGCCCATACACAAGGTAAACTCTTCAATACAACTTTAAATGTCTTGCACAACACCTAGAAAGCACATTAATATAAGAGATCTTATTCCATGCCAAATCTCCATTGGGATTTGGGAACTCGACATCAATCCTTGTAGTCTCTAATTATTGTATACATCTGGATTGGTAAAGGATATTCAACCATTAAGGCATCTTCAAATCTGAAACTCTACCCCAGATCCAGGTCTTGCCATTGGGGTAGAATTTGATCCAAATTTCTACTTACACCTTGAGTCTCATTTGGAGAGAAGAATCTGCAGACTTGAAGATTCCTCACTACCCCTAGAACAAGACTTTTCTCACCAGGGATGTGCAGTTGAGGCTTTCTAGGGGGAGGATGCACAAACTTGAAGACTTCGTGCCCTCTTCCTCTTATCCTATGGGAGAGGATCAAACTAGAGGAACTTAGGGCCAAACATGTATTTCCCACAACTTCATGGAAAGCAGAAATCTTTCTACAAGGATTTGGTTGCAAAAGGTAACAATAATGTCAGATCCAAATCCATTGCGTAGGACCCATGTCAGACCCAAAAATAGATCCTACCCGTCAAAAATCTATCCAGATCCAATAAAAATCATTGAAACCCACAATGAGAGTTGAACTTATATTATGATCCACCTTGTTGGACTTTATCATTTCTCAAAGATATCAAGATACACAAATGTTCACTTGAAAGTGAAATGCTAAAACAGATTATTCTGAAGGCTAATTGTGTTGATGCAAGATTGAATGGGTAAAATGCCTCACATAGCCATTTTTGATAGGAAGCCATAGATGAAACATTCATCCTCTGGCTATGAGAAGCTTGTCTGAATGGTTCAATATCAAGTCCAGGGCTGTGATCAGCAACAGGAAGCCATGGTGGAGTTCCAATCTAAAATTGCAGAGATCAACTAGACATTTCATATTTAATAGATGAGAAACATGAGGATTTAAAGAATAAGTGGACTGATTTGCATTGAAAACATTTGGCTTTCCCTTCACTCGGAACACGATCAGTTGGCATGAAGAGCAGCACGAACAACCCAACTGTACAACAAGTTCTTTAACTCCTTATCATCTATGGGTTAGTAAGACAATCAGGAACAAGCAGCTATAGGCAGGTATGCTTAAATGCCTTGGAGAAGTAGTTGCGGATGTCAGGGATTATACATTGAGTCAGATGAGAGAACCTGCAAAACCATACATATCGCAACTCTGATAAATAACTTAAAATATTCTATACCAATCTTTCCACTCCATAGAATTCTCGAGTCCCAGTTACCAGCACTTTCAATTTTATCCCAGCCAAGTTTTTAACACAGCTGGAGCCTGTCTTTCAGCAATCCAGTTGGGCCCCATTAACAGGCCGGTTCCTCCAGGAGAAAGTTTTTGGAATCCATTGCATATGGACCAATAGCCATACTTCATCTATATATATATATTTTAGCCCATAACTAGATTCAGATTATTTGACAGTAACTTTTGGTTCATCATACATCAACTGTAGGGTCCATACGCTGAATAGCTGGATGATTTGAGAGAGAGAGAGAGAGAGAGAATGTACCCGGGCCTGGTATTCAATTTATCAAAGTTCTCCAAGATAAACAACATGCATGTATGTCTCAATGACATTGCATGGAAAGCCTCTGATAATTCATACATGCCCGAAACATTGTCGAGAGATACATCCTGAACAAATCAAAGCTTGATTATTAACAATCCACATCCCAAAAACAATCCATGTTCGATAATAAATAAATAAATGACACAGGGATTATCGCATTCCTCTGCACCTGTGCAATAGCGTACTCGCACAACCGCTTAAGACCTTCTAAAAGATACTGATCAGCAGCTCTAAGGAGATCCTGCGCAATATCTAGTGTAACATCAACAGAGCCTGTGTATATGAACCTGTTTGACACAAAACCATATGTCAAATATCACAAAAACAGTTTCCACAAAACAGGAGAGAGGGAGGGGGGGCGGGGGGGAGAGAGAGAGAGAGAGAGAGATTACAAACCTCATCATCAATTCAAATACTGCCCATCTAATGTTGGGAATCTCAATATCTCTGGCATCCTTCTCCTGCAATGCATTTTTCCATTTACTCCATTATTTACAATTCACCACACAATAAAGGAGATTGTGATGAAAAAAAACAACTAATCAAGCCGGCCTATAGTGCTTTAGAAATGAGAATCAAAGAGAAATGGCTCCTGAAGTAGAAAATGCAATCCGCTTTACAATAAATGCATATAAAAGAGTTGTTTGGCTACATACATCTAGCAGTATTTTGGAATTTACAGTTGCGTGACTTCTCTAGAGAACTTGAGCAAAAGACAAAACGGCATTGAAAAATCAGTGGGAAAGACAAAACATCATATTTACAGACAGAGAAACAGACAAGAATCTAGAAACTCCTCAGCCAGACCATTATTTCCTAAATGCACTACAAAATGCCACTTCCATTTCCGTAACCCCATTAGTTGCTTGCTCAAAACTAGAACTATAATATAGTTGTAGCTTCAAGTTGGAAAGATTAGGAACCTCATATAAGATGCAACAATCACATATTAAGAGTTTTGTATTACATAAATCAGTTGCAACTTGGAATACTACAATTACCATGGCTTATAAAAATATCCCTCCAGTACATGCAAAAAAAAACTAAAACATAATCATCACTGAATAACAAACTGATATAGAATTTAGAAATTAGAATATCATTCCTCACCCTATAACCGCCAATGCAACAATCACATATTAAGAGTTTTGTATTACATAAACCAGTTGCAACTTGGAATACTACAATTACCATGGCTTATAAAAATATCCCTCCAGTACATGCAAGAAAAAACTAAAACATAATCATCACTGAATAACAAACTGATATAGGATTTAGAAATTAGAATATCATTCCTCACCCTATAACCGCCATCAAACATTGCACGAAAAGTGTCTGAAGAAGCAAGAAGGGCAATTCTGTGAGCATAGAATCGTCTGCCTGAAAAATGAATAACCATGGAACAAACTCTAATCGTAAATGCCCTTTTTATGATTTTAACATTGTTGGACGAAAAGTACTATGAGAATGGAAAAGAAAGACTTCTCCAAAATAAAACATCACTTAACAATAATAGGGTCTATCCATAAAAAGAAAAGCTTCATTATGAACCTAGGAATATGGGAATTGATATTGAACATAGGTAAATTTTGCAACTTCATGGAGGCCATTATGCCGTGCAAATATATTAGCATACAAAAACTTGCATAAGTACAGCACATTAGTATTATTTACAAGGGAATTGGTACTCGACACAAATAAAATTTGCAACTTCAAGAAGCCCAATATGCCTTGCAAACATATTAGCATATCAAAACTTACATATGTACAGTACATTAGAATTATTTACATATGAAAACTTAATTGCAAGCATATGAGAATTGGTTATCGCCGTAATCAAAGCCTTGCCCCAACTATGTTGAGGTCAACTACATGAATTATATTTCACCACTTTTTGCGATTCCAGCCTATCATGGACCAAATCCTAGGATAGGTTTCACTTATTTAGATATATCTTTACCGCTTCCATCCATGTTCTCTTCGGTTACTCCTTTTCCTTGAGAAGCGATCAACTTGCATAGTAATTTTTTTCCTCACCGATACCGTTGTTGACTTGCATTGGATTGTCCACCATATGATAGAAGTCTCTCCTAATTTATCACTTATTGACGCTACCCCTAATGCTCCCAAATACACTCATCTCTGATTCTATCTTTCTTAGTTTTTCTTATCAAACATCCATTTCAACATTCTCATCTATGCTACACTCATGTTTTGTACATGTTTCCTAAGTGGCCAACACTATACTCCATAGGTCATAGATGGTCTAATCGTTGTCTTGCAAAATTATCTCTTCAATCTAGTTGGTATATGCCGATTACAAAGCAATCCAAAAGTGAGTCTCCACTTCAACTATCATTGTATTATCCTATTTCCAACATCCTCCTCAATCTCCTCATCCTTACTAATTATGAGCCAAGGTATAGAAAGGACTATGTGGTAACTATTCAGCTTCAATTCTCACAAGACACTACAAAAGTTACATCTCTCTACATATCTGATGTAGAAAGGATCTATGATGAAAAAAATTCAATGGCTAGAGCTATAATATGGAACAATAGGAGCATCCCAAGAAGGCCTGTAAGGCTCTCGAAAAATTGTGATTGAAACTTGGGCCCAAATAGCCAGGAATCATGCTTAAATATAAGTTTCAAGGGCTGCTTTGGGAACAGACTGAAAAACAGGGACTTTATTGCAATTTCCGGGAAAATCCAGTGCATGAAGGAACCTCACGTTGCAGCCTGTTGTGGGCAAGTGTTTGATGGGTCAAATCATGTTCAATTCAAACAAAACTTGCACCCCAAGGAGCCTATGACGGCTCTAACAAATCGTGATTGCAATTGATCAAAGGGTGGCCATGTGGGGCCCACAGAGAATCACAACAGGGACCTCCCAGTCGACTCAGTTTCAGAAATTACATAACTTTGTTCAAATTTCTAGCTTATTGTTTCATGTTTGGATTAGGAAATAATATCTAAAGAGTCCAAATTGTAGGAGTTTATTCTAGAAGATTTACTAAGGGTTTTATGGAGTCTTTGGTGGCATTATATAACAAACAGTCAGCAGTCATGTAGTAGTTCATGTTCAGCAATAATACTAACAGTGCATGTTATGCATATTTCTGGCATTCTCTCCAATGGTCGAGTGTGTGCCTTGGATAGAGAAGCCCTTTTCCCTCTTTCTGATCGTGTGATGCTTGGAGGTTGAGAAAGACTCATTAAGGTCAGATTTAGGGTTTTCTACACTGTTCCTTGCATTTATTTTAATTCTGGATCTTCTGTTAAATCTACTGCAGAATATCCTATTTGCGGGATTTTTAGCCTTAAGACAGTTTCATTGCATCAACATCCCCACTGCAATTGCAATTCATGCATTCCATCTTTTGTACGACTTCTTTTAAAACCTCGCCCAATCTTTCAGGTTTTGGACCTTCAAGAAGCCCAAAATGCCTTACAAGTGTATTGTTATATGAGGACTTTGTTACTCTCTTGATCTTCTATCCTATATTTATATTAGCAT
This sequence comes from Persea americana, assembly GCA_029852735.1. Lineage (NCBI taxonomy): Eukaryota > Viridiplantae > Streptophyta > Magnoliopsida > Laurales > Lauraceae > Persea > Persea americana. The sequence continues at coordinate 68,016,740 of CM056811.1, forward strand.
AGAATGAGAATGCATTTTTTTTTCCAACATATTCTATAATACACAATTGTATGACACTATGTTGAAACCACAAGAAATCAAATTAAAATCCAAACATTATGACCATTTCCAAATCATGGGTAACAACTAAGGTAGCGTTTGGTTCGCTGTAATGAAAGTCAGAATGGAATGGTGATTCCAACGGAATGATCATTACCGCGTTTGGTTCGCAAAAAAGTGGCGGAATGACCATTACTCCATAATCGCCATTCCTTTATGCAAAGGAATGGTCATTCCACTGGGGAGGTAGAGGAATAGCTATTCCATTCCTTCATAAATTTTTCACAAGACCAAAATGCCCCTTCCATTCCATTCCGATTCGGGTTCGGACTCTGCTAATGGTTCTGATTGTCCCGGTCGAGTTCATGATTGGGTTTCGGAGAATTTCCGATATGAGGTCTGGATTGGGAAACCGGACAATGTTCGAGAGCGTCGAGATAGGTTCTTGAAATGGTTGACTGTGGGGAGTTTGGATCTGAGCGATAGGAGTAGAGGATCTGTTGATTTGTCAGGTGGTGAAATTGCTGCCGATACTGGCCGAGTTACAGAGACAAGTGGGGTTGTGCTTAGGAGGAGCTTTGATTTGGGAAATGGGCTCTCATCTTCCATGTCCAGTGCGTCCAACGACACACCTGATCAGTCAAACGATGGAGTTTCAGTGGAGAATTTCATGTGCAGAATTAGGAATTGGGACGATGGGACGGAATTCATCATGGACGGATTGGGTCGGGGATGGAACACTGAGCAGACTTCGTGCAGTGGGTTCGAACCGATTGTATACAGTCGATGAGTTTCGGCGGGTTCTTGGATTGTCACCGCTTGTGCAGCAGTTTATGAGGGGAGAGGCTATTGCAAAGAGTAATTTGGGCGCAACAGCAAAGAGAAGGAAGAGAGGGTGGTTGAGGCGATTGGGAGCTGTGGCATGTGTAGTGCATATGGAACAAGAGGAAGGTTCACTTCAATTGGATACTTCTAGTGGCATCAGAAGGGTTGGGGGCCAGAGAGGCAGAGGAGGAAGAAGAAGAAAGGAGAAAAAGAAGGTGGAGTGTATTTTGGTCAATTTTATACAAATTTTATTCCATTACGGGCATCATTCCAGCGTACCAAACGCAAAAACAGGAATGGTCATTCCATTATTGGATTGATTCTTCAGTAAAACCAAACGTTGGAATGGAAATAACCATTCTTGCCTTATTCCATTCCAGACTCATTCCACTCTCCATTCCATTCCATTCCTGTCTAAAACCATTGCAGTGAACCAAACACTACCTAACAACTCGAGTAAATACCATTTCTATGCATGCTTAGGTAATGCGATATCATTTAATCTCATCATCTTCCAAAGTTAACTACTTTGAGTAGCTCCCTCACATCAATCATGAATCACCACTTCCCAAAAAAAACTACTTTAGCTAACGTTTGGCTTATCATTTACTTTCCATACATGTCGTTGCGACGCCATGTCCACATTTCCACCGTGTCACTAGTGTGAATTTAAATTATTGATCCCACTAGTAAGTTCAGATGACTACATCAGGAAGCATCTCAAATGCATGTAACTTAGCTTATTCATGTTTCTTCATTGCCTAACATCCAGGTTTATACAATTAAGCAAGACCTAGAATATATCATGTGTCACCATCTCGTAAAAATGCTCTTTAATCTAAAGTGACATTTAACAATCCCACAATGCTGCACTAGCTTGTCTCCACTGTGCGCACCCTATGGCGGTCTATAATATAATATCCAACTCAAAACCTCCATTTTGTTCTATGCTTTCTCCTAAATATTAAAAATCACTTTTATGGGATAATTTAGCTATCAATATTGTTAAGTATGACAAATATTCTCTTAAATATGTATATAATATATATAAAGATGAAAATGTACAAGAGATATATAAAAAGTATAAAATGCAACTGTATGGTATATCAACCATTGATTAAATAAATAATGATGAAAGTATATTACACCTACAAAAATATTAAAGAATGTTACTAAAATATGATTAATGACAACCATGAACTGCAGCTATTTATATTTCTTATTAGAATTGTCTATTGTTGACATGTGATGTCTTTTCGAAAATGAAATTCCCTTGTTAAATAGCTTTTACATAAGAAAGAAAAGAATGATGAACATGATCTAGAAGGTTCTAGAGATTTAAGTGTTAAGGACTTTCAGGAGGGGGTTTCATGCCAAACTAGTAATTAAGTGTGACCAAAACAGTGCAATAAAGTAGACCAAGGAAAAGGGATGACCGGTGATTTGGCATTCAATTACAAATTAAAAGTGATTTGGTATTTAATTTTGATGATTTAGAGGGAGTGTATTTGTAAACATAAATACCATTTAAGAAGAAAAAACGAATTTTGAATGAAAAAATACATCTCTTATATAGATAGTATTTTATTTCTTCAATGCACATGTTTCTTTTTTAGTGAAACTTAAGCACTGTTACTGATTAAAAAAAATAAGCGCATGACCTAAAAATCATTAGGATTAAGGAAACCACAAACAACAGGAATTATTCACAAGAAGTTAGCTACTACCTTCCACTACAAAGGCAACATCTGACAGTGTGGCATTGTTTACATACTGCTCCCCCAAATATACCTGCAGCAAGAATTGTTCGTCAAAGAAAGAACAAAAAGTTATGACCAAAAATAGCAAAAGTGATTACAATACATGAACTGCTAGCAGAGAATTTTACTAGATAGATTCCAATGCCAGTTTTTAACAGTCTCCTCTCTCGAGTCCAACATAATTGAGAATGTCAACAAAACCTTTATCCTTTCAATATGATAAGTGGTTTTAGGCTATTCATGTTACCATTCAAAAAACAAGAATGTAAAAGAGAAAAAAGAAAAGGAAAAAAAGGTGTAAAAAGAAAGTGCTCGACAGGTGTACAGACAGAAATTTACTACAAGCATATCTGTTCGATTGTGCTTAACCAACCATTACCTCTTAAAAGTAGCATGTGCTATTTTTAATGAGATAAAATGAGAAACACCCTCAATAAGTCACTTAAATCAGAGATTTCCAAAGGAAAAATACCTGTGGGGTAGGCGATGGAGGGGCTGCATCCATAGGAGAAAGTGACATCGCTTTGTTAGCCAACTTAAATAATGCCACAGAACCATCTTGCTGCTGCTGAGAATTTGTAGACCCAAGAAGACCCAAAAGCAACTCCAATCCTGCATGCAAACAACATGACTATAGTAATCTATCAAACATTATAGATAGATAGATAGACAGACAGACAGATAGATAGATAGATATATATATATATATAGAGAGAGAGAGAGAGATTATTAAATATAAGAGTACCATTATTATCAATGAAGATCGTTCTCTGATTCTCAGGGGAACAAAGGTGAGCAAGAGCCAAAGAAACCCGCCTTTGAACAGCCCTATCAGCTGTTCGCATTAGATATAGCAAATGCCTCAATACCTGTCAGGGGAAAGCATAAATGGCATGTTTACAAGTGCTGATTCCATGAACACAGGAAGTTTCAACGAGAGATTTGAGTAAATAAATATGTATAAAAAAGAGACTGTTGCAACCACATTAGGTATAGCACTGCCAGAAATTAGGGTAATGTTTAAATAAGAAAATGCTCACTCGTCCATGGATGTTCTCTTCTATTCTTTTTAAAGTCTTGGCCACGCAATCTTTTGTCGCCTGTAATTGCATTTAATGTCACTATTCAGAATGGTTCACAAACTGATGACAACTGAAACCCTACTGGTGATATGTATTAAAGCATTTAGAAAGCAACCACCATTCACCAATGGATTTAAGCAAATTCAAAGTAAACAAAGTGCAACTGGCTTACCTGAACAATGAATTGTCCATCTAGCAGCTTTTGAACACCTCCAACTTTGACAAAATCTGAGATATTATCCTAAAGACAAAGTACAGTGTTCATTAAGATAGTGGACAATGGATGCAAACAGAAATAAATATAGCAAGCATAAAAATTTAAAATGACCTCCAGGCTGAGACAGCTTTAGAAATTAGATTCGATCCTCCCTTGAAGTTCTTGATTAGGCCAACATTCTCATTTTCATGTTTGCCTCTCAAAGTATTTAATGAAATATGACATCCATTTTATTAGCTAAGGGTCTGGTTTATTAAAGAAATAGTAAAATCTCTGCAGTTCTTTAGCTTCCCTGCTTCCTCCAGATATCTTGCATTCCTTAAATCACCTTCCACCACTAATGCCTTATACAATCCTTTAGTCACCTCCACCACCAACCCCTTACATAATCCCTAATTTTCAAACTATCTTGTATGGATAACATATCCACCCTATCTCAGCACCAACCCCATCCAATTGCTCTTGCAAAATTTGAAACACCTTGCTTTATCTAACTACCAAGGGTTGGACATCTTTGAGGCACTCAAAACAGTACCTAATGTGATCAGATTGTTCCAAGTTTTCTGCCAAAAGGTAGGTCATAGAGAAACCTTTGAAACTCCATACGCCCCATGAATTATGCTTCCAGGTGGGAAAACAGAGCACTCCACACTAATGAAAAATTCTGCAAGACTCAACAATACCTCATTGTCTGCAAGGCCGTAAAGAGCAAATGCAGCATTATGTTGTAGAGACCCATTCTTGGAGTCAAGAAGCTTCAGAAGTGGCATCAAACCACCAATGTGAACAACACCAGCTTGGTTGTGTGTGTCCTGAAAAATAAATAATAAAAAGCAATAAATTGCACCTGCTATTATTGATTGCATGAATCAATAGTCATGCTTATGCTCCACTATCAACAAAATTAAGCAAGACAGTGAAAAATTAAGGCTTTCTATTGGACTGAATCGGCCAATGGCGGAAACAATTGCACTGCTACAAGACATAAACCTCAGCCGATATGGAGGACTGTTTATGGATACTAATCTAAAGTTCTAAGATTCTTAAATAGGCAAGGCCTACCTACTTCTTGGTACCCAGTTCCACCCGGCATTGATATGCCATTTTAGAATTCAAGTTGGATTCTGATAGGGCCCATTTTTGTTTTGGATTCAAAATAAGGTTCAGATTCAGCCTCCGTCCAGATCTCAGATCTGAATATTTAAATAAACAACCTCAGGCTATGATTTAAATCCAAGATCCAGACGAGAGTCACAGGGTATATCAGTAAGAAACTAATATGACTTTCTCATATGACGGCGTCAGGTAATCAAATACAATAGCCAAATTACACAAACAAAAATGAGAATATTAAATAAAAAAAGACTCATCATATTTCCCACTACTAGAGTTTAAGATCAGCAGTGAACAAATTGCGCTGAACATAACACATGCAGTTATCATATCAAAAGCACTGCCATATTTGTAAGCAAAGTTTGCTGGGTCCATTCATTCAGTTTTATAGTTGCTTCAGTTTGAGCTCAATAGAATACAAGAAGGCAAAAAAGAAAGAAAAAAGAAAAAATTACCTGTGCCAACCGCCCAAGTGCAAAAGCCGACATCTCCTTAATCTGTATATCAGGGGATTCAAGCATATCAATCAGAGGATGGACTGCACCTCTCTGTACAATGTGCACCTGAAAGAAAAAAAAAACCCTCTTATTAAAAGAAAAATTACACATGAATATATAAAAGACGGTAGCAATACATTGGAACAAAAATATTATCATAGAAACATAATCAAGGAATAGGTTTGCCCACAGATGCAGGAAGGGGAAAAAAGTATAGTCAAACAACCTTGCAATCAGAATCTGCTGCTGCAAATTGCCCAAGTAACAAAGCTGCCTCCCTTTGGCTCTCCGAACAGCAGGAACTGCCATCCAAGAGATAACTGTATATCACCTCACTTATTGACAAAAGCAGCCGATGCAACTTACATTGAAAAACCAATGCAGGTCTTCACTTACCCAGGTATTGATTCAAGTTCAACAACTATCACCACCAATACAGGAAGCAATTCATTAATTGAGTGATAAATTAGAAAACCATGGTGCCTGATAAGTTACTTACATTTTATTTGGTTTGATCATGTGCATTATTATTCCAAACAAATCAAATAATGAAAAAACAAATAAACAAGAAAATTCATATCATTATTTTCAACAAAGACCCTCTACCTGTGAAAACCAATAATCTTCTGCTGGGAAAGACTAGAGCAGAATGAGAAAAAATTTAAAAACAAAATTATGTGGAAATCCAAATTGAATATAAAACAAGTCCTAGAGTAAAATCCAATTTAAATTGACCTTGGAGATAACAGGATGAATAGTTGAATTGGCCTTTTTTGGATCAAATTGACCAAATTATTGTAATATTCTTGAAAATAATACCAATTTTCTAAAATGCTTTTAGACTCAAATAAATTTGGGATATGGATTCATTAGCTAACTAAAATTTCATTAATTAAGACAGATTCTATTTTTCAATTAAAATGACTTGAAGTTTGTGCATGATGAAAATTTAGTAGAGAGCACTTGATCAAAACCAACAAAATACATGAATTGCATTAACCAAGCAATGAACTCACAAGAATAAAATTTAAAACAGAGAAAACAAAATGTTATAATTTCTAACATTGCTGTTGTCGTCGTCATCAACAACACAACAATACAACATGCGAGGTAAACAGAAGATAATAATGAGGTACTGGGCCATAAGTTAAAGTTTCTAACAGTCTGGCCCCAAGGTATCAGGGTAAACTAAAAAACTGATAAAGAAAAAAGCCCCAAGCCCTCAAGAAAATGAAGATGAGGAAGAAAGAGAAGGAAAATAAAGAGAAGGCTTCTACAATTTATTGACTTGTTAGTATAAAACTGCAGTTAATTATGACAAATTGTAATGGCTAATAGCGGGTATACATAATCACGAGATAATAATATATTCAGGTCCTAACAAGCAAAAGGACATTGCATTTCAAGGATGATGGGTGCAGAAAAAAACTTACCTCAATAATCCAATAACAGGTTGCAAAGCTCCAGCAAGGAGTACTTCGTTCTTAATGTTCGGGGATGAATGGACCAGATTCCCAATCACGCCAACCTAAAATATTCACAAGAAATCATTATTTGCAGGTAACAATAGATACTACAGTTTTGCATAATTAAGGCCTGCTCATTCAGAGAATGACGGCTAATAATAGTAAACCTCACCGCCTCATAATGAATAGAAGCATCCTCGGATCTAAGCATTAGTATCAACATTGGAAGAGCATTGCATTCAACAATCTGTAGAATGATACAGGTCAATAGCATCAATAACATTTTTGAGGAATGCTGAATTCCCAGTTACAAAGTATTGTCATTTACCTGATTCTTATTTTCATCATTTTTAAATGCTAGGGTTCGCAGTGCCCCTGCAGCTGCTCGTTGCACTTTTGTATCAGCAAATTCAAGCAACTCAACAAGAGGAGGAATCCCCCCTTCCATCCTGAGAAAAAAACCAGGACAAATTTCACACACAGGGTATCATGGCACACAAGTAATATTAAAGGAAAAAAGTACACAACCCAACCTGACACATGTTTTGATACTGCTGTTCTCATGAGAAAGATTAGTGATAGCATCAGCTGCTCTACGAATAACACTGCTGATTGCTCGTAAACTAGAACCATCACTCCGGCGTTTCAACATGCTTACAAGGTAAGGCAAAGCACCGGCATCAACAATGAGCTGCTGGTGCTCAGGCTGAACAGAAAGAAAAAAACCAGAACAAAAGAATAAATAAAACAAAAGACAGTCACAGCAGCCTGAAAAACAGGACACCTAAATAGAAGCAGAAAGATGGCAAGACACTGCAATCTGAAATTAACAACTATCTGAAAGGGTAACAACCATCATCTTGGGAGTACAGAAAATTTCCTCCATAGTTAAGAGATTTATATGTGTGTTATATATAGTGGTTGGATGATGATAGTATTCACCCTAAAAATGAACTTCTATTGAAGAAGTCCCGCTGCGCTGTTGTGCAAAGAATACTTTCTGTTTTCAACATGACAAGAAGCAAAACATAACACATGTATACAGTCCACAGCTACTGATAGTGACTGGGTGATGATCAGATTCACCAGCAACAACATTCCACAGCAGAAGTTCCACACTAGATTTTTGCAACGAGTATTTTAGTTGCAGAAGGCTGAAACACAACCTAAGGCTAACGACCCATTTTAATGTCGAAATTAGAGACAACAATTGAGAAAAAGTGTTTGCAGTACAAATTTCAATTGCAAACAGTTTGCAGAATCCAAGGTGTGCGTGTCCGGAAACTTTTCCGCAGACATGACAGTGGTTTTTTTGGAATGTCTCATCCACACGGTTCTCATACATCATAACCGCAGAAACAATTCCACATCAATCGAGAAATCACAAGCTACCGAGCAATCGGAAACCCAAATTCCATTTCCATCTCTCGAATCACAAACACAGTTTCCAAAACTCACCTTGACAGCAAGAAGCCCAAGCACGAAAGCACACCCTTTCTCCACCTCGTGCTCAAAAGCCACCTGCACCCCGCCCATCTCTGCCACCGGCGGCGCCTGCAGGCACCGCACAAGGGCAGGCACTGCGCCGCCATCCACGATCATATTCACAACATCCTCTGCACAAGAGCAAAACCCTCGAATTGAGGAGGACTGAATCAAGAAACAAGGCCCAAAACCCTAGAAAAACTGCAGGCTGCAGGTGAGGTGTTTGTGTGAATGCTTATACCGTTCTTGGCGAGCTCTGCGAGGACGTGAGCGGCGCGCTTGGCTGTGGATCGGTCGGATCCGTTGGAGGAGAAGGTGTTGTTGAGGATGCTAACCTGCGCGCTGATCTCGCAAGATAGCACGAGGCGCGCATCGGCTTCTTCTTCTTCGTATGCTGTTGAAGGTGGTTGGTGTTGGTGTTGTTCGAGTTTCCGCTTCTGCCCTTTTCTCTCTGGGAGAGTGAAGAGGTTCCTCTGCTGCTCCATGAATGAGAGAGAGGGTAGTTTTGGAAGAGGAGAGGGTGGTTTTGCAATTGGAATTGGTTTGGGAACATGAAATGAAGAGCAGGCCATTTTTAGTGTTAAACTTCAAAACTAAACCCGCGTTTTTTGTTTTTTTTTTTTAAGTTGAAGCGCGGGCGGGGGAAATTATACGAGAGAGGGACGATGCAGAACTACGCGCGCTTCTCCAATGGGACCCACTTATATTTCAGTCTTGGGACTTTTCAAGTCAACACACTGGAGGATTCAGGGTTGTCACTTGTAATATATAGGTCAGGTCAAAATATTTAACATCCTAATTCTTATCTTAGGTGGTCAAATTTTGATGCTGGTTAAAAATTACTAGGTATGAGATGTTAGAATGGAATGCAAGGTAAAATATGAAACTACATTTCTTGGACATCCTTATACAGGTAATCAAGAGATAATAAAACACAAAACACAGAAATTCAATCCCAACATGATTCATAACAAAGAAGAAGCTAGATGTTCAATATATGACCTTCATCCCAACAATCAGCTGAGCCCTATAGCCTTGGAAAGCTTCATTCAAGAAAAATGAGTTTCTGATATGTGACCATAATATATACATGCATATTGGGAACCACAGTCCTGGCCATTGCCCAAAACGGCCACGCTGTCAATAAAACCATGCAGGCATCCATACATACACATATACAGGCAGAACTATAGTGCAGCACTGCTGCATCATAATATGGTGCAGGGCCCTGCTTCAATGCATCGTGGATCCTGCCATTTTCAAAATTCAAGCTGGTCATCAAACCTAACGGCCTATGTAATGATCAATCCGTGATCATTACTCAAATATGTGATATGGCCAACATTGGATTTCACTGAATCCGAAACACGACGGACTTGCTTGCTTTTCTCTGGTTTGGGATATAAATGGAGGGAAGCCCTAATGTGCGATCAATCTAAAGGTTGCCCCACTGAGATTTTCTTTGAAAAATTGGATACAACAAATATAATGGGTGTGTTAGGGCTGCTGAATGGCTTGGGTTTTTGAAAAAAGGGGCCCCACTATGCAAGGAGAAGGGCGTTGCACTATACTATGATGCAGTAACTAGGGCTGCACATGGACGGTTCGGATCGGTTTAACACTAAAACCAATAACCAAACCAAACTTGTCGGTTTTTTAATTAACCGATCCGATCCCACCGATAGAGAGAACTTAAACCGAACCGAGCCAAACCAAACGGTTCGGTTCGGTTCGGTCGGTTAAACCGTTGTTTTTTTTTTTTTAAATCAAACATTGAAAATTTTAAAATGATGAAACCCCATCATTTGCATTTATTCCAATGTTTAGTGCAAACATAAAAATCCAACATTCCAGTGATCTATATAAAAAATAATTCTACTCCAAAAAGAGAGTTTGGATTAAACGCAAAAGCACAATTATATTATAAAATACAAATTTTGCAATTCAACCAAGAAAAGAAAATCTCAAAAGTTGAAAATAGAGCGGGCAAAAAACTGACACAGAACTGATCAACTATGAGGCACAGAGGCAGTATTAAGTTCATGTACGAATGAGTTGTAGAATGTAACTATAAAAGTAGTGAACAAAACCCTATGGCTAAAATAGAAAAAACAACAATACTTAAGCTAATGTATGCGGACGGTTCGGTTTAAGCGGTTTTTATGATATCCAAACCGTTAACCAAACCGATATAAGCGGTTTTTATGATATCCAAACCGTTAATCGAACCGATCAACTATAAACCGTTCCAAACCACTCGGTTCGGTTGGTTCGGTCCGATTTTGCGATGATATCAAATTTTTTGTGCAGCCCTAGCAGCAACGCTACACTATAGTTCTGCCTTTGATATACATAGAGATAAATGATAGAATATGCATTAATAAAGGAGACTTAATTAAAAGGAAAGCAGAGCAAGTGGGATGAAGAAAAAAAAAGAAACTTAATCAATAAACAACAGAGAGACACAGGCTAAGGAGATCAAATACAAGAAAGATACAAGATAGAAACTACACAACACCCACATCCTCCAAGTGAAGTAACAGAATTCTACCTATATTAAAACTAGGGGAATTTACAGGTTAAGGCCCCATAGGACCCTATACCACTGATGAGGTCCCATAATCACCTTATATACGGGAGGGGTCCTCTTTGTGTGTTTTTATCTTCTTTTTTTTTTTTTTTGTCATTTAGCAATATGGTTGATATTGACCATTCTGTGAATGGTTGCTCTTAATTTGCAGAACCCAAATGAAAACTAAGTTTTTCTCTCTTGGTTGTTAGTGTTGCTCCAAAGTGGTGGATGGGGCCAGGATTGTGAGAGAGAGGATGTGAAGGAAGGAGTGAGGTGCGTAAGTGAAGACGTTGAGGAAGTGAGTGAGGCCGCAGGGGACGATGAAGGCACCGAATTAGAGGAAGATCCATCGAAAAGGGAACATGGAAGAGCAGGAGACGAAGTAGAAGAGCTCGAGAGGGATGGAGAAGTTGGCGAAGGAGATGAGGAGGTCGCTCCATTTCTAACATTGGGGGATATTGTTGAAGGTCGTGAGGGTTTAAGTTTATTCACCTAGCAGACGCAGCGATGGAAGAAGAAGGTCGAAGACGACATATTCGATGAAATGCCATTGAGAGAAATGGAGGGAGAGGAGAAGAGGGGGAGAGATTCAATGAATCCAAATAAGTAGATGAGAGAAAGGGGGGAAATGGAAAACTATGAATTTGATTTGTCTAACACGACCCAAGGGGAGTGAGAGGAGGCGAGGGCGGAGGATCTGCAAATGGACCTGCAAGTTTGTCATTTTCTTTTCTTTTCGCAATATGGTCGATATCGACTATTCTGTTGCGTTCAGCAAATAAGACAGCTATAAGTTGAAGAAAACCTGACTGATAGAATGGTCGATATCAACCATATCGCTAAATGACAAAAAAAAAAAAAAAAAAAAAAAAAAAAAAAAAAAAAAAAAAAAAAGAAAAAAAAAAAAAGAAGAAGACAAAAAATGCACTAAGAGGACCCCTCCCGTCTATACAGTGATTCTGAGACCTCATCAGTGGTCTGAGGTCCTATGGAGCTTTTACCCGTAAATTCCTCTTACAAATAATTACTTGGGACATGGCAACACCATGCAACTCCTTGTTGGTGCCACGTCTCGAACCCATGACCATCACAGGGCAGCACAACTCAAATATTAGTGTCATATCAACCTTTTCAATAAGCCTAACCATCAGAAAGGACAAGTCCCTAGAATTTATATTAATCATTTCCGGCCATAAGACACGCAAAAAAATAAAAATAAAATAAAGCAAAAAAAAACAAAAAAAGCCAGTATCCACATAATTTTATGCTCTTCGTATTAATAGAATGCCTTTTCCCAGCAATAAATAATCGATTCACATCTCTAGAATGCCCATTGCTAAAAAAATCTCAACCTAAGCATCTTCAGAGCAATACAAGAAGAGATGACTCACATAATTTCTCTTCTTGCATTTCGCTGAACTGATGACTGGTAGAATCCAATAACAGGCCATTAAACCTTGATGCAGAGCCTACTGGTCTAAAATTTTTATCTCCTTCTACGTTTTTATCTCAACTCCAACAAGCAACGAATCAAAAACTATGTTTCATGCAGGTTTAGATTTGATCTGGGACTAGGCCCTGCGATAGTCCTATTTTCTAAGGTGATAGTCCGATTTTCTAAGACTCTGTTTGGATCTTCATAAATGTAACTTGGTTTATGCTTTAATCAGGGTTCATGTATGTAGGATAATCTGCGCTACGTCGTTCTATATCCATTACCAAGTTAAACATAGTTGCAGGTAATTTGAGTTATGAGTGAACTGAGTGCAAGGCAACTTTGTCCTAATTTTTAGTTTACCCTTTTTACAAGTTAGATCCATTTTCAGGAACTATGGTATTCTCAACAAGCAGAATAATTTTGTAGCTCATGCAAAAAAAGGTCCTTAGGGTTGGTGCAACATTTTCCCTGTTTTGGTGCAACTCATTTTCCTCGTGCAAAAGGAAATGGGTGCAATTATGCGACGAAGAATCTTAGTTAGAGAGAAAATTATCCTGATTTTCCATGCAATCCCTTCTTCGATCAATTGATGCAACGCATTTCCGCATGGAAAAGAGAAAACATAAATCGATATTCTTCGATAGAAACGATTTCAAAATCCTATGTAATGGGTAAAAACACATGATTCCTATCTATCATGAAATGAAAATTTACAGATTGTGAAATTTCACGCTACACATGGCCATCACAATGAACTTATTTTTTCTCAATAGATAGAATTTTGATTTTCTATATAAGGGATAGGAATGGAGGATTTTTCTTTTGCAGGGAGACGGGAATCTGCTACATTCTAGTGTGTGTTCTCATTTCCATCCAAGCAAGAAGAGCACAGTGGAGAGTTTGTAAGACGGAAGAGAAATTAGGGGTTTACTTGTGGATTGTTACACCTACTTCATCCTGGCCATTTGGGAGGATGGTTCAACAATCCATCCGGGCCCACCCTAAGATGGTTTTCTAGATTTATTTTTTCCTTGATTAGAGTAAGTATAATAGTTTTAATTTTAGTCTATGGCCCATAAAATGACGATGGCCCACCTGATAAGTCTCGACTTCAACAAATATACGACAATCAATAAATCATTAATTAGTGATTTGCCAATACTTTGCACTTCATTTGCTTCTAGCAAATAATTCAACTGTGGGCTTGGACAATTTTTGTTGCAGGGCTTGAAATTTGAGAGCCGGACTTGGACACTACTATGCCAGGCCCTCTTATTTTTCTTCATTATATATAAAATATAATATAATATAAATATATACTAAAATGCCCTTACAATAGTCACTTAACAACAATCAAATGGGCATATAAAGGTGATTTCATACCCTCATACCCTTTAGAAAATTCCATATAAAACCCATACACGCGTACTTAGTTCATTTCATCACTATTTAAGTATTGAAGTTATGTATTATACTGAATCATAAGTAATAAGTGTTGCACGGTTGCCTTTGATCCATTTATATATTATATCTTTGTCGCTTTTTATTTGAGCTTTTTATATTATTTGTATACATTATTGTCGGTGCAAAAGGGTTGTACTCTTGTTGATAAGGATACACTTTCTCCTACGTGGAGTGACTTGGGATCCCAACCGATTCATAAAGATAGTTTGTATGTACAAGGAACATTGAGTATATGAGATAATCCAAATATCATCTTAATTAGAGAATTGTGACTCCTAATTTTTTAACACTTAGACCAATAGTAGGTTTTTAAGTGCATTTGTTTTGTGTCTGAAATGTGACAGTGGTTAATAGTTAGATCAATGTTACATTGAAAATAATGTCAATTCATAAAAAGTAGGTGAACATAGATTGTTTTATTTTCTCAAAGATAAGACCAGGGCTAAAAACCCTTAAATTGGAATTACTTGGTATGAGTAGATCCTTGAAAGGTGCAAGATAGAACATACTCTCTAACTATTTTCCTTCTTTAACAAAATAAATAAAACCGTATATGTCCAAAACCCATGTCACCAAAACGCATATGATTTTGTCTTATTAAAAGAAAGTTCTTAGAGAGAGCCTTGATTCGCCAAACATTTTATAGAGAGATCCCCATCTTTAGCAAAGGGCCACATTCCAAATCCCAAATATAAATTTTAATGAAGTTTGAGATGTAGATATATTTCAAGTCTTGTTATCATTCCAAAGATCTTTTAACTTTTAGCTATGGGTTATAAATTTGAGAGATTGATTTTCTAAGCCCTTGATCACATGCTATCCCAAAGCAGTAAATCGAAAGAAAATATATAGTTATAGTTAGAACTTGACTTTGGTTCGTACATTGTAAATGATTGTTGTATGTCTAGATATATATCTTAAATCTCTTTGGCCAGGAATCTCACTAACTTCTTGTGGGCGGAGCAGGCCTAGGTATAAAGGCTTGGAGGTTGAGCCTGTCAATGGGATGGGATGGGCCTAGGCTTGGGTTGTCCAATTCTGTCCCGAAAATTAGATTGGCCTGCCGTGGGTTGTTCAATCCTGGCCCTAAATTGAACGGGCCTACAACAAATCTCATTTGTACGAGCCCGGGCTGGGACAGGGCCGGGCCTGAGCTTAGCCAGATCTTTGACATAAGCAAAACATTTTCTAATTATTCCTATTATCACCAGACACCTGGTGTGAACCAGAATTTCACCCCAGTGTGAAAAAGGCCAAAGTCTCACTCGCTCTCTTTCTAAAACCATATCAGTCAAATATCAATAATTTAGGTAGGCACACAATCACAAAGTAACAGAGCTAAACATATACCGGAAACTTGTGTCTTAGCCTAGCATCTTAGTTGAAAATTGTTGAACATTTTTCAGAAATCAATCTTAAGGTCTTCAAAACTCAATTCGTGCATATTGAGTTAAAACTCCAGATGATCTTGTTGATCATTCATTAAACACAAAATAAACACCATTAAGGTTCTAAATTAAGGCAACATCCAAATCAAATTTGTGTTCAACCACTTCTTTCTTCTACTTGTTTAAATTCCACCAAACATGTTTTATGACACTTGAATTTCATGTTGTGCAGCATTTGGTGGAGTACTTTCTACTATTAAGTGGTTCCAATGGGAATTTCCACTGCTCTTATGTCTTCTAATTTGTGCATGAATTATTATAGCATGTGAACGGTTTTTCTAATTATAGACTGCGTCTCGAATTTTCTACGAAGTGGCTTGTGTTTGTCTCCCTAATAATGCAAAAGATTGAAGATTTAGGTGCAAAAGTAACAAATGCAGAGAATAACTCATTGATTTACCTTGACTTGGGGGTATGTGTTTTATACGAGGGGAGGGCGAAGTTACAAAACTGCCCCTCTTAATTATCCGTTTTTTGCTGTTAGAGATGGGCATTTTCAATAATCTATAAAATAATCAGTCTAATGATCCTGCAGTGGGCCGGGCCGGGCCTAAACAAGCTGGGTTGCTTCTGCCCAATCCCAGTCCCATTTTGGCCGGGCTTTAAAAAATATTGTCCAAGCCCAGCCCAGCCCGCTAGGCTTAGTTTTTTTAAAAGCTCTGTATTTTCGGGCCGGGCCAGGCTAGGTACCCGTTTCAACTCGTCCCATTGACAGGCCTAAGCTGATACCCCCACCCATTCTTAAAAGAACTTTAAAATTTTTATAACCACCTGCAAAATTTGAGAATTATTATGTTTTTTTTATTTTACATTTACTCCTTCCTCCAATATTTATTTTCCATAGAGCCCTCCAAGCTGAGTTTCCATCCGCCCTGCTTGTGGGTGCATCTTTACAAATCCATGAGCCGACCAACTTTTGAAATTTAAACTGCTCATTATCAACTTCCCACCTTGCTTTACTGTTCGGAAAAAAGGATTTTTACATAAATAAAAATTATTTCTGCCGTAATATTGATAACGTCTAAAATACATGATTTGATGCTTTTTAGCTTATTTAATAAAGTGTTTGAACTTTATCAATGTGGCCACCATAGTTAATTGAAATCTTCCATTATGATAAAATAAGGGGCTTTTGGCCAACGGTGAGCTGTCCAGTCAGAAAAACTCTCCCTCTTCTTAATTTTTTCCACTGGTAACTCACCAATAGGATGCATTGAAAATTGACCCAAATCCCCCTCGAATATTGAGGTAAGGCAAATTTTAGTTTAAAGAATTAATCTAATATGGGTATGAATATTCTTGTCTGTGACTTGAGTGATATTATATAAAAAAAATGTGACATTGCATATGTGCGCGCATGTTCTGTCAAGGAGCAAGGGATCGGGTTTTAGATTTCCACATGCATGAGAGTCTACCCCATGATAATACAGCGGATAATAATTGGTCCACTTACGGTCACAATGGGGTGAAACCTCACCACATCGATGCTCATGGGAGTTAGGACACAACAATTGATTTCAACTTTCAAGGGTGGGCCCCACTGTGGATTTGGCGGCAATCCCGGCTTACTAGAAATCTCTGAGTCCAGCACTCAGAAAATCCAGACCATAGATTGCGAGTGCAGCATCATACCTTTCTTTAGAAATAAATAGGAGACAATCCCCAATACTTGTATTCTTCGTTTGATGAAGAAGATGGAGTTGGTGTTGGAGATATTGACAGGAAAGCTCTTCCATGTGCAGATAGAACAAAATGCTACAGTTAAAGAGCTGAAGAAGAAGATTGCAATGCAAGAGGCATTACCAGAACATCGCCTGATTCTTGTTCTAAGAAGTGGCCCGCTGATGAAGGAAGATCAATTCTCATTAGCTGATTATGGGGTTAAAGAAGGGTCCCAGATTTATGTCTTCTTTACAGCAAATGATGGAACTGTATGACTCCATCACACCTGTGGGTGCTGATAAACAGACAGTAGTATGATTCATATTTGGGGTTTTTTTTTTTTTTAATAAAAAAGAGGTCTTTATCATTTATTATTTTTAAATATTTATCTAATGTGGCTTCTTAGAAGGATTATCTTTCCAAACATCTCCATTCCTCCATCATAGGTTATGTCTAAATACATGTGTAGGACTAGAGGTATATATATAAAATAAAAAAATAAAAAAGGGCAACCAGCCATAGACAGTGAGGATTCATTTGTCTACTGTTGTTTGAATTCCTAAGAATTAAAAGACTATAGTATCTCTATCATCGGTAAAAAATATAAAATAAAAGGTGAATATTTAAAAACAACCATCACATAATCTCCTCTTTATATAAAAAGTGAATCAAGAGGATAAGCCATTAACCGAACGATTCAAATATTTGGAAACTCATGGTCTCATTTATGTTTTCACCTTATATTTTTGCCTGTCGCCTATATAATAATATGTTGTTGGAACTCATTTGACTATGAATTCCTATTTATTCAATTTCATGCAAACAAAAGACCTAGGAAACCAAATTTTATTTGTGCTTGGAAATAAAAGTAGCAACTGTAACCTTCAATGGAGAAAAGAATATAGCCACTGACAATAAAACTTCATGCGTCTTGATAGAGTGGGAAGATTTGGTTTGGGATATTAAATTAGATAGAGCCTAAAGAATTAACCTATGTTGGTCCTAGGTTGATATATTCGTTCCTTTTGGCCCTTTGTCTTAGAGAAATTTTGAGAGAAAAATAGAAAACTGAATATGTAATTTCCATTGATTTTTAATATTTTTAGATGTAAACAAGTAATAGAATATGATATAAATATGGTGAAATAATCACAATTCTTACAGTTTTTGAAAACTTTTTTTCTCAAAATGGAAACATAATGTTAATCGTATAAGATATATGTAAGCTTTAGAATCTACTCATATGCCATAAATAAAGTTTGTTAAAAGCTGATAATCATCTAATTTAAAGTCACATAATCATCAGTAGAAGTAAAAATACTTACCCTACAAAACAAAACCACAAAAAAGAAGTTAAATCTTCTAGTACCTTTTACCTACACCATTAAAATAATGTCATAGACTTTGATCAACAACTGGCTACATCAATTTGCTTGCAATGATGAGTACAGTGCGTGTAGGATTCTCACTAGCAGTGGCAAATGGCAGCAAATTTTTGGACAATTTGGTGGAAGAAACGTATCCATATGAATATTGCTTAGATTTTTCACAATCACATTAGATATTTGAGAATCCCATTGTGCTCTAAAGAGATTTCCTCTAAAATCTTTAGAATGTCTATTTTTAGACATTATTAGATATATTGCTCAGACCTTTCTTACATCTTTTACAGTAAAATCCAAAATTCTGAAGATACCCAAGAATAACTACATGAATTCGTTTAGTTATCCAAAAGATCCTACAAATAAATCCAAACCCCTTAAAAGAATCATATTCTCTTGAAGAACTACTCAAAACAACTAATTTACTCCGATTGTCCTTGGCTCAAATTTCTCTCAAAATACTGGAGTTGGCTTGCTATGAGATTTATAAGTTTTGACTCAAGAACACATGATTATAATTTGAGAAAGACAAAAGGAGTCAGATTATGTGTTTCATAAGTAACGGGCAAAAAAGGTTCGTGCTAAGCCCGGGCAAAAAAATGAATAAATAAATAAATCTTTTGTGAAGCAAAAAAGGTAAAAACCTACTAAGGACGTTCTAAAACAGCATTAGGATTGTGACCATCTTTACCAAATGTTTGTATGCATCACACATCACCTAAAAAAAAGTCATACATGGATAAAGATATAATAAATAAAATAACTAACATATTTAATGCCAACAACTTAAATGTGAGGGTCTCCACCCCTATCTCTCATATAAGGTGTGAGATATTTCTTATAGGAGTATCTCCCATTATAAAAATAGAGAAAACTTACCAAAATGTTAGATAAGTCTTTGAAGAAAGTTACCAAAACTTGAGGATTGCTTATAATATAAAGAAACAAAAATAAGGGAAAAATAGAGAAAATACGTTCAAAATGCAACTGGAAATCACTACTCATTTAAGAAGGCTTAAGATACTACTTGTAGGATCAACCACCTTCAAGAGCACACTTAATAAATAGAAATAAAATTATACGTTAAGCACTCTATCACAATCGATAAAGATCTAATTAAATACGACCATTGCCAAGATCAATCATACAACATAGAGAGATCCAGATTGGAAACCTTCACTGCCATCTCTAGTAACCATTTAGTTGCAGAAGAGAAATATCAAATAAGCAATCAAATTAAATCAAACAGAATTAACCAAGATTTGATTAAATTTAACCTTTTTCAAATAGTAATCAAATAAGTCAGAGACCCAAACCGAAAACCTCCACTGCTATGTCTAGTAACTATTCAAATCCAATACAATCGACAAAGATTCGATTAAGTCTAACCTTAAATGAAGATCAACCACATAAGATAGAGATAGTCAAACCGGAAACCTACAGTCGATCTCTAATTATTTAGTGAGAAAGAGAGCTTAACGATTCAAGATCAATTACATAAGACATTGATATCAAGACTAGAAACTGTGGGGGGAAATTTGAATTGCATCTTGAGTTGGGCTTGGGTTGAAACCGACCCGACCCAACTTACCCGAACCAGAGAAGAAGACGAAACGGAGGAGACGGAAGCAGTTGGTGAACAAAAGGGAATAAAGTCCTGGATCCACGAAAGAAACGCCCAACGATCTAATAGCTTGGCAGTTACCAAATACCACGAGGAGAAGTGGAGAACAAGCGCCAGGGAGAGGGCAGAAATCCAAGGAGAGATTGAATAAAAGGAAGAAAGGATCTAAAATGAGGTACACCCAATCACCTAAAAATCACTCCAAGTTCCATTGCTAACTTGATCGTCGGAGGGACTTCGGTCAGGCCATCCGATCGAGCTTTAACTGTTTTTTTCTTCTTGAACAGGGAACGAATTCAAAGATCCTATGCAAGACGGAAAGGAGAAGATAGATATCGAATTCAACAGGGCGAAGCTGATCTATCCATCTTTGGCCCACACAGAAATTGATCTTACAGAAACCTTCGTTGCTATCTTCAATTCACTTGATGTAATGCAAAGAAAGAGTGCTTACTGAATTCTTGATCCAAATGTACCCTTTAATACGACAGTATATTTAAAATTGTGCAGGTGTAAAGAAAGAAGAAAAAAAAAAGAACAAAAACAAACGAAAAGAGTGCCTTTTAATTCAACCCTTATGCATGAATTAAAAAAGGCACAGTCAAACATCAAGAACCGGAAGGATCATAAGAAACCATCCAGGAATACTGATAGTTACCTATTCTAGTCAAACCTCAGCACATCAAACTTTAGAGGCGGAGTTACAGGCCTTATTGATGGGCTTTGAAATGGCCAAGACCATGAACTCGATTATCATATATGAAACAACTTTTTCCAATTGGCAAATTCAAATTTGATTTGACCATCCTACAATTTTGATCTCTTCTTAAGCATCCATTAAAGTTTTGACTGCCTCTTAATATCAGCCATTAATTTATTTCCTCCCATTCATGTCTCATTACTCCCACCACAATTAGTGATTACTCCCACCTCAGTTAGCCAATACTCATGGGTTAAGCCTACCAAGGGAGGCAATAGGTTAGGTCCGCCTAAACCCGAATTCAACTCAAATGGAACTTCCTTTGCTCCATGCCTAAACCATTATGGCGGTTTATGATTTGTGATGCAAAATCTCTCCAATACCAGTAGATATTTTTCATTTTACAATACAAAAAAAACAAAAATAATAAGGAAAAATCATCATCTATGGTATGGACTTCAAACATACAACCTAAATAATAGTGTACGATGTTTGTTACCACTTGCATTGCTACAAACTTACAAGGAAGGAATCTACTTTTTTCCTCTTTGTTGGGCTATAGTGGTTTCAAGTGATACTTTTAACATGAAGACCCATGGATTGACTCCTTGGCATTCATGGGAAAGTAAGGTGCCAACACCACTATAAGTATATTGACACAAGAAAAAAATCTACTAAGGAATATGTTAGTTAAAACAAGTGGGGCGGGCCAGGTCAAGTACACCCAAAATCCAAATCTTTCTTTAACCCGACTCAAGTCAAAATACAAAAACCAATATTTAGCCCAAACCCAACCAACTCACTATCAAACCGCCACCCCTAAAAGGGAGAGGTAGAGGTGGGCCTCGTTTAAACGCAACCCATTGCCATCCCTAAGCCAAAGCACCTGCGTCAGATTCTGGCTCTGCTTTTTCAGCCCTGTGATTACTTGGGCCTAGAAGTGGGGACTTCATGACCATGGATGAGATGTACCATCACTAATTAGAGTTGCCAAAAGTCAAGGTACTCCCAAAAATAGTCACAATTACATACGAAATACAGATAAGAACAAAGGTTCTGTGGTGATAACGATGATGATGCAATAGTTAAGTAGCAACCTACCAATCAAAGTGAAGACATGAGTTTTGATCCAGGAAGGAAAGCATCCAGTAAGTTTAGGAGGGGAAAAGAAGACCTGGTCCGTGATTTTAGCAGAACTTTTGATAACATGTCCACCACTGAGGTTGGTTTGGTGGTGTAAAATGAGAAGCAAGATCACGAGAGCAAAGACCCGAAATATTTCCAACAATTTCTGCCAGACTCCTTCACCACAGGAGTCATGAAATAAGCATCTAATCATGGTAACTTAGACAGATTGCACGGCTGTTGCGGCGGCAAAAAATCATTCAAATTTAAACTCTATCAACTTTCCAACTGAATGAGTTAACATTCAAATAAAAAAAAAAAAAAAAAACTTTGTAGCCGAATGATTTGAAAATTCAGGAATTCTAGCTCCTTGGCTTTTTGGTGAAACTTTTGAAATGCTCAAATACAAGAGAGGCCAGAGAGCATTCAGGAATTCCACATTCTCTGAGAATCTCAAAATTCTTCAGACAACAATTCCATGAATTCCAGTAAATAAACAGCCCAAAAGAATACCCTATCTAACCCTCGGTTGGTATTATGCACTCACCCAGGTTGAATGACACCCAACTTTGGGGAAAGAAAAACAGAGAAAAGAAAAGCAAATGGGACAATGAGTTATGAAGCCCCTCTCCCGGGCCAAGCCCGGCCCACCTAAGCTCGGCTGCATAGGGTTGGATTTGTGCTCTGTTTTTAGGTCCTGGTTTGCACTAAGGCCCAACTTCCTGGTCGATTATTAAGTGGGCCATCCTGACCCAATATTTCATCAAAGCCCCAGATCTGCCAAACATAAAGTGTGTTATATAATTGTACTTTGTAAAAGGGCTGGACCTGGGCCTGAGTTTCAGGCCCATAAGCCGGATTTCGGCCTGACTACTATGCCTCGTAAATAAATGAATTAGGATTAGATCCGGCCCATGAACATACATAGATACTCATGAGAAGGGTACATTTATGTGGAGCATTTTTAAATTTGAAAAAAGGAGGAAACGATTGTTCATTGTTTTATATTAACATTTTCTGTGGCATCTCACATTTATATGGTTTTTGTTTCTTAGGCCACGTTGATTTATATGGGACCATAGATTAAGGGGTTAGAGGTATGAGTTGATCCCAAATTTAATATTTGGGCTCATCATGGTTGGATCTTCCCATCTCCCTTCTCAAACCAACGGTGGGGGCCTAAGTGGGCTGCATTCAACTACCTCGTACGGAGCTTCCATTCAAGGTATATATGTACCACAGCAAGGCCAATAAAAATAATGGCAGAGACTATTGAAGTTTAACAGAATTTAGGATTTGGATGGACACCATATGTAATATGTATGAATGGGTTTAGACTGAGTTTGAAATCCATGCTTGTGTGCTTTATAGCTGAAAGTTACAGCTACTTTAATTAGGTGCCAGAAGGCTCTTTGGGTATGTCACTCTTCTCACTTTGTGACATTTCTTTTTCCACTTATATGGGGTTCGCATTTTCATGGTGTGGGCTTTCTCTTCTTACTTACCCGAGCTGTCTTGAGTCCCAGCCAGGGGTACCCAAAAAAAATATAATAGGAGTGATAACACGTCAGATTGATTTGGGCTGACCACTTCGGAGAACACAAGCATGGCCTCAATGAGGTCCCAACCTAAAGGTAAAAATGATCAACCTAAAGCGCTAATTAGCAAGTTGGATTTAGATCGGGTTCGTAGGTCATAGCACAATTAGTTGGATAGGGTTCAGTTAATTGGATGAAAGCAACGTAGCACAATTAGTTGGATAGGGTTCAGTTAAGTGGATGAAAGCAAGAATGATATCAAAACGAATCCAACCAATTCAATGAGTGGCTCTGAACCCTGAATCCAAGAGGAATATGTTAAGAGTAAGCCTGAACCCTGAATATCTGTCGGGTTTGAGTCAAGACTGTGCAGGTTGAATCAGGAATTCCCAACCATAATTTCAGTGGCAAATGGCATCTGACAAATCCCACCAAGCAAGTGATGGGTTCATTATATGTGGGCCAATGGTTACTGATCTTGGCCACTGGCTTGATGCATCCAGATCAGATTAGGCTGAGACCCTCTCCTTCTTTGAAGGTAAAAAAAATAAAAATAAGTCCCTCAATTTTGTTCTGAAAAAAAAGAAAAAAGGGTCCAATGATTCCGGAAATATCAGAAGTCCTCCTCTATCTACCAGTTTTTCATGTAATTGATTCTTAAAAATTCTAATATTTTTATTTCTAAAATGAGTTAGTATTGAAGAAATGAAGGTGAATGTAATAAAATGAACATCAAATCATCTCTTCCTTTAATGGAAGATAAACCAAGGGGAGATGGGAAATCGATAACAAGGCATTAATTTAGTAATTTAAATCATACGGAAGTCAAGGTTCAATTTACATCCCCACTAAATTCTTCACTTCTTACCTCTTTAATATCTCTTTTTCAGCCCATTTAATAATAAATTTCTATGAAATCAATTCCATGCAAAGAAATAGGCTCTGGGAATTACGGGCCTGCCTTGGATAGAGCGCTGGCCCCACCCCTCCCCCCAAGAATTGATCCCTAATTGGGCAGATTTGCTTAATATCCCCAGGCTACTGATAATTTTCAAGCATGTACGTTCTTTTCACTTACCCTACATTCTCACCAAACATGCAGGTGCCATCAACACCTATCTATCCTGTCAAACCACATCCATCTTTCACAACTCACCCAATTTCTGTCTAGACTATGTTGATCTTCAATATCTCAACTTCCCTCTACTTTTGAGTACCAAAAAACTTCTCTTTATTTTTAAACTTCATATTCAATGGGCTTTGATGAGACTTTTGAGTCAATTGAGAGACTTTTGAGGCAATTGAGAGAGAGAGAGAGAGAGAGAGAGAGAGAGAGAGGATTTTCTTGAATTCCACTGCAGACTAGGGCAAGGGAGGAACGGAGTTCATTTGGAGGTGAGATGTACGCTACATATGAGGCCTAAGTAAGATGGTGGACACTAGACCAATGTTTGTTTGCACGAAGGGTGGATTGGAATAAAAGGGTCAAACTAATTCAAAGAAAAATAAATAAAAAAAATGTCGAAAGTGAAAGATACAAAATGACAAAAAGTTACACTTAAAAACACTAAATGACAAAAAGGATAATCTTAGAGGGCGCTGAATGACTAAAAAAAGGCAGAGTGGCTTTTTGTCATTCAGTACTTTTAGCCTCAATTTACTCATCTTCCCTTTTCTTTTGATTTAATCCCTAATTTTATTCTACTTTACCCCTCAAGTCATAATAAAAGGAGAAACTAATAATAATAATAATAATAATAATAATAATAATAAAAACACCCTACTAGGAAGTAGTTCTCAGGTCTTCGTGGGAAAAGGGAGTCCGATAGTTGATTGAAAGTAGTTCTCACTGTACCCCTCCTGCAAACAAACATACCCACGATTGCCAGTGTCACAGTGAAGGGGGGAATAGTAATAATAATAAAAAAAATAAATCCCTACTAAAAAGTAGTTCTTAGTCTTCACTAGAAATAGGGGTCTGATAGTTGATTCAAGATAGGGAAAGGACATTAATAGATTAATTAAGCACCGTTCATTTGCAAATGAGCTTCTCTGAGGGAGGATGGTGGTTAAATTAACAATTTTATCCCTTTAATTTTTTATAACCGTTATTAGATATTATTATCTTTTAAGTGTTAGTGTCAAAAGATAAGTGTTAGTGTCAAAAGATAAACAATGCCGGTGGGGAAAAGTTTTTATACGTAGGTAGACGATCCATCAAAAGAGAAGTGGTAGACCAAAGATGACATGGATAAATGTTGTTAAAATAGACTGAAGAAACATAACTTATCTCAAGATTTAGACTCACCAATCACAGATCACATTATTTACATCATTACAAGAGGATTTACATCTCTTAGCAACCAAAAAGAAAAATAAGAGAGAGAGAGAGAGAGAGAGAGAGAGAGAGAGAGAGAGAGAGTGGAACTGATCACATACAAGAAAACATGTGATAATGCAACGATGCACCTCAAACTAACTTGAGTGAAATTGCTGTGGGTGCCATCAAATGGGCTTGTTTTTATATGATGTCTAAATATCATTTAATTTGATTATTATATCTTCCAAGTGCCTCTAATGATAGAGGTTTCCGTCAGAACTAACATTATTATGTCCAATCCTTGTCTCAGGACTTCCCTTGTTTCATAATCAATAAATTAGAATAAGATTTAAAAAAAAAAAAAAACATTTAACAATGATAAAGTTGTTAATATATGTGTTCACATGATCATTGACGCACGCACACAGTCACATACTGATTGAGAAAAGTCATTGGTTTCGTTTTGAAAACTTGAAGAGTCTTGGGTCTGAAATCATGGGATCGCATGCCAAATGAAGTTGTCTAAGTTTGTGGAATTACCTATTGCATAGGATGATTCTTCTGGAAAAGGCTTCTTTAATTAATAGATTAGCTATGTCAATATATGGGCTAAGCTGCCCATGGGCAATTTTACCTTTTAGCTCTATTTAACTTCAAACTGATTAATAGATGTTTAAGTGCTTAAATGATTTGAGAAAGTTCCACCTCTTATTTAATGTTGAAAGCAATCAGATAGTTTTTAACTTGTTCTTTTATAAGTTTGTCCGTTACTCTAAAAATATAACAAGCCTGTCTGTTGAATATATAAAAGATTTGCCCATATAACTTTTACAATATGGCAGTTTCTTAATTAAATCAAACGTAACAAATAGTCTATTTGTAAAAAGGTTTAATTGAAACAACTCCATTTCAAGTAAGCCCTAAGCCTCTGGCCCTCTCGTCACAAATGACCCATTTAGAAAAGGCTATAAGAATAAATATGCAAATGACCCACTTTTTTTTTTTTTTTTTCATCATCAAATTAAATACAAAGAAATTTATGATCAAATGAACCCCAAGAAATAAATATTAAAGAGGCAAGGGGTGAAGTAATAAGGTATGATATATATAGGTTAGACCTTCACTTTTAAAAGATTTGAATTATTAGGGTAATAGATGAGTATTCATTTCTCATCTTTTTCTTTTTTGTTGGAATTCATTTTTCATTTCACTGTATTCATTTTCCATTACATGGGAGGTCGGATGATGGTTATTTACTTGGATATTGACCTAGCTTTCTTCATTTTTAAGTAGAATTCTTAGAAACTCAATCACCTGAAATAAATGTGCCCAAAAGGTTGTTTTATGCCGTCTATAATGGTTAGGGACTAAACAATAATTCTCAGTACTTCGGGATTCTCATTATTTTAGGCAAAGATTATAGAATACTTTATTTCTTCCCAAACATAAATGTTGGATGTAAGAGTATTGCTCTATCATCTAAGGCTGAGATATTTGCATATATGCATGCATGACTTGGATTCCACGGTTGACTAAAGTTTAGATTTAATAAATCATAAATTAGAGTTGCTGATTTATCTTTTAAGTACTGTCTGTCAAAAACAGCAAACTCTAATGATGAATGAAGGAAATCTTGCTCTGGAGGTTGGAGTTCAATAGGAATTGCCCAACCACCCAATGCTATTGGTAGTCAAGACACTTGAGTATCATTAGGTATGACAAAACTAATAAAAGAAGCCTAGTGAAACCTGTCACCTCATCACTCTGTGACTTTCTTATTTATGTTCACAGCAATCTTAACAAACATTATGAGGAGCTTGAATTTGTCATCAATTTACAAAGCTCATCTTAATTTCATTGGAAAAGAAATCAGAAGACACATATATCTAATTCATGTTGGCATGTGTTACATATTGCATCATAGATTTTATTCTAATTTAAGACTCATGTTGTGCTATCAGGAGGTATTTATTCATTAAAGGGGATTATAAAGCAGAAGAAGCTCCGTGGGCCAGGAAAAAAGAAAAAAAAAAGGATATGATAAATTGGCCCACATTGTAGGGAAAGTCAAAATCTGTTGTTACAACAATTTGTAATTATCTTTAAATTAATAGATTCATCCAAGCTATTCTTATCATATGACATAAATAACTTGGCTCTTGCATGTCAATGCATGAAAACTAGACTAACTATTATTGGAAAAAGAAAAAAAAAATTGCTTTTTACAAAGAATCGATTTAACATCCTTAAATTAAGCCATCATAGACTATGGGACGAACAATATTTATCTTTACATTAAGTGAATGTAATATAAATGATTTGGATTAAACGAAAGGTCCACGTGTGGTATGAGAAACTCTCATGTATTGATCAACATAGAAACTGTCATTTATAGTCTAGGTTGGGATATATCATGTCCAACCTTCGGTGAAAGTTAGGCCTAAAAACACCTTGCGGCATGTTTGGGCTAGGAATAGGTTGAATGGCTGGCCTTTTGGACCCATGGGAATTAGGCTCATAACCGGAGACTGACCAACCAAATTATCCTCTTGACCCGTGCCTGTTAAGGGCTTATTTGGTTGCAAGCATTTTTTATGGAAATTCCCCTTTAAGAAATTTATAACAGCTACTATAGGTCTTGTCTCACTATCATTTCGAGTTCCTTACTTGATTTAGGAGAATTCATAAAAGAGGCATTCTAAATATCACTTTCTCCATACAAAATTCTTAGAAATCCATCATTCCAAATTCCAATAATCCATGAGCATTTTTGAATTCCACATGGGGTAGAGCATTTAGAGAATTCCAAAATTCATTTGACTAGAAATCTCTAAATGCTTGCATCCAAACAGGCCCTTAAATGACCAAATGGATATTTTCTTTTATAAGGCCAAACCGAATTATAATCAGAATGTTTTTATTTTTATAAGAAAAATCAGTTTGAAACAAACTGAAACATACACTTACAGGCTACAGCCGATTCATTAGCCAACACAAAAAAGGTTTGGGCTTTGGCCCATCTTGGATCTTAAACTTTTGCTTTAAGGGGCTGCTTGTCTTTTACATATAACACAAGGGATATCAAGATGGAGCTCACATACATAAAATTCACACATATGAAATATATTACTATTTTTGTGTGGGGCACCATTTTCACATGCATCCATAAATGATATGAGATTAGTTGTTTTTGAGTTTTTGACATTTTTCTTGAAAACCAGAGAATCTAAGATATGAAAATGTATGTGTTGAGATTTATCATTTATACGCGAATATTGAGTGGTTCGGATCATAAATTGGTTTTTTTTCACAAGTTTCACATATTTATGAAGATCTAAGAAGATTTAAAATATGAAACTAATATCTTGAGGTTTATTAATTTAATAAAAAAATTTGAACAAGATGCAATTGTGGGACCCCCTGGACTACAAAAAAGTAGAAAGTGGTTGATAGATTTTGATCTCTCAACGCATTGCTCGGAGTAATTGTATTGGCTCCTCCTAGGTGTGATTGTGTAATGGTTTCACACCTAGACAGTGAGAAATTTGATGTAAAAATGACCCCATTCTACACTATAATTTGAGCATTTGATGCGGACATGAGTGCTAAGAAACATGTTTGTGTATACATGTTACCAATAGATAAAACTTACACATATAAATCAGTACAAACAAATGACCCATATATTAAGTTTCCTTAGGTAACTATTCCCCCCAAAAGCAGGCATCAATAGAGGTTGCACAAATACTTTTTAATACTTGCCCCCGGGTGGAGCTTACTCCTCAACACTCCCCCGTGCGATTTAAACTTGGCTCTGATACCCTATTACACTTATTGGCTTACCATTCATATTAAAATCTCCAGGCTTTAGTGGAGACAACATAAATACTTTTCAATAACCGAAAATTAGAGTTGCAGCCATTAAAATAAAGCATTAACCATTTAGATTCCTTTATAAAGATAATTAAGGCCCTCAAAATTAAGCTCATGTCATGTCCAACATTTGGCCCACGACCCTGCAAGGCCATGCTAATGTCACAAACCTGAACAAAATATATTGTGATATTATCAGAAACATTAGTGTCTCTAAACATATTCTGATGTTTTCAAAATATCAGCAAATCTGTAATACAATGGGAAAGATGTGAGAAAATTACGATTTTATTTGTATAAGATAATAAGAAGATATAAAAATTAATCACACAAATTATTAAAAACTAATTTAATTTCAGCACTATTTTCTTAAAATAAGATTTCAGAAAACCGGGAAAAATTATAAATACATCAATATTTGACTGGAGACAATAATTTCCTGATAATGAGATTTTGTGACAAATGGTAAGTAAGAGCTAAAATCTGGATAATTATTGAGTGACAGAGACTGTATAACCACGGATGTTTTCAATGTAAACAAGAGGTTTGGTAGGTTTTAAGAAAGAAAACAAAAATAACAAGCATCTTGAAGTGGGACACTTTCGGTGGCTTTTGTTTGTAAGCATCGTTTGACTGATATCATCATTGGATATTTAAAGTAAATGTGTTGTAGCCTTTTGTTTCTTAAGAAAAAGCCAAGGTAGCCATCAATTCTTCCCTTTTTTTTTTGTTTCTATAGTTAATTTCGTCTCCAAACTTGGAGACTTCTGTGCACTCGTTTATCTAAATAGAAGATGGACCTGCCTAACATTCATCTGCATCTATGCAAATAGCTGTATTTATCATATGAATTCTTTACATATGTAAAACCCATTTTCATATTCTTTGTTTATAAGCAAGCGACCCTTTATCAGGGTATATTTGTGTAATCTGAACCTTTGCATTCCTCGATTTCATTTTATACCTCCCTGTTTAAAATTAGTTGTAATCCATCACCCCTCACATGGGAAATTGCCTTTGGCAACCATAAGGAAAAATAATCCAATTTTATCTTCCTCGTGTGTGGAGAGACGCCCTACTGAAACTGTGAAAAAGTGACTGGTGCAAAATACAAAGGCATTTCGGTGCTACGGAGGAATTCACGGTATTACACAAACACAATTTCAGACACGAGTTTTGAGTTTATCAGTTAAGATGAAAACCAGCTGATATTTATATATTATAAAATTTATTTTAAAGTTTTCAATAAAATAAGATTTTTTTGCCTTTTGGGTGTTTAATGTAAACAAAATATCAAGATTAATACAAAGGAGGTGGAAGGAAGTCTCGGTACTCTTTCAGTTTCCAATTAAGTCCGAAATTGAGAATGGGTTACGGAACCCAAGTGGTAACAAACGGTAGTTTTCGCTTTGTTCTGTGTGTGGGCTCTCTCACGCAGCCCCCTCTAACTGGGATAAAAAAAAGTGCTAACTTTAGTGACATCCGTTGTCAAAACTACATTTCGAGCGAAATGAGTTCCATCATGGTTCAAAGTCTTCCACTCTACATTTCGAGCGAAACGAGTTCCATCATGGTTCAAAGTCTTCCTGCTGGAAAAGGTCTTACTTGACGCCCTAACATTCTTCATTTCGTTGAGGATTCATTTCTTTTGTTAAAATCTGTTTGCCCGAGTAACAGTGCAGATACATAGAAGTCATGAATGTCATGAATTCAAATCCCCTGAGGTTGTGAATAAAAAACTAGCCGTTATGGAGATCAGTATAAATTCAAATTGCCCGATACAAATGTCTTCCTTGGTCTTGGTGTCAAGTTTTATTTCAATAGAAATTGGGTGCATCATCACATTAATCACATCCAAAGCTTGTGAATAAGTTACACAAAACAAAATGAGTGAAATCCTGTGTTACAAGGATAATCAATTAAAAGTGGTTTAAGATACGGTTTGAGCCAGTTGCCTTCCAGCTAAAAGAACAAAATGCTGTGTGTGTGTGTGTGTGTGGGGGGGGGGGGGGGGGGGGGGGGGGGGGTGCACCCTCCAGTTAGAGCAAAATTTTGCCCAGGGCCTATGTATGGGTTGATTTTTTCTGATTTTTTATTTTGAACATTTTAGATTTCACAGCTTCTAACCCACTTTTAAATCATCATAGGATCAAACTCTACTAAGGGACCCACCTTGCATCCCAAAGACCATCCAAGTCGGTTTTGGATGTCTAGTTTCCACTCTATTACTTTGATTTCCTATGCCTACCACAAGGATGGATCATAGGATTGTAATTTAAGATGAAAAAAAAAACCTCACAAATTGCAAAATTTAAAATTTTTTTTTCTATTAAATATTTTAATATAAGCTGTGCCTATGTCATCAAAACAAGGTTGGGAGTTCAAATCATCTTACACATCAAAAAAGGACAAATAAAAATTAACACATTTTTAGAATAAAAGGAACAAAATGGACAATATAACATCTACGGCAATTGCACTTTTACTTGACAATTTCCACCTGACCATCCATTTCCAAGCTCTTGAGGGATGGTAATGAACATTCAAGCAAGTTCATAAATTAGGTACTGCAAAGGGCATCTGCTGTTGACAGTGGCATTATACAAAAAGTCATGCCTTTAGAAAGTAGAGAGCAACTGAGTCCTAACTCCTATCTGATCATCTATGTGCTGTATAACCACTGAATGGATTAAATCTCGTATGTTGGAACTTAAAAAAGAACAAAATTAGGCCTACAAGGGGCAAGACCAACAAAAAGGCAATGGGAAACTGGAAAGAAGAAACGAGGAAGAGAAGAAAACTAGCATTTTTCAAAAGATTGCCATGCCTTTTCTCTTTTGACAAAGAACACCACCACCCACAGGAATGATTACAGGCCCGGACAGAAGACATGAGAAAGCGATAAAAAAAAAAGCATCAAAGTGCAGAGAATATTGCATTTACCTTGGAAATGTACTCTGTTGCATAATAATCAAAGGCCACAGCTTCCTCCTCATCCGAATCAACAACAAACACATACACACACACACACGAGAAAAAAAAAAAAAAAGAACTACAAAGAAACGAAAGAAAACCCAAATGCTAAAATCTGCTTAATTCACATCATAATCGAATAATAGAAGAATTACAACACTAAACAGAAACAAACTCATTTCATCATTTTTTTTTCCTGGACAAGGGCCTTTTGTTAGCGGATAAGTGAAGGAACAATAGCAGTGGAAACTCACATCCATATCAATTATGGAACAATTGCAACATCAATCATGAACAAACCCATCTCATATATTTTATCTCTCATGGAACATGGACCTTTTGTTCGCTGGTCTGATTTCTGAAGGAGAAGAAGGCAATGGAAGTACCTGGGACGAACTAGCATGGTACTCTTTCTCTTTGTTCTTGCCTATGAGGATGGTAATAAAAGACCCATCACCCTCATCTGGAGCCTTAGAAGAAGTGGGGTGAGATTTCACAGTACCATCTTCAGTAGCCCCTCCATTTCTATCATCATTCATAGCCCCTTCCATGAGTCTTTTCCTGTACAGTTTCTCCTCTGCATCCTTCAAGAACTTGAGCTTGGGTGGTGGCGAGGACATCAGCCTATTCAAATCAGATTCTGTTGATGATTCAAACAAGGGATTGAATCCATTTTGCCCGTAACAATCCATGGGGGTAAGAGAGGGAGTGAGAAAAGGTGGGGAGGAGAGAGGGGTCAGAAATGGGGTCTCCACAGAAAGAAGAATATCACTCAAACTCCTGCCTCTAGACCCAATTTTGCTCTTGATAGATTTCCCATCTTCGGACTCCAAATCCTCTTTTGTTTCCTCTTTTATAGTGAAGAGGAACCTAGGTGGACCAGAGAGGTTGTGCAGCCTCATGATCTCAGACTCCACACTATCTTCTCCAAAGGGCTTGAAAACAAAATCCATATCATTGTTAGAATGCAAGTGGATGGGGTCATCAGATTCATGACCCTGTGCATCTGGAGTGTTAGGATTTAGAGCTGAGGAGCTCAACGAAGAGGGCTTTTTCCAACAGAGGAGGTAGAAAAGCTCTCTCGGAGAGCTGCTGTAGTCATCTTCAATATCTCCGTTACTTATTCTCTTCTTCCACCATAACAAGTAGTAGAGCTCTGCAACAAGGGCTAAAAGTAAGCAACCAAAAACCAGGCTCAGACCAATGCCCAAACTGCTCAGAGATTTCATCTTCTCTTAAAAATCACATTCCAAAAAAACCACCTAATCTTGCTGCAAGTAGCTGGAAAATCACAACTTTGAATTACTGAAAATCCTAACTCTCTCTCAAAATCACAACCAAAGTGTCTGAAACCAACATCACAAAACCCACTAATCCTATCCTGCTTTCACAGCTGGAAAATCTCAGATTTTTTAGGAAAATCATATACAAAAACCACCCAAGAAACATTCTGACAAAACTTCAAACCCACCAAAATCTCCCAAACACCTTTGGGAAAAGTTACAACTTCACCTTGAAATCACACAGCCCAGAACCCTCACTAGCTACTATCCCAGAAAATCAGACAACCACACACCAGCTATGACTCCAGAGTCCAGCAAGATACCTCCTTCCTGTTCCCTCTAACCCACCAGTCATCATTAAAGCTAAAACCACACCACACAAAACCACCCACATGCTACAACTACTGTAAATCTCACTCCTGTCACATAGAAAAGAAAACCCACAAACCAAAACCTCTAAATCTGGTTAAGACATTTGAAAAATGGACCTTTCTCCAAAAAACCACAAAAATCAAATCCACCCATTATCCAAAATGCCTGGAAAATGAAAATTGAAGCCCCAAACCGCCTTTCACGCATCCGTCCGTTTGGGTGTGGGGTGGGGGGGGGGGGGGGGGGGGGGGGTCACTTTCTTCAAGGCCCGCTCACATGTGCTCGACAAGAAAAGTGAGTGTCGTCTCTTGAAAAGGTTCATGGATTCAGATTATAAAAAAAATCTCCGCTTGGTTTGTGTTTGCATTGGAATTCTTTTGGGCGCCCACTGTCTACGGAACTGACCCCTCACAGGTAATGTCTAGTATATCTTAGCCGTATATTCTAGTTCTGTTCTGTGGGGCCCATTTCTCCATTATCCTAACTGCTTGAGAATGTATTCACGTGGGGCCCATAACGGAAACTGAGATCAAAGGAATCTTCTTTTCACCTTTTCTGGACCTTTTGTTGTGTAAATCTTCAGCCGTTGATTGTGATACCTCTAATCAATTGGTTGAGATCTTTTTGTTTTTCTTGCAGGGTCCACCTATATCAAGCTAGCTCCAACACTTTGAAATGGAATCGGTACCCATCAACATTGGTCATCATTAATGTTATCAGAAAACCTACATGTTTATATAGCTGCTAAATTTTGAGCCCCTGAAATTTAGAACCTTGATCATTCGATTGGATTGAATTTAGCAGAACCTTACCCACATTGAATCTAACATAGTTACATAGTTGTGATGCATGTAATGTGCCCACTGGAATCCCGGGTGCAGTCTTTATCTTAAGGGGATTCTCATCCATCTAATTGGAAGGCTTATGGTCCATGGTTGGCACAACAAGCTCATCTAATGAAAAGGATCCTCTTAAAACTCAAGAATCTCAAAGAAATTTGAAAGGCTTCCCAGTGTGTACAGGTGAAAAATCAAACGATTTAAAATATATTCTCTGATATCATATGGTCTCTCACAAAATTTTACTCCAGCAGGAGTTGTCTCTACCGTCTAAATGATCGCTTTACAACACTTAAAATTCGTTAGAATATTCTATTTAATGTATCTTATAATTAAATGGTCAACAATGAGCTGTTCAACAAACGTTAAAGAGAAATTTGGTGAGAGTTAGTATTGGACGGAGAATTTGTTTTGAGTGATTTAAACTTTTGATGTGTAAGATGGTCTCGCAAATATCTCCTCACTCTAAGCATGAGCATCCAATGATCCAGAATTTGGTCTGGTGGCAACAGTTTGACAGGTGGAAATAGAAGATAACATAATATAGTCCGATCCAGCGGTTCAGCCCTAAGCCCATGGATTAGTACATGATCTAAATTTTAAGTAGATCATAATAATATCAATTATTAGATTGGACTGAAATTTAATGTATTTACAGAGAAAGAATTCATGCACCTAATGAATAGTCTAAACAGCCAAAAGATAGACTTGTCAATGCGAGTAGAAAATAAATTGTTTTTAATTGGTATTTAAATCATATTGTTCTTTAATCCAACAATTAATAGCACATTATTTTAATAAGACAGAAGTGTACTATTGGTTAAAAGTATGTGCCCACAACTCAAACGGTTTAGATATTTAAAACGTAGGACCCTTTTGCAATGTCAACGACCTACTCAAGTTACCATGAATGGAGTTAATTCAGCCCTATGATTTTACATAGTGGGCCATGTGACATGAATGAGTTGATCAAGCAAATGTGGACATTACAATTGTACAACAAGTGGTGCACATGATCCTGAGAGTCTTGTCTCCACTTCTAATAAACCACACAAGTATAGATATATTCATGTCCCAACAAAAGAAAAATAAAAAAATCAAGACATCATCAATTGTTGTGTAGGCCCCAATCACAACAATACAGCAAAGAAACAAAGGAAAATATTATTCATTAGAAATAACCAATGGGCCCCATTATCAACAAAGACTTGTGTCCCACCTTAGGAAGATGAGATTGATCCTTTTCTTTTGCACTGAACCTGCTTTTCCACCGTACACGTTCTACATATATATATAAGGGTGAATCCTTACCTTCCTTTAGTGGGCCATGGCCCACCACTGAAAAGAAATCCACAGTGACTGCGGAATCCAATCATTCGAAGATCGTCCTCAAGTGGATGGTAAAAGCAAAAGGCGATTTACCAGACACGCTCGGCTGGGAAAAGTGAAGACAAATGCTCAGTGAGAATTTTAAGAGTGGGCCATCATCTATGGTAAAGCATTTTAGATGGACGGTCCCAATTCACTGTCTAACTGCCAGTGTAAGAGAGGAAGAAGTGCTTTAATCAGAAGAGTAGGGACACCCAACTTTGGTGTCCCCAAGGATGCCGAACTTTCTTCTAAATCCATGCAAGGAAACTTTTGAACGTGTGGCTTAATAGAACTTTGAAGTGCAGTTTTGAAATTGGAACAATTAAAGGCTGGATAGCAGATGGTATAAATATGCATTGGAGTTCAGTTTATGGGTCCACTTAAATACAAGTTTATTAATGGAAGAAGACCATTTAGAAAAGTCTCCTTCCTATCATCATTAAGGGGGATCCAAAAAAATCAACCCTATAATATTATCCTAGCCATTGATTTAACAACCTTGAGCTTAATAGTATTTTAATCATAGATGGTTTTTAGATTCAATCCAATAAGAAGTGAAGGTTCAGTGAATGTAAAATTGAGTTTACTGTGAAGTCATGGGACGAAAATAGTATCAAAGGGGTTGCATTGATAAAGGATAGACCCTATAGCAATGTACATCACTTGCGGTTTGTCACAGGAGACCATTACCATGTAACATGAGGTTTATGTGGTTTGTGGAATTTTGTTTTTAGAGAAAGAGATGAGTTTTACTTTTGACATCTCTCATGAGATTCTAATCCTTTCCATATCACGGAAAATGTTTAAAATTTTATTTTCTTTTCACAAAAGATGTAATAATAATAGAGGAAAATTTTGTGATAATGGGAGCCGGACTTTCTTAGTGTGTTTGTGTGACAGAGAGAATTCCATGATGTTGAAGAATGCTGTTTTATCTTCTATGCAGTACATTATTCGGTTGATTAGTGCAACAATTTTTCTTGCGAAAAAGTTAAAAGAAATGAATTAGTTTTTCTCAATAGAAAGGATTTCGATTTCCCATGGAAAGAATTTTCATTGCTCGGGATCCTCTTGTGTGGTACAAACTACAAAGAGGTCCTCTATCTATAATGGAATCCACTCTTACACCACACACATCGTCAATTCCTCATTTTCTTGTTCCTGCCCTTTTGGCGCCTAACCAAAGAAAAATAGTTGTAAAAAATAGATGTGATCATGGGTAAGTCCAACCTGAGCCTCACCGAGCCCAGCCTGCGTTAGACTGAATTTAGGATGACTTTTTAGCCTGTGGGCTTGAGAGGGAAATGGTCCAGGTCTGGACTTAAAAGGCCCAGCCCGACCCAACATATGTAGCTGAAAAAAAAAAAAAAAAACAGTATTTCTTTTGGAAATGAACTGGGCCCTGGCACTGACTTTTGGCCTTATAAGCTGGATCTGCACATGAATATTAGTATTTAGGCACCATGAATAAATGGGCCAAGACTAGTAAGCTTTGGCCCAGTCTCAAACCCATTCATGGCCAACTCTGGAACCTGTTTGATAAAGAACCGTGTATTCCCCATTATTACTACCCAACCCAGATAGATGGATGAAGAGAAAATAGAACCATCTGATGATGTGATCAGTTACCAGTTTTTGTTTTGTTTTTTAATTGATAAAGAATCTAATGTACCAGCCCGAAAGACAGACTATTGAATACACGGCACCACCCATTAATAGTCACCAATTTTTTTTTTTTGTGGCAACTCATCCAGCCTTGCATTGGAATATTGCAACTGACAGGACCTAGCAATTTGAGGGCCAAGACTAAGAGACCTTGAGCAGGCCCCTCCTAACTAAAAGCTGGCAATGGGTGGGGTGAAACTAATGACCCACCCCCACCTGCCCTCCCAATTCGAGGCAGGTTTTTGAAGGTTCAGAGCAGGTATGGGTTTTGTATATTTCAAAATTCAATGTTCAGCTTTTGGCTGCCTCAACCAACTCCATCCGTTTCTTCCACCTATTTACATAGGTGTTCAAATATCTTCCTGCACACAGTTTGCATGAGAACCCATGTACGCATTTGTAATATGTGAAATTCGGAGGTGGGTCTCATCTAAGCCACAGTTAGGATGATGGTTCTCATGCGCATTGTGTGTAGGAGAAAGTTTTCCGATAATTATATGTAAAAATAATAGTAGGGCACGTGTCGATTGCAAAATACTTGGAACTAACTCTCCATTTCAACCATCCTACTCTTATCGAATGTTTTGACATCTACCTCAACCTCTCCATCCTAACTAATTATTGAACTAATATATAAGAATGAATCTATTTGCACCATCTCTTGAGTCATACAATTCCAATAAGCATTTTCATCTCTATGCACTACATCTGAAGTTGTATTTTATATATTATGTCTTTATATGACTTATTTTAAAGTTATTAGACTCTAAAACCTTCAGCCATTTCTCAAGTTTTACTTTCATACCAACTCATCTACCAATATATTATCATTTATAAACAAGATACACCAAGATATCTCTCTTGAATATGAGAAGTTAACTCATCAATAACTTTATTTCATATATTTTTTAAATAAAAGTAATATAAAGTTGTCAGAATTAATTGGCCCAAGAAGTCCCTTCAAGGGATGAATTTGGAATCATATATCTTGAAATTATCACAATGCTTGGTAATTAGACAAAGGGACTATAGGGCGGAGTACATCTCTTATGGATTTACCTTAAAATTGTAAATGGGTATTCAATCATTCAAGTATATGAACTATCTAGTTCCCAAAAAAGCAAGTATGGAACCCGTTTTTGGATTGGGAGAGATTTGGATTTGGATAGAAATCGATCATATTGGAATGAGGACATTCAGATCTAGGTCCTTATATGTTCCACACACACATATAGGGAAATGATGGGCCCACCAATCACCAATCATAACCATCCGCACAAACGGGACCCCGCCAAATGTCGTTGAAGCCCATGAATTTGCACCCATTCAAATGGAATGGATTGTTGGATCTACGATCAAAAATTTTTCTTCAATACAAGTCATTAAACTTGTGGGCCACATATCAAAGGGTTAGAGGCATTGGATTGAACTCAAACTTGATAGCTAGCCCCATCAAGGATGAGTCTTTTCATCCCCCCGGTCCTGTGATCAATGGGGCCTCGGGTGGGCCTCAAAATGGTGTGTCTCACTATAAGATGGTGAGAGCTAACTCTTATAGGAGTATTTCACACGCACGCGCACGCGCGCGCAGATATATATATTTATATAAAGAGAGAGAGGGAGATGAATTTTCATGTGTCCCTCATCACAAGATGAGGGACACTGACATGGCTTTTCTTGAGGGACACTTGCATTGCTTTTATTCTTTGTACATGAACATTCTTCTTCTGCAAATGACCGTATATGACTTTTCCTCTTTTACACACAAATATCTTGAATTATGTACGTGTCTTTCACCCCATGGTGAGAATATATTATACATATGGGGAGTGCTGCACCCAGGTGTTTTTTTTAGAAAAAAAACGCCCCTCCTAGTTGGGCTCACTAGGATGCATGGTGATTATGAAAGTCTATTGGATGGAAAGATATAGATAAGACTTACCTATGTGAAAAATCTTGAGTCTATAAAATCATCATAACATTTTGATCAATAGCGCTAAAATTTAATGGTTTTGAAACATCATTTTATCATGATTTTAATCTAATGGTGAGGAAAAGTTTGATGAGTGTCAAACTTGGACTTGTGACTATTCATTTAGTTAAGCGGAGGGAGTATTGAGTGTGAAAAGAGTAGATTGACTCAACATGGGCCCAGGACACAAAAAAAAAACAAAAAAGAAAAATCGTGGGGCGGAAAAATTATGAGCATTTTATAGTGGGGTGTTTTTTAGATTTTTCATATGTAAATAGATACAAAGAGAAAAACACCCCTCTTATTTTGGCCCACTAGGATGCATGATGATAATAAAAGTCCATTGGATGGAAAAATCTTTATGAGACCTACCTATATGCAAAATTTTGTCTCCATAAAATCATGCTAACCTTTTGATCCATGGCCAGAAGCATTACTTTGTTATGACTTCAATTCTATAGTTAGAAAAACTTGGATGGGTGTGAACTTGTGACTACTATTTTCCCATACATATATATATATATATAAATTACATTAGTTTTAAGGGTGTACATAGCTTGAGAATGTTGATATTTGAGGATCTAATTGCCTTCAATAATTTTACATTGAATAGCCACCCTTGCAACTTTAATGGGTATATATAAAGCGCTGAAACTATTTTAAGAATTCAGAATTAGAAAATACTAGAAAGATATTTATTTTTTTATCTTGGCTTGATAATTGATAAGGATAGAGAGATTGATGAAGATTTTGAACATAAGATAAAAGCAGGAGGTTGAAGTAGAGACTATATTTTAAAGTACTTTATGATCGGCGTATGCCAATAAGATTGAATGAAAATTTTACAGGACAACAATTAAATTCATTTATGACCTATGAAGTATTATGTTGGCAAATTAAGAAGGAACGTATGTACAAAATAAAAGCAACATAAATGCAACACAGTTATTTTGGATATTAAACTTCAATGCAATTGTTTTTCCTTTGTTAGTTTCTTTTTTATTTCAGAATTTTAAATGAGGTTGCTTATATTTTGGTTAAGCATTGCTCGCTCAGTGAAAGTTATACAAAAAAAAAAAAAAAGGAAAAAAAAGAAAAAGCCTAATCCAAACCATTTTCAACCTTATTTATTGGTTCTTAGCCTCAAGCATGTCGAGCTTCTTGAACCCAAAATTCTATGGACACATGGCCTATTTGGTCATAGTTCACTCATCCAGACAATTGATATATTATCATCCACCGTCCAGCAACAATCGCATAACTGCTG
Organism: Persea americana; assembly: GCA_029852735.1. Classification (NCBI taxonomy): domain Eukaryota; kingdom Viridiplantae; phylum Streptophyta; class Magnoliopsida; order Laurales; family Lauraceae; genus Persea; species Persea americana. Next base: position 68,058,112 of record CM056811.1, read on the forward strand.
TGTCTAGATGATCTTGACCATTCATGTGGAGCATCAACAAGTATTTGACACAATCAAATATCCACTGATGATCCAGATTATCTGACCACAATGATTTTTGGCATGTGGCCGCTGATGCATCATGTCATGCTGAACTGAAGGACCTTAATAAATATAAAATATAGGAGCTGTTCAGCCTTACATATTTGTCGTGAGTTCTTCAGCCTCGAGCATCCGGACTTGTAAACACATATGCCAAGCATTGCATGTTTACCAAGAAAGAGATATGACCTTGTGATGAATGATATCTTTCCGTATCTCAAAAGATACGTACTAAATGGAGCAGATTAAAGAAAGAGAGGAGAGACTGTTGCATCCATCACCAATCTGTTTGAATGCAGGTGCTGAAAACCAAGTGAGGATGAGAGAGGGAGAATAGCTCGGGTGGCTGTTGCAGCTCCCACCAATCTGCATCAGTGCAGGTGCGGAAAACCAAGAACCATGAAGTTCACGAGGCGACGCTGCAACATGGAGCCACCCCATTCGATATCCATCGCCAGGGTGGTACCAGAATGGCTCAACACCTCTGTAAAGAGAGTGAGAGAGAGAGGAGTTGGAGCTAATGAAGCCAAGAGCTATAGGTCTATAGGTCTAACAACAATACAAGATAGCAGTAGCTAAGCTATGCATTTGTTGGGTCAGAGAGCTGGCAACTAACTTGTAAAAGAACACAGCAGATAGCATTCCTTCAGTTTCTCGCCGTTTCATCTACCACTCTCTGATCATCCCCAAAATTACTTAATGACGAGTGTCCACGCCTCTTGCCCTCCTACCAAAAGCCCTCCATTTCCCAATACAAATATAACCTCGTCTATTAACACCTACTACCCTACTCTCTATGGTAAGACAAACCCTATCCTACTCTATCCCATCAGATGCCTACTTACTCACCATGGCATTTTTGCCCTTCTCTCTCTCTAGAGTGAGACTCAGGTCGCCAATGCAACTATTGACCACCATTCTGGTCTGTTGAAGACCCCACCCACTGGATTTCTCTCTATTTATACAACACTGATAATTTGACACACTTGAAAAGATTGTAATTTAAATAATGAAGCATTTTGAATATCGATGGCTGGACGTATATTCTCATTGTATTGTTTTACGTAACCCTCATCATGGTTTGGGCTTTGGGTCATTTCAATTTTGACAAGGCATATTATGAAGTTGAGTCCTTAAATAGGACCATCTAGGTGCATGAATCATGCGTAAATTCGATTTATTTAAGTTTACTAAAAGTGGCAGGATGGCCGATTAAGTCTCTCGTGAGTTGGAGTTAGGGACTCGTGTACCTGAACTTGCTCTTTTTTTTTTTTTTTTTGGTTGTTTTTTGGTTTGTGATGAGTATGCCTGGACCTGATAATCAATCAGATACATAGACCAACAACTAGTCCAAATGGCCCAATTCAACCCGGAATTTGTTGATAATAGTCATCAACATCCTCCCAAGTATTGGTGCAAGATGGATCACTCTAGTCTTCAGATTGATCACATCATCAGTTCATCACAGTAACAACAAGTACAACCTGCAAAATGTGTGCTGACACAATTACGTGGGGGCACATTGATACTAACTAGTTTGAATTTTATGAGTCAGTACTGCCAATGCTTTCTAGACGTGACTCAATGGATGTAAGTGTGATCCGGTTCCACTTAACTGATTGCCAGCCCTAGCATTAGGGACCATCTTCGACATTATAAAACAATATATGGTCAAAATCGTCTTTGTAATAGCACTAAAACTACTGATGCCATGCAGAGAAAGATGGAAGAACAAAGGCCCGACTGGCTTCCTTCAGTCGTTTCTTGCCATGGTTTTCAGAGATGTCCAGCACCAAAAACAATACGCATGTCAAGCGTTTATGTTTGACTCTTCCTCACTCCAAAACAAAATCAAACTACAATAAAAATACGCTTTACAAAATTACAAAGCCAGACTCATTCCTCCTCTTCATAATCAATCCCAAACACTTTCCAATCTGCAAATCAAGAACACATCATATCCATGGAGGAAGAGAAGAGTATAGACATGCCCATTTCATCTACTGGTGGCAGTGGGACACCTTCAAGCTCTAGGTGGAACCCCACCAAGGAACAGATAGGTGTTTTGGAGGGGCTGTACAACCAAGGGATTCGAACGCCAAGTGCTGAGCAGATACAGCAGATAACAAGTAGGCTTAGAGCTTATGGGCATATAGAAGGGAAGAACGTTTTCTATTGGTTTCAAAACCACAAGGCAAGGCAAAGGCAGAAGCAAAAGCAAGAGAGCATGGTCTATTTTAATAGGTTTCTGCACAAGTCCACACCCATCTTAGCTCCTCCCTGCACCAATGGTCTCTCTCTTTCTCTCTCTATGTATCTAACTTTTTGTTTCTTTTGTTTTATGTGTAGTTCTTCATTAATTAGTTGGGTTTTCAGAATTTCGTCAACTTGGTTATTTGGAAAGTTTTGATCTTCTTCTTGTTTATATGGTTTTTACAAATCTACTGTAGGAAGAAGCTTTTCCATGTTTTATTTTCTTATTGCCAATATGGATTAGGCTTTTTTTTTTTTTTGTTTAAAACAATGAAAGAAATTCATTTGCACATAACGTTCTTCTTGGTCTTTGTTATATAGTTTTCCTTTGGAATAAATGGTTCTCTTACTTAGAAGCAGAAGCATTTCTTATATGCAGAATGAATGATGTTGCCATTACATGTCTCTAGTTTCTGTTTTGCTCTCAGCTTCTGTCTGTCTCCTTTTCTTTTATCTGGAATAATGAATCTTCTTCCTTCTATGAATTAAGTTAAACCTCATATTTCAGCATGTTTATGCATTCTGAACTCTAATTTATGTCAAGGTCCTATCCCTCCCTTTTATATTTCTCTAAAGTCTTAACAATCTTGCTGAGTACATATCAACATATAGTTTTGATCTTCCTGCATGTAATTGTAGACGCGTGACATGTGTCTTGCTTTCAACTATCTCACATATCTTGAAATAGTTCTATTTATGTTTCTGAAATGTGTTTTTGTTGTTTCAGTTGTTTGTGGAGCTTACTGTATTCCACATCCTCCCGTAGGCTTCTACCCTCAGTATCCGGAGGTACTTCTGCCGGGAGCCATGAGGAGGCCCATTGAAGAAAAGGTTGCAAGGAAGACTAAGGAGAACCTTTGTGAAGGATATGAAGCTGCACACCCCGTTAATGATAGCATGGATGCCGAAGGCACCATGACCCATGAGACCCTGCAGCTGTTTCCTCTACACCCAACAGGCATTTTAGAATCACGCTCTGAAGACCCATCTCCTTCCACTTCTACCCAAACATGCAATATAAAAGAGGGCTCTGTAGAAGAGACTTTCATCAATTTCTGGAGTAACCATGAGAGCCAGTAAGGCAGTAAGGCTTGGTGGCTGGTGCTAACATGCACTGGAAGAGTAAAGGCTCTGAAAAGAAAGGGATATTCAGAGACTACATTAGATAGATTGGGATTGTGGGTGCTTTTTCTTTTTGTGAATGGGGTGGTAGTTTTAGTTGTGGTGTGTTTGGTTCTTAGGTTCATCAAATAAATGCATGAATAAATGGGAGTGTGGGGATTGAGTAAGTTGTGCATGGAGAAGTGAAAGAGAGTACTAAGCGGTACGTTGGTTTTGGTCTTCGTCCCAAAGGGATAGAATTTAGAAATCTTTGACTTCTCTGTCTTTCCTGAATGGAATCATATGAACTTTTGACTCTTGTGACTTTGTTCAGCCATTGTCACGTGAGGCCCAGGAGGTGATACAGTTTGCATGTGATAATCAATCTTCCTTGTTTCAAGATGTCAAGGGTTCAAGAATTGGTACCTTCCTCTTCATCATATTATATATATATATACATATATATATAAATTATTTTTCAGATAGGGTGGTCCAGCCTGTGGAGCCCACCTGAAAGCAATGCAATCATAGAGAACAAGGGTTTTGAAAGGTATCCTTATGAATATTTTGTTTACTAGGAATAAGGAATTATTAGAACCTCTCAATGTCATCAAATTAATTTTTGAGGATATCAAAGTTGTTCCATCTCAACCATCAGATGCCGTAGTTTGTTTGCCTAAATTTGCAGGGTCATTTTGGTTATCCACTATTTTGGGACTCATAAATATGAAGTGTTGGAAATTTATGGTGGACCAATGGGCCCTAGGAGTAGTTCAGACTGTGGTCTCACCAGGAAACACAACAATAACAGAGGATATGGGTTTGAACCATTGGTGTGGTTTTTGAAAATTTCACGTACTAAGTTACGGTTTACTAGGTTTACTATATTGTACTTTAATTTTATGGGGACAAATGGTTTGGTGATCAGACTGTCTAGATGGTACGTTATTTGAGCAATTTAATGAGAGATCCTGTGGGTTCAAATAGTCGGCGAGCTACATAATACATGAGGCTGGCTTAGAGAATTCTGGGGCTTGGTCTAGGTTGGGGACCTGGATGTCCACATCAGTCGTCTGAATCAGTAAGCCATGGTCCATGCCTATGCCCAAAATGTAGTTTTTACATCTTTTTATTTCCTTCGTAGGGCAAAGATCCGGACTTCTTGAGTTTATTATGTAATGAAGATGTTTGAATCTAAAATAGGCCACACTCCCGAGACTCACATATTTAAAATCTTAAACATTTGATTAGCTGCTTTCAAATTCAACAGTTGAAATGGTAAAGAAGAATGATCCCATTTCAGTGTAGAAAATCCCAATCTAGTTGGTTCAAAGGGCATTGTTCTCACAATTTTCTGCCATAGCCATTGGGCACCAACATGGGTCCCATGTGCATGTTCTACAACCTCCTCTCAAACTGCTTCTATAAACAGTCCACCTCCAGCGGACGATACGTCTCCCTCTCTCTTTTTCCATGCCCCGCAATGTAAACTAGTTAGATCTGAGTTAGGTCCATGGTACCAGACCTGTATCCAGGCTCAAACATGATTAAGTTTATAAATACAAATACCGCACAAAAAAGGTGACACAATCAGGCACCAAAAAGGTGACACAATCAGGCCCTATAGCCATGCCAATTGCTTTGGGGGGGGGGGGGGGGGGTTGGACTTTCGATGAGAGCTAGAATGTGCAAAATATCAACTTCCATCTAATATATGCCCTCAAGTCAAGTCTAATCATTTTAAAAGGCCCACTCTTTTAAAAGTTTTCAATTCAATGAAGACCAGTGATTAGACGAGTGGTGATGGTGTGTGTGAGCGGTTGAGTTGATCATGGTGACCCACATAGTTCTATGCATGCTTCTAGGTGCGGCCAATCCACTACTAGCTTATGGTGAAGGACTTGTGTGTGGGAGTATTACTATTACCTCTAAAAATAGTAAAAATATTATATAAATCCATGAAATTAAGTTTTATCATATATGATGCGAATAATATTCTTATTGCAAGTGCCTAAATTAATAAAAACTTGTTAAAATTGATATAAAACTTTTTAGGAAGGATTAAATGCCTAATACCTGAAAGGGAAGGAGAGAAACAGAGGTTAGAGACCCTGACTATAATCAGTCAAAGGCACTCTGATGCCTAAGTTAGTTCAACAACTAAACAAAGGGTGAGTGGTAAAGAGAAAGGCATAGTTTTTTGGGTGTATATGCATACCTTAACCCTTTGCATTTATATATAGGCGGAAATCCCATCAGACTTTTTCCTAAGTGAAGGTAGTTGGAAGTAAAGTTCTATCGAACATTACTTTGACTCCTTAGTGGTAGTCGGAGGGGGAGTCTTATCGGACCTTACCCTGCCTTCTCACTCTATTAGGGATTGTTGATGTGATCTCCAGATAATGACAACTCCTTATTTCTATTAGGCGCCCATCCTATTTGACAATGTGCCAGTGCTTTTTACAGGAGTATGATTGTAATTGACTGATACTCAGTATTCATCTCGGTTATCCGAACCGGGCTGAAGATGATACCGAGATCAGAAATAACTTTGAGATGGACGCGTCCTGCCACTGTTACCGAGCTGCATATAACTGACACTGTTGCCGAGTTGCATATAACCGAGACCAAAACAAACCCTGCCGATGCTTTTACCGAAGCTAGTACAATCTCAGTACTGCGGGAATGCCCACACACACTTGTGCATTCGATGTGCACAATCTTAACATACGCACCACCTAATAGGGACTAATCAATCATCGATGCTAGGGGATAGGATCTTGAACCCCCAGTGGTCGGAATGAATCCCATGAGCTTCCATCCATCCGAATATATTAGACAATTGGATAAAGGATCTTTTTTCTTTTTAATATAAAAGCATTAAACTCGTGGGCCATAAATTAAGGATCCAAAAAGATTGGTTTGTCATTAAACTTCATATCTAGGACTGTCCAACTTGGACATAAATTCCAAGCCCAAGGGCGTTATCATAAATTCCACTCTGCAACAATAGCGCGTGATATACAAGTGCAACAATCGATCAAAGTGATCCAAGCGACCTTTCCAAGCACGTTGAAATTGAATAGAAGAAGGAGAAGAAGGAGAAGATTTTCTCAAACAAAGACACCATCTTCGATCGACCTCTCGTTCCAGCGTTCTTCACCGTCAGATTTCCAACATGAGTTTCCTTTTCGGCAAGCGAAAAACCCCTGCAGGTATACCATCCATCCATTGATCCATCTCCGATCGGTTTCCTCAAACCTATTGCGATTCCTCTTGTTCGAGCGTTTGGATGTACCCAATTTCACAATTGGTTGTATATTTTGGTTGGGACGATTTGGTTATGTTTAGTGGCGGCACGGAATTAGGGTTATGTGGATTGCGTTTTGGGGGTGCAGCCAAACGCGCACTTAGTTTTTTCTTCTTCTTCTTCTATTGTGATTAAGGTCAAATGGTTAGGATGAATTCGCCAATTGGCGTTGCTAAAGCTGCCAGTTTTGTATGATTCGATTTCTATTAGAGATAGATTTCTTGCATATCGTCACTTCTGTTGATGTCTGATTTCTCTCTTGGGGGATATCTCCATATCCGAGCCTACATGCGGCAGATGTTAATGGGATGAAATTCAGTTCAGACTGGTCATTTAGTGGCTTGGACCATGGATTGATCATGGGTTTAAGGTTACAATGAGTGGACAATAAAGATTTCTAATTGTATGCTGATTTTCATCCGTTACGTGTTTTTGATCTGCAGCCAATTACCTATTTTCGCATGCGTTGTGTCATTTTATGGATTTCTGATATTGGCCGTGACATTCATTTAATGTCATCTGCTTAGTATCTGGGGGTGATGTTGTTGTTGTTGTTGATGATGATGATGATGTTGATGTTGATGTTGATGTTGTACAGAACTTCTGAGGGAGAATAAGCGAATGCTAGACAAATCTATAAGAGAAATAGAAAGGGAGAGACAATCTCTTCAAAATCAAGAGAAGAAGCTTATTCTAGAGATCAAGAAATCTGCAAAGCAAGGCCAGATGGTATAATTATTTCACCTCTCTCTCTCTCTCTCAAGTGACTATGCCTGTGATTGACTGTCACATGTTTATTTTCTCTAGTAGTGATTGCACTCATTATTATTTGCTCAATAATGATGGTTAATGATCACAGTGTTACAAAATTCGAAAGTATGAAGGTAGAAAGATCATAAAGTTATATAGAAAAGAAACATTAATGAAGGTAACAACCCCATTAATAAAAGAATTAAGTATTGCAGGTAGAAGGTATTTGGGTAAGGGTGAGGCTAATAAAAACTTGGAAGGAGGTGGTTATAAGCAACACCTTAGGTTATGCATTGACAGAGAACTTAGCCTTAAAAAATAATGAGTGGAAAAATAGAACTCACAAAGCCGACTCTAGCTAGATGAGTTGAAGCTTTGATGACAATCATTATTTAGAAACAAAGCAAAAGCAAGACTTGGTAGGGATTGTCCTTTTATCTCTAGAGTCGCTTCAATTGGAAAAATCTTAAAGGGAAGATCTATGTTAGTGTCATGAGGGAAAAAAAGAAGAGAAAAAGAAATAGGAAGATCCTTATTGGGCATAACAAAAATTGTATACTATCAATACTTGTGTAAATGTAACACTTTCCTTTGAGCTGGTGCATAGATGTCAATCTTGCCTAGCTTGCCTGTAACTCTTTGTATATGCTGCCTTGAGAGTAATTTGGTAAAGGTATATGCAAGTCAGTCCTCATATTTGATGTAGGGAGTGGAGATGATTTCAGAGGCAATTTTCTTTTGCATGAGATGATAATATGCTTAAATGTGTATTTGTCCTTTGGAGGACAGGATTAGAAGTAAATGATCATAGGTTTAGCAGAAGTGAGCCTTAATTCTTCCATGAGCCATTTCATCAATTAGGGATTGCAAGTTGTGTGTTGTGTTGCATGGGCAACAACTGCGTCTTAGTTTTTTGCTTGACTATCTTTCCTCCCACAATTATACAATCTCCAGATTTAGATTGTTGATCATCTGAAAATCTATCCCAGTCTGCATCTGAATAGCCCTTGACCTTTATATGTCTATTATCTTTGTAGAATTACTTTTCCTGGTGGGCTCTTGATGTATAGCAGTATTTGTGATGGCTTCAAGAAGCGAAGTTTTCGATGCATGCATATATAGGTCAGCACAACTCATTGCATGTGAGATGTCTGGATGATTAATAGCTACGTATATCAATGATCCTAGTACTATAGGATAAATCTGGTGATTTTATCTAGGATAACTCCCTGTTTAAGTTGTAGCTTACAAATTTACAATTGACATTGGGAGGTGCATCAACAGGTTTTATTCCTGGATTGCGTGTTGGCATGAAGCAGATGCAACTATACAAGGCATATTTCCTTTAGGGAGAAAGATCCAATGTTTGGAATGGGATATGTCAATTTGAAGGCAATTGACAATAATTGTAGGTCTTTGATATGAAAAGACTCTCCAGATTAACATATATATTTTTTAAAACCGTTCACTGGATATTGCTTCAGTTCTGCAGTTGTGCTATCACCTTCTGCCAATGTGCTATATGATGTCAATGATGAATGCCATTATAACAGTGAATTCTTCTATCCTTTGTGTGAATCACCAAATAGTTTAAGTAGACTGCTTTCCGATCAAGACGATGGGATGGGAAAAAGTTCTTGAAGGAAGCCTGTGGCTATTGCCTTAATCATATAGATGGCATTTTCCATTGATACACCACACCTTAGTTTCTTCCTGTTGAATGAACCTAAGTGGTGGATGATGCTCTTGATATCTTCATGCAAATTAATGTTTTGACATCTAATAGTGTAAAGGCTAATATATATGCTAAAATATGATGAAACTAATGGATTTAGTTTTGCAACTGTCGCAAATACTTCAAGATCATCAATTCTATAGGTTTTCTTGAATCCTTTTGCAACCAAACATGCTTTGTAAGAAGCAAACCACTATCTGGATGATACTGAGAGAAAACACACTTACATTCTACAATTGCACTGTATAGGCCTTTGCTCCTGCTGGAATATAGTTTATTTATTTATTTATTATTGTTCAGTTATGGTTTATCGCAGACAACTCTTTTCCACTTGACTTTTCCAGGAGGGATCAAGTAGAGTTGCTTTGACTTTTTTAGGAAAGGAGATTGAAGAGTTCATGTAGTTGGGACAGGTCTTTGATGATGATGATTGATCTGTGAGACTGAGGGTGAGACTTCGATAGTAAAGAAACTTTGGCATAGAATGCGTAGTATAACTTCTAGTCTTTTTTTCGTGACAGCAATAAGCAGGTCTAGATAAGGATCTAGAGATTAAGATGGGCAAGTAGGTCATGGTCCATTCTTGCTTCCTCCAATGTACATTTCGAGCACTTTCGATCACTGTAGAAAATTTGTCGGAAACTCCTAGTCATCTTCATCATCTCTGCCCTATTCCATTGAACTGTATATTAAGGTTAAGTGCACCAGTGGTAATTTGCATATTAGGGTTATTGGACACTTTAACATTAGGAAATCCCTTTATCTTGGGTACTTCCTGTCACTCCAGAAGAGGTTGTATCAGCCATGATATCGCAAAACCTGTTTGAAGATTCTCACAGTCTTAATGTGGCAGTGATTGTACTAATTCCATCAAATGGGTTTCATCTGAACATGATGGTCTCTGGGTTGTATCAGCCATGATATCGCAAAACTTGTTTGAAGGCAGTGACTACTAATTCCATCAAATGGGTTTCATCTGATCATGATGGTCTCTGGAGGTTTCAACTTTCAATTCATTCTGAATGAGATGAAGACTCTGTCCTTCTCTTTACAAGTGGAGTTCCACCATCTAGGTCTAATGCTGTAGTTGCTTTTGCATAGCTGTTTTCCATAGCTTCGGTATAGTGCTCCTAGATCGTCGAAGCTCTTTTTATATCCTTTTTTTTTTTTTTTTAATATATATTCTGTGTTAAAAAAACTTCTTTAAAAATATTTTAAGAAGGTTTCTTGTTTGGTATCTTCCGATTAGTGGGCTCTGGTAAGCGCCATAACATTTTAATGGGTCACAAGAGGCTTACTCACGAATTTCACCAAAAAAAAAAAGGATCTAGTCAACCAAGATGGGAAAACTGAAATGCAAGGCAAGCCTTCAAGAAGAGTTCTTTCAAGGGTCAGGGAAGAACACCTTCATAATAAAGATCAACTGCATCCCTCTAATTTTAGGGCCAGATTCATAAAGTCTAAAAAGTTGGACAGTCATGATTAAAGGGAGTTTGTGATTGGGAAGAAAGTGGCCCTTAGAAGGAGAAATTCTGGAAAATTAGAACAAAATTGATCACCCAGTGTTTCTATTAGTCTGGTTTTTAAGATGCTGATTAATCATATCTGATGGACCCCATCAACAACTTAATCGCATTGTTATTAATCTGGATGTTCACTGTTTCATGCTCTGACAAAATAACAATGAACAGAAAACTTTAGTTATGGTTTTAATGTGAGAATCACTTTCAATCATATATTCATAGGTTACTGAGAATCTTTCTTTTGAAAGTATGCATGGACAGTTAAGACTCAATTACAGGATATTGTATCTTGTCCGATATCTATCTATTCTAATCTCTTGAGATTTATCTAATGTGGCAATCTCATGTATATATGACTTAATCTCATGTCTATATGACTTGCAACACCAGCATTCTATGGACAGATTGATAGTGAAAGTGGCACTAATCTGATTTTCATCTTTTCGTTACAGGGGGCTGTTAAAGTGATGGCAAAAGACCTTATTAGAACCCGTCATCAGATAACAAAATTCTATGCACTGAAATCTCAACTCCAAGGTGTAGCTCTTCGAATTCAGGTGATCTTGCAATTCTCTTCTCTCATTTACTTAATAGCACAGAAAGTCAACATGGGTAAGTCATTTCATTTTTGAATTTCTAGCTCTGTTAGGTTTGTGCCATCAATAGCTTGTGTATGCATTTGGTTGCCTTTTGCTATTGTTAACATGAATATCTGTTCAATCTTCCCTGAATCCAACATTTCTCAGTTGTTAGCAATTAGAGGTTTCTAAGGACACAACAGGTATCTTTACGTGTTGTGCATTTGTGTAAATTGAACAGGTGTCAATGTCAAGCACAACCACCACTATGTCTGTGTATTGATGTTCATTTATCTGTCAAAAATTTTAAAATAAGTATTTATCTGTCTTCTAGCAAAAATAAAATAAAATAAAATAAATCTGTCAATTGTAATTGGTTTTTAATGTTACATATTATCCTAACGTTCTAAATACCAAAAAAAAAATAAAAAATAAAAATTCTTTGATTGAAAAATATGCCATCATCATCATCATATCCCTTTGTTGGGGGTCTGCTACATGAATTATGTTTCTCCATTTCAGTCTATTCTAGGCCAAATCCTCAGATAGGTTGGACTTCTTTACATCCAACCTAACTTCTTCCATCGATCTTTTTTTACCTACCCCTTTTCCTACGTGGGCCATCAACTTGCATAGAAATATTTTTCTTCATTGGCGTTGTTGCTGGCCTATGTTGGACATGTCCAAACCATCCCAAACGAGCCTCTCCTAATTTATCACCTATTGATGCGACACTTAAATTCTTCTGAATGTGCCCGCCCAGTTCAATTTTGATTGATAAATTATGTACTAAAAAATAAAAAAAGAAGAAGAGTCTTCTTCCTCTGTACTTGTTTCTTGTTATTTTTACCCTCTTTTCCTTATCATCAATGGTTCAAAATCTTGCCATTTCTTGTTATTCGAGCCACAACTTCCGCACCCTTGCATGTAGAGTGGATGGTTGTGTAAGATGGGTTGATCTTGGATTGCATATGGCCCATTGTTTACCATAATTAGATGTTCTATTCACTTTTGACAGCTGATTTTCTGGGGAGAAACAAAACAAATATTCTAGTGTTAGCATGTGTAAGTTGTAAATGGCTCGTGTCAATGTGAATTGAAATTGTTTTATGTTATCTAATATCTTAATTTTCAAAATACTTTGGTTTTTTAACTAAAAAAATGTACTTTACCTCTATTACTTGTTTCTTGATTTCTTTCGGTATTATTTTTGTTATTATTGCAATTGGTCTTTATTTTTGAGCAAAGATTCTAAAATATAAACTATTTCATCATTAAAAAATATATATCTATTTTCATGCTGTTACTCAGAGAAATTTTATTGAAATCCATCCACAGTGATATTGCTAGCCATTGTAAATTGAAATCGTACCGCCTATGATGCACGATACAGCATGGATACGGCAGGGACACGCCATATACACGGCAGGGACACGGATTTTACAATAAAAAGTGAAGTATCGGATACGATACGACACTATACGTTGCCCATTTTGAAGTATCATTGCATCATAGCATACCGCAAATCGGTCAAGGAAACGAATCAAATCATAATACTCGGAGGAATTTTATTGAAATCCACCTACATAGTGATATTGCTAGCCATTGTAAATTGAAATAGTATCGCAAATCTTTCAAGGGAACGAATTGAATCGTATTATGAATCATATCCCAAATTATAGGATTTAAAAAAAAAAATAAAAAAATAAAAAATATTAAAAAAATGAAATAAATAATTATTCATAACCCTTCCATTTTTCATCCATAGCAGCACCAATACGTGACAAAAAAGACCATGATACAATTATATGAAGACCGTAAATTCATATATTACTATTTCATAAATGGTATGTGAATAGTTAAATATATTTAAGACTTACATTCCAGGAAAAATAAATAAGTTGCAGTTTTTTGTTTTCTTTTTGAATAAATAATAAACATAAAACCCAAATCATCAACATTACATGGTTAGGATGTCTCCTAAAGTTTAATAAAAAATAAACGTAGAAGAAAATCCCATTAATATATTCAAATGCTCTAGCCAAGTGGCTGCACTTAATTTATCTCTAAAACTTCTCCAAAAGCTCTTAAGAAGTTGCATTAATCACTAAATAACCTTTTAAAAATAGAAACACTAACGCCAAAGAAAGAAGAAGAAAAGGGTAAAAAAATAGACCATGATATAATTATATGAAGAACGTTAATTCATATATTACTATTTCATAAATGGTATGTGAATAGTTAAATATATTTTAGACAACAACATTCTAGGAAAAATAAACGAGTTGCGGTTTTTTTGATGCAGGACCTACTACTAAATTGACAAAATGCAAATGTGAGATCAAAATATTGAGTTATTAGCAACCATAATCATCCTCAAAATTGGCACTAAACACATTTCCAACAATAAATTAGCAAAGGTGATTATGTCTTGATCCGAGATCGAGTTATAGTCCTGCAATCGGAACCTCTAGGAAGTAAAGAGAGGACCGATGGGAAGCTAGGACTTCCAACTTGTCTAGAGATCATCCAAATATGAGCATTTAAATCTGAAATTCAGGCTTTAAAGGGGCTGTACAGCAATAAAATGGTAAATTGGGCTTTCAAAAATGGGCTGACCCAACTGTAAGCGGATTGGACGAGGTCTGATTAGCCCAGATGGACTGGATCAGGTTCAGCCAAGTGAATATAGGGTCTGATCTATGATCAGTCAGGTCCTATGGGGCTGGTTCTTAAGCCTGATGTTGGTTTTGGATTTGGTTTAGAGTTCGGTAAAGGGATCAAGGCTAGATCTAGGATTTTGGAGGGATGGGTTGAACTAGATCTAGGGTTGTGTTATAACAGCAGTAAATAATGAAAGAAGAAGAAAGAGATGGGAGAAATACCTGGTTGGAGATGACAACAACCTTGGCCTCACGCCAAACTCCCCATCTCGGGCGAGGACATATGAAAAACTTGTATGAGAGGACTCAAGAAAGCTTCCATTGGAGAGTATTCTTTGTTAATAGTTCAATAATGGTCTCCACAATGGAGTTATAGACTTAAAAGAAAAGAGAACTCAACCCTAACAATGGATGGTTGAGATTAAAACATCTTAGTAGTCCTTAGATGAGAATAATGAACCAAAGACAATAAAATAAATAAATAAAACAGCAAAGAGGGAGGAATGTCGTGAGTTGCAAGTTTTCCCATGCACTTCTCCTTGGTAAACTTAAGTCGCGGGTCCCCCCTTTTACATCTTTTATTTAACACAATACTCCTTGGGCCCCTTCTTTATAACTTAAACTCATTTAAAACTTCTTGGGCCCCTCAATCCTCTTAGAACATCTTGAATCAGCAACATATCTTCCCCCTTGGGCCCATCCCAATGTGGGGCCTTCCTTATGATTGCCATGGGAGGTCTTCAGCCAGCCGTCCATCACGTTTGATGGTAGATCTTCTTCCAAACTTCGATCTAACGGTGGATTCTCCTGATCTTGATGGATTAACCCTAAGAAAGGGTGATCCATCCACAATGGGATCATGTGCGCAATTTTTTTCTTGTTCCTTTGCTTGATGTTGCCATCATTTTAGTTTTCTTTTTAAATAAATAATAAACATAAAACCCAAATCATCCACATTACATGGTTAGGATGTCTCCTATAAAAGTTTAATAAAAAATAAACGTAGAAGAAAATCCCATTAGTATATTCAAACGCTCTAGCCACATGGTTGTACTTAATTTGTTTCTAAAACTTCTCCAAAAGCTCTCAAGAAGTTGCATTAATCACTATATAACCTTTTAAAAATAGAAACACTAATGCCAAAAAAAGAAGAAGAAAAGGGTAAAAACATAATCATAGTAACCTCATAGGGGTGGTTATTTCCACTTGGAAGGATCGGCTGGATTGTAGGATTTGATAAACAAGTATCAAATGGTAAGATTCACACTTGAATTACAATATTCACTTGTCAATGGGATTTGTTGCATGGATACTGGTCATAGGATTTGAAATACGAATGGTAAAATTCTGACAACAAAGCTTTTGGCTATTACAAGGCTAGAGTTCACCCTGATTGCATACGGCCTCACTTTGATTGCATATGGCCTAGAGTTCACCCTCATTAGATGATCTCAAGGGCCTACAAATTGAATGTTTGGATGTATTTGCTTCTGTTTTTGGAGGCTTGTTATCTAATGACAATAATCATGTAGTAATGGTGGAATTTGATAATCAAATCAAGGGCCGGCCTGCTTGTTGGATGTTTGGACATATTTACTGTCTATTTTAGAGGTTTGTTGTCAAGTGACTACGATCATGCAGTTATGGTGAAATTTGAGCCATCGAAGTTCACGGTGTTCCTCTTGCTAGTGGTTTTCTGTGGGTAGGTGGCTCAGGTATGCCCCACAATGATGTGTGGGGGGCTCGGACTGAATTATTCCCCACCAAGGCCTCCTATTTATCAGTAATTTAGAGCAAGACTCAAAGCTGTCCCTCAATTGTTGTCACCCACTCGCACATGGAAATGGCACGTAACCTTGCACTTTGTAATTCACTTGCAATCTGGCATACATTAACGGGCAACTTGAACTCAGATTCTTTGTTAGTGAAATACTTGGATTGGCATATGCATATTCTCTTTCTGATGGTGCTAGGGGTTGCATTTCTGGTATCTGTAGACGCTGAAATCAACACAGGCAATGGGTGAGGCCATGAAAGGTGTTACAAAGGCAATGGGACAGATGAATAGGCAAATGAACTTGCCAGCACTGCAGAAGATAATGCAAGAGTTTGAGAGGCAAAATGAAAGGATGGAAATGGTATCAGAGGTGATGGGAGATGCCATTGATGATGCATTGGAAGGTGATGAGGAAGAGGAAGAAACAGAAGAACTTGTGAACCAAGTGCTTGATGAGATTGGAATCGACATCAATGAACAGGTTATATTCCCCTTCTTTTTTCCCCCTTTTGATCTCCTTTCATGGTGTTTTCATTGCATTATACTGTTGTTAGAGTTTCACTTCTCTGGTTGGCCCACAATGGGTCACAGGTATGCCATGCATCTGACATCCTAGTCTTTTTAGAGGCTTCAATATATGGACGACCGGGCACAAAAGTCTGGTGGCTTACTCATCAGATGGGGACTCCATATGTATGCTGAAGATGGACCATTCAGAGTTACCATTTCCATTCATTTTTTTCATTGCATGTGTGACCACTGGTGAGTGGACAGCCCTGATTCTTTGCCCAGGGCACATATATGGAGTGGTTCCCATCTAATGGATGGTTTGGGCACATATGCTGCACTGGAACAAATGTAGCATTTTGTGGATGGTCTAAATGTAATAGTGTGGCCAACACACTGAAGGTTGAGTGGTGTTGGCACTGTAGCCTCACACCCTGGGTCCAAGTAAAAGTACCACCCCTAGACCAGCAGCCCAATGTAGCAAAAGAAAAAAGTAATAGTGTGGGTTTTTATAGTTCTTGAAAGATGACATTGAGGACTATGGTCTATTTGCAGCTTGTCAAGGCACCCTCATCTGCAGTGGCGGCACCAGCTACAGCATCCAAGGTTGCACAACCTGAAACAGCTGCGAGTGAAGATGGTGGGATAGATCAAGACCTACAGGCCAGGTTAGACAACCTTAGGAAGATGTAGTTTTCTCGTAGCTTGCGAGATGCAGCAAACAGTTGTGTAACTTAGGCCATGTAATATAAGTGACACTACATTCCGAAGCATGGTTTTTTGAGTGGATGTAATAAAGTCACGTTTTGTGCACTGACAATGTCATATCTATAGTCCACACTATATGTAGATAAAGACAAATGATTTTTATAGTGAATATATATGAAGAATTCGAGCAGATCTTGCTGGGGAATTGCCACTCTAATCTGAGTACTATTTTTAGAGAAGTTCTCCCTTTGCTTTTAAGTATTCTATTTGGATTGGTAATGCACAGCAAATTTCATGATCCTTTCAAGTCACTGTTTTCACTTATCCCAAAATTTGTATTTTAGGAAGTACAAAGAAACTCAATGTTTATTGGAGCATTGTATTGTCAAGTTATTACACTTTTGCAAGGAATTTTATCATCTTTCCAACCAGCTTTAACTAGTTTGGCTTTGACTGTTGGGATTTGGTAACTTCACTCGTATAGTTGTTTCTACCAACATTAGTTTGACAGGATAAGGCTAAGATGATGATTATAAGTCGTGTATTTGTTTCTTTTGCATTCAATATCACCGTGCCACTTCTGTTCTTCAATATTTAAGAATGAGCAAGAGCATGAGGATGAGGAACACTTCTTGGATAATCCCTTTTTACCACAGGCCCGAGGCTATTTGGAGCGGGCCAATAGATCAATCCGTTTTTACCATCAGTCATGTTCTTTCACATGAGCCATGGGGCTCTTTCGAAAAGTATTAAGCATGTTAGATACTGAACATAAGCAAAACCACAAGACCTGGTTCTCTCGACCTTTCGCTGCAGCTGTTCATTTCGCAATAGAGAATCTTGCTAGAGTGTGCAAAGATCCAACATCGTGGTAGGCTTTTCTTGATTGGAGGGTGTGAGTTGAATAGTTAAACCAAACACCTGTATTTTAGGGGGTGATCTTTTTATGTAGGATACGGTAGGTAGGCAATGGCCATTTTTTCCCACTTTTTGCCCTTTTCATTTTCTCTTTGCTAGATTGGGTCAGTGGTACAATACTCCGAGGCAACCTACCAACCCAAGGATCGAATTCTTGGCCAGCTGTGAGAGCCTTACCATTGGGGTGTCGGGTTTCTTTGTTGGCAGTCACCATTTTATTTTAGGGACATGGCAAACTAAACTGAGCCAAAAAAACCATACCATTATGATGAAGATGATTTATTTGCAAAATGGAGAACAAGCGTAAGAAGAATAACAGCAATGTTGGGATCTGGTTGCAGCCCAATTTGAAACAAGCGAAATAGATACTTGAACAACTGGGAGTTTCTCTCATTTATGCTATGCACACATCAACCTAGATGTGTGCCTATCAGAGGGTGGGGTTAAGGGAGTGAGCAGTTTGGGGAAATGGAAGGGTCTTGCCATGGATTAGGGTTAGGAGGAAAAAATAGATCCAACAAAAAACCTTTGATATGCACATGAATGATTTCCACTTAACGTATCAAAGCGCACTCCAATACCTCATATCAAAGGTGGGCCTCTTTATAAACCCATTAGTCTACTAACAAATTATTTTTAGTCCAATTGAAACTTGGAACCTTGTTTGATCGATCATTCTTAAAATACTTGATCAACATTTAAAAAACAATTAAAATATTTGACATGAACGTGAATAATTTTAATGTGATGCCGATTTGGATTAGAGCGAAATTTAACTCAGGATAAAAAGTGGGGAGTCTTCTTATTACAGTCTTGACCTCTAATTGAAATTGAAGCCTTGTTAGATTGATCATGTTTAAAACACTTCACCTTGAACTTAGCACTACCAGTACTTGCATTTTTTAAAATTTTGTATGCATATTCTCAAATGTATAAATAATATTTTTTTTATGATTTATTAATTAGCAACTTTTGCGACGGATTCATTTTAATTTCTTATTTTATATAAATTTATGTTTGTTATTACTTAATGTTTTACAGTTTTTCAACATCAACACCAATAAGATTACAATTACGATCATTTATTTGATTAATTATATTTTTAAATTTTTTTACACCCATTAAAGTCAAGAAAATAATTCCAATTAAATTTCTTAATTGTTGAGATATATACATGCTCGCAATTTAAGCAAGGGTGGTCAAGCTAAACCCATGTTAGATTGGCCATGCTTAAAATACTTGATTATAAATTAAAAAAACCAAAAATCTTATGTATAATTATTTATTTGAACTTGCAGTTATGCGTTTTTAAGAGAGCCTCTTATTTTATATTCTGTAACTTTTTCACATGACCGTGAAATCCTCTTTCGGTAATTATAACTTTAAATCTATAAATCTTTGTTTCGGTGATAATCTAAAGATATAAAACTAAACTCATTTGTATTTATGCTATAAAAATTAAATGTCCTCAGTATTTTGGTAGTATACTTGATATATATACCTAATATCGTCGATTCTCTAGTGATCAATCTACTAGATAAATGTATTGTAGACACCATTCTTTTGTTTGAATAGATAATTGGGATTTTTCCGTTACAATTGTCCTTAGACTTGACATTCATCCTACAACAATTGAAGCTTAAATATTTCTTTCAAAGTTGTTTGTGCAATTTTCCAAGGTTATGCAATATTGCACATATTGCACACTATCTAATATTCTAAGGCCGTGCAATATTGTATATTTTTCGTACCAAGAAATTTGCAAAAATATCATTTAAACTTCAACCATCTTGAGGCAAATGTTAGATATAAGGCAGCCGTGGGGAAACTCCCTAAATAATGTAAGGATGTGTCAGATGGGTGTTGGAAATGGAACACTAAAAATAGTATGGTTGCCAATTCCACAAAAGTTTAGAGAAGGTGTACATTTGGTCCTCGCTTTTTGTAATGCGCATTCCACTGGTGTGGGTCTACATTACTTTTATCTTTTTGCCCCATTAGTGACTACGCGCTAAGGACTTGTTTGTGCAATTCATTCAGAAAATAAATGAAACAAGCTAAGTTGTTCTACAATTTTATTGTCTCAGCCAAGATCTTTTATTGGTGAAAGGGCAGAAAAGCGCCTTTTCGGCAAGTCCTAATCCGCAACTCAGATACATTTGCATTTGAATTTGTAGTTCGCAGCTTGAGATTTGCTTCAATTCGGAAATACCATGGGGGCACAGTATGTTCACTTGATTCCCAATTCGAGTTCAGTGAATTTAATGTACGAATTAGATACGCAAGACTAAATGGGTGAAATTACATTTTTTAACATTCAATCAATCCATCGTAAACTCGAATTTATTTAAAATGGACCACCACCAAATAACTTTGAAACACTAATTTTTGTTGTTTTGGCATTTATGAATGGGCCCTATTTGGATAGATGGAGATCACATCTATGAAGTAAAGATATGATTTGGCTTTCACAAGAACCGAGTTGGAGAGAGAGCGAGAGTTAACCAAATAGAAGAGAGAGAAGTGCTAATATATGTGCTAATTATTTATAAGCATCTTTGAAAATCCTCACCTTGATAAGAGATGTTTCCATCATCATGTTAACCGGTCTAAATCACAAACTTTTTGATATTTATTATAGGGCAATATTCAGGTGGGAATTGTTCTTACATATTATGTGATTTTTTTTGTGGGGCCCACAATGGATGGGGGGGGGGGGGGGGGGGGGGGGTGGTGTTGGAAAGATCTACGTGAGACCATTCAAAGTATCAAATTTGACCCCAAACCTATGCCCCTGACCCCTTCATCTGTGGCACGCAAGTTTAATGACTTCATATTTAAAAAAATACTTAACCCTTGATCCAACGGTTCAGTCCATTCAGATGTGTGCTAATCTTTGAGATTAATGACTATTATGAGGTTCTTTATTAGTTGCTAGGTATGGATGAGTTGCTAGTTGGACCTCGTAAAAAAGTTCTTATTATTTTCCTTTATTATACTCACATTTTTATAAGTGATTAATTTTGAGGAGGCCCAACTCTTTTTAAAGTAAAATCTAGCTAATTCCTATGAAAAAATAAAATAGAGAAGAGCACTCTTATCTTCATTAGTTTAAGTTTCTAATAGGAACTCTTATCTTCATTAGTTAAAGTTTCTAATGGGAATACTGTGATTATAAAGGAACATGGACAATCTCTAAGCCATCCGATTGGAATCTCAATCTCTCCAATTGGTCAATGTCCAACAGTGCTATTTTTTTTAATCTTTTTGGCTTGAGTAGGAGGAATTTTTTTTTTTCTAAAGAAGAGTTTGGATTTCATTGAAAAACAGATAGCAGCAAGAGCTGAAATACAAAACCAGGAAAAAAGAAAAGCCCAAGAAGCATTCTATGATCCATGATCCTGGAACCACCAAATATAGTACCAAAATGATCTGGGAGTCTAGGACCAACCTACCCAGGGCTTACCCATGGCTTCCCATACATACATACACCCACCACCCGATGCACCGAAGCACCTAAAGCTGCCGGCCTAAATTTGCTGATAGATTGATTAGCAGTGAATCAGGTAACTACACAAAAGGGGTGGCTCCCTTCCCGCACATGAGGAAATGTGGCGGAATCTACACAGATGCTTCCGGAAAAGCAGAAAGAAGAAAGAAGAGGCAGCTGCGAAACTCCCCATGTTGTTGTAGCCCCATTGGGTTGATACTTCGGAGAGCCATCCATCATGAACTTGGCTCTTTATAGTCTGAGAGAGACAGAGAGAGAGAGAGAGAGAGAGAGAGAGGGAGGGAGGAGAAAAGGAGGAGGAAATATGGATATTGTTAAACAAACAGCAGTTTCCTACCTAATAACTCCAGTAGTGGAGAACATCATGCCATACTTGCCAAACTTCTGGAGTGGCCGAAAAGAGTTGGAGAAGCTTAAAAGTAGAGATCATCACATGCACCGTGCCGTGTTATATTTAATTAATGTCTTTTACCTAGCAATGGGTGATGATGATGTTGATGTTGTGCAGGACTTCCAAGGGAGAATAAGCGGATGATTGACAGATGTATTAGAGAAATAGCAAGGGAGAGACGATCTCTACAAAATCAAGACAAGAAGCTTATTCTGGAGATGAAGAAATCTGCAAAGAAAGGCCAGATGGTATGATTCTTTCATGTGACTATGCCTGTGATTGATTGCCACATGTTTATTTGCTCTAGTAGTGATTTAAATTTTATTTGGTCGGTTATGATAGATTTATAGTTAATGATCAGAGTGTTACAGAATTACAGAGTAAGAAAGCAGAAAGTGCATAAAATCATTTTAGGAAAGAAGCATTAATGAAGGTAACAACAGCCCCTATGAAACAGAAGGAAGTATTACAAGTAGAAGGTACTATGGTATGGGCGAGACCAATAGAAACTTGGAAGGAAGTGGTTATAAGGGGACACCGGGATGTTTGGAAGTGGTTATAATAGGTTAAAATGTGGTTGTGGGTTTTATTTTTGTGTTGTTGGTTTGTACTTCTTCTTGACTTCTCATTATTCCCTCATGTACTGTTAAGTTTAATCAATGAAAGTTAACGTTCAAAAAAAAAAAAAAAAAGTTAGGTTAAAATGTGACACCACTTGCCATTTTACTCCTCTTTGGCCTTTTTAATTTTTTTTATTACAATAAAGCGTGATAAATGGTAGTGCAGTAAACTTTACCAGGGAAAAGTGCTTTTTTGCTTTAACATATATATATATATATATTTTATTTTTTTCATGATTTGAAATTTACTTTTTCTTTACTCCACCATACATGTAAACAAACAGGCAAGGGCATGGGGGGATGGAGAACTTATTCTTAAAAATGTTGAGTGGAGAAATAGAACTCACAAAGCTAGACGAATTGAGGCTTTGATGACAACTATTATTTCACAAAACAAAAATAAGGCTAGGGAGGGATTGCCCTTTTATCTTTGGAATTGTTTCAATAGGATCAAGCTTAAAGGGTAAATCTATATTAGTTGAGAGAGAGAGAGAGAGAGAGAGAGAGAGAGAGAGTATCCTTACTGGGCATAATAAAAATGGTATATTATCAGGTCCCTGTGTACCGCAATGTTTAACACTCTCCTTTGAGAGAGAGAGAGTATCCTTACTGGGCATAATAGAAATGGTATATTATCAGGTCCCCGCAATGTCTAACACTCTCCTTTTAGTTGATGCATAGATGTCAATCTTGTGTATCTTATATAAAATCTTTGCATATGCTGCCTTGAGAGTGATTTTGTTAACAAATCTGCAAGTTGGTCCTCATAGATGATGTAGGGAGTGGAGATGATTCCAGAGGCAATCGATGAGACCAGACTGATAAAGTTCAAGAAGCTGGATGGTCATGATTAAATATATTTCAGAAAGTAACGATATTCATTGAAGTTTGTGATTGGGAAGAAACTGGCCCTTTCTAAGGCCAAATTCTGGAAATTTGAACAAACTTCAAAATCTAGTGGTTTTAACTTTTAAGTTGTGGATTAATCATATCTGTTGGACCCCATGGAACAGATTAATCACATGGTTAGAGATCTGAATGTATAAAATTACAATAGACAGAAGAATAAAGTGGGAAAATTTGAGTTCTGTTCTTAATTTGAATCACTTTCAGTAGAAATCTTATGTTCGTTGGTTATGGAGAATCTTTTCTTATAAAAGTGTGAATACACGCATGGTCGGACAGATGCAATTATAGGATTATCTATTGTACTGAAATCTTTTGAGATTTATCTATTGTGCTGTAATCTCATGTCTATATGACTTAAAACAAAAACATTCATGGACAGATTCATAGTGGAAGTGACACTAATCTGATCGTCTTTTCTTATATGTATCTTGTTTCAGAGAGCTATTAAAGTTATGGCAAAAGACCTTATTAGAAAGCGTCATCAGATGAAAAGATCCTATGCACTGAAATCTCAACTTCACGGTGTAGCTCTTCAAATTCAGGTGATCTCGCAATTCTCTGTCCTCATTTACTTAATAGCACAGAAAGTGAATGCAAGTAACTCATTTCATTTGTGAATTTCTTGCTTTTTGATTGGTTTGCGACATCAATAGCTTGAGTATCCATTTCAATATGTTATTTAATATCTCAATGCTCAAAATATTTTGGTTTTATAAATGAAAGAAAGGGCTTTTACCTTTAATACTTGTTTCTTTGTTTCTTGTTGCTTCCCACATTATTGTTGTTATCATTGCAATCAAACTTTTCTTTTCTGGAACAAAGATTTTAGAATATAAACTATTTTGATACTGTTACAAGAAGTAGTTTTTTTTTTGGAGTGCAGCAGTTCAGTGATATGTTCTTGCATTTATAAGGCATCTAGCTTGTGCCCTGCATGCGTGCAGATGGTTGCATACAAGGGAACCCTGATTGCATATGGCCCAGAGTTCACCCTCATTAGATGTTCTGATTAAAGGTCTACAAAATGGATGTTTGGACGTATTTACTATCTACTTTTGGAGGTGTGTGATCAACTCACTATACGATCATACAGTAATGGTGAATTTTGAGTCATTGAAATCCATTGTGATTTGTGAGATAAAAATGAATCAGGCCTCCAGTCTATCTCGCACGTTTTAATGCAGAGCAAGACAAGTGTTCTGCCACTCTATGCATTGGAAATAACCACTTACCCTTATGCTTTTGTTGTAATTCACTTGCAATCAAGGTTACATTTATGTGCAACTTGAACTCATATCCTTGTTAGTGGAAGAATTGAATTAGCATATGCATATGCATATTCTATTATTCTCTTTCTGATGGTGCCAGAGGTGGAATTTCTGATTTCTGTAGACAATGAAATCAACACAAGCAATTGGCAAGCCCATAAAAGGTGTTACCAAGGCAATGGGACCGATGAATAGGCAAATGAACTTGTCAACACTGCAGAAGAGAATGCAAGAGTTGGAGAGGCAAAATGAAAGGATGGAAATGGCATCAGAGGTGATAGGAGATGCCATTGATGACTCATTGGAAGGTGACGAGGAAGACGATGAAACAGAGGAAGTTACAGAGGAACTTGTGAACCAGGTGCTTGATGAGATTGGAATCAAAGCCAATGACCAGGTATTCTTATTTTTTCATTTTATCTCTATTCATGGTGATTTTCATTGCATGGTACTCTTCTCAGTGATTCTCTTGGCCGGTTGGCCCACAGTGGCTTAGGTTAGACATGTATGATGTTTGACATGCATCTATTATGACATCCAGGTCTTGGTAGATGCTAAAACATATGGATGCCCTGGCGCAAAAGCCAGGTGGGGCCACTGATCAGATGGGGACTCCAAATGGATGTTGAAGATGGACCATTGAGTGTGACGTTTTCCATCCATTTTTTCAATACATTTGTGACCACTGGTGAGTGAACATCCCTGATTCTTTCCCAGGGCACATTTACAGAATGTCCCCAATTTAATGGGCATCCTGGGCATATGTGCCGCACTAGCACAAATGTAGCATTTTGTGGATGGCCTAAATGTGAAAGTGTGGGTTTATAAAGTCGGGAGATGTTCCTATGAGAGATAGCTCTCACCTTAAATGAGAGATTGGGTGGGGGCCCTCACATCCATATCCAATGCCAACAACTTAAATGTGAGGCCCCCCACCTCAATCTCTCATTTATGGTGAGAGATATCTCTCATAGCAGCATCTCCCTATAAAGTTCTTTAAAAAAATGTAGTTTTATATTGAAAACTAAGTTCTATGTGCAGCTTGCCAAGGCACCTTCATCTGCAGTGGCTAAACCAGCTGCAGCACCCAAGGTTGCACAGCCTGAAACAGCTGTGAGTGAAGGTGGGTTAGATGAAGACATAAAGGCCAGGTTAGACAACCTAGAAGGATACAGTTTTCTCATAACATGAAAGATGCAGCGAACAGTTTTAATCTTGTGTAAGTTAAGCCATGTAGTGTAAGTGATGCTGCATTCAGAAGCATGGTTTTCTTAATAGTGGTATCTAATAAAATCAAGTTTTGTGCACTAACAATGTCATTTCTGTAGTCCACGCTACATATAGATAAATAGGCATGATTTTTATATTTTTATATTGAACGTGTATGAAGAATTGTTGAGACGATCATGTTGGGAGAATTGCCACTCTAATCTGAGTATTATTTTGGAAAAATCCTCCCTTTGCTTCTAATATGCTATATGGATTGGTAATGCACTGATATTTCATGAACCTTTCAAGTTACTCATTTTACTATCTTGAAATTTGTATTTCGGTAAGCGGAAGGAAACTCGTTTGTTGGAGTATTGTTTTGCAGAATTAGAACATTCACTCTTATGAGGAATCGTATGTTTTTACCAAACAGCTTTGACTGTGTTGGGATTTGGTAACTCGACTTTTTTTGTTTTTACATAGCCCATTTCATTGGGACAAGGCTAAGATGATGATTATGATTCTTATATTTGTTGCTATTGCATTTAATATCACTGCGCCACTTCTGTTCAATATTTGAGAATCAGTGTCCACGAAATACTTCTTGTATCATACTTTTTTACCGTAGCCCTGCCAATAATTCAGTTTATCAAACCTGTTGCTGAAAATGGTGGAAGCCACTTAATAATATGTGCCTACTGTTTCAACAAGACAGGAAAGGCTGAGCAGCTGAATTTAATCGTTTGGTGGACTATCTGTCATGATGTTTCACATAAATTATGGGGCACTTAAAGACAATCATAACAATATTTATAATTTCGAAAAGAACAACCACATCAAATACTGAAACAAAATCTATTTCGCAAATGAACTGCAGGGTAAATTGGAAGCAAAACCACAGACACATAAGTGTCTCCCTGGTTCTTTAGAGTTTTCGTTGCAATTGGTCATTTCTCGATAGAAAATCTTTCTTTGGAGAGTAGAAAGGTTCAGTATCCTGGATGGCTTTTCCTAATTGGAGTGTGAGCTGTATGGTTAACCCAACACTTGCATTTTGAGGGGTTATCTGAGTCAACATTTTATTGTAGGAAGATAGCAAATCTAACTGAGACAAAAATAACATACTATTTTAATGATGATTATGATTGAGTATCAAAATGGAAAAGATGCTGAAGAAGAGTAACGTTGGAATCTGGTTGCAGCCCAATACAAAAAAAGCAAAACAAAAAACTTGAACAATGGGCAACTTTCTTATATATGCACATGTTGTAACCTATTTGTACACGCTCACAAACTATAGCCTTCCTCTTATTGATACTGAATTGAGCTGCATTTTGCAATAAAACATTAGAGGCCCACCCTTGGGGTTGAAATACTACCTTCAGTTTTCTCCGTTTCTAGGCAATCAAATGGAGTTTCTTAACGGTTTGGGTTTTAGAAAGGAGGTACCAATTATGGATTTAGGTGGAGGGCTCTACTCTAAGAAAATGTAGTGCTCTAGGACACGACCCCTAAACGGGGGTTTGATGACCTGAGCAATTGAATTTGATGATTCTTTGATCTGTGGCATATAGATAGATGGTTACAAAATGGATGAAGGAGTCCAGAAAGAATAGGAAATAGAAAATTTGCTTGGAAACTTTTATTTCCATTCTTTCTTGGGGTGCCTGCATCTA
Organism: Persea americana; assembly: GCA_029852735.1. NCBI lineage: Eukaryota > Viridiplantae > Streptophyta > Magnoliopsida > Laurales > Lauraceae > Persea > Persea americana. Next base: position 68,085,600 of record CM056811.1, read on the forward strand.
TGGTATTTCCATTGTCTGTGGAAGATGGATGACCCAGAACTGCCATATTCTGGAGGGTTCCAACTTAAATTATGCGCAACTGTTGTGTGTGTGGAGTTGGATTGCAACGTTCAAGTACAAGAATTACTAAACCAATTGCCCCTCTTGTTCAACGCCTCAAATGACATCTCTGCATAAACTTCAGTCATGAAATCATTTAAAATTCAAAAAACTTTAGCAACCCCTCAAGGACCACTTTTGCATGCATGTCATCAGGGGAAAGAATATAAGATCAACATGTGGATTAGGTGTAGGACCTCAAATTTTAAGGGAATTAGAAGATGGACTTTGGGTTTTCCTCTTTATTAATAGTATAGACTCTTTAACTTTTCCCAAAAAAAAAAAAAAAAACCTGTAGGATCAGTGACTATCTAAAATGAGTGCCAATTCATGGATAAGGAAGGGGATAATATAGTGCAGGGTGAAAGATATGTTTGCAAGATCATGGGTGAGATCCACAGAGGAACACCCGAGTACTGCAAATTTGCAACTGGCAAGGATCACTTTTTCAGTTATCACTATGCAGATATTCTACGACATTATATGCCAGTTAATTGTTTATTTAATGAGAGACACACACTGGATAGGTGGCGATCCAATTGTAGGTCTTTATGCAGTCCTTACAAACCAAATAGGATAACAAGACCAAAAACATAAGGGCAAGCATATATCCCCTGCAGAAATATCACTTTGCACACTAACCACAGCCTATAGATTAGTAAACTAAAAGACCAGCAGACTAGTCTTGAAGACCTGAATGTCAAGAACAACGGTCTACTTGCACCTGCACATCTCAAAAGTTTCTAATCTGCATAAGTCCCTCAGCTCTAAGCTCAGCTGGTTAGGGAGATGGTGGTGTGTGAGTATAATGCGTGGCTTTGAATCCCGAAGCAGCAAAAAAAAAAAAAAAAAAGAGCCTCTAATCTAAACATCATTTACGGTTTTGGCAATGATAGGTTTGCAAATGCTCTCAAGCTCTTTCTTCTTGTGAAGGTACTTGTCAGCATCAGCAAGCTCGTTCTTGTCCAGCCATTGGCTCATCTTTTCAATGGCTTTCTCAATCTTCTTCTTGTCCCTAGAGGACAGCTTTGACCCAAACTTCTCATCGTTGATTGTCTTCTTCATGTCATAGGCATAATCCTCTAATGCATTCCTCGCCTGAGCCTTCCTCTTGAACTCCTTATCCTCTAGCTTGTACTTCTCTGCATCCCGCAGCATCCTTTCAATTTCTGTTTCGCTTAGACTCTATTTACCATTGCTGATTGGGATCTTTTCCTTCTTCCCTGTCTTCTTCACTTCTGCAGACACAGTTAAGATACCATTGATGTTGATTTCGAAGGATTCAGTGATGCGAATAGTACCTTTTGGGGCAGGTGGGATGCCATTTACTGTGAATTCACCTAGGGTGGTTTTCTGCTGCTTTCTCCCTTTCGCCCTGGTAAACCTGGATCAGAACACTTGTCTGGTAATCAGTGATGATAATGTAATTGCGCTCCCTTCTTGTGGGAATGGCTGTGTTTCTTGGAATAACAATGTTCATCAAATCTCCCTTGACAGATACCCCCAGTGAAAGGGGTAGTATCCAATAATACCTAGTCCTTTACCTTCTTATTGCCCATGCCACTCAATTTGGCAGCTTCAATTGCAGCACCATAGGCTACAGCCTCATCAGGGTTGATACTTCTGCAAAGCTTCTTTCCATAGAAGAAGTCTTGTATTAGAGTTTGGACCCTAGGAATCCTGGTAGACCCTCCAACTAGGACAACGTCATGGATGGAGCTCTTCTCCATCTTGGCCTCCAACAAACAGCTATCAACAAGTTCCAAGCACTTCCCAAAGAGGTCCATGTTCAGCTCCTCAAACCGGGCACGAGTGACAATAGAGTAGAAGTCAATCCCATCATACAAGCAATCAACTTCAATATTGGTTTGGACCATCGATGATAGGGTCCTTTTCACTCTCTCACATGCCATCCTTAAACCTTCGAATAGCTCTTGGGTTTTTACTGATGTCCTTCTTGTGCTTCCTCTCAGACTCTCGCACGAAGTGACTGACCATGCGAATGTCAGAGTCCTCTCCACCAAGGTGGGTGTCTCCTGCAGTAGCCTCCACCTCCAGTGTACCTTCATTTATAGTGACAAGGGAGATATCGAAGGTCCCACCTCCAAGGTCAAAGATGAGAACGTTCTTCTCACTACAACCAAGGTCGTTCTCTAGTCCATAGGCAATGGCAGATGCAGTAGGCTCGCTAATGATACGCAATACGTTTAGTCCAGCGATAAAGCCAGCATCCTTGGTAGAGTGGCGCTGCAGGTCATTGAAATAAACAGGGAACTTGACCACCGCATTCTTGATGTTGGAGCGGAGGTAGGCCTCGGCAATGTCGCGCATCTTGGCGAGGACCATGGAAGAGATCTCCTCTGCAGAAAATTTCTTTTTCTCATCCTTGTATTCGACGATTATCATGGGCTTCTTGTCTGCACCAGCAATGACCTTGAAGGGCCATAACTCTTAATCACTTTGGACAGAGGCCTCATCAAATCTCCTGCCTATCCAACGCCTCGAATCTGAAATCAAGGACCGAAGACGCGTTTTCAAGAAGATTTAGACCCAAACAATGTAAATTACTTGAGGGCTAATTTTGGTTAGTGTTGAACAAAACAACCCCATATAATACAACTTCAACGAGGAGATTCACCCGAAATAAAATAAAGGGGATTTGACATTTCAATACCTCTTAGACATGAAAATTTCAATTTCATAACTAAATTTCAGCAAATGTCGCCAGAGTCGTCTGACTCTAGTCAACTTTTTTTTTTTTTTTTTTTCAACTTTTTTGCCTTTGATCCCGTGATATCATGGGTTTTTAAAAACCAATGATATCATGGGATCCATGGGTTTTTAAAAACCTATGATAGCATGGAATCCAAGGTAAAAAAGTTAAAAAAAAAAGTTGACAAGAATCTGACTCTGGTGACATTTAGTGACTTTGGGTCATGAAATTGGGGATTTAAAATTTATAGTGCATTGAAATGTCGAAACCCCTAAAATTAAAATAAAAACCCAATGTAAGCGGAAGGATGTCTGCTAAAGAATTCAATGTATTTGCCGTTTAATACATGTTCCAGCCATAAAAAATCAGATATCAGGATCAGAAAAGATTCCTGGAAGGAATCACCTCGAAGATGATGCAAGTGATTAGGATCATAAGGCATATGGTAACAAAAAGTTAGCACCCTCACTTTAAGCCTTACACAATGGAAATGCCTGGCGGCAGGCGGGCCTTACATTTTAAAAACTACCAGAGATTCTCTGTCAAATTATTTAAACCATCTAAGGAAAGAAATTTATATTGGGTTAATGCTTTGTATTCTAGGTGACCGAATTGGTTCATTGTGTTGGCAAGTTCAGGGTCATGGGTATTTTGGTAATTATACCCATGCTTTCTTGGGGCCCAAGAAAGGAGTGATTATATACTGATGCCCTATACTGTGAGTAAAAGTGAGAGCTCTCTCTCCCATGTAATCGGCGAACCATGTGAGACCGATTATGGAAAGTCGAGTTTCTTTCTCATGGATATAGATAATATTGCCGAACCATGTAAATCTCTGTGTTTGATTTTTTCTCTTTATGTGTGGCTCGATTAATTGTCCATCGTGGCTTTTTGCACTTATGCAAGCACGCACACAAAAATTCAATCAGTTGAGCAATTGCGGCTATTGTGTTAGTGCCATTTAACCGGTCAAATGGCTAAGATAATTCCACCGTTTTTTTTTTTTTTTCATTGAAGCATTTGGTCTTTTCTTTAGATGGCATTTATATTTTTTAAGAGGATCAATGCTACTTTGTTAAGAGGATCAATGCTACTTGTTATCATTTATATTTTTTTTAAAGCCTCCATTTTTCAGGCAAGGTGTCACATAAAAAGTACACATCTTCAAAATTTCCTCCTTAAAAAAGAGAGTAAAAAAACCACCTCATTTCTACATTAAATGATAAAAGAACACAAACTTTTTACTTAAAAGGCCAAAAAGAACCCCTATCAATCCACTAAAGACAAAAGACAATTATAACGCCCTTATATTTTATTTTCTCTTGATTTAATGCTTTAATAGTAAATTACCAAACGAATAAAATAGGGCCGTCGGCGTCACTATGACTCCAAGATGCTCGCAGATTGCCCGCATGTTCTTAGAAATCCTCATTGAGGCCCACCTTAGGAAAAAGAAAACCAACTCATAGTTTCCAAAAGAAAACCAATTCATAGTTTCCAAAAGAAAACCAATTGCATAGATCTAATCTTAAGCTCCAAGGTCCGATTTATTACATTTTTTTTCTCTTCAAGCCTTAACTATATATTAAAGTAATAGGAGGCCTCACTCCTAGTGTGCCACGTCAATACTCTCAAACCTTACAGTGCTACATCGAAGCTTTCATGAACACCATGTGGCATGGAAGCTGATCCATCCACAGAGGATTTTCAAGACGTTGAGGCTTGAGAGGCTCTCTGACAGGAGTTTCCTCCCATGCCAATCGTCACTCTTAAGAGTTGGCAATAAAAAAAAATAAATCTATCAACAATTAAATTTAGTATCATAATGCTATTCTCCCTCTCTCTCACTTAATATCATTCAATTAAATTTATCAACACCTGATTTCTTTTTACCAAATACAAGTTAATAAATCCTTGGTTTTTGGAACTATACTTCTTGAGTAATCCTTAACTAATCCTTAATTTTAGTAATTTGCTAGCCAATCATCTCCATACATTATCTATACCCTTCCATACGTTTCCTGTACAACACGTGTACTATTCCCATTTTAAATCCGACCAAGCAGAGTACTCTATGATTGGAGCAATTTCTATGGCAGGGCTTTATGAATATACCCCATCTAACTTAGCTTGAAGATGAAGAAGGATTGTCATATTACAGTGGCATGTTCTAAGGAGACATTCTCTAGTTTAATTATATGAAAGAAACACCACCGTGAACTAGGTGGTTTGAAGGGAGTAGAAAATCCCATCAATCTTCATTGTTCTTCTACATTTTGAGTAGAGCTCATATAGAAATAGGAATAGTGAAGAAGAAATGATTGAAGAAGATGAAGAAAACCGAGGAGTAGAGAGTTGTAAGACGAATCCTTGTCATTGGATTTTTTCCCAGTTAGAAAAATAGCATTTGTTTATGTTGAATGCTTTGATTCAATGATTTGGAAATATCTTTTGTTAATTTTTTCTCTTTTCTTTTCTCTACAGTACAACTCAAGGGTTCTTCTTCTTCTATATTCAAATGCAAGTTTAAGGAGTAGATATGGAGGAAACCTTTGTCATGATCAAGGCTGTTGTTGTGGTCCAAGGGCTCTCTCTTTTTCTCTTCTCATGTCATCTTTTTTATTTACATTTATAGATTGCTAAAATCACTTAATAAGTTCTAACAATTTTCTTTTCTTTTCCTTTTGTTTTTCCATTCGTGTTAAAATAGAAAGATGGATTCTAAGAAGGAGTTGCCATCACAGGGGCGTTGGGCCTGAAAGGGAGAAAATATGTTTTGCATGGTGTGTATACTATCGTTTGTTATTAATCCTGTTCCCATTTGGATTATGTGGGTTTATTGTGGATTTATGGATGTATTTGCATGATCATATGCAATATCTTAATTCATCAAATATAAAAGAGTTTCCAATCTTTTTCATGATGGCGACAATAATAATTTACACAGAGTGAGAAGACCACTAAACCTTTAGCCTTAAGGTCTTGGAGATGCACGTTTTATATATCAAGTAAGAACTTATAATTTAATTTAACCTGTTATAAATAATTCTTCTTTTTCATTGATATTTTGTTATTAAACTTTAATGTAAGTTTAAGACAAAAATTATCACTTTTTATTTTGTAGTTGATTTGAATTTTTATTTATTTTTATTTTAAAGAAAAGAATTCATCCATAATAAAGTTTTTATTTTTTCGCCCGTGCTTCGTTGCTAATTTATTTTTTTTATCAATAATATTTAAAAATAAATAAATTTGAATGTAAGCCTGGGCCTTTGTTGCTAGTCTATTTCATAAAAATAGTTTCTCTATATAGAGATCAATAAACTCATCCAAGAATCAAAAGAATGAAGATGCAGACATCACACAGAGAATGCTAGGTCTACAACTAATAGAGAAGATAAAAGAACTCAACAAACACAATGTTGATAGGGTTCAAGGCGACCTGATTCTTTGCAGCTTCTCCAATGAGGCGCTCATGTTCGGTGAATGCTGCATATGAAGGTGTGGTACGATTACCTTGATCATTTGTCATTATCTCAACCCGTTGATGGTGGGGAAGCCAAACACCAACGCATGAGTATGTGGTACCAAGATCAATACCGAGCGGATCGATTTGAAGGGAAGAGAATAAGAGAGTTCAAAAGAGAAAAGTTAATTTTGCTGTTTGGAATTCTTGAGAGAGAACCTAGAGACAAACTTTAGAATGGCATAATACTGTGGTGCCTCTCAGAGGGTGAGCCCTATACTCATATACTAAAGTTCATAAATACCCACTGAGAGTGAGAGGGTTTAAAAAGACGATATATATATATATATATGATGTTGTCATTCCTATCAAAATTTCAAAACGTTAGTAGAGGCAGTGGAAATACTTTTCAATATTTTTGTTCCTCCATATATGACTATGATATAATCTACTAATATGGTAACAATTAATGTACAAGAAGTTTTCTGGAGGATACATGCTGTTTACCCGTAGTGTTCATGCTCCATCATTGTTTCATACAAGAAGGAAACCCTGTTTCCTTGTTGGAGTACTGATAAAAGGCCTCAGACTAGACTACTAGGCCGGTACCATGAGACCAACAAGTTGATTAGAGATCTCGCTATCAACTTCTTGGCCTAAAAAAAGTAATCTTTCTCGATGAAGTCGGTTGATTAGGACAAAATTCTATTCCTTAGGAACCGTACATGCACCTTTGGGTGCATACGGTTCAAAAAATCAAAATTGAGAAAAAAAAAAGAAGAAATTGTCGATTCCAGCCCTATTTCTTTTTTCGTAGTGGCTTTTTCTTCCATTTTTTAAGAAACATGAGTTTTGACTTGCTTCCCTATAAAATCAAAAAAGAATTCACTGAACTTATCGAGCTAACCCCAAGTCTAAAATAAAAGGGTCCGACTTCTGAGTTTGCAGATAAGGAAAAACAAGGAGAGAGAGAGAGAGAGAGAGAGAGAGAGAGAGAGAGAGAGAGAGAGAGAGAGAGAGAGACCCTCTCTCTCTTATTGTCACGTCCCCCAAAATAAGAATTGGGGAAAAACGTGAACAATAAATCAAATTCGAATTTCCTGTGTTTAATATAACAAAAGCTTCCAACAATGGACCCACATAAAATTTCAAACTGTGGTGAGTCAGAATAAATTTCATTAAATGCAACGGAAGCTTTATTCAATTGTTATTCAAAGTTCATAAATAAGATCCAACACGAAAATCAAATAAACATTAATAGTTAAAGTTGTAGAATGAATAAAACAACTACTAAGGAAATGTTTATTATTAAAGAAAGTTCATCTAAAGAATTGTTAAGATGACGTTCACTCTAAATTCAGGCTCAGACGGCTACAAAACCACATTCGGCATCCCACCGGGTTCATCAGTTGGCTCAAACGTTTGAAACGTTTGATCCTCCGCCGTCTCCTCGGTATAGCAGGACTCGGTACATATGCACTAAATATTTCAAAATAAATAGCAAGAACATGATCATAATTCGAAATCAAAATACGATATCAAGTTGAGTAAAGACAAGTGAGATCATATGAACAACGATAAAGATAATGACAAGAAAGAACGCATAACATAATCTCAAAAGACACCAAATGGAGCAATATATAATTCACACGGAGGCAAGTGTCCTCGTCTTGGGTGGTCAACCCTACATAATCAGGAGAGCTCGTCCATAACGTCGGTGGTCATAAATCAATCAAAATTAGGATAACTTGTTCACATTCAAAGCGAATTATAAGTGATTCAGACACATCGGTGATCAACCGTTCACATACGATCTGTAGTCGTTCATAAATGACTCACATAAACGGAAACATATAAACATAATAGACCTGAATAACAAAGCTCCGACACAAGAGTCCTAAGTCAAAATGAAGTGCCGGCTATTCCATAATACATATCATAATCAAATCCACATGCGTAATTTGTCTAGCAACTTCATAGTCCATAACACATAACAGGGAATGCATATAAAGGAATACATAACCTAACCCAACATATGCATGCGAATACAAAGGGTAAGACATAGTACGAATCAATCCTAAGGTTAGACATATATTCATATACCCGTCAACACACAATAATAACGCTAGTAAACGAAGGACGTTACATCTCTCGAAATTCATGGTGCATAGATCCAATGAAGGATTTCCAATAGAGATGTATTGACCCTTTCTCGTTAGAGTTCATTAAAATCATAACAGGTATTTGAATCCTACGTTCATAAGATACCGTATGCTCAAAGACGGTTCTCATGTCAAGTCTAGGTAGATAATTTAAGGTTATCAAATCTATACGAAGTCCCATACACGATACCATTAATCATCAAATGAATCAGAGCCAAAACAGTTGAAGAGAATCACAGAATGCCCAAGTACACTGAACGTTCGAACGTACGAACCATACATTTAAACGTTCAGGGTCTCGGCTTTTGGCTCGAAGGCGTGAGGAAAATCAAACGTTCGAACATTCAAAAGGCACATTTGAACTTTTGATGCCCCTACCCCATGGCCCAGACGAACTTGAATTCAAACGTTCATTGGCAACGTTCGAACGTTTGGCGTTCAGTTCGTTGGCCATTTCGTGAACCATCACAGAAATTGGGATTTTCTCCCTTTTTCGTCCATTTTCCTCCCTGCATCAAAGAGAGTTCCAATCTAACCAAAATCCATAAAATCATATTCCATAAGAAAGGTAATGGATTTCACATTTGCATTATCAGATCACCAAATAACCTAAACAACCATTTAAAATCCCTAATATATCATTATCATTTAAAAAGGGCAAATAAACAAACCTATATGCATTAGATAGGAATCAAAGATCCAATAAAGCATTCAATAACAAATTATGATTGATGGTCCTGACTTTTTCTTGCCTTCCTCCGTCCCGGGTCAGCCGGGGTGCGGTGGGCCGAAAAAAAGCGGGCATTAACATTTTGTACATGTAACGGGTTTGCCATATTTTCTATTCTACTTGGAATTTGAAATGGTGATTCGGAGATTCACCTTCACAAGTAGAAAGGAAATCAAACCTTTTTTTTCTAACTTTCCATTGCACATATATTTTAAGAAAAGAGACAGATTTAGAATGCCGTGAAAGGCGATTTTCTTTAGTTTGCCGTGAAAGGCGGTTTTGTGCCGTAGAAGGCGATTTTGCCATGAAAGGCGATTTACAAATCTTATCAATAATGAAAGACAAGAATCGTGATTTTTTTTTCTCTTTAAAAAAACAAAGTACAATAGAAAAGAAAGAAAGAGGGATCTGACTTCTCAGGAGATTGTGAGGACTCGTTCAAATCGACGGTCGCGGGTCATGTATGGGCTTCGCCATCGTCATTCAGATGAGAACACTTGATGCGTTAATTCACTTGGCTTGGCTTGGACTTCAGATTTTTAGAGGACAAAGATCAAGGGAAGGTCTTATATCCAATAAAAAAAACCGAGTAGACGGGCTAAAAAGCCACATCTAGGCCATGTTGGATAGAAGAAGAGGGGAAACCTTGGGGGGGTGGCCCCCCAAGGGACTTCAATCACCTTGTAGTGTTTGCAGCAGAGTTTCTTCAGGGCAAGAGAGCTTATTTGTGCAGAGATTTTTAAGACAATTCTTTAGAACTCTTCAGATGATTTTTTCGAACCCTTTCCCTTTGGAATGCAAAATCCCATTTGAGGTTGGAATGCAGAACCACAACTTGCAACTCTCTACTTGAGGCCAGCGACATGAATCTATGGCCAGCGTTGAAAGCTAGGCTGGGGATCCTATCCCAAAGTCCAGGTCAGAGACAACACGTAGAACCCCCTTAGTGCCTTCTTTCTCTCAGTGTTCTTAAACCCGGGTCTGTGAAGGTTTTCTTGAATTTTTCCATGTATTTGGATCCACGGAAATGCCCATCTACCCGGGAAAGGAGGAGTGTGCCTGAAGGATCTTTGGTTGCCTGGTGTAAAATGGTATAGACCCGCCATTTGAGTCCTGCAGTTTCATATGCTTGGACATATTTTAGTCCTGTCTTGGGGTCAATTTGAGTGGTGTATGGTTTGTTAATTACCTTAGATGGACGACTGTTGACATCTGATGTGTTGTCTCTAAACAGGGTTGATTTGGCCAAACCCCACCATTTTGTAGGCACTTATGTTGCATTTCTCATGATGCTGAGAGATCACATTTGAAGAATTACAATTTTTTTATTGACAAGAAATCTCATTTTCTTTTTAAAAACCCAGGCCTTAGCTCATCACATTTAACATAGGTTGGCATTCTTTTACACTGTGGTATTTAGCCTATCAAGCATAGGGAATGTGTTTTCGACAATCATATAGCCCTATCCTACCTCTTTGTTTATATTTTCTAAGTACAATGCTACTTTTATATCTACAGGGAAAAGAGTTTGATACATTGTCTCAAAGGCGCAACAGATCCAGTGCTATGTTGAGCATGTTGAATGTTCTTGGTGGTTTTAATGGGTTCATGTTGAAGTTACGATGAGTTTAAAGTTCCATGTTGAAAAAGATCCAGTGTTGAATATCTGGAGTTCCAAATGAAGTTTGTGTTTGAAATATCCAAATTAAGTTTCTTGTTGAAGACAGATCCAGAGATTCGTGTTGAATGTTTTGATGTTTTTGTAAACTATGTGTCAAGTTATTAATCATCAATTAATGTAACTATCTAAAGGCATAAATGATCAATTATTAATCACCAAATTCATATTTGGGACCTTTTATTGAGTGGCCCTCTATGGTTGAAAATGAATGTCTGGATGAGTTGATGACTAGATAGCAAATAAGCAAGTCTACAGGTTGGGTTTGACTTTGGTACTAATAATGCATCTACTGCTCTTGCCAATCATCTTGAATTTGGTATTGCAGATTACAATGTCATCTACTCTTAGGTTGCCAATCATCTACTAAGAGTTGGCTTTTGTTTAGTTTCCTATAAAGCCCTGCCAAGATCTTTGTGACTCAAGCCATGAATAAGCCTATAGCTTCCATGTTTGATTACCTAAGTTTCTACGGTTCATTGTATTTGCAACAACCAATCACATGTACATGAATAATCGGTAACCAAGTTCAAGGTTGGGAATTGGGATGATGACTGAGTAATTCAAAAATAGGGAAACAACTCTGCATCTCCCCATTGCCAATAACCTAGTTTCTGTAACTTGTTTTAAGAAATGAATTTCAAACAGCAATTCCTATAATATTTTATACAACTACATGTGTGTTGAGTATCTTTATATAAATAATTGTATAGTCAAAGTAGTGTGGTAGGGATCTTGGGGCTTCAAATGGCTCTAACTTAGGTCAAATCTATGTATAACTAAATCAGGTTGATTTCTGAATGCCACTAAATCAATGAAAATGAGCACCCAACCACATTGTATCAAAATTTTCCCTCTTTCAACCATTTTGTCTCATCACTTCAAACCTGAATCAATATGAACTTGTCACCCAGCTGGTCATCCATGCATTTCTACCACAAAACTTCAATTCAACAATTCCAAGCACATCATATCAACATCCTAGAAAGGAGTCATCACAAATACTATATTAGCATCATTAAACAAATCCAATCCAAATGTTACAATGAAGGAAATAAAATAGCTCCTATTACATGTATTTCATTTCATCACTTCAAACACAATCTACTGTTTTACACATGTATCAAATTACAACCCTGTCTTCAGCACTAAAAAAAAAACCTCTTCAAAACAGTAAAGCGCACAAAAGGCTCCAAGAAACTTGGAACAAAATAGGTTGCAGAATTTGCCCAATCACTTCCAACCCATAGCAGCCAGCGATCAACAGCTGGTCTCAGCATCAATAAGTCATCATCGGAAGTTAGCCTTTCAGCATTAACAAAAGCATAGTTAGAATATAAAAAATATTAAAAGTTGGCCTTTCAGCATCAACTCTTTGGTTTCTTTGAGAACGTGAATAAGCTTTTTATCTGTTCATGCCCTCCATACAATCGTTGCTCTTGTTGATAGGTATGAAATGCAAGCAGATTAAAAGTTAGGAGGGGCAACAATGCACAATGCCATCTATCTATTGCTGGTCATATTGTATTAAATAAAACAAACAAGGTACAGCAAACACAATCAGATACTCTAATCGGATCAAATAAGCAGATCACTATCAGTTTCAAAAACAAAAACTCCACCTTCCTAAAGTAAATCATTCAAAGGAAGCAAGAGAGAGAGGGAGAGAGAGTTACCCCGGGAACAATCAAATACTATAATCCGATCCAAAATCTAAGAAGCAAATCACCAACAGCACAAAAAGACAAAACCTCCTCCTTCCTAAAATAAATCATTCAAAGGAAGCAAAGAGAGAGGGAGAGACAGAGTTATCGTGCGAAATCAAAACCCCAACCTAATCAACACATCTAATATCCAGATCTTGATCAAGATTAGGCGCCGGAGAGGAAGCGATAGATCTGGATTGCGATTTGAGATTGTAGCATGAAAGTGTGCACCAATCTGCAACGGCGCACTGTGGGAAACAAGAGAGAGATATAAGGTGTCAGGATTAGACTTCTCACATCTGAAGTTCAACTTGTATCTGCCACATGCGAATTTCGCATGCCCCAGCTGAGGCTCCCCTAAGCTACAGGTTAGGGGAACCTCCCCCATGTTTAAAATGTAAGTTTTTTGCCCTAATTTGAAATCTAGGCAAAACTAAACCCTACTTTAAATATTTTCTGAGAAAAAAAAAACCCGAAAGAACTGCTATAATAGTAGCTAAGTATTTCTAATAATATTCAATGTCAGTCAGATGAGTTCGAAAAACAAGAATTGCCACTTTGCCCCTACCATTTTTTTATAGAACTTTTTACACCAGCAGAAGGCATTGCAACAGGTGAACACCAGCGGCCCACTTTTATGCAGATCGCCAGGGTATAAATATTTGAAGGCCACATCGACTTAAAATGAGACCAGGCTGATGGTACTTTGGAGAGCCAAAGTTCATCAAATTTTAAAGTGCCATCATTAAAAGGCCTTCCCTTTATATTTAAAGAATTCCGAAGTCCAAATGAAACTCCGAGTGAGCATGATTGAAAATCAGAACCCATCAAAATATATGCCTTTTCCTTATAAAGATATCCGCAATTTTACACAAATAGAAATTGATTTCAACGAAAGAGTGAGCATATAATTAATAATGTATAAATCATAATCTTATACATCATTAATCACCAAAATCTTCTCTTGCTTGTTCTTGTGGTGTAAATGGAGGACTTGTAATTGACCCACAAGACTATTCTATAAAAGCATATTGCAAGTGGTTCGAATTTTCATTACTTGTGCCCCAGTATGATTTATGAAGTACTCCTCCACTAATTGGGCCCCCATTATGTGGGTCAATTATTTGGCCCCATTAGAGGTTTTCTCAAGGAAATATCTAAGTAATTTTTATAGGTAATGGGCCCCACATCACTGACCTCGACGGCCTGATGATGGCAGCCAAGATAACTATTGAGAGCCACTTAATGATGGCACTTGTGAAATCAATAAACTTTGGGTCTCCAATCCAAAATGGCCTTCACCATAATATTCGTCTCATTTTTACTCAATGGCGTGGCATTCGAAGTTTTTATATTCATTGATCACAGTACAAGTGGGCCGCTGGTGATCTTCGTGTAATGCAAATTGCAATGCCTTCGGCCAAAAGTAAAAAGGTAAAAATCTACGATGAACAACCAATACATGTGATGCCCGTCAAATGGTGACTGGTGTGTTTTTTTCCCTTCACATGTATTTTAGCACTCCTCTAGCTGACATTAATTTTGAAAACTCTCAGCTGCTATTTTAGTGGTTTGTACCTTCATTTCTGAACCGTCTTGCTAGCATCTCTCTTTTCTTTTAAGACCTCGCACACATTTAACAAAACAACTACAAGGACCACCTGAGACATTCCAATGGACTTGGCTTTTCATATCAATAGAGACCCATGATAATGTTTAGCATTCCTAGATAACATTTTCTCGAATTTCATAACTGAATCTTAAATGTCTTATTCCAACATTGTTTTGGGCCATGTACTATTCATAGTGGGGCTCGCTAAACCATGGCCCCTCTTGTTCAAACTTAAAATGGCTGAGGATGCTTGATGCAGGCCATAGGGCTGGGGCTTGTATGGAAGTGCCAAAGCGCGTGTCGGCAGAAACTACCAAACATCTCTGTAGAGACTATAAACAAGAATTGCCTTAAAGGGGAACAAATCCACTCAAAATATATTAATCAACACTGACTATAATGCTATATAAATAGATAAAATTAGAAACATAGGGGCTAAGATCCCTACTCAAACTAGGAAACTATATAATAATCAAGATGGAAAATAAAAATAAGAAACCTTAATAGAATTGGAAAGCTAATCCTAATTGCAACTCAATAATAAAATAAGAATCTAAATTGGATTTACATCACATAAGTCCCACATGCGATGCACAGGATCACTGCTCTCTGCTAATCCTTTGGTCATGAATCATAAATTTAATTTGAAAAATATATAACAAAGAACGCCCTCACAAGGACCCCTTTTGAATGCATGGTATGAAGAGAATGGAAGGTCAACATGTGGATTAGGGGTAGATAAAAAATGGTCCGTTCATATCATTCCAAACTTTGACGACTCGGCCTCAAATTCTAATGGTGTTATGAGACCAGTGTTCATTGTGATGCTATCTGTGGGATCAGTGTCCCAATTAAAGTACCAATTCATGCGGAGTGAAGGGGATAATATAGTGCAGTGTGAAGGTTTGCTTGCAGTGACCATGGAACACCTACGTAATCAAATTGGTAAGGACCAGTCTTACAGTAATCACTACACATATTCTACAATATTATATGCCTTTTTTTTTCATTTTTGGGTACCCAGCTTACGGGGACTGGGACCCTAGCCCTCTCGTGAGGAAAGAAACCCTTGGGTGAGGTAGAAAGACCCCCAGGTGAGGGAAGGCGACCCACCTTTACTAAGTACCCACCTTGGACAGTTTGTGATCCAGTTGTGGATCTTTACACGGACCTGACAGAGACCCAATAGGATAACAGGACGAAAAAAACGTAAACAGACACGAGTAAGTACCCTACAGAAATATCACTTTGCACACTAAACAGTAAACACAACAAAAAGGAGTAAACCAAAGACCAAGGCCAATTTTGAAAACCTGATCATCAAGAAGCTGAAACATTTCTACCACAGCAAGTCTCTAATTTGAAACATCATCCAAGGTTGATCTTGGCAATGATAGAGTTGCATATGCCCTCAAGCTCTTGCTTCTCATGAAGTAACTTGTCCGCATCAGCAAGCTCGTTCTCGTCCAGCCATTGGCTCATCTCTTCAATGGCTTCCTCAATCTTCTTTTTGTCCCTATAGGATAGCTTTGACTCAAACCTCTCATCATTGATCTTCTTCCTCATGTCATAGGCATAATCTTCTAATGCATTCCTTGCGTGTGCCTTCCTCTTGAACTCCTCATCCTCCAACTTGTACTTCTCTGCATCCAGCAGCATCCTTTCAATTTCTGATTTGCTTAGACTATATTCATCATTGCTGATTGTGATCTTCTCCTTCTTCCCTGTCATCTTCAATTCCGCTGACACAGTCAAGATACCATTGATGTCGATTTCAAAGCATTCAGTGATGGGAATAGCAGCTTTTGGGGCCCGCGGGATGCCGGAGAACGTAAATTTACCTAAGAGGGAGTTTTCTTCTACTTTCTCCCTTTCGCCCTGGTAGACCTGGATCAGAACACTTGTCTGGTAATCAGTGGTGGTATAGTAATCGCGCTCCCTTCTTGTGGGAATGGCTGTGTTTCTTGGAATAACAACGTCCATCAAACCTCCCTTGACACATACCCCAAGTGAAAGAGGGGTGACGTCCAATACTTCCAAGTCCCTTACCTTCTTATTGCCCATACCACTCAATTTGGCAGCCTGGATCGCAGCACCATAGGCTACAGCCTCATCAGGGTTGATACTTTTGCAAAGCTCCTTTCCGTGGAAGAAGTCTTCTAGTAGTCGCTGGACCTTGGGAATCCTCGTAGATCCTCCAACTAGAACAACATCATGGATGGACTGCTTCTCCATCTTGGCATCCTTCAAACAGTTATCAACAAGTTCCAAGCACTTCCTGAAGAGATCCATGTTCAACTTCTCAAACCGGGCACGAGTGACAGTAGAATAAAAGTCAATCCCCTCATACAGGCAATCAATTTCGATAGAGGTCTGGACCATGGATGAGAGGGTCCTCTTCACCCTCTCGCATGTTGTCCTCAACCTTCTCATAGCTCTTGGGTTTTCACTAATATCCTTTTTATGCTTCCTCCTAAATTCTTGCACAAAGTGGTTAACCATGCGATTGTCAAAGTCCTCACCACCAAGGTGGGTATCTCCCGCAGTAGCCTTCACCTCCAATCTATCTCCATTGATGGTAAGAATGGAAATATCAAATGTCCCACCTCCAAGGTCAAAGATGAGGATGTTCTTCTCAACACTGCCATGGTCCTTTTCTAGACCATAGGCGATGGCAGCTGCAGTAGGCTCACTGATGATACGCAAGACATTTAGCCCGGCGATAAAGCCAGCATCCTTGGTGGACTGGCGTTGTGAGTCATTGAAGTAAGCAGGGACAGTGACCACTGCATTCTTGATGTTGCAGCCGAGGTAGTCCTGAGCAATCTCGCGCATTTTGGTGAGGATCATGGAGGAGATTTCCTCTGCAGCGAATTGCTTTTCCTTGCCCCTGTATTGAACAATGATCATAGGTTTATTGTCTTCACCGGCCATGACCTTGAATGGCCATAAGTCTATATCACTTTGGACGGAAACATCATCAAATTTCCTTCCTATCAAACGCTTCACATCTGAAATAGAGGACATGAACTTTTAAATACTCACAATGCACCGCCAAGAAGATAAAATAAAAACTACAAAAACAAATTGCTTAAGGGTCAATCTTGGTTAATATTAAACAAAATAACCCCGCATAATAGAGCTCTAACAACAAGGAGAATCACCCAAAAAAGGACAAAAAAGAGAATGCAAGGTGGAAGGAAATCTGCCAAAGAATTCAAGGCATTTACTGTTGAGAAACTATATCAACATCAAATGGAAAAATTAAAATAGAGAAAAAAGTGGGGCAAGCAAAGAATAATAAACATTGTTTACCAAAACAGAGGAAAAAAAAAAAAAAAAAACAATACTGACCAAAAATGCACAACATCAGAAAAATACTTTACATGGACAACACATGTTCCAGCCATCATAAATCAGATATCAGGATCATTTTTTATCAAAAATATTCCTGGAAGGGATCAACAATCAAAGATGAAGTAGGTGATTAAGGATCATAAGGCCCATGGTAACACAAAGTCAGCGCCCTCACTTCTTATGCCATACACAATGCAAATGCCTATGATTTTCCAAACCATCAGTCTGACGTGCTTCCCGTTTTGGAAACCAAAACAGAATTCACCTCAGTCAAATGATCTAAACCATCTACGGAATGAAATTTAATCATATGAGCAATTGCTAATTTTGTGTTAGTGCTATTCAACCAGTCAAAGTCAAATGGCTAAGATAATCCAGCCCCCTTTTTTATTTTTTAGTTTTAGTTTTCATTGAAGTGGATGGTCCAGACTAGAATTAGAACAAGATCTTCTTCCATGAATGGCATGTACATTTTTTTAACAAAGACCAAATGCTGTGTTAGGGGATAATAATGAGAATATTACATATTAGGAAGGCTGTGGTTGCTAGCGATGTTTTGGGTATGTTTAACATATTGTGATATTAATGAGAGAATACATCTCAACTATGTGAATAGTATGATCAGGTTAGACTGAGGATAATACCTCAAGACTATAATTAGGTTAGACTAATATTATGAAGTGATTAAGTTTCCAGATTCATAGCCGTCATATATTCCCTATCTGACACTTGGGTAATGCAGTTTTGTCATTAATGGAGAACAAAAGAAAGCACACCAGCTAATCCAGAATTTTCCCTCTTTTGTCAGTGGCTCCAAAATGCTCAACAAATCTCCCGCCTGTTCTAAGAAAGCTCCAACTCATTGTTTCCAAAATCACAAATAGCACAGCATTCGTAGCCCTTTGGGCCACTACAGAAACCAAAATGAATTTACGCCTTTAAGGTACAGCTAGAGGTGGCAAAACATGGCCGACCCGCCAACCCGACCCTAACCCGACCAGCATAGGACCCGCATAACTCGACCCGCATAAAATACATGTTGGGTTAGGGTTAGGTTTTTCCAACCTGTAGAAAAACGGGTCGGGTTAGGGTTGACCCGCCTAACCCTCATGACCTGTATAAAGTCTTTTATATTGATATTTATTTTTATAATGAATTATTAGAATAAGATATGATTTATTTTTTATTTTTTTTGAGAATCCACGGTTTGGGTTATGAAATAAAGCATAGGATCTCATGTAAATGTGACTTCTCCCTTCTCCACTCCTTCCTTTTGAGCTTATGCAAATCCCTTAGATAAAGAAACATTGAAGGAGGAGAAGAAGGCGTTGGGCATTTGCTAACATTGCCGACAAACCATTCCACAAATAAAAAGCTACAACTCACTCTCAGTTTAAGGCTTTAATTTTGATAAATCTTGAGTTAAAGCGTGGGAACGCCATGGTGAGGATCAAGTATTGAAATCCAACCGTTCAAAGTAAACTTTTCTCAGGTACGTAGGACAATCCAAAATTTTATCTTCAGTGGAGAATGTCCTGCTGTTGGATTAAGTCTTTGATGAAAATATAATAATAAATATCCAGATAGGATTTATTATTTTTTTATACCAAGAATCAACTTGACAGTGGAAATAACCCAGGTTGAGTTGAAACTTGGGGGTATCCCATAAATAGTATAGACGTTTGTCTTAATGATTGTGAATTTAAAAGGTGGGGTCTATCGTAGTGTTTTTCACCTTTTACATAATTCACGATTTATAGAAGTCAAAGCCACAGAAAAATAAAATAAAATCAAACTCTACCCTTTCTCCCTCGGTAGGTATGCATGGTAGCACATCAGTTACATGGAAAGTTTCCCCCTCTTATTAAGTTTTATATTGTTAGTGTGGATTTGTCCTTATTCAATAATGTTGTTATTTTTTATAAATTATAAAAACTTGTTATTTTTATTCATCAATTACATATATTATATATTCATTTGGGTTTAGTTTTATTGCATATTGATTATCATAAAAATAAAAGCTTGACCACCATGCTTAAAGTACAACACGTAAGTATGAAAAAATAATAATTACATAATCTATAGAGGTCAATAGTCTAAAGATATAGTTACTTTTATAAAAACCTCATAGCTAAAGTCTAACTACTAGCCAATGTTCCAAAGTAGTTTTAATACTCTAAAGTGGTTAGGTTCTCGTCCTCATCTAACTAGTTTTAATGTTGTTTGGATAGATATTTGTATACAATAGTTATTTGGTGCAGTGGTTATGTTTACGTCTCAAATCCCGATGGTTGTGAGAACGAGTTCACCTAGCACACACTTTTTACTTATTTTTATCACCTCTCAAATCCCAATGGTTGTGAGAATGAGTTCACCTAGCACACATTTTTTACTTATTTTTACCAGTACGTACAAGTTACGCAGGTCGTACCAACCCAACCCAACCCAACCCACATTTACTACGGGTTAGACGGGTTAGCCCGACCCGAGACCTATCGGGTGCGGTCTGAAGGTTCACAACCAGTTTAAAAAATGGGTCGGCCACGGGTTGGGGTCCAAAACAAGTTGTCCACCTCCAACCCGACCCGACCCAACCCGTTTGCCAGCCCTAGGTACAGCACAGTGATTAATCCATAGCAATTTAAAGGACTGCAATGAGAGAGCCTCTATATGTTATCTACTTCAACTTGTCCAATCCCCTGACCAAGTTTCCACAACATCAATATGCCCAAGTGGCATAAACTAATTAGATTCAAACAATTCAAAAGGGCAAGCCTTATTAGCAAAGCCACATAGAAGAAAAATGATGGTGCGAGGATTCATTCTCATTTTAGCACATCAATCCTATGGATGGTTGGGTGTGAAAACCTTCTTATGGTGGACGATCCACATGAAAGCAACTTGGAAGACACTTAAAATCATCCAAAGATAATTAAGAGCAGTAAGATCTTCCTAAAATCACTTATGGTCAAGTAGAAAGATAAAATTAGATGTTCCCTTGAACACAGCTATACAACTTCCATCAATGTTTCAAGTTCAACTACATTTCAAGTTCTTTTGAAAGGTATTGATGAGATCCCAGACGCTATCGAGCCCACAGGTGAGAGGGAAAGGGCTTCCCCTTAAGTAAAATATGACTTAAGAGTGAAAATATTCGATTCATTTTTATTCATCTCAAACTACATGTTTACAGTATTAGCTGTTAGGTTGTATGACTCAATTGAAGTAATAAATCTGGTAAACCGGGCCCCTACATTGTCCATGTTCTACTGTGATTAGAAGTAGGTTTATTAGCTTAGGTCTACTGTGATTAGAAGTAGTATATGGGTGTAACTGGGTTTTGGGCTGATATTATAAATAGAGACTAAGGGTCTCTATGATGTACAACCTCTTCTGATTGCATAGTGAATTCTCCCGTCATCTCCGTGGACGTAGGCTAAAAGCCGAACCACGTAAATCTCCATGTTCTTGTGTGTGCTTGATCTCTCCTCATAGGCCCTAGATCACAACAAACTGGTATCAAAGCTTGTTGGCGTGATCGAAGGAGATCTGACGGATTGGATCTTCAAAGGGTTGATTGGAGAAGAGAAGGGATCGCTCCCTGTTCTAGATTGGTTCGCAGGCAGAAGCTACAGAGGATCTAGACTGCTCCATCATATCACAAAATCAGATCGGAAACTGCCTTGTAGCGAAGATCAGATTGTAGCAAAATCACGCCTTGCGTGATTTGATTTGGGCGGTTTGGGTTTCTTGCTTTTGGCTGGGCCCCACCTCTCCGTGAAGAAAACCCGCCGGAGTTTTTGCCGCTGCCGCTGCGCGTCACCGGAGAAGAAGCGTCGCCTGCGCTGTTGCCGTGGAAGAAGAAGAAGACCGGAACCATCTTCTGTATCCGGTTGCAGAATAGAAAAGGCGGCGGTTTGGGTTTGGCCGGGCCCCACATCGCCGTGAAAAGACGCCGGAGTCCCCGCCACCGCTGCGTGTCGCCAGAGAAGGACAGTGTTGCCGCCTGCGCCGCCGTCCCGTGCTGGTTCTGGTTCTGTAAATAGAACCAGAAACGAGAAGAGGAATCAGTTTTTGGACGGGTTTGAGTCCAGGTCAGGTCAAGCCTGACCCGCTTCAGAGGCCCGTTCGCCAGGTCCAGGTTGGGTCCAGTCTAGGTTGACCTAACCCGTGCAGAAGAACCCAGAAGCAAAGCCCGCAGAAAAGGTCCACTGACGTCAGCACCTGTACGGTCAAAGGCAGATTTGACTGATCAATGCCTAAAAATTGTTTTTTGTGATATCTTGACGATCCGGAGTCTGATCGGAGATCCGTTTGAACCTACGGACTCGTTGCAAGCAGATCTACGCGGTTGTGGAAGAAGATTGGCTATTGAACAGTCAACGAAGGAGATTGACTAATTGGAGCGCAGAAACTTATTTTTATGATATCTTAGCCGTCCAGAGTTGGATTTCAGATCCGTTTCTTCCCGCATGCTCGTGGTGACCAGATCTACACAAGTATAGTGAAAGATTCGCGAAATGACTCTAAAGTTTGACATTGAGAAATTCGATGGAAATAATGACGTCGGTCTTTGGCGTCTGAAGATGCATGCTTTGTTGGTCCAGAATGGGTTGCAGAAAGCTTTGAAGGGAAAGAATGCTTTGTCTGACAAACTTTCAGATGAAAAGAAGGATGAGTTGCTGGAAAAGGCGTATGGGCAGATTGAGTTATTTTTGAGTGATTGTGTACTGCGAAAGGTTGTTCAAGAGAAAACTGCTGCTGGCATGTGGTAGAAGTTGGAGAACTTATACATCACGAAGTCTCTCACGAATCGCTGATAAGTGCTTAATTGTTTACAATCTAAGCCCTAATATTTGAATTATCTTATGCTAGTCATGTTTATTTTATTTGATTTTACATATTCTTTGTTAATTTGTATGCAAAGGTAAAAAGGAGCAAAAAGAGAAGATTTCATGAAGAGTGATGGGCGTAAATCATCAAGTAGGGCCAAGGTAGGTCCCATCCAAGTTATTTTAGATTTCAAGACTACTTTCTAATTCTTTGGACAACTTACAATTCTAATCAAAGAAGAAAAGTAAAAGAAAGAAGAAACCCAATCCAGGGTTATACGCCAAAAAGGGGGCCCACAGCCATTGCAAAAGTGAAATTTTAGAAATTAGAAAGTCTTCTTCAAGTACAAGTGGAGCTCAAGAATGGAGAAGAAAAAGGAAAAAATAAGGAAAGTTTAAAGGAAGAGTCCAAGCCAAGTTAGAAGTTCAAGAAGGGGGTCCCACAATCATTGTACATGCATCATATGGGCCCACCTTTATTATAAAAGGTTCAAATTTAATCTCATGCAATTAATCTCAGAATTGTGGGTCCATGTGAAGAACTTTCTATAAAATACAAGTAAGATCAGATTTAGAAAGTCTTGTTATTAAGAAAGAAGACTCCTATTTCATTCTAATTAAGAAGCCTACTTGTAATGAAAGTTGGAGATCTATTTCCACAAGGGAACCACTTGTTAAAATGGGCTGTTGCAAGACTTATAAAAGGACAAGAAGAGGTGGTCATCCAGCATATATATCCCATATAAAACCCTAGCCACGTCCATAAGAATACCAGCCACTATTTCAGCACCCTATCATCACAAAAACCATCCATCATCATCCCAAAACCCCTAGTTGTTGTACAGCTACCTTTGGAGCATTCTTTAGAGCATCTTGGAGAGCTTTTGGAGCGAGGAAAAGGAGAAAAAGCTACTGGACAACTTCTTCTTCTTCTTCAATATTCAGAGTTTTTCTTATGGCTCTATTTTCTATTTTATTTTCAATTCTAGACATGAGTAGCTAAACTTTTTAGGGCTAGGGTGCAGTTGAAACCCTAGCCTAGTTCTATGTAGTCTCTTTTGGCATCTTTTAATTTAAATTTCAGTTTTATTAGTTGAGATTCTAAACCATGTTTTCAATTGATGAGTTGTGTATATGCCATGCCAACCATGCCATGTTCAATTAATTTTAAGAGTAGTTAACTTAATTTTGATTGATCTTGATGTTAAGCATCTAGGGTTTAGAACCATGAATAATCTAGGTATATGCCATGCTTAGACTCATGCATTTATCATTCCCATTGTTTTTATGCATTATGTGTGTTTTGACTAGGACATATGCCATGCTTAGTTTTTGCATCATAATGAACAATTCATGTAGTATGCCACTCATGAATTAGGTTTGGGGGAATAGTAATCTAGACTCATATGCCATGGTCTAGGTTGATAGATGTCACTAATAATTCTGATTTTTTATTAAAGGGTACTAAGGGACATGCATATGGTTGGTTAGGGGCGTAGATGAAGCCCTAGTTCATTCATTATTACTATTTTTCAATTTTAATACTAGTTGTGTGTTTTAGATTATTTTCCATTTAGCCTTTAATAGTTTAATTTACTGTTTTTAGTAGTTTAATGCAACCTGTCATCATTTAATTGTTCTTTTAATATTCTGATTTTTAGTTGTTTTTGACATTATTTTATCGCAAGTCTTCGTGGGATCGACCTCGTACTTACTATTCACTACACTACATAGTGATCTTGTGCGCTTGCAAGTTATAATTGTGTGCATACTAGTAGCCTATTTCTAGGTTGCTTAGTGCATACCAATCGCTTGTATATGAAGAAGCGGTTGTTCACGTTACAAATGCATGAAGGTACGTCTGTTTCAACTCACCTTGATTCTTTCACAAAAGCTATTATGGATCTGGAAAATATCAATGTTGAAATTGATGATAAGGACCAAGCTATTATGTTGTTGTGTTCGTTACCACCGTCATATAAGCATTTTGTTGATACCATGATGTATGGTAGAGATACTCTATCCAAAGAGGATGTAGAGGCAGCTTTGAACTCGAAAGAGTTGAAGAAAAAGGTTGCAGCTGACAATGATAGTTCAAGTGAGGGTTTGGTAGTACGAAGAAGAATAAAAGACTCCAGTAATAAGAGCAAACATAGATCCAACAGGAAAAACATTGAATGTTATTATTGCCATAAGAAAGGGCACATCAGAAAAAACTATCCCGAAAGGCAGAGGAAAGGGAAAGAAATAGAAGATTTGACGTTTGATGATGATTCAGTCAGTGTTGCAGATGGAAGATCAGATTATGTTTCCGATAATGCACTTTCTGTGATTGAAAATGGTATTCATCCTAAGGATGAATGGATTCTTGATTTGGGTTGTTCCTACCATATGTGTCCCAATAGGGACTGGTTTACCACTTATAGAGAAATCAACGGTGGTAGTGTATTGATGGGCAACAATGTTGCATGTAAAACGGTTGGGATTGGAATAATTAAAATCAAGATGTATCATGGAATCGTCAGAACGTTGGCAGAAGTTCTGCATTTCCTGATATGAAAAAGAATCTTATTTCTCTTGGTGCCTTTGACTCCGATGATTATAAGTTTTCAGCTGAAGGTGGGGTTATAAAGGTTGTGAAGGGTGCTCTGGTTCTTATGAGAGGCAATAGAGTTGGAAACTTATATGTTTTGTCTGGAATTATAGTTACAGGTGGAGCTGCATTGTCTTCCTCAGATGACCATGAATATGCCTTAACACGCTTATGGCACTTGCGCCTGGGTCACATGAGTGAGAAGGGATTGACAATACTGAGCAATCGAAATTTACTATGTGGCACGAAGACAGGCAAGGTGGATTTCTGTGAGAGATGCATCTTCCAAAAGCATCGAAAGGTCAGTTTTAAGACAGGTATTCATCGCATGAAAGGTATCATTGATTATGTTCATTCAGATGGATGGGGGTCTTCTAAGGTTTATTCCAAGGGCGGGTCCAGGTTTATGCTGACTTTTATTGATGATTATTCAAGGAAAGTCTGTGTTTATACTCTGAAGACGAAGGACCAGACCTTTGTTACATTCAAGTAATGGAAGGAAATGGTTGAGAAACAGACTGGCAAAAAGGTGAAGAAGTTGAGGACAGGTGATGGCAAGGAGTACAGATCGACAGAGTTTGAGAACTATTGCACGGATCATAGCATAGTTCGGCATTACACCACTACAGAAACTCTGCAGCAGAATGGAGTTGCAAAGAGGATGAACAAAACGATCTTGGAAAGAGCTCGTTGTATGTTGTTTACTGCAGGATTGTCCAAGGACTTTTGGGCTGAGGCAGTAAATGCAGCAGGCTACTTGATAAATAGGTCTCCACACACAAAGATTGGTTGCAAAACACCGAAAGAAATGTGGTCAGGTAATCCAGCTGATTATTCTAACTTTAGGATCTTCGGTTGTCCGGCTTATGCTCGCGTGAAAACCGATAAGTTAGAACCAAGGGTTATGAAGTGCATCTTGGTGGGATATGCTTCTGGGGTGAAAGGATACAGGTTGTGGTGTACTGATCAAGATTCACCCAGATTTATCATCAGCAGGGATGTTACATTTCATGAGGATGCTTTACTCGAAGCGAGAAAGTAGGTGGAGAGGACAGAAGTAGGTCGCAGTAGTGACACCGTTCAGGTGGAGTCCGACATCCTAGTGAGGAAGGAGAGTGCATCCGACTCCTCCCGAGATACAGGGGATCGTTAGACTATGCAGCATATGAAGTAGACAGAGCCGCAGATGGGTAGACTGCAGAGAGAAAGGAAACCGCCGGTTAGATATGGTTTTGAGGATATGACGACGTACGCGTCGACATCAGATAGTGGCCGTGATGATATGGTTGCATACGCATTGACGACTGAGTCTCTTGAATTAATGGAAGGGCTGGAAAGTAGTCAATAGGCAGCAACTATGACTGAAGAAATGGAGTCTTTTGATGAGGAAAATCAGGTCTCGGATGCAAGCGGTTCTATGAGGAAGATGAAGGAGCTTACAGTGCAAGTAGAGTGCAGTTTAAGGTTCCTGATCATGTATGCAGTTTAAAGAAATCATTGTATGGGTTGAAGCAAGCTCCTGGACAATGGTACAAGCGATTTGGTGCATTCATGAAGGAATGGGTTAAATTCAAGTTCAAGCATTTCTTGGACTTGATCGGTGTGCTCAGTACCTGAGTGCCCTAAGGGGCAGATGGAGATGGTGAGACGTGTTTAGTGCATGAGGATCAGCTTCAATGTTCGCCAAGGTGGAGATTTTTTAGGTTGTATGGCTCAATTGAAGTAATAAATCTGGTAAACCGGGCCCCTGCATTGTCCATGTTCTACTGTGATTAGAAGTAGGTCTATTAGTATAGGTCTACTGCGATTAGAAGTAGTGTATGGGTGTAACTGGGTTTTGGGCTGATATTATAAATAGAGACTAAGGGTCTCTATGATGTACAACCTCTTCTGATTGCATAGTGAATTCTCCCGTCATCTCCGTGGATGTAGGCTAAAAGTCGAACCACATAAATCTCCGTGTTCTTGTGTGTGCTTGATCTCTCCTCATAGGCCCTAGATCACAACATTAGCAATATCATCTCAAGCACTTATTACAATATCAATCAAGATACCAATTAAACTAAATCCATGCACTGATAGTGGGTTTGCTATACTACTGAGTTGATTAGATATGCATGCATGTTTATTATGGAAAGGTTGGTTGGATAATTCTATTATGCATGATATATGGGAATGATTGGATTGGCCAACTATGCATGGAAAAGTTGGGTGGATTAGGCATAATATATGGAATGATTGGATTGTGGGCTGACTTATGAGCTAGACCTATCATCCCCAGCGTCAAGATGAGCCATGTCCTCAAGGCGGCCTATCAAGTCCTTCAATTGCATCTTCCATTTTGTCCATATCTTCAAATTCCGCGATCGAGTAAATTTGCATCTTCTTGCAACGATGACCGGGTGTGAACCGCTCTTCACAATAGTAGCATAATCCCTTCTCACGTCGAGCCTTCATCTCCTCAACTGAAATCTTTTTTGTGGGTGCAGTGATTCTATCAGGTGAAAACTTGGAGTTAGAAGTTGACCCCATTACCTAAATAGAACCTCATTGTGTACTGGACCCAATGAACTGTCTTGATGTTATTGGCTTCAAAGATGAGGGTGGATTCAACCTTCACAATTGGATGAGCTTTTCTTATTGGCGTTTGGCTAGCCACATGGCCGCTTGTAATGTGGAAGGTTGAAACATCAATACCTCTTGTCCAATCTTGTCACGGAGTCCTTCGATGAAAGTTCCCATTAATGCCTTATGAGACCAACTTTCGACTGCAGATAGGTTTGGACAGATCCAAGCGTTTGAACTGTTCCTGCTAGGTTTGGACAGATCTAAACCCTTGGCACAGTTTGACCAACATCCCATCCAAGTTTTCATAGTTTATCGGACCTAACCTAACGAGCATGGTGCTCGTCATCGCTTTCCAAGTAGGATTGGGTTTGGTTTAATTGTACCATTGGAACCAAGTTGACGCAGCACCATCCCTGTAGGAGGCGAGGAGTGCCTTCTCAGTCTCTATCGTACAATGATAGTGAAAAAATTGTTCAGCTTTGTAGATGAATTCTAGCGGCTCGTGTCCTTCGAAGTGTGGGAAGTTGATTCGAGCATAGCGTGGTTGGATTATACCATCGCCTTGCCCCTTTAAGCTTACTATGCCGGAGTCTCCATCTTAGAATCGTCCCCGACAAAAGTGGGTAGCAGGCATAGGGTGAGGCGCTCCAAGGTTTACCGGATCGACTCGAGCTTGTTGTTGAGTTGATCGCAGGCAGTTTCGAGGTTCTCCACGTGTTTTTCCATTGTGTCGGTTTGTTGTTACCGCTATTTGAGTTTTCTTGGCATGCCCAGGAAGGGTGCTCTAATACCAGCTGATTGGATCCCGATCCCTATCAAGCCCACAAGTGAGAAGGAAAGAGATTCCTCAAAGTAAAATATGACTTAAGAGTGAATCTTCAATTTGTTTTTAATCATCTCAAACTACATGTTTATAGTAGTAGCAATATCATCTTAAGAACTTATTACAATATCAATCAAGATTAACAATTAGACTAAATTCATGCAACGATAGTGGGGTTGCAATACTAGATGGACTGACTAGAGATGCATGCATGTCTATTATGGAAAGGTTGGTTGGATAATTCTACTATGCATGATATGAGAATGATTGGATTGACCATGTATGGAAAGGTTGGATGGATTAGGCATAATGTATGGAATGATTGGATTAAACATGACTTATGGGCTGGCCTATGCAGCGTGGGCTGACTTATGGGCTGGACCTATCAGGTGTTTTCAAAGGAATAGGTTCAACCTTGCATTCCTAGAATCCTAGAATCCCAAAGGCAATCTATTACCTACATGTCCCTATTTGAAGAAATCCTGAATTTTCTTCAAACACCTGCATGTTTGCAAAGACGAATACATTCTCCCAAATACACTAGATGAAAGTTTAAAAAAGAGAAATTTGAGTCCAACATTAACATTGCGGTAAGGGGCTTAATATTAGCATATACACACGCAAGAACCATAGTGGTGTAAGCTCAAGAACCACTGTTAGCATATACACGCTCAAGAACCATGTGTCAAAAACACATGTCCACATGGTCTCAGATCCACGGATCTAGACCTGGACCCATTTAGCATTCAAAACCTAAATTGGGTTTCAGACCCATACCCATTTATGAATTGAAACCTAAAATAGGTTCCAGACCCGGTTTTTCACTGGTCGGAACCTTCGGGTAGTCGGAGAATTCGGTAACCATTTGGAGCCTATACGGTTTATCTTTTTCTTCAGTTTTTAATTTTGTATGTTGTTTGAACATCAATTTTTCTTAATAAGAAAAAAAATTGCCCCAGTAGAACAATGCCTCAATTATCTGTCTACTACGGAGGTTGGTAGATTGAATTTCTATTTACCTTTTATCCCTCTATAAAGGAAAATATGTTCATTCTTTCAAGCTTCTTTAATAAATTGGAGGCAAGATTATTTTTTCACTTTTTTTTTTTGGTCTCTAGATCACTCCATGATTTGAACTCACGGGCTCATAGCTAAAACAATGAGCACCTTCCTACAAATCAATGGCGAGAAATTTCAAAATTCACTCATTAAATCAAATCCAGGTGACTTTCAATGAATCTACTTGGTTCCCCTACCATATTGACAAAGAATGGGAGAATGAGGATCACCTGGATGAATATTACATGACATGAAAAAAAAAAAAGAAAGACCGAATATACATTCAAAAGCAACCAAAAAAAAAGTTGACAATATTCTTTTCACCATCCGACTCCACCACACCACAACTCCATTTTATGCAACATATACACCAAGAACTTCCACTTTGTTAAGGCGACAAATCAGAACAAGAATTGTGAATAATAATAAACCACAATTCCTATGGTTCATAAGAATGACTACATTCATCACCTATAGAGATTATACCAGAATTTATCTCAGCACAAAGGGGTGTTTGGGACTAAGGAACTATGGTTGGAAGATAGGCAGTAATTTAACTTTAGGATTTTCTAATCGTGCTCATTATGTTTTTGCAGTAATTTAACTTTAGGATTTTCTAATCATGTTCAAGTTTTTTCATTTTTTAACATTTTTTTCAAGGGGTCATTTTCTTTTATGCATGATATATGAAAATGGGTTGTACAAATGTAAATTTTGCATATGTGAGTTTTACATATGTAAAAGTCATACGTGAAACACATGTTTATTTGAAAGCACCACTTTCACAAAGAGTAAATCCGGAACGGTTTGGATTGCATATGTAATATCTTCATATATCTCAAAATCTATAAATTCTTAGGACATGAAATGGGATTTAATGAGTCAATAAGAAATTTGAAGCGGTTTGGGTCAAAGATTTAGGGCCCATAGGTGTTGTAAAAAAATAAAAGGTGGTGAAAGGTTTTGATACTGCGACCTGTACTGGATGAACTTTTTGCTGGGATCTTCTTAAGCAGGGAGGTGTATAATTTTTTCACCCCTTTCATAAGTGCTAAAATTTTCATATAAAAATGGCCTCATGTACACCATTTTTGCACCTCATTTATGCATTACATTTGCGCAAGTGATGCATAAATGGGCACAAACAAATGTTTGCATATGTGATGTCACCACCTCACCTAACTCAACATGAAATTGTCTGCTTTGGCCCACATGCACACACGAGGGATTCTTACGATTCCCAGGGCTGCACAGTTTTAAAACTCGTCATGTTGAGTTAACAAGGGGTTTGACTTATAAGCCTAGCATCAGGACCTAGATATTTTCGATGTGGGAGTCCCTGATATCGTGGGTGTTCTTTGGTGGGTAATGGGAACGCCAAAATTTAACCGGATCTGCAACCTCGGCCCAAGCCCGCCAGATCATGCTTTTAAAAATTGGACTCGGACCCGACTCGGTTGAGTCGCATCCGTGCCTAGAAAACTTAGATAAAAATATGAAAAAATAAAAAAGGAACCTTAGCCCTAGCCCAGCCCCAGTCAACTACTGACCATATCTAGGCCCCAGCTTACTTGTGAAGTAGGGAGAAAAAAAACAGTAAAGGAGGTCAGGTGGAAAAGGAATAGAAAAAGAAGACAAAGAAGAGGAGGAGGAGGAGGAGGAGGGGGGAAGAGCAGGTACCTGGCTCACAGCTGATAGCAGCAGCAAGAACAGCAGCTGGCAGCAGCAGGAAAAGCATCAGCAGTAGTAAGCTTCGGCAGCAGTAAAAGGGGGGCCCAGCAGTAGGGCAGCCTTTTTCTTCCCCTTTGTAGTATGTTATCTCTCCCCTCTTCATCTATTTAAAGTAATTTACACCCCCCCCCTCCACTTTTTTTCTTTTTTCCTTTTTCATTTTTACTTGATGTTGCATGTGAGTGCGAGTCGACTCGGACTTGTCCGATTTTTTAAACCATGCGCCGGATCTCACATTCTCCCCCACTAGAAATAGAACCGTCCTCGATTCCAATACAAAGAGTCATATGGGACTCGGGCGAGTCCCACCCGGTATGTGCCGAGTTAGAGTTAGATTTTTTTAAACCATGCGTTCAAACTCTCATTCTCCCCCACTGAAAATAGGCCCGAACCCGATTCTGATACCAACTGTCACAACCCCGCCCAACTCAACATGAAATTGTCCGCTTTGGCCCACGTGCGCGCCCGAGAACTTCCCAGGAGGTCACCCAACCTAGTACTGATCCTGCCCAAGCACGCTTAACTTCATAGTTCTTAAGGTTTTCAAGGCCGCACGGTTTTAGATTGTGTTATGTTGAGTTAACACGGGTTTGACTTATAAGCCTATGGTCAAGACTTGGACATTTCTAATGTGGGAACGATGGAGTCCCTGATATCCCGGGTGTTCTTTGGCCGGTGATAGGCACACCGGATTTTAACCAGATCTGCTACCTTGGCCCAGGCCCACCGGATCTCACATGTGTCATGTAAATGGGTCCAAAAACAAACTGCCCCTAAGGGCATTCATGGAATTAAATGTAATCCATATACATCATTGAAACGGAGTAATCTTTGCCTAAAATAGGTCTGCCTCTGGCATCATAACATGACTTGGAGAAGGATTAAGGTTTGCACCATCAAATCTTCATCACTTCTCTCCAACTCTCTTCCCTTCCCCATTCTCCTTCTTTTAATCTTCATCTTCATTTTCTTTCTTCGTTTTTTATCACCGTCTAAGAGAAAGCCGTTGACTGCAGCATCAGACCATAGGGCGAATGTCAATAGCATAATGTAAAGGATTGTTGGAGACATCTGAAGATAGGATTCAAGTAACGCCTGGTTTTACATGTTCTTTTTAAGATTTTTTGCCAAAGCTTTGGTTGAATGGAGATGGCTATGATCATTGATCTACCTAGAAATTCTAAATTTAAGATGTCATCATTGTGGATGTTCAAAACATCTA
Source organism: Persea americana (assembly GCA_029852735.1). Taxonomy (NCBI): domain Eukaryota; kingdom Viridiplantae; phylum Streptophyta; class Magnoliopsida; order Laurales; family Lauraceae; genus Persea; species Persea americana. Next base: position 68,117,951 of record CM056811.1, read on the forward strand.
GGTGACATTAATGAGCAAAACAGCACAGCAAATCAGGAAGTAATGGTTTATACCTTGGTTAATCCAATCTGTCCGTATTACATGTTTATTGTGCATATGATTTAGCTAAAAAACTACATTATAACAACCACGCCATCTTACTTTTTCCATATGACTATCAACAATTAATTCAGTTTGGACCATGAATCAATTCTAACTCTCCAATTAGAGGATGAAAAATGGATGGTAGAACAAAAAAAATTCTCCTTGACATAAGACGTCATCTTTTACTAAACAAATTCGGACAATTGACACTGCTTGCTTCTTAGCCCTTTAATTTGATGGCTACCAATCACAGAGGTAGAATCTTCTGAACTGTTTAAACTTTTAGATGAATCTATCCAGCCCGCAAATGGGAATTGTGCTTTGTCAAGTTCCAATTTATTACATTTTTCTTCTTCACGCCTTCTGTTTCACACAAATAGTTTCTATATATAGAGATGAATACGCCCACCTAACAAAATCATCCAAGAATCACAATAATAAAGGAATAGACATCACAGAGATCAAAAGAAGTATATAAGAAAATTGCTAGGTCTACAACTAATTGAGTATGAAATTTTGAAACAAATGCAAGATCATAGAGAAGATAGAAAATAAAAAACTTACCAAACACAGTGTTGCTAGGGTTCATGGCAGCTTGATTCTTTGCAGCTTCTCCAATGAGGCGCTCTTTGTCTGTGAATGACACATATGAAGGTGTCGTACGATTACCTTGATCATTTGTTATTATCTCAAGCCGTTCATGCTGTGAAAGCCAAACTGCAACGCATGAATATGTGGTACCAAGATCAATGCCGATAGCCAGACCTTTGCCTTCTCCTTCCATATGGTAGTTGGACACAATAGATCTAACATTGCGAAGAGTAGATTAGAATAATCCAAGAGACAAAAAGGATGACCATTATAAAGAGATGGACATAAGGTGGAGATTCTATTTGCCATCTCTTTTACACCGTTGTCCTAAATAAACTCCCACTCAAGGTTTCTTGCTCATCTTTCATACGTGTTAGTCAGCTTCCATCATTCATCAATTATATAAAATAAACACTGCACCACCTTAAAGGATTGAAACAGTATTCTTTGGGCATTTGGCTAGGCAAGAAGGGCAGAGGATAACAGAATTCAACAGAAAAGTTAATTTTGCTCTTTGGTATTCATGAGAGAAAATCACATGGTTAAAGTTTTTTTTTTTTTTTTTGGATAAAACTTATTTTAGAAAACTTCCTCCAATAATTGGACCATCTAATTTGTGCCCCCATTTAATGTAGGCTCATCTGCTTAAGACCATCCATTTTGGGTCTGAATTTTGAAAAAAACCATCCATTGTGGGTGCCAAAATATTTCAACCATCGACCATAAGAGCTATCTATATGTGACAATCGATTATGGGTCCTACGGAATTTGGAACTTTTTATCATGGGAGCCACTTTTTCCAGACCATCTATTGGGATTCTCAACATATTGTGGACCATCACAAGAGTGATCAAGCGGTGATCCTTGATATGAAACTTCTGAAATTATGGCTTTTCCAGTTTTCCAACACCTAATACTCAAAAAACACTCTCATTAATGCAAAATAGGAATGGCAATTAGTCATCTTGATTCTTCTAACCATTGAAACCAAAGATAACGAAGGAAATAGCTAAGCCTTAGACAAGATAAAGAATGTAAGATGAATGTCTGACTTGGATGATCCCGAAGGACCTGTACAAACAAACACGTCTGATTCACACAACTTAGTAACATTCTGAATTTTCTTATGTAAGAAAAGTTGGATTCTAAATTTAGTCCATATCCAATATAAGGAAAAGTTTCCTAGTAAGTCAGACTTAGCGGACTTTGATGGATCAAACAAGCTTAAAGCATTATTATAAATTTGGTGAATCCATCTCTTCCATATCAAACCACCATGTTCAACATCTGATCCAGTCAAGTCAAAGCAAGGATACATATTATGCCCCAACTCCAAGATCCAGCATTATAACTAGAAGACCAAGATCATGGCACTACTGATAGAGAGAAATGAATTTCTTCCCTAATCACAAAATATCAGGATCATGGCACGGATTCTGGTTCTTTACCCAACATGAGATAGCAATTAAAAATAAGAGAAACAGGGGGAAAACTCGTCCTTCCCAAAGTTCCAAACCATCTATAGTTCGTTCTCATCCACTTGATGTAACCAGTGCTGCATTCTTTTTTATAAATAGTGCCAATCGAACGGCTATAGATTATCAATATACAGAATGTCTATATATATAGACGCAAATAACAATAAAACTACACATATCACTTACCACTGTTCTTCTGTGCAAGCTTCTGTACTTTTCCCCAGTGAGCAGGGTTTGAGAGAGAGAGGGAACAAGCCCTTTCTTTTTTGTTTTTTTTTTGGGGATGAGTCTCTTGGAAGTGAAACAGAGAAAAGGAGGAAAGTTCTGATGGGGCTCTCAGATTCTCCAAAGGAGGAAAGTGCTGACGGGGCTCTCATATTCTCCATAAAGAAGCTTTGGCTGTGTGTTAGTCAAAGTGCGGAGGACAGGGTCCTCTCATTTATTTCATAGCGTCCCCATGGTTCCTTAGTCTGCAAGAATTGCGCCGTTGGCGATGAAGGAAACGGGGTTTTTTAAAAGAATACATTGACCGTGCGGCTTCTTTATTCCGCTCGATTGCCGAAAGCGACCGAAATATTTATATATATATATATATATATATTTCTAGTCAAACTGTTTGAATAGGGAAGAATACACTAATAAAAGTGACGATTTTACCTTTTTTTTATAAATAGTGTCAATAGAACCGCTATAGATTATCAATAAACAGAATATCTATATAACAATAAAACTACACATATCACTCACCACTGTTCTTCTGTGTAAGCTTCTGTAATATTCTCTATCTTTTCCCCAGTAAGCAGGGTTTGAGAGAGAGAGGGAACAAGCTTTTTCTTTTTTTGAGGATGGGTCTCTTGGAAGTGAAACAGAGAAAAGGAGGAAAGTCCTGATGGGGTTCCCAGATTCTCCAAAGGAGCAAAGTTCTGACGGGGTTCTCAGACTCTCCAAAGGAGCCTTGGCTGTGTTATAGTCAACGTGCGGAGGACAAAGTCCTCTCATTTATTTCATAGCGTCCCTGTGGTTCCTTAGTCTGCAAGAATTGCGCGCTTGGCGACGAGGGAAACGGGATTTTTTAAAAGGGGCAATTACCGTAAGTACTGCTTTAGAACTGATAATTACCCGTTGAAAAGACTTTATTTAGTGCAGAACAGTCGGTCCGATCCGTAGGATATTCTAAGGTTAAAAGTGGGAAAATTTAAATAGTTAGATTTTTTTTATTTTTTTCCTTGACTGTGGGACCACCAAATCACAATCCAAACTGTTGGATAGTTGTACGAGTGTAAGAACTAATATCGCACCAAATTTGAACCGTTGATCTATCATGGTCATCTAGAAATTTGCAAAAAAATAAAAAATATAGCTTATAATTTGTTCTTATAATTTGCAAAACAATATGACTTTTTGTTTCAAAACTGATTAAGCTTAGCCTTCTTTCCTCCCTGTTTATCAGTTTCTGTGAATAGAGAAATGCATCCATCTTCTAGCTTCTTTTGGCTGGAAATTGTTCTCAATTCAAAACAAGATAATATACATCCGAATGTAGTCCTTAACAGCAAGTGGAAAAAATGAAAAGCCTAACCCATCAACTCGCTTCTGCCAAAGAAAAATCAGTTCCCGAAGACTGGTATCTTTAGATTGGGATTTGCACTCTGATTCAACAAAAGCCATTATGTAGCTTTTGAGATCCTCGTCCCCTTTGGCCCAACCCTTTGGCCCGACCCTCACGAAGGTGTCAGCCACAGGACCGCAAGACTGCATCTTCATGAGCCTTGTGTGCGGTTGGCCCCATTGCTCCTGTTGACCACATGTCCATTTCGCTTGACCCCAAACAGTTGGGTAACCACCATTCCCCAATCTGTCTCCAGAATAGCTCTTTGCAACTGCAGCAGTAACAGAAAGCATCCCTGTATTTGAACAAATGTTATATTTCACCACACTCCATGAGTTTTAGTCATAAATTTATTTCCTTGGAAATGGCTCAACTAATGGCTGAGAGAGAGAGAGAGAGAGAGAGAGAGAGAGAGAGAGAGAGAGAGATCCAAGGGCATTATCCCCAGTAGCCATGTCAATGGAAAAAATTAACGAAGTTTCCAATGGTCAAAATCAATGTCATTGGTAGATTTTGGCTGCCTTGTGAAGTGGAGAGCTAGCTGGGACCACGGTGGAGAAGGAGGGGCGGCATCGTCGACTTAGGAGAACAGAGAAGCCATAATAGTAAAAATAAGGGTTTCGATCCCTAATAAGGGTTTTACGCATAAAATGGGGGTATAACAACCTTAAAAGAAAATGGTAAAAAAATATAGGTTTTTGGGTCTAATTTGTCCGTTTTGGTCCTATAATAACATAAAGTGTTTTTTCGGGTAATAGCTTTTAAAATATATCTAATTTTAAGGTCTACGTAGGTTAGGTAATGTTAACATTTGAGAGTCAAACTCAGCTTTAATCATATGTCATTTAATAACCCCACTTGCAATTTTGAGGTTTTTATTTTGAAGGACTTTAACTGAATTATACAAAAGCAATACACATCTTATTTTGAATTTGGATCCGAAACTGAATTTATTTTTCTAAGGTGATACTTCGATCAAGATACCAAAATACAAATAGGTATGGAGTCGGATCCGGCTTTGGTTCTTGATCTACATCTATTGTAAATGAATAATGTCCAAGTAAAGCCTCAATTTTTCGGACAAGACGTCATATCAATAGTACTTTAATTCAAAATTTCTTCCATCTTTTAACAAAAAAGTAAAAAGCAACATTCTTTCTCTACTAAAAGAAAACAAAATCCAATTTTCTATACAAAAAGTTAGAAAAATTTCATATCAAACAATTAAAAATAAAACACCATCATAACTCCATTATATTTTTTGCTCTCTTAATTTGATTATTTACTACATTTTATTTTTCATATAAAATTACCAAACAAATCCAATAATTGTGTTTGGCTTCTATAATTGTATTCAAGTCCGGATCCTTTGAGGATTTCTCCACTGGGAACGTGACTGGACCAATCAAGATTTACCATATCACTGCGAGCAGCTTTCCGTATATCTATTCTTCCACAAAACTTCGGTCTTGTTTTTTTACTGGACCTCAAGAAGTTTTTATTCCCCAAAAATCCTAAATGCCTCCGTGTGTCTATTTTTGGTAAAAAAAATACCTCATTTGTACTTGAACATCTACAAATTCTAAAAAAAAAAAAAAGTAAAGGGGGGTGGAATTCCAAAACTCTGTACGAAATTTGATACTTCCTGGGTGGCTGGATTTTTTTTTTAAAGATATATATATTTTATTGGAAAGATGCTGGATTTTGAAATTATTGAGAAAAGAAACACGCTGTGATTGTGACTGTGGGATCAAAACGAAGTGGCCTGAAAAGTGGTTATTGATTTGTCAAATCCTCTGGTTGATCTAAGTGATTTTGACTCGCCTGACAATGATGTGAAAGTCTATGACAAAAGTGAGAGATGTATGATATTATTCTGGATTGCGATTTAGATGAATCATGATCTTTGATGTATATACCAACACTGATGTTCAGGAATGCTCAGTTGAACAGCATGACTACCAGGTTGTGAATGATGAGCATCGATGAAAGGCGTGATAAATTGCTGATCTATGAATGCTTATCAATCTGTTTTTTCTTGTTCATTGATCAATGAAGTTCTGACACTAAGATACAGCGTACAGGGTCGAATAGTTAGATTCTCAAAGAAATTGTGAATCTCAACGGTCCGATATGGCAAAATTAGCAACTTCAAATATCCATTTGATGATGACCATCCATTTCAATCTTCATTTTGGTTGAACCACGATCTGAATATATGTTACTGGTTGAGATACATTGGCTAGATTTAGTGGATAAAGGGACAAGAACATCACAAGCAGATATTCCCAAGACATATTGTATAAGTGCAATTTATTCTTCTCCATTTTTTTTTGCAATAACTGAGGGTACGTCCTGGCCCTTTGGGCTAGAATAATTCCTACGGGTTCCTGAGTTCGGGGGGAGCCCAATAAATCACTTGTGATTCCAATTTGGTAGTGCAGTTTCGAACTCTTAACCTCCCAGTGTAAACCATAGTCCTAAGCCAACCTAGCTACCCGTCGAAATTTAATTTATTCTTATCCATTGTTGATGTGGAATCTGAATTTGAGGATTGGCTATTTTTCAAGTGAAGAACACAAGAGGCCATGAACATCTAATATAATTTTCTACTGTTGTTTATTCATTTTTATGGATAGAAATACACAATCTTAGGTATTCAATTACATGGACCAAACACCCTTATCATACAATTATTTTATTTTTGTGGACTTTTTTAATAGTATCAGGAGAAAAACCTAAGAATCTTGAAAAAACTTAAAAATATGTGGCAAGTCATATTTGTCCAAAGGGTTTGATTTGTGACCACGGTTGTCACTGCAGCAACGTCTAGGGCCACGGTGAATCTTGCAAGTTCTAATGTTGCCATTCAGATAAAAGCGGCCATGGAGCCTATCTTGGACCTGGGAGAGATTCAAAACCGGATTCAGATCCAAGCATATGGGATTGGACCTTAGGTTCCCGATCGAAGATGATTACATCCATATATAATAAAATATATAGATTTTAAAAGCCTACATTGCTTGCCTTCTATTAATTTTTAAAAATCTTCTTAACTTTAGCTCTACATCATTTAATAGTCTCACTTTTATATTGAGAAATTTATATGGGAGCTCTTTTATTCGGTTATACTAATGTGACCTATATACAAGCGAGCTCCACTAAAGGGGATATTGAAAAGTCTTTATTCTTCTCTACTAATGCCTTGCTATATATCATTTAATAGCCCTGCTTTTATATTGAGAAATTTATCTGGGAGCTCTTTTATTCAGTTATACTAATGCGACCTATATATAGGTGAGCTCCACTTAAGAGGATATTTAAAGTATTTATTCTACTCTACTAATGCCTCGAGGTTTTGGTATAAATGGTTGGCTAAGCAAACTTAATGTGGCATAAAATACTACGAGGAACAACTCTATGCTAAAAAAATGCATGTTGCAGAAAATGCTCCAACCAAGTTCCACCTTAGAGGGGAATATTGAAAAATATTTAATCTACCTCTACTTGCACCTCTAGATTTTGTTAGGAATCGCTAGATCCTAGTTTTTTCAATTAAAGCCATATCCAGATATAGCATGTAGGGCTCTATATTGGATCCGGATATAATCTATAAAGATGAATTGGATCCTCTCTCTCTCTCACACACACACACACATCTCTCACCATATGGTGAGGGACAAACTTAATGGGGCTCATGTAGGGCTCCATTGATCATGGGACTTGAGGGATGGAAAGAGACATCTTGGATGTGCGCATATATCAAGTTTGGGGTTAATCCCATGCCTCTAACCTCTTCATCCGCTACCGACTTTGTATTAAGGAAAAAAACTTGACATTCGATCCAACAGTCCAATCCATTTGAATCGGTGAAAACTTGAGGTATTTAGTGTACTTACAGAGGCCCCATGTATGTAGATGATTCGGATGTATCACAAAGTCGGTCCTTCTATGTTTTCCCTCACAATAATATGATGATGAATGAATGCGCATGAATATTTTCATATATAAATATATAAATAAATATATATGGTAATCTTCAATTGGGAACTGAGAAATTTTTTGTGGCACCCAATTGTGGGCCCCATTTGGGGATGGGACTGGGGGGATGGAAAGATCTATGTGAGACCACCCTAAGTATCAAATTCGACACCAAACCCATGCCCCTAACCCCTTCATCCGTGGCCTACAAGTTTAATGGCTTCACATTAAAAAAAGTATTCAACATTCGATCCAATGGTTCAGTTCATTCGGATGTGTGTCAATCCTAGGGATTAGTGACTATTAGGGGGTTCCCTATTGGTTGCTAGGTTTGGATGGATTACTAATTAGGTCCCACAAAAAAGTTATCATATAAGTTCTCACTTGAATATTTCCCATCTATATATATATATATATAGAGAGAGAGAGAGAGGTGGGGGGGGGGGGGGGCGGCGTTGGAGAGAAATATATGGTGCTGTCGTACAAACCTAAACTTAGACCATGACCCTCTTGTTCAATCTTAATTTATATTATCATTTTCATCATTATCCCATCGTAGCTAGTTTAGCAAGATTGACTCAAAGAGCCTGATTGTTTGCATTAGAATAAGAAATCTAATATAGAGGAATTCAGATAATTCATGCCATAATTAAGTAATTAAAATGAAGGCAAAAGGTAAAAATCACCTTGGTAACTCAATACCTAGGAGAGTCAAGTTCTCATTTATATCTCCATCTTATTTTTCTTCCCTCCTTACTTATTTAAAAGTCCTTTATTGAATTCCTATGTAATCTAATGCAGACAAATAAGGCCCAAAGAGACCAATAAACAAAAGCCAACACTGAACTAAAAGTGCAGAATCGCGAACCTCACGATTCTACAAAATTCTGCAGCAATCTAGATTCATACAAGATAAATCACCATAGTGTGTTAAAGTTAGTCGAACAAGTCCAATAGAACTTGTGAATCCGTCTTATCAAAATTCAAAATAATTTTACTTATCAAAATATAACTTTTAAGTATAATATGACTTGAGAGATACTGGTGTTTGAAATGTTCTCAAGGTGGAAATCGAGTACACTTTGCCCATGTACCAACAACACTTGAATATGTTATACTAATTAACTCGGTCTAACTCACACGCCCGCTTAGCCTCAAGTGACTAAGACACTCAAGCTCCACATGACAACAATAGCACTTAGTATAAAAAAAAGGTCTTGTAAATGATGGAGGCCAACCTCTTTTTATACTTGAAGCCTTGCAAAATGATTGGCTAAGATATATACACGTGTCGCGGATCTAACATTTAAAGAATACTCCAGAATTCTCTAACATTATCTATAAAAGTCATCTTTTTAATCTATAACTCTGTCCAAAGGCTTCTAGACCCTTTTATGTTTCCTAATTAAAGCTTATCTACAAATATCTTGGATTTTCTTGAAACACTCTTATTTGTCATACTAGTGAACAATGAACCTTGGGTTTGGACTGTAGGTTCATTTCGACCTGTTATGTGGGTCGTAGATTTGAACTCTATAAGCATGATCAACATGTACAGGAATAAGCTAAAAAGCTAAAATTATCCATAAATGTCATGAAAAGGATGTAGAAGAAAGTCATACCTATATAATGTTACTTTATTTATCTTGGCTCCTGGAATGTTTTTTTGGATTTTGGCTTTTCCGTGGCGTTCTTAGTGAATGCTTCGCAACTTACGTAACACCCGATCTATTATGCTCTGATACCACTTGTAGGATCTTACGTCCTATTAAATTACTACTTATCCTATAATTGGTGATGGGAAACGACACAACAATGATTTTATGGTGTGGACGATGGCTCGACCACAATTATGACAGCTCAAGAGCGAGGGTGGACATTGACCTTAACAGTCTTTTTAATGAAGTCCTTCTCTTCAAGGCTTTAAAAAAAGTACACTTTTAATCTCGATTGAGATTAGCTAATGCACCATGATTTAGGATCTTTTACAATTTTGGAATCTCTAACTCGGATTATCATGCAACCTAAAGCCTTTTTGATATTCAAATTAATATATGGCCAACCCCAGCATTCTCTTATTACATTACTGGAAAGTGGGTCCAAAAGAAAATAACACAATATTAAACATTATACATGAATGCCTTTTCCTTTCAATCCTTTGGAAAAATGATGTGAAGAAAGGGAAACAAGAAGCAAATATTTTGGCATTATTATTATAGATTACTTTTGTGACTTAGATACAAAAGCAAACAAGTACTCCAGTCTAGACTCTAAACCATTTAAAGCTGGGCCTATGTATATATGATTTCCTTAATCTTGTGAAATAGTTTTGTATCAAAGTGGACCCATGTGTATACAGTTTTTTTTTTTTTTATTAAAATGGGCCCATGTAAATACGGCTTTCTTAATCTTGAAAAAGGCATATACTGTGAATGTGTGTGCCCATGTATATATGGTTTTCTTAAATTTATAATTTTGTTCCTATGTAGTGCTGAGTGATGATCATAATATTACAATTTTGATATCAACTTCTTTATTTTCATTTATAAATGTAAATTTTGATTATAATTTTGACAGCCTCAATATAATTCATACAAAGATATTCTTATTTTAAAATTTTCTAAATTATAAACTACATGAGCACACAGTCATATTTTGCTTGTATACATTGAATCCTAGTAGTTGCAACACACTTTCCATTTTATCAGGAATTCCTAATTCTTTGATGTTCATAACACATTGGATATGCCATCTTACCATCTCCCTAAGAGGATTTTTTTTCCATTAAAAATCCATTTTATAAAAATGTGGATAGCATAAATGGTAGTTTGACATACACCATTATCCGAAATTAAAAAAAAAAAAAAACCCATGTTATCAGCATCCCTTCCATGTCTCAACTTTTCTTCTTCTAAGAAATGTATCAAATCACATGTCATCAACCTAATGTAATGCTAAATGGGCAAGTGTTTCTATATGGGGTCATGACGTCGGTCATTACGAAGAGAAGAGAATAAACAAAAAATTAATGGTGGCAGAAAAACCGTAAAGAAAAAAAAAAAAAAAGAGAAGTATTTTAAAAACTCTATAAACCCCACAAAGAAAAAAAAAAAAGGAGAAAGGGCTCTTATTATATTGAGAGGGGATTAATGGGGACCATATAAAAGAATAAGCGAGGATTAGACATTAGGATGTAGGCAACTGAAGGGAAGCTTTCCATAGAAAAATGCAAAAAAGTGCAACAAAACAGTTATTTGATCGACGTTGCTGCAATACATCAAAATATTTACAAGGGCGTGAGGTCCTCTCCCACCATTTTGATGAACTTGGGTCCTTGATCGTTTCATTTGATTTCAAGGGATTTTTCTTTTGTAAAATCCCACGTTTTAAACATACGATTTTGCACAAATGTAAATTCTATGAAACAAATGTATAAATACAATTATTTCACATGGGTAATAATTTTACATGTAAAGTTTTGCAAGCAAACAACCCATAAAGTGGGATGACTACTTATCATGAAGAAGAGGAATTTGAAAGATTTTACTGATTGGTAGATTTATGCAGAAAAACTAGGACCATCCATGAGGTCACTCGAAATGCATTATCACCTAAAGAAATTTCCCTTGTTATTCCTTTGGGCCCTTTTCTTTTCGTTTCTTTTCTTTTCTTTCCTTTTTCCCTTTTTTATAGACTGGACTTGCCCTTTTTCCTTTCTTTTCCTTTTCTTTTTAGATTGGACTTGGCACTAGTGGTAAAGGGTGCTACTCTCAGCGTGAAGAACAGGAGGTTCGATCCTAGTTTCTCTAGTGAAGCTACAAACGCCTTGGCCTTGGGCTGTTTGTTTGCCTAAAATACATAGGTGATAGAACTAGAATACACATAAATTCATGGTGAAACGAGCTCTGTCGGTGGATTATTAAAGAAGTGAGAAGTGAAGGATATGAGGTGAGGGTGACTAGTATAAGGTGGAGAAGTAGATTGGACCTTGACTTTCAAGGGTATTTGTATTTAATTACTAGGGTAACCGCTAGGCATTCAGTTCCATCTTGCATTTGATTAAATTTCCACTAAATGGAGGTAAATTGATGGTAATTTTTAATCTTTTGTTCTTTATTGCTAACACTTATAGAAATACAGTCATAGGTATTCAATTACATGGACCAATCTGACCCTTGCCACATAATTATTTTTATTTTGGTGGATTTCTTAGTATCAGGAGAAAAACCTAAAGCAATTGAAAATATTCAAAAAATATTGCAAACCATATTTGTCCAAACAAGTCGAGTAAAACATTTGTATTGCCCACATAGAGATAATCCGGACCTCTCAAGATGAATCCCATTCCTTCCCTTTCCGTACCATATTGTCAATTTTCATTTTCATAGTAGTGGGTCTGACTGTAAGATTGAACACATGATTGAAAAAGTGACTAGACTCTGATCTGGTTGCACTGCAGATGTGGCATTAATCATGGTCCCATTATGTCATCAATTGGATGGTGGGACCTCTCCCATTAAATTGAAATTTGGGGATAAATCCCTACAACGATGGGATTCATCTTGAACGATCCCGATTATCCTTATGTGGGCCCTCTGATGGATATCCCGACATCTGTTACGCATTCTCCAGTAATAGCTTTGACAGGGGATCCAGACTCGTCCAAACAGTGAGATTTGTGGCACCGGTTGTCACTTCAGCAACATCCAAAGGTCCACCAGGGCGGATGTTGTTGCAAGTTCTAATGCTGTCATGTTGGAACAAATTAAATCAACTGTAAGTAGGGTTGCAAAGGGTTATCTGTATCAATCAGAGTATCTCTCTCTCTCACACACAGGACCTGGATTGCCCTCCAGTTCATAATTAAATTTAAAACCATGGCCCTCAATCTTAAATGTCATTTTCGATCGTCTTAGCCTTCTCCCACAAACGTAAGAAGAAATGCTAACCTGACTATTCTACAAAATTCTGTGACAAGCTGAATTCACATAAGACAACACACTATAGGTGCTGGAACAACAGTCTGTTAAATAATCCCAATAGTTTTGCTGTGGATTTTAACATACATGAAAGACTAACACCATCGATGGTGGTCGTGGCCAAGAAAAAGAAACCAAAAACATAAAATTCAAAAACTCAAAACATCATCATCTACACTGGATCTTGGCAGTAATAGCATTGCATATTCTCTCCAGTTCTTCCTTCTCATGAAGAAACTCGTCAGCCTCTGCAAGCTCATTCTTTTCCAGCCACAGGTCCATTTGTTCAATGGCATCCTCAATCCGCTTCTTGTCCACAGCAGACAACTTACTCCTAATCTCCTTGTCATTGACAGTATTCCTCATGTAGTAAGCATAGTCCTCTAGAGCATTCCTCGCTTGAGCCTTCCTTTTGTACTCTTTATCTTCCAACTTGTACTTCTCTGCATCTTCAAGCATCTTTTCAATTTCCTCCTTCCTTAGATTGTCCTGAATATTGGTGATTGTGATTTGGTTCCTCTGCACTGACTTCAACTCAGCAGACACAGTCAATATACCATTACAGTCCAATTGGAAGCAGACTGTGACAGGATAATCTTTTGGGACAGGAGGATTACTGGTGAGAGTGAAATTGCCCAACAGGTGGTTGTCAGCAGATTTTGTCCTTTCACCCTGGTAGACGTCAATACCTGTAGCTCCACTATCACTGGCAGTAGAGTAACTCTTCTCTTTCTTGGTGGGAATGGCTGTATTCCTCGGAATCACAACACTCATGACTCCTCCTTTGGTACCTATTCCAAGTGAAAGAGGGGTCACGTCCAATACGACCAAATCCTTTACCCTCTTATTGCCCATACCACTCAATTTTGCAGCCTGGATTGCAGCACCGAATGCTACAGCCTCATCAGGGTTGATACTTTTGCAAACCTCCTTTCCATGGAAGTAGTCTTCTAGTAGTTTTTGGACCTTAGGAATCCTGGTAGATCCCCCAACTAGGACAACATCATGGATGGAGCACTTCTCCATCTTGGCATCCTGCAAGCAGCTATCAACAAGTTCCAAGCACTTCCTAAAGAGATCCATGTTCAGCTCCTCAAATCGAGCACGAGTGACAGTAGAGGAGAAGTCGATCCCATCATACAAGCAATCTACTTCAATAGTGGTTTGGACCATGGATGATAGGGTCCTCTTCACTCTCTCACATGCTGTCCTCAACCTTCGGATAGCTCTTGGGTTTCCATTAATGTCCTTCTTGTGCTTCCTCTTAAATTCCCGCACAAAGTGGTTAACCATACGACTGTCGAAGTCCTCTCCACCAAGGTGGGTGTCTCCTGCAGTTGCCTTAACCTCCAACTTACTTCCATTGATGGTGAGAAGGGAAATATCAAAGGTCCCACCTCCAAGATCAAAGATGAGAACATTCTTCCCAAAAGTACTGCCAGTGTCCTTCTCAAGACCATAGGCAATGGCAGCGGCAGTAGGCTCGCTGATGATACTCAAAACATTGAGCCCTGCAATAAAGCCAGCATCCTTTGTGGACTGGCGCTGTGAATCATTGAAGTAAGCAGGGACAGTGATCACGGCGTTCTTGATGTTGGAGCCAAGGTAGTCCTCGGCAATCTCACGCATCTTGGTGAGGACTATGGAGGAAATCTCCTCAGCAGCAAACTGCTTTTCCTCACCCTTGTACTCAACGATGATCATGGGTTTATTGTCTGCACTAGCAGTGACCTTGAACGGCCATAACTCCATATCACTTTGGACGGAGACATCATCAAATTTCCTACCTATTAAACGCTTTGCATCTGAAATTTAAAAAAAAAAAAAAAAAAAAACAATGGATTTCAATTTTTAAATAATGAAGATGCATTGCCAAGAACATAATACTAAAACAAAGAAAATAAATTCTTAAAGGGCCAATTTTGTTTAATATTAAAAAAAAAACACATATAATAAAACACTTTCCAACTGGAGATTCACCCCAAAAAGGGGGAAAATACAAGTATAAAAAATTCAAGGTATTTTCTATTTAGCAACTACATTAACGTCAAATGACAATAAAGAAAAATAAGCATCATAAGCATCAAAAACATTATTAACAAAATAAAAAAAAAAGAAAAAACACTACTGACAGAAAAAGGTATCCTCAAAAAGATGCTGGAAAAAAAGTAATGATTGTAGTCATATCATAAAGTTGTACTTCACCCGATCTCCAAAAAATGCTTTATATGGACCAGACAAGTCCCAGCTATCAATCAGATGACCAAAGATCATTTCATCAAAAAGATGCAAGGCAGGAATCAACAATCTAAGATGAAGAAAATGACTAGGATCATTAGGCCTGCGGTAGCAAAATGTTAGCATCCTCAAATCTTATTCCAAACAATGTAAACACCTATTATTAGTCAAACCATCAGCAGATGGCCTTCCCATTTTTGAAACAAACAAAGAATTCGCCTTCTTTAGATGAAGTAATACATCAGTAACAAGATGAATGCCTAATTTTGTATTTTTGCAGTCCTCCAATTAATGGATGAGATTATTCCACTAATTTTCTCCCTTCTTATGATTACTAAAGTGATAAATGAACATTCATGATCTCTTCAATGAATGGCAAGTACAATTTTTGCAGGATCAAGTAGGACATGTTAGAGAATATTACATATTAGGAAGGACGTGGTTGTTGGCCATGTACAAGATATGTTTGGATAGACAAAGATATTAATAAGATAATAATCTCTCAAAACTGTGATTAGTGTGAGCGGGTTAGACTTAGAGGAATGTGATTAAGTATCCTCAATTCATAACACTCATGTATTCTCTGACAGACAGAAGCAATGGAGTTTGGTAATTAATGGAGAACAAAGTAGAGTTGAATTCACTAATAATGGCTCACACACCAGCAAATCCAAAGTTCTTCCCCCTGGACTCGGGAGTATCCATTGATACGACTGCAAGATCAGAATCCTTCCCTATTTTTCCTCTATTTTATCTAGATTAGTAAAGTGACTTGAACCCATACCCTTTTAGTTACAAAGAGCACCTTCCAACAAAATGGCAGCAAAGAATTTCAAACGCCGCCCTTATACAGAATCCTTCAACCAAATTCATTGAGCTTTTCAAAGATTCTACTAATTGCCTTCAACTTAATGACATAGGATCACCTTAATGAAAATTCCATGACATGAAAGTAACAGGAAAAACTATCTGAATACAAACTAAAAGCACCCAAAAACAAGATGATGATGCACATTTTGCCATCTTAGTCACCACCACACTCCAAGTACATTCTATGCAACAAATACATGAAGAACTCCCACTAGACATTTATCACAGGCTTTTGCCAAAACATAGATTATAATGAATGTCACTTTCTTTGCTTTATTCCAAGAATGAATACATTCATCAGAGCTAAAGATAATACCAAAATTTATATCCTCAACACAAAGGAGGCATTTAGCTAGGGAACTTTTGCTGGAATATATATATTTTTTATAACAACTATTGTTGGAATATAGGCTGTAATTTAATGGTGCTTCTCATAATGTTCAATATGTTTACATTTATAAAATGTTCTTAAGGCCATTCCACAGCGTTGATGATAATCTATATCCAACATTAAAAGAGATTAATTTCGGGCTGATATGGTATCAGAACATGAGTTGTTGAAGGTTAGGATTTCCACCATCAAATCCATATCTCCTCTCCCCTCTTATCTCTTCCCTCTGTCATTCTATCTTCATTTTATTTTATCTTCATTTTCTTTGTTTTCTTTTCTCACCATCAAATAGAAAGACCCCTTCACTGAAGTATCAGTAAGGCTAAAATCAACAGCAATACTGCTAAGAATGGTTGGAGACATCTCAAGATTAAGATTCAAGCGGATAAAGCCTAGGCTTACAAGTTCTTTTTTATGATTTTTTACTGAGTTTTGGTTGGGTGGCGGCGGCTGGTATATACCCTCGTTAATTGAATCCATCCATATCGCATGCCTGTGTGCACTTAATATAGCTCAAAAACTGCAACATAAGAACTTAACCATACTACTTTCCTATTTAACTTGAGAAAATGAGTTCAGTTTCTTCATGTTCACTCATTGCAGGACCACCAATTTCTAACTACCCAAATCAGAGGATCTAGGTTGGAGAGCAGAACCACTACTTTCCCATTTAACTTGAGATAATGAGTTCAGTTTCTTCATGTTCAATAATTTCCGGACCACCAATTTCTAACCACCTAAATCAGAGGATCCAGTGTGGAGTATAACCAAAAAGTGCCTCTCAACATAAGCCCTCATATCTTATCCAACAAATTTGTACAACTGACAACTTGCTTCTTAGCCCTTTGATTTGAAAGCTACCAATTGCATAGGTAAAATCTACTGATCATATTTAAACTTCCAAATGAATCTATCCCACAAGGGGAATTGCAATTCACAAGCTCCCAAGTTTCAATTTAGACAATTTTTCTCTTCAAGCCTTCTATTTCATTCAATTTCTCTTAACAAAGATCAATAAGCATATCTAACAAAATCATCCATGAAGAACAAGAATAGAGGAATAGAAATCACACAGAGATAAAAAGGAGTATATAAGAAAATACTAGGTCTACAACTAAAATAATTCTGTAATTACCAAAACAAATGCAAGATCATAGAGATGGTGGAAAATGAAAAAAAAAAACAAGAACCTTACCAAACACAGTGTTTATTGGGTTCATGGCAGCCTGGTTCTTAGCAGCTTCTCCAATGAGACGCTCATTGTCTGTGAATGCTACGTATGAAGGAGTTGTACGATTTCCTTGATCGTTTGTTATTATCTCAACTCGTTCATGTTGTGAAAGCCAAACACCCACGCATGAATATGTGGTACCGAGATCAATGCCTATTGCCAGACCTTTGCCTTCACCCTCCATCTAGTACTTGCAGACAGTAGATCTGAAATTCCAAAGTAGATTCCAAAGTAGATTAAAAGAATGAAACAAATGACAATTAAACTAATAATAACAACAACAACAACAACAGAGAGAGATATGAACGTAAGCTAGAGTCTCCATTGGCGCCTGTTAAAAAGGTTTTTCTGAGATTCATATTCACGGTTTCTTAAATTCTCTTAGTCCACCTGGATATCCACGTCTAGCAATTAATTACATCAATCAAATCTGTTTCAACTCACTCAAGAATCTAGACGGACTATGTAATCTTTCGAGAGCAATTGTGAGAATTACTCTCACGGTACAGTGGAAGCAAGGGGTGGGGGCCTCACATTTAGGCTGTTGGGACTTGGGATTGGATATGGATGTGAGGGCCCCCACCCTTACTTTCACAGTAACGTGAGAGTTACTCTCAGAGGAGCATTTTCCATACATATGTGCGCACATATACATATGTACACATGTACACACAGTGAGCCTCTCCTCAGTTCATACAGACGGGGCAACCCCATCAGCTCACATGTGTGGGGGCCATTGTTGACCTATCTGAGTGGACCACACAACAAGGAGCCCAGCCCCCCCCACCCCCCCCAAGAGTCACTGGTCTCAGGGTTGGGCACGCATTCGAATGGATTGGATTGGACCGTTGGATCTACCGTGCAACTCATTTTGGACGGTGAAAACTTGTCAGTTGTTGATCAAAGGGTTAGGATGATCATCCGAGCCTATGTCACCCTACATAGGTAAACAGGAGAGATCTTTCGATTCTCCCCACACTCGAGGGGTTCTAGGTGGTCCCTACACAAGCGAGCAAATAGAAAGCCCTGTCCATTCACGCAAGAGAGGAGGGCGATGTATGTATGTGTATTGGAAAATCTTCACGTACATTCACCCCTCACCATATTATTATGAGAACTCCCAACGGGCCCAACTGATGATCCATTTTAATTATATGGTCAACCACTGTTTAAGGCCTTCTTGGATCATTTTAGTTATGTGGTGCATAAAAATCTCAGTAACAACAAAATATACACACAATAGAGGAAAGAAAATCAATTACCAACTTTCTCAAACCAATTGTTACTATTTTGTTATGTAATTTAAAATTTTGTATAGTTTTAGATATGGTCTGAATGGCCACATTTATGTAAGAATAAATAAACTGCATCACTGATTCAACCCATGCTCAAACATGACTCACGCGGTGGAATTCGAGGCGCTAGGATTTCGGGGGTGTGAATTGTGATAGAAACTAACCCATTTAATTCAGCTAATGTAACTAATTTAATTAATAGAATTGAAGCAGGAAAATCAAGTACTGATGCAAGTGCAAGTAAAACTAAGGTGAATCTTAATGAAGTATTACTTGCACTCCGACAGAAAATAGAAGCATTAGAAGGGATCGCCTCCTCATCATCGACTAACATGGTTGCAATACAGGATCATCAATTCCCATGGCAACTACATCATCGACTAGCTCTTCATGGCTTATTGATTCAAGTTGGGGAATTAGCAGAGTGGCATAAGGCATGGGTTTGCTTCCCATGGCTTGTGATCGAAACTGCCCCAAATTTGCCCAGTGTGCATTTATGTGGGTTTAGCAGGCGTCGCCCAATGCATTAGTTCTGTTGGGTCAAAGACCTCAGGGATACCCATCTCTTGAAAAGTGCAATGGACCATATGACATATATGCACTCGGTATTTAAGACATGGCTCTTCCCATGGTAGCATCTGCATTGGAGATAGGAATTATACACAAGTTGTAGGTAAAGGACCAATAGATGTTTCCCCCAAATTTGTCCCTATCTTCTTTATTACATGTTCCTAAATCAACTCATAATTTTGCCTCTTTTAATACCTTAACCAAATCCCTTATTGAAATGTCATGTTTTCCGCTCTTTTTTTTTTTTTTTTTTTTTCTTCTGTGTTTTTTAGGATCTGGAGATAGGACAGACCATACATTGGTGGTGGCGTGAGTACGACAGTCTCTATCATGTTGATCCAGTTTTGAAGTCTCACTTCCAGTCACTAGAAAGTACAGAAGATGTTATAAAGAGGCATCCCTGTTGGAATTTGTCAGTCAATAGTCTTAGGAGTCCTTTTTCATTATTAATATTAGAAGTAATATTAAAAACTCTGAATATGAGATTTGTGAGCTTTCAAAAGTGTAGGGATTCATACCAAACGAGTAATAACAAAAAGAATCAAGTTGTTCTTTCTTTAATACAGAATAATGTTTGCTATTCCCCATTTGCTTCAATTTTTGGCCATAGGTTTTGTGTCTTCTATTGATGATTCATCTAAGTCGCTGGTTAGTTCAATAGAGTTTCTGATAATAAAGTTTATGCTGTGAAGCATAAAAGTAAAATTGCTGGTTGTTGAATGTAATGGTAAAGATTACTGGTAACGTTATAAAATAGATTGAATAGATTGAAGATCCATCATAGGTTACTTGTATTAATGCTCAAGCTGATACATTTCCTCACCAAAGCAATTACAATAGTTATATGATGTCTATTTCAAACTAGGTATAATAAATATCCATGACCCAGCTTGAGTGGGACTCTAGAGAAACACCTAGGGACTTGTTTATAAATTTCTAAGTATGCTACTCTGTGGAAGCTCTTGTTGGAAAGAAATAATAGAATCTATCGAAAAAAAAGTAAATCAGAGGAGGAAGTTGTTGATTTTATTATTTGGTCTGTTTCAAAATGTGTAAGTAGAAGAAAGGAATTTGCTGGGTCCCTTTGGAAGATCTTAGTAGATCTTGGCCAGCAGTTGTTCAGAGGGGTTGGTCTAGCACGTGTTTCAAGTTTTTTGGGAGTCCCCACCAGTGAGGGTTCTTAAACTAAATTTTGATGGAAGTTTGGTTAAGCCTAATTGAGGAGGTATTGGAGGTGTTATTAGAGATTGCAATAATATTGTTTTGAGGAGTTATTCAGGACCTGTCATTTCTTTGAATGCTAATGAGTCCGAAGTTTTTGCTCTTCTCTTTAGATGTCGTGAGCTACGAAGATTGGATGGTTCCAAAACTATTATTGAAGGTGATTCTTTTTCTACAATTTAGTGGGGTTCTTGAGAGTATTCTTTTCCTTAGAGTTTGATGGATTAGGTTAAGAAAACTCAAGATGTTCCAAGACAGTTAGGTGCTTCTTTTAGTCATGTTTTATGATAGGCAAATGTTATTGTGGATGCTGAGGCTAAGGAGGGGGTTTTTCGCTCTTCAATTTCTTTTGATGTTTAATTGCATTGTATTTTAGTGTCGCTCTTCAATTTCTTTTGATGCTCAATTGCTTTCTATTTTAGTAGCTATTTTGTTGTCTGGTGTTTGTTCCTTCGTTTTCCTCTTGGTTATTCTTGGATTTGCCTTGTTTTTTCTAGAGCAATAAATTTTACCACTATAAAAAAAAAATTCTAATAGTCATAAACAAAGTTGTAATTACGGAAGCTTCCAGGTTTTTAAACTAGTATTTTGGTAGATCAAAAGTTTCAACTCAAATGGTATGCTAGGTTGGGGATCGAGTAAAATTAATGGAGCTGTTTTGGGGTATAACAAAACTGTAGGACAGCAGTTCACCAATCAACGAGGATGGGATACGGTTGGGCCAAGGGTAATAAGGTTTTGCCAGGGAGTCCCTTTTAGATTGTATTTCACTTTGATTAGGTTCAAATTGTGTCAAGCATGGTATATATCAGCTTAGGTTTGGTGACTTTTGAAAATTAGTGAGAAATGAGAGTTTTAGACTGACTATGGTGGAAATGACCAGGTCTTTTTTTTTTTCTTCAATTCCACGGTCTTCAAATTCCAACTGTAACACTAAAGGAGAATAAAAAAGACAAATCATAATTTATCCATGAGAAAACATGGCCCGGGCAGCCTTTAAAGTCCAAATCCTTTTTGAGGATCGGACTTGCTAGAAACATGGGAAGCTCCTTAATGGAGTCCACTTATCCAAGATCTAAACCGCACAAACCCAATAGGAGTTCGTCACGTATAAAACCTGTGAATTTTCATGTGCTCATACGTGATCAATTTAATAGTAAACTGCTTTACCCCCGGAAAAGAAATGTGATTGATGCTAAGTCAAACTCCTATTAGAGTGAAATTTGGCGAGGATTTATACAATGAGACATTTATTTTGTGTGGTTCAATATGTAGGCCATCTTAGTGTTAGTAACCAGAAACACCAAAAGCTCGGACTGCTAGAGAATGGCACAACAGCCCCCTCACTTGTGGCGCCCGCACATGGATAGAAACACGCCAAATGACCATATACAGACAAATACGTCCCCAGTGATCAAACACGAGAAACCCTTGGCTCTAAAACCCTGTTAGTACCAAAAACACCAAAGGCTCGAGCTGTTAGAGAATGATACAACAATCTATATCAAAGGGTCCTGACCATGGATCAAAATAGCTACATAGCGGCTGTTATATTGGGCCCAACGACCAAGACTGCTATGCTAAATTCAATTTAACATCACTCTCATCTGTAGTGGTCGCTACGGTCCACTACGAGCCAGTACAAGGGCTGCTATGGAATGAGACATGGCAATTGCTTTCAATCATTTTTTAAAACACAGATTAGGGTTTTTTCTTCTCTTCTTCTCTCGAAACAACATTTTAGGTGTCTCTTTTACCCTTCTATGCTTAAAAGAACATAAAAAATTACAAAATCTCGCTGAATTAAAACCAATACAGAGAGGAAACCCATACATAGAGTTCCTCTCAAGGGCTCTTCTCTACGTATATCTTGACGAACCACCCCTTAGGTATTAGTGAAAGTATTCGTTTCTCAACTCCCAACAAAAGTGCATTGTTTGTTTTGATATAAGTCAATTCGTCATTTGGTTTGAAGTTTAAACTTTATTTAAACATTACTTTATAATTTATATATTCTATATTATATACAATTGTGCTAAAATGCTTAATAGTTTCTACCGTACTATAGCTAACCAACATTAATAGATGTGAAAAAATAGTTTTATACTGTTATTTGTAATCATTCAGCGATATAGAACTTTTACATACCGAAGGGACCGATACCCACCCCTATCTTAGTTACTATACGGAAAAAGAACCAAATTCTAATATTTTCCAACGTTCTGGCACTTTCGAAAAAAAAATTTCAAAATGTTTGGACCACTTCTCGATTCATGCTGCTATGGCACTACATATCGCCGATAGCACTACGTAGCAGGTTAGCATTTTGGCCCCTGCCCTCTACGTTCGACACAACCACTATTTTGATCATTGGTCCTAACACTTAGAAGCCTCAAGAATTTCTTGAAATCGAACCTCCAAAAGATCTATATTCTTGAAAGGTTTATCATAAGATAACCAAAGACAAGCCCTATTTGACAAAGGGAAAAGATCATTAAGGTCTTGTTTGTTTACAATAAAAAATCAAAACATATAGGAATTGAATACATAGGGTGGTTAAAATTGAAGATCAAACATGAATTTCCAAAAATGAGCATCAAATAGCATCTTCTTTTGATTTTATTTCCCTAAAAAGATGTTATTTGGTGTTCATTTTTGAAAATTCACATTTAATCTTCATTTTTAATCACCCTATCTATTTAACTCCTCTACATCTAATTCAAACAAAGAGGCCCTAAGGGATAGTCAAAGTCCACTCTCCCAAACATTTTGCATTTTCTGTGCTGTGTGAATTTTTGAAAATTTACCACGTGTCTCTATGACCCTAGCGGCTATCAACTCATAGAACGCCCAACATTTAGGAAGTTTTTGTGGAAAGCAAAGAAGTTTGGGAAAAATAGAAATAAGACTTTAGAGTTTAATCAAATGAGATAAGCGCGGCACACACCTTACTTTAAGATTAGGGACATACAAGTAAGGTAGATGGAAATAATATGCATAAAGAAGGTGGACAGTGTAAGATGATTTTGAAATTACAAAAGGAGACGAAAAGTTAGTGTTACAAAAATTATCTATAAAGTTTTTTGGGATATTGCTTGTACAGCTTCCCTTAGACCTGACATTTGACCCTAAGTCGTTAAAGTTTAAGTATTTCTTGCGCAATATCCTAGGGCCGTGTGATATCGCACACATCGTGCTATGCGATATCCTAGGGCCTTGCAATATTGCATCTATTACCGCGTCCGATATCCTAGGCCGCACAAATATTTAAACTTCAACCGTTCTGGGGCAAATGTTAGGTCTAGGAGTAGTCATACTCTTACAGTCAATATCCCAAGGTTTTTTTTTTTTCTACTGACAATCCCCATCGATTTGTCCTTCATTTCCTTTCCTACTCTTTTAACTGAAAATAGCATTTACCACCATTAAAAAAAAATCAAGTTTAAAGTACCATATAATGACTGGTATAGTGGGAATATTATGTTGCAACTTGGAGATGTCGTATGCCGATCGATCAACGTTGAAAATTTTCATGATAAAACATCATGATTTTTCATACTCCTAACTGTCAACAAAAGAAAAAACTCCTCGTACTACTCTCATTGTAATTGGCATTGAAATGAACTTCTAATAGTTTGAGCCCATGATCTCTTTAATGAAACCATAAATCAATGGACAATAAAATTACCATTGAGTTGTACTTCCATTTAATATTAAAATATGTTTTAAAAATAAATCAACTAATTAGTCTCTAAAACTATAAATTAAAGTAAAATAAATATCTCTAAGTCTGTAATTAAGGATCTAACAAATTATTATCCAAATATTATTAAGAAAAGGGACCCTGTACAGCAGCTTTATAATCCAAATAAGTGTTGTTATTAAAAAAAAAAAAAGTAATTCTTCAAAACAAAAACTAAAAGTTGTTGTGGTTTAGACAAATGGGAGACTGGAAGACGAATGTCTAATTTGGGTGGTCCTGTACAATGGCTCCAATTGATTCATACAATCAACTTAATAACATTCTGAATTTTCTAATGTAAGAAAAGTTGGATTCTAGGTTTCCTAACTAGCCAACTTAGAAGAAAGCTTCCTCATAAGTCGGATCTGGGGGACTTTGTTGGATCAAAAAGCTTAAAGCACTATTATAAATTTGGTGAACCCATCTCCTATAAATCAGACCATCATCTCCAACATCTGATCCAGTCAAGTCGAAGCAAGAATACAAATATGTCCAAGTCCAAAAACCCAACCATTATAATTATAAGATGAAAGATCATGGCATATCAATCAAAGGGCCACAGATTACCATGGACAGAATATCTATATAGCATGCAAAAAACAACAGAACTAAACATATCACTCACCACTGTTCTTCTCCAAACTTCAGTAATCTTTTCTTTCTCTTCCCCACAGAGGGGGGGGGGGGGGGGGGGGGGGGGGGGGGGGGGGGCGGGGCGCGGGGGTGGGGGTGCGGTGGGCTTCTTCTGGAGGACGATTTTACAGAGAGCTATGGGAAGTGAATCAGAGAAAAGGAAGGATGTTTCGATGGGTTTCTCGGAAGTCACTTTCTAAAGTCGGCAATGCTTCGGTCGTCCGCAAGTCAAGATGGGGTCATCTCAGTCATTTCGTACTATAAATGCTTTTTCTTCCAAATATGAAAATTTTAAAAAGGGTATCCAAATCTTGGATGATTTTCAAAAACATATACGGAGATTTAAATATTTTAAAAAAATATAGATGATTTAATCGGAAAAAATACTTAATACACACATATTACGCGATCAAACATTTTAGAGGGTGGCACACCAATTAGAGCAATTGGGCTGGATTTTCATTTTTTTTACCTATTTGGCACATTGTCGGCGCCAACCTTAATTACACTAAATAAGATTGGTGCCGACCCTATCCGCGAGCCCTATATAATCCAATTTCGAGTTTCATTCTTCTCACTTCTTTAAAATCGCAAAGAGGCCGTTTTCCTTCAGTATTGTATTGCTCCGAAACATGATGACTATTGTTTGTTTCCACCATTGACGTCACCATTAATTTTTGATCAATCTCCTCTTACTATTGTTTGGGTCTACACAAAGGAGGTAATGAAATTTTTTTTTTCATATTATGAAACCCTAGAAGTCAATCTCTTCTTTCTATTGGCACCAATATCATACATATACTATCATTTAATGGATGGGCAAATAATTCTTAGGCAGAATACATGTTCTCGTTCACTGTATGCTATTTATTGTTTGTATTATTGAATATGGTATATGTTGCACAAGAGTCTTATTTACTGTTTTGCAATCCACAATGTAATACATAATACTACATTGACTTAAATGTCAACAACCAAAGTACTTTATACATAATTAGTTTCTAATAAGAAGAAAAACATTCACAAGTTTAATCTAAACCCCATGCATTATTGCATGAGAATGATGGTCTAACTAATTTATCTTTTTTTATGATGTTCTAATAGCATGTTAGACGTTGAGCATCTAATAATCTTTCACTATGACGGCGAAGTTGAATTTGAGCTCAATTGTCCTCAATATATGGGTGGAAGGCAGAAGATGAGATATCTCTCAAGCAATGTCACATTCAACGAGCTGTCCAAAATTTCTTTGGAAGCATCGAGTTGGGCAACAACTTTTGGTGAGATAACTCTAAAGTATCTTTTACACAATGGCAATTTTTTTTGTTGATAAATATCGACGATGACAATGATATCAATGGTTAGTTAAAATTGTCAATAAGCGAAGCAAAAGGGATATTATTATTCGTTTCAAGAAGGTTATACGATGAAGGCACTTTCCAACACACTCATGGCAATATATATATTTTGAAATAAATATATATTTCAACATTTTCAACCTGGATCGAAAGTATTTTTTTTTCTTAACTCCATATTGCAGGCCTGTAGAGGATGAAAAAAACAAAACCATTTGAGACGCTCTGAGCATTGGAAAGCCTGATAATAAATTAAAGAGTGTCTATCATCGTCACCTCCACCTTTTAAAGATTTTCCCACGATCGATACACAGGAGGATCATGATATCAAATTCCCAACAACAGTATCCTATTTTGCAGACGATGATCAATCCATGTTCGAAGAAATTAATAGAGAACTTGATATCAATGGGAGCGAAAGTGTACATAGCCTCATAAGTTCTCCTACAACTAATGTGGATGTGAATGAAAGTTCAGTAGCTGCTCAACTAATTAAATCAGGTGTTGAAATAGATACTACAAGAATAAATGAATAGGACAACTTTTCAAATTCTCCCCTTGTGGACACGATAGTCACTAATAATGTCGTGCCCTAAGAAGGGATCGGTTCAGTTAGGGAGATGTGGCTAGGTAGGGCGTTTCCTGATCGTGAGGCTTTTAGAAGAGCTATAGCAAAGTATGCAATATACAATAACTTCACCTTGAAACACGAGAGGACTAACATGAAGATGGTCACAGTGAGTTGTAAAGGAGTCGATTGTCCCTGGCGTAAATATGCCTTTATGGTAGATTCTAGTCCACACTTCAGAGTTCGAAAGTATAATTTCAAACATTGTTGCTTTAAACCACTTATGGGAACTGCACATCGACAAGCAACAGCGAAGCTAGTAGCAGAGTTCATTGAAGAGAAGGTGCGATGTAATAACGATTTTAGGCCCAAGGAGATCATCAATGAATGTCAGATTGAGCTTGAGACCCGCATTACATACAGGAGAGCACATATGGTAAAGGAGCTTGCACTATGCAAAGTGCGTGGATCATACGAGGAGTCTTTTATGATCTTGTCGCTTTATTGCAACGAGCTTCATAGAATCAACCCAAGTTCGTACACTGCGTTGGACATTAGGGCGAATGACCGATTTAGACGCTTCTTTTGGTCCTTCGGTCCATTCTTAAGATCATTCCAAACCTTTCTAAGGCCATTGATAATGGTGGATGGATCACACATTCATGGCAAATATCCAAGAGTGCTAATGGTGGCTGTAACACATGATGAAATCATCAATTGTTCCCCATTGCATTTGCCTTTGCCAAAGTAGAGTGATGTGATAGTTAGGAGTTGTTTCTTGCACACTTGTCCTTGTTGTTGGGTGAGCCGAAAAATCTCATAATTATATTCGATCATCAAAAACGTCTGATTCCTGTAGTATAAGTCATTATGCTAAGCGCAAAGCATTGTTTTTGTTGCCATCATATAGTTGAAAACATAAAGGCTACTTTTAACGACCATGGCATTATAATAAAGTTTTAGAGAGTAGCGAGGGTATACCGACTTTGTGAGTACAATGCTTGCATGGACCACATAAAGTGTAGATGAGCGTGTATATATTTACAACCATGCGATTGGCGGTCAGTTCTAGGCAACGGCATTTGCTCATGGACGCATGTATGACATGCTTACCAGCAATACTGCAGAGTGCACAAATAGTCTCTTTAAAGACACCCGAGTGCTCACGATTATGAAGCAAGTGCAAGAGATATGTGCAAAACTGATGGAATTCTTTTAGAGACGATTAACTCAAGTACAAAGCATCACTTCACTACTGGCTCTGTACTCAAAGAAGTACCTAGCCATTGAGATGGAAGAATCACGAAGGCTACGAGTAGAGGCATTGAATGAATATCAAGTGCAATATTCAGAGTATCTTGATGTAGTTAATATAGATGGCAAGTGATGCTCGTGCCGCTAATAGGACGTAATTGAGATTCCATATTGCCATGCTGTTGCCGCCATGAAAGCGCAGAATATGAATCCATATTACTATTGCGAACACTGGTACCTCACAAGCACGTATCAGAAGACGTACGATGATGTCATTTATACCACCCATAATAGAAAGCAATGAGAACAGCATTTAACCAGGAAAGTCCTCCCACCATTGGCTAGTAAGCAACCGGTTCGACCAAAGAAGAACAGGATTCGAGTTGAAGATCGACATCGCAAACAAAGAGTGGTAACTTGTTCTTGTTGTAGAGAGAGGGGTCACAATCGTGGGAGCTGCAAAAATCCACCGGTTTAACAATGGAGTTAATGAATTTTGTGTTTTTGGTCTGCTCATGTAATCTTTTTGAGCAACCTGGTCGACCAAAGAAGAACGTGATACGAGTTGAAGATAGACATCACAAGTGAAGAGTGGTAACTTATTCGTGCTGTAGAGAGATGGGTTACAATCGTGGGAGTTGCAAAAATCCGCCAGTTCAACAATGAAGTTAATGGATTTTGTGTTTTGGGTCCGCTCATGTAATCTTTTTACTTTGGGTATGTTTTTGGATAGTTTTTGTTGTATGTTTGTTTATAGAAAGTTTATCAAATGGCAGTATTGGTTTTTGCATTGGTTATGTTTGTGTATAAATTATCATTTCTTTTGAAAAGAGGTGTGGATGATTTATTTTATTGTGGAAGATGATGTAATGCTTGTACACAATGTAACAAATCTGCATGGAATTTTGACCTAATTCACGTGGGATATTTCATTACAGGGTCGGTGATGACCTTAGCAGTGTAAAATAAGGTCACCACCGACGCAGGCTACCTATTTTTTTGTCCAACAGTTGTAGTTTTTCTAGGTTTCCTCTGAAAAAAATTCTAAGTCCGGGTCGGTGATAACCTTAGCAGTGTAAAATAAGGTCACCACCGACGCAGGCTACCTATTTTTCTGTCTAAAAGTTGTAACTTTTCGAGGCTTCCTCTGGAAAAAATTCTGGGTCGGTGATGACCTTAGCAGTGTAAAATAAGGTCATCACCGACGGAGGCTTCGTATTTTTCCAACCAAAAGTTGTAACTTGTCCAGGCATCCTTTGAAAAAAATTCAAAGTTCGGGTCGGTGATGACCTTAGCAATGTAAAATAAGATCACCACCGACGCATGCTACTTATTTTTCTGTCCAAAAGTTGTAACTTTTCTAGGCTTCCTCTAGAAAAAATTCTAAGTCCGGGTCGGTGATGACCTTAGCAGTGTAAAATAAGGTCATCACCGACGCAAGCTTCTTATTTTTCCGACCAAAAGTTGTAACTTTTCCAGGCTTCCTCTGAAAAAAAAATCAAAGTCTGGGTCGGTGATAACCTTAGCAGTGTAAAATAAGGTCATCACCGATGCATGCTTCTTATTTTTCTAACCAAAAGTTGTAACTTTTCCAGGCATCCTTTGGAAGGAATTCATTATAGGGTCGGTGATGACCTTAGCAGTGTTAAATAAGGTTATCACCGACGCATGCTTTCTATTTTCTTGACCAAAAGTTGTGACATTTCCAGGCATCCTCTGGAAATTTAGTGTTACAGCATCGGTGATGACGCTATATAAATAAGGAAAATAAAGAAGGGGCAATGACATTTACATCAAAAGCCACCTATGTGCGTAAAAAACATTAGGCTGCATTTAAATACAAGCACAGACATTTCATATAGCGAAGAACACATATTATACAACAAATTTAGGGGAAGGTTCACTGCAAGTCAGGAGGCAAGATCGGGAGCGGAGGGAGGTTAGGCTTTGAGGCATTTTGAATCAGTTTTGTTCGAATATGTCGATGACAATTCTCTGTCGGTAGTACGGGATGTCTGACTGGGTGAACTCGAATGAAATGCTCAAATTTGTTTATATCCTTACCAGTGTGTCATCATCTTTTAAAGCGGAAGTACTACATGTCTCGACGTAATCCTCGTATTTACTCCCAAATGTGGAACTAAATCTCTCTACATTTTTCGTAATCGTTCGCATGACCGTACGACGTGGTCGAGGAAGAGAGAGACCTGCAGTCGACACATTGAAATGATCTCGTTAGAAAATATATGAACTAAATCAATATGAAGCAAAGTAATGGATGCAAATGTTGTGAATGTTATACCGGACTCAGTGGGACAGTAGGAGAACGGGCATCGGATAGTGGGGGAGGATCCCTTTGCAGCTCATCGCATAGCCTGATACGCCCAATACACATGATGGTATTCGCTTCATACCATCTCATGCATGCTTCTGCATCCTTCCTGCCTTTTGATTTTCCTTTTCTCTTTAACACATTGTTTGCCTGAGCTTCCCATGACTTGACCTCCTCCTTGTGCGCTAGACTCCAGTCTATAACAGATTTCCCCTTATTTTCCTTCCTAACAATGGGCCTGACGAAAAGTGGAGACACCATCTGTCTCAAGCCAAACTGCCTCATAACCCTAGGGGAAGGGTGACGCTTCAGCACCTAATATGATATAAGGGGAGATTCTGTGGTGAAAAGTGCTTTGTCAGCCTTCGACGCGTGCTTCAAAAACTCATTTTCATACTTTTTGTACGGCTGCCACTTGAACTGTGCATGAAGCATATGGTAAATTAGCACTATTAAAGCAAGTATGAAAAGGATGGAAAAATTGAAATGAACCAATTCTACCTCATTATACGTGAGGTAATTCAGTTGCTTGCGCACTTCTCGCACGTCGTCAGATGGTTCATTCCATGAAGTCGGTTGGCCCATGTAACCATCAAAGGAAACTGTATGTCATAGTTTCAATGTTGGTTTGGCCTTAAATGTCTACCAATCTTCATTTTGGTGTATGCCCAGATCTGTTACAAGAGAGGGATTCATTAGAACATTAAGATATAAATAGTGAAAGCATGAACAAAAAATATATGGAGCTCACCTAAAGAAGCTGGAGGGGGCTAGAAAGCAATTTAAACTTCTTCTCAAAAGTATCGGCTTCGTCGGTAGGGTCGGGCATCTCACATTTCTTGAGCCCTTCTCAATGAACTCCCTTATTTAGTATTCTGTACATGTTGGCTGAACAAGCGGAGGCCCATGAGTAGGGCCCGAACTCTCTAAGCAACTCTAAAATATAAAAGGGGCCTCGTACCCCTAAAGAATTACAAAGAATCTGTCCCGCCAAAGGAAAAAAAAAAAAACAAATAGGCTCGAGCGTTGCATTTCTCCTCGGCCTCTGTCATCTTCTTCTTCAGCTGTCCTTTACTCTTCTTCTTTCCCTTTTGCTTGGTCTTCTCCCTCTCCCTCATCTCCTCCGGAGTGGGACAGAAGACGCGTTCCAACCAGGTAAACTTAAGGAAAACCCCTTTTGGGGGACCACACCAAGCAGCTCTTGACAAAGATCGTCAATCTCATAGTGGGTGTATGTACGGCCAGTTATGGGCGGACCATCTATAGGTAGGCCGTAGATGTAAGCTGCGTCCTCGAGTGTGATGATAGCCTCATCGGATGGAAAATGAAAGGTATTCATCTCCGTCCTCCACCTCTCAACCAACCCCATGATCAAGGCCCGGTTGATCCTTATCCACCTCATTTGAGGCAGATGATACAACTCAACGTCCATAATCCACTGCATCTGACGCTCGTTTAGGTCCCACTTTCCATAATTGAGGTTAGTGGGAAAGCATCTGTATGTACCAAACTCCTGCGAAAAATGACAGTTTGAATAACGTTAGCCATATATCGAAAATAAGTTCAATTTGTTATTGGAGATTTAATGTTCAATAGACTTGTCTTCATACCAGTAGGTAACTACCATGCATAGTTCTTAAAAACTAAGATCTAGTTTTTGATCATCCATGCTTATATTTGATAGGTCATGCTTAGAACTGTTATTTCTTTGATAGGTTATGCTTATGTTTGATGGGTGATGCTTAAATGGTTTTGATAATTTTATAAAGTGAAGGAGGTCTTGGCCTTTGAGTTTTTTAATTAATAAAAAGATTTCTCTAAAAAAAGAGAGAAAAAGGACTTCTAAAGTTAAATCATCCAGATCAAGATGCATTACTTTGAGCATGATTTGAAGAGAAGGAATTGGAACAAGTTAAGTTTTTCTTGATTAATAAGGGTGTTGATTGCTTAGTGGATTCCTGTGCCATGATCAATATAATTAATTTGGTAGTTTTTATCTTGTCAATTGCTTGCTTTTCTTTCTAGTTAGTTTCTTTCCATAGCCTCAAATTCATCTCTTTATTAAGTTAGTCTTTCTTAAGTCACTCCTTGTGGGTTCGACCCGTATTTTCCACTGTCTCAAAAGGATAGCCATACACTTGCGGTTAAGTTGTGTATTGAAGATCGCACGATCAGTCCTCTATTGTTACATTGGATTTCAAGAGTTTTTATTTTTTTTATTTTTAAATCCCATGTTTTAAACATGTCATTCTTTCACATATGTAAATTCTACGAAACAAATGTATAAATACAATTATTTCACATGGGTAATAATTATATATGTAAAATGTCGCAAACAAACAACCCATAAAGTGGGATGACTACTTAGTATGAAGAGGAGGAATTTGAAATATTTTAATGATTGGCAGATTTATGGAAAAAAAAAAAAAACGTAGCACCATCTGTGAGGTCACTCGAAATGCATTATCACCTAAAAGAAATTACCCTTGTTATTCCTTTGGGCCTCTCTCTCTCTCTCTCTCTCTCTCTCTCTCTCTCTCTCTCTCTTTTGGCTTAGATTGGACTTGTCACTGCTGGTAAAGAGTGCTGCTCAGCGTGAGGACTAGGGGGATTGATCCCTAGTTTCTATGGTGAAACTACAAATGCCTTGGCCTTGGCTGCTTTGCTTGCTTCAAATGGATAGGACTGGAATACACAGTAATTCACGGTGAAACAAGCTCTATCGCAGATTATTAAAAAAGTGAGAGGTGAAGGATAGAAGGTGAGAGTGGCTAGCATAAGGTGGAGATGTAGATTGGATCTTGACTTTCCAGGGTATTTAATACTAGGGTAATGGCTAGGCATTTGTTTCCTATCTTCCTATGATTCAATTTTCACTAAAGAGAGATAAATCGATGGCAATTTTTAATCATTCATCTTTGGTTCTTTATTTCTAACCACTTACAGAAATACGGTCATAAGCATTCAATTACATGGACAAAACAGACCCTTGCCACATAATTATTTTGTTCTTGTGGATTTCTTAATTTAAGGAGAAAAACCTAAAATATTTGAAAATATTAAAAAAAAAAAAAAAAAAAACAATGCAAACCATATTTGTCTAGACGAGTCTGATCCCCATGGAGAACCCTATAACAATGCCCACATAGAGATAATCTAGATCGCTCAAGATGAGTCCCATCTCCTTCGGTGCCATATCCTCAAATCTCATTTTAATAGTATTGGGTCTGACTGTAAGATTAAATGCGTGATTGATAACGTGATTAGATTCTGATGTGGTTTGTGTTGCTTATGTGGCATTCATCGTGGTCACATCATGTGCTCAATTGGAGCAAAGGGACCAACTCCCATTGAACTGAAATTTAAGGGGAGGGATGGAATTCATCTTGAACGATCAAGATTATCTTTATGTGGCACTATGATGGAGATCCCGGCATCTGTTACACGTTTCCGAGTAATAGCTTTGAAAGGGGATCCAGACTTGTCCAAACAGGGAGGTTTGTGGCACCGGTTGTCACTTCAGCAGCATCCGAAGGTCCACCAGGGTGGATGTTGTCGCAAGTTCTAATGTTGCCATGTTCGGACACTAAATCAACTGCAACTATGGTTGCAAAGGGATATCTGAATATCAATCAGAGTATCTCACACACATAGAGGACCCGGAGCACCAATCCATGGCCCTCTAGTTCATAATTAAATTTAAAACCATGGCCCTCAATCTTAAATGTGATTTTCAATAGTTTTAGCCTTATCCCATCCACTGGGTTAGTTTAACAAGATCAACTCAAACAGCCCGCTTGTTGCAATAGAATACATAGGAATTGCGATGGATTCATGCCATGAGTGGTTGAAAATGCAGATTATACCACAAATATGTGAACAAAATGCAAACCTTTACTATTCTACAAAATTCCTTAACAGGCTGAATTCATATTAGACAACACCCTATAGGTGCTGAAACAGCGGTCTGTTGAATGATCCCAATAGTTTTGCTGTGGATTTTAACTTGATGAAAGACTAACATCATCGATGGATAGGTCGTGGTAAAAAAAAAGAAACCAAAACAATAAAACAATTCAAAAATTTTAAACATCATCATCTACGCTGGATCTTGGCAGTAATAGCATTGCATATGCTCTCCAGTTCTTCCTTCTCATGAAGAAACTCGCCAGCCTCTGCAAGCCCATTCTTTTCTAGCCATAGGTCCATCTGTTCAATGGCATCCTCAATCCTCTTCTTGTCCACATCAGACATTTTACTCCCAATCTCCTTGTCGTTGACAGTGTTCCTCATGTAGTAAGCATAGTCCTCCGGAGCATTCCTCGCTTGTGCCTTCCTCTTGTGCTTGTTATCTTCCAACTTGTATTTCTGTGCATCTTCAAGCATCTTTTCAATTTCCTCCTTCCTTAAACAGTCCATAATATTGGTGATTGTGATCTGGTTCCACTACACTGACTTCATCTCTGTGGAGACTGTCAAGTTACCATTACTGTCCAATTGGAAGCAGACTGTGATCGAAAAACCTTTCCGAACAGGAGGACTACTTGAGAGGCTGAATTTGCCCAACAGGTGGTTGTCTGCAGATTTTTTCCTTTCACCCTGGTAGACCTCAATAGCTGCAGCTCCACTATCATCGGCAGTAGAGTAACTATTCTCTTTCTTGGTGGGAATGGCTGTGTTCCTCGAAATCATAACACTCGCGACTCCTCCTTTGATACCTATCCCAAGTGAAAGAGGGGGGAAGTCCAATACGACCAAATCCTTTACCTTCTTATTGCCAATACCACTCAATTTTGCAGCCTAGATTGAAGCGCCAAATGCTACAGCCTCATCAGGGTTGATACTTTTGCAAACCTCCTTTCCATGGAAGTAGTCTTCTAGTAGTTTTTGGACCATAGGAATCCTGATAGATCCCCCAACTAGGACAACATCATGAATGGAGCACTTATCCATCTTGGCATCCTGCAAGCAGTTATCAACCAGTTCCAAGCACTTCCTAAAGAGATCCATGTTCAGCTCCTCAAACCGAGCACGAGTGACATTAGAGTAGAAGTCGATCCCATCATACAAGCAATCTACTTCAAAAGAGGTTTGGACCATGGACGAGAGGGTCCTCTTCACTCTCTCACATGCTGTCCTCAACCTTTGGATAGGTCTTGGGTTTCCATTAATGTCCTTCTTGTGCTTCCTCTTAAATTCCCACACAAAGTAGTGAACCATGCGACTGTCGAAGTCCTCTCCACCAAGGTGGGTGTCTCCTGCAGTTGCTTTAACCTCCAACTTACTTCCATTGATGGTGAGAAGGCCAGAAGGGAAATATCAAAGGTCCCACCTCCAAGGTCAAAGATGAGAACATTCTTCTCAAAAGTACTGCTGGTGCCCTTCTCAAGACCATAGGCAATGGCAGCGGCAGTAGGCTCGCTGATGATACTCAAAACATTGAGCCCTGCAATAAAGCCAGCATCCTTTGTGGACTGACGCTGTGAATCATTGAAGTAAGCAGGGACAGTGATCACGGCGTTCTTGATGTTGGAGCCGAGGTAGTCCTCGGCGATCTCACGCATCTTGGGGAGGAGCATGGAGGAAATCTCCTCAGCAGCAAACCGCTTTTCCTCACCCTTGTACTCAATGATGATCATGGGTTTATTGTCTGCACCAACAATGACCTTGAACGGCCATAACTCTATATCACTTTGGACGGAGACGTCATCAAATCTCCTACCTATTAAACGCTTTGCATCTGAAAAAAAAAATGGATTTCAATTTTTAAATAGTGAAGATGCCAAGGACATAATACTAAAACAAAGAAAATAAATTCTTAAAGGGCCAATTTTTTTTAATATTAAAAAAAACACAAATAATAAAACACTTTCAAAAAGGAGATTCACCCCAAAAAGGGGGGAAATACAAGTACCAAGAATTCAGCGTATTTTCTATTTAGCAACTACATTAACATCAAGTGACAATAAAGAAAAATGAGGCAAATAAGCATCATAAACATTACTAACAAAAAACAAAAAAAATGAAAAGATAAAATACTATTGACCGAAAAAGGTATCCTGAAAGATACTGGAAAAAAAGTAATGATTCTAGTC
The DNA here is from genome assembly GCA_029852735.1 of Persea americana. NCBI lineage: Eukaryota > Viridiplantae > Streptophyta > Magnoliopsida > Laurales > Lauraceae > Persea > Persea americana. The sequence goes on from CM056811.1 coordinate 68,154,468, forward strand.
ATATCATAAAGTTGGTACTTCACCCGTTCTCCGAAAAATGCTTTATATGGACCAGACAACTCCCACCTATCAATCAGATGATCAAAGATCATTTCATCAAAAAGATTCTAGGCAGGAATCAACAATCTAAGATGAAGAAAATGACTAGGATCATTAGGCCTATGGTAGCAAAATGGTAGCATCCTCGAATCTTATTCCAAACAATGCAAACACCTACTATTAGCCAAACCGTCAGCTGATGGCCTTCCCATTTTTGAAACAAACAAAGAATTCGCTTTCTTTAGATGATGCAATACATCAGTAACATGATGAATGCCTAATTTTGTATTTTTGCAGTCCTCCAATTAATGGATGAGATTATTCTGCAGATTTCCTCCTTTTTATGATTACTGAAGTGATCAATGAACATTCATGATCTCTTCAATGAATGGAAAGTATAATTCTCGTAGGATCAAGTAGGACATGTTAGAGAATATACATATTAGGGAGGCCATGGTTGTTGGCCATGTACAAGATATGTTTAGATAGACAAATATATTAATAAGATAATAATCTCTCAAGACTGTGATTAGTGTGATCAGGTTAGACTTAGAGGGATGTGGTTAAGTATCCTCAATTCATAACACTCATGTATTCTCTGACAGACAGAAGCAATGGAGTATGGTAATTAATGGAGAACAAAATAGAGTTGAATTCTTTAATAATGCCTCACACACCAGCGATCCAAAGTTCTTCCCTCTGGACTTGGGAGTATCCATTGATATGACTCCAAGATCAAGAATTCTTCCCAATTTTTCCTCTATTTTATCTAGATTAGTAAAATGACTTGAACCAATACCCTTGGAAGTTACAAAGAGCACCTTCCAACAAAATGGCAGCAAAGAATTTCAGATGCCGCCCTTTTACAGAATCCTTCAACCAAGAGCTTTACAAAGATTCTACCAAGTGCCTTTAACATGATAATATAGGATCACCTTCATGAAAATTCCATGACATGAAAGAAACAGGAAAAACTATTTGTATACAAACTAAAAGCACCCAAAAACAAGATGATGATACACATTTCACCATCCTAGTCACCACCACACACCAAGTACATTCTATGCAACAAATACATGAAGAACTCCCACTAGACATTATCATAGGCTATTGCCAAAACATAGATTATAACGAATGTCACTTTCTTTGCTTTATGCCAAGAATGAATACATTCATCAGAGCTAAAGATAATACAAAAATTTGTATCCTCAACACAAAGGAGGCATTTAGCTAGGGAAATATTGTTGGAACATAGGCTGTAATTTAAAGGAGCTTCTCATAATGTTCATTATGTTTTACATTTATAAAATGTTCTTAAGGCCATTCCACAGCGTTGATGATAATCTATATACAACATTTAAAGAGATTAATTTTGGCCGATATGGTATCAGAACGTGAGTGGGAGAATGTTAGGATTTCCACCATCAAGTCTTTATCTCCTCTCCCCTCTTATCTCTTCCCTCTGTCATTCTATCTTCATTTTATTTTATCTTCATTTTCTTTGTTTTCTTTTATCACCATCAAATAGAAAGACCCCTTCACTGAAGTATCAGTAAGGCTAAAATCAACAGCAATACTGCTAAGAATGGTTGGAGACATCTCAAGATTAAGATTCTAGCGCGTAAAGCCTAGGCTTACAAGTTCTTTTTTATGATTTTCTTACTGAGTTTTGGTTGGGTGGTGGTGCCTGGTATATACACTCGTTAATTGAATCCATCCATATCGCATGCCTGTGTGCACTTAATATAGCTCAAAAACTGCCACATAAGAACTTAACCGTCCTACTTTTCTATTTAATTTGAGAAAATGAGTTCAGTTTCTTCATGTTCACTCATTGCAGGACCACCAATTTCTAACCACCCAAATCACAGGATCTAGTGTGGGGAGTAGAACCACTACTTTCCCATTTAACTTGAGATAATGAGTTTAGTTTCTTCATGTTCAATGATTTCAGGACCGCCAATTTCTAACCACCTAAATCAGAGGATCCAGTGTGGAGAGTAGAACCAAAAAGTGCCTCTTAACAAAAGCCCTCATATCTTACCCAACAAATTTGGACAACTGACAACTTGCTTCTTAGCCCTTTAATTTGATAGTTACCAATTGCATAGGTAAAATCTACTGATCATATTTAAAACTTCCAAATGAATCTATCCCACAGTGGGAATTGCGATTCGCAAGCTCCAAGTTTCAATTTAGACAATTTTTTTCTTCAAGCCTTCTATTTCATTTAATTTCTCTTAACAAAGATCAAAGATCAATAAGCATATCTAACAAAATTATCCATGAAGCACAAGAATAAAGGAAAAGAAATCACACAGAGGTCAAAAGGAGTATATAAGAAAATGCTAGGCCTACAACTAAAATAATTTTGCAATACCGAAACAAATGCAAGATCAGAACGATGATGAAAAATGAAAGAAAAGAAAAGAATATTACCAAACACGGTGTTTATTGGGTTCATGGCAGCCTGGTTCTTAGCAGCTTCTCCAATGAGTCGCTTCGTTGTCTGTGAATGCTACATATGAAGAAGTTGTATGATTTCCTTGATCATTTGTTATTATCTCAACTCGTTCATGCTGTGAAAGCCAAACACCCATGCATGAATATGTGGTACCAAGATCAATGCCTATTGCCAGACCTTTGTCTTCACCCTCCATCTAGTACTTGCGGGCAGTAGATCTGAAATTCCAAAGTATATTAAAAGAATGAAATGAATGACAATTACACTAAAAATAATAATAAGAACAACGAGGAGGAGGAGGAGGAGGAGCTGGGATTCATACTAAGCTAGAGTCTCCATTGGCATCTGTTATAAAGGTTTTTCTGAGATTCATACTTACAATTTCTTAAATTCTCTTAGTCCAGTTGGATATCTATGCCTAGCAATTAATTACATCAAGCAAATCTGTTTCAACTCACTCAAGAATCTAGAAGGACTACGTAATCTTTTGAGAGCAATTGTGTTACTAAGAAAAGGAATCTATAGATACAAGTGAGCAAATAGAAAGCCCTGTCCATTCACGCAAGAGAGGAGGGCGATGTATCTATGTATATCAGCAAGTCTTCCCGTGCATTCACCCATCACCATATTATTATGAGAACTCCTGGCGGGCCCACCTGATGATCCACTTTAATTATAGGGTCAACCACTGTTTAAAGTCCTCTTGGATCATTTTAGTTATATTGTCCATGAAAATGTCAATAACAACAAAATATGCACACAATAGAGGAAAGAAAATCATTTACAAATTTTCTCAGACCAATTGTTACTATTTTGTTATGTAATTTAAAATTTTGTAAAGTTTAGATATGCTCTGAATGGCCACATTTATGTAAGAATAAATAAATGGCATCACTGATTCAACCCACGCTCAAACATGACTCACGCGGTGGAATTCGAGGCGCTGGGATTTCGGGGTGTGATAGAACTAACCCATTTATTCAGCTAAGTAACTAATTTAATTAATAGAATTGAAGCAGGAAAATCAAGTACTGATGCAAGTGCAAGTAAAACTGAGGTGAATCTTAATGAAGTATTACTTGCACTCCGACAGAAAATACAAGCATTAGAAGGGATCGCCCCCTCATCATCGACTAACATGGTCGCAAAACAGGATCATCAATTCCCATGGCATATACATCCTTGACTAGCTCTTCATGGATTATTGATTCAAGTGGGGGAATTAGTGGTGGCATAGCATGGGTTTGCTTCCCACGGCTTGTGATCGAAACTGTCCCAATTTGCCTAGTGTGCATTTATGTGGGTTTAGCAGGCCTCGCCCAGTGGATTAGTCCTGTTGGGTCAAAGACCTCAGGGATACCCACGTCTTGAAAAGTGCAATGGATCATATGACATGTATGCACTCGGTATTTAAGACATGGCTCTTCCATTGGTAGCATCTGCATTGGAGATAGGAATTATACACAAGTTCTAGGTAAAGGACCAATAGATGTTTCCCCCAAATTTGTCCCTATCTTATTTATTACATGTGCCTAAATCAACTCATAATTTTGCCTCTTTTAATACCTTAACCAAATCCCATATTGAAATGTCACATTTTCCGCTTTGTTTTTGTGTTTTTAAGGATAAGGAGATAGGACAGACCATTGGTGGTGGCCTCAGCACAACAGTCTCTATCATGTTGATCCAGTTTTGAAGTCTCACTTCCAGTCACTACAAAGTACAGAAGATGTTATAAAGAGGCATCCCCGTTGGAATTTGTCAGTCAATAGTCTTAGGAGTCCTTTTTCATTATTAATATTAGAAAAAATATTAAAAACTCTGAATATGAGATTTGTAAGCTTTCAGAAGTGTAGGGATTCATACCGAACTAGTACTAACAAAAAGAATAAAGTTCTTCTTTCTTTAATACAGAGTAATGTTTGGTATACCCCATTTGCTTCAATTTTTGGCCATAGGCTTTGTGTCTTCTATTGATGATGCATCTAAGTTGCTGGTTAGTTCAATAGTGTTGCTGATAATAAAGTTTATGCCGTGAAGCATAAAAGTGAAATTGCTGGTTGTTGAAAGTAATGGTAAATATTACTGGTAACGTTATAAAATAGATTGAAGATCCATCATAGGTTACTTGTATAAAAGCTTAAGCTGACACATTTCCTCACAAAAGCAATTACAACAGTTCTATGATGTTTATTTCAAACTGGGCATAATAAATATCCATGAACCAGCTTGAGTGGGAGTCTAGAGAAACAGCTGGGGACTTGTTTATAAATTTGTAAGTATGCTACTTTATGGAAGCTCTTGTTGGAAAGAAATAATAGAATCTATCGAAATAAAAGTAAATCAGAGGAGGAAGTCGTTGATTCTATTATTTGGTCTGCTTCAAAATGCGTAAGTAGAAGAAAGGAATTTGTTGGGTCCCTTTGGAAGATCTTAACAGATCTTGGTCAGCAGTTGTTCAGTGGGGTTGGTCTGACACATGTTTCAAGTTTTTTGGGAGTATCCACCAGTGGGAGTTCTTAAACTACATTTTGATGGAAGTTTTGTTAAGCCCAATTGAGGAGGTATTGGAGGTGTTACTAGAGATTGCAATAATATTCTTTTGAGGAGTTATTCAGGACCCGTCATTTCTTTGAATGCTAATGAGTCTGAAGTTTTTGGTCTTCTCGTTAGATGTTGTGAGCTACGAAGATTGGTTGGTTCCAAAGCTATTATTGAAGGTGATTCTTTTTCTGCAATTTAGTGGGGTTCTAGGAGGTATTCTATTCCTTAGTTTGATGGATTCGGTGAAGAAAATTCAAGATATTCCAAGACAGTTAGGTGCTTCTTTTAGTCATGTTTTAAGATAGGCAAATGTTATGGTGGATGCTGCAGCTAAGGAGGGGTTTTTTCGTTCTTCAATGTCTTTTGATGTTTAATTGCATTGTATTTTAGTGTCGCTCTTCAATTTCTTTTGATGCTTAATTGCTTTGTATTTTAGTAGCTATTTTGTTTTTTGGCGTTTGTTCTTTTGTTTTCCTCTTGGTTATTCTTAGCTTTGCCTTGTTTTTTCTACAGCAATAAATTTTACCACTATCAAACAAAATTCTAATAGTTAAAAACGAAGTTGTAATTATGGAAGCTTCCAGGTTTTTAAACTAGTATTTTGGTAGATCAAAAGTTTCAACTTAAACGGTTTGCTAGGTTGGGGATCGAGTAAAATTAATGGGGCTGTTTTGGGGTATAACAAAACTGTAGGACTGCAGTTTCACCAATCAACGAGGAAGGCATACAGTTAGGCCAAGGAAAACAAGGGTTTTGCAAAGGAGTCCTTTTAGGTTAAATTTCGCTTTGATCAGGTTAAATTGTGTCAAGAATGGTATATTTCAGCTTAGGTTTGGTGATTTTTTAAAATTAGTGAGAAATGAGAGTTTCAGCTTGACATTGGCTGAAATGACCAGGCTTTTTTTTTTTTTTTTTCGATTCCAAGGTCTTAAAATTCCAATTGTAACACTAAAGGGAAATAAAAAAGACAAATCATAATTTATCCATGAGAAAACATGGCTCGGGTAGCCTTTAGAGTCTAAATCCTTTTGGGGATTGGACTTGCTAGAAACGTGGGAAGCTCCTTAATGGAGTCCACTTATCCAAGATCTAAACCGCATAAATCCAATAGGAGTTCATCACGTATAAAACCTGTGAATTTTCACGTGCTCATACATGATCAATGCAATAACAAGCCGCTTACCCCAGGAAAAAAATGTGATTGATGCTAAGTCAAACTCCTGTTAGAATGAAATTTGGCGATGATTTATACAATAAGACATTTATTTTGTGTGGTTCAATATGTAGGTCATCTTAGTGTTAGTAACCAAAAACACCAAAAGATTGGGCTCTTAGAGAATGGCACGGCAATGTATATCAAAGGGTCCTGACAGCCCCCCACACGTATGGGCTCCGCACGTAGATAGAAACATGCCAAATAACCATATACAGACAAACACGTCCCTAGTGATCGAACACACGATCCCTGGCTCTAATACCATGTTGGTACCAAAAACACCAAAAGCTCGAGTTGTTAGAGTCTTAGAGAATGATACAACAATCTATATCAAAGGGTCCTGACCATGGATCAAAATAGCTATGTGGTGGCCGTTATATTGGGAGCAACAGCCAAAAACGCTATGCTAAATTCAATTTAGCATCACTCTCATATGCCGCGGCCACTACGGTCCACTACGACCTAGTACAAGAATCGCTATGGAAAGAGACTTAGCAGCTACTTTCTATCATTTTTTAAAACACATATTAGGGCTTTTTTCTTCGCTTCTTCTTTCCAAACAACATTTTAGGCGTCTGTTCTACCCTTCTATGCTTAAAAGAACATAAAAAAAATACAAAACTTGCTGAATTGAAACTGATACATAGAGTTCCTCTCAAGGGCTCTTCTCTAGGTATAATATGGAGAACACCCCAGTATGTATTAGTAAAATTATTTTTCTCAACTCCCAACAAAAGTGCATTGTTTGTTTCGATAAAAGTAAATTTGTCATTTGGTTTGAAGTTTAAATTTTATTTAAACATACCTTTATAATTTATATATCCTATGTTATATACAATTGTGCTAAAATGCTTATTTTAATTATGAATTTCGAACTGCATAATAGTTTCTACCATACTGTAGTGAACCACCAATAATTCATGTAAAAAAATACATCGGCATTGTTATTTGTAATCATTCAGTGATACATAGCTTTTACACACTGAAAGGACCGATACACACTTCTATCTTAGTTACTACAGGGAAAAAGAATCAAAATCTAATATTTTCCAATGTTCTGGATCTTTGGATTTTGTTTTTTGAAATTATTGGACCACCTTTTTTTATTCACACTGCTACAGCGCTACATATCGCCGGTACCACTATGTATCACCTGATACACTGCATTTTGACCGCCGGCCTCTACGTTCGACACAACCACTATTTTGATCATTGGTCCTGACACTTAAAAGCCTTAAGAATTTCTCGAAAATCAAGACTCACAAGATGTATACTCTTGAAGGGTTTGTCATAATATAACCAAAGACAAGTCCTATTTGACTGAGGATACATATCATTAAGCTCTTGTTTATTTGCATTGAGAAATTAAAATACATTGGGTGGTTAAAAATAAAGATCAAATATGAATTTCCGAAAATGAGAATCAAATAGCATCTTCTTTTGATTTTATTTTCCTAAAAAAATATTATTTGGTGTTCATTTTAGGAAATTCAATTTTAATTGTCATTTTTAACCACCCTATGTATTTAACTCCTCTGCATCTAATTCAAACAAGAAGGCCCAAAGGCACAGTCAGAATCCACTCTCCCAAACAACTTGCATTTTCTGTGTGGTGTGAATTGCTGAAATTTTATGACCTGTCTTTATGACCCTACCAGTTGTCAAATCATAGAACGTCCAACATTTAGGAAAATTTCTTGGAAAGCAAACAAGTCTGGTAAAAATAGAAATAAGGCTTTAGAGTTCAATTAAATGGGATAAGCTCAGCACGTGCATTCACCCTCTTAGGTTTTTGTTTATTGGCTAATTCATGGGTTGGACAAAACTTTGAGTCCATTGAGTTGTAATTCTTATTTTTAGAAAAGGACTCAAAGAACAAAGTGGGAAGAAACCTAGAAGTGCTGAAATTTTGGATCAACCAGCATGGGGTCCGCTCGACCGACCATATCATCCGCTCTAGTGAACATGAGTCAGAATGGCTAGATGCTAAAATAGAACCTCATCCGCTTGAGCGGACATGTGACAGAGTCCTACGAAAATTAGAAGCCTTCTTCTAATGATGGCCAAACTGCTTGTTTTAATCCTAATCAAGTTAGGCAATCTTAAGCACGTCCCAAGGGCTATTTAAAGGACTCAATGACTATTCTAAATAGAGATCTCACATCTCAAAGTTCTGAGTTAGAGATTTAATTGAGAGAATTTTTCTCTAGAGATTTATTAAGAAGTTGTGTTGCCAAGTTCTCTAGAGAGCCAATTCTTCTGCATCCTTTGTAGAAGATCATCTTCTTGCGTAGAAGATTTGAGAAGTCAAGCGCAGGATTAAGTATGTTGCAATTAACAGTGTGAAGTCGTTGAAGTGTGAAGCCACACAAGATAACTTCAGTCCTTAGGTATGGGATATCTGGGGAGGAAATCTGAGTTTCTTGTAATCGCAAGATTCATAGTGCTTGACTGTTGATCCAGTTTGGATCCGTGGTTTTTCACCTTATATTTTGTGTCCTTGTGGTGTGTGCATGTGAGTTTTTTTTTTTTTCTGCTGCATAGTTTATTATTTTTGCACACTATTGGGCCGATTTATTGAGTGGACCAATCTAGAGATTGAACCCTAAACTTTCACACCCATATATGTATATATTTGTGTATTTTAAGGTTAGGGACATACAACTAAGGTAGATGGAAATAATAGGCATGAATAAAGCTGATGCTATGAGATGGTTTTGAAATTACAAAAGGAGACGAAAAGTTAGTGTTACATAAACTATCTATAAATTTTTTTGGGATATTGTCTGTAGAACTGTCATTAGACCTGACACTCGCCCCCAAGCGGTCAAAGTGTAAGTATTTCCTACGTGCGATATCCTAGGGCCGTGCGATCTCTCACACATTGTGATGCACGATTTCCTAGGGCCTTGTGATATTGCACATATTACCCTGTGCGATATACTAGATCGTGCAAATGTTCTGGGGCTAATGTTAGGTTCAAGAGCAGTCGTACAGTCAATATCCAAAGTTTTTTTAAACTAACAATCCCTATCGATTTATCCTTCATTTCCTTTCCTATGCATTGGACTGAAAATAGCATTTACCACCATTAAAAGAAAATCAAGTTTAAAGTGCCATATAATGACTGGTAATGTGGGAATATTATGTTGCGACTTGCGATTATGGATGTTGTATGCCGATCGATCAATGTTGAAACTTTCCATGATAAAACACGTGATTTTTCATGCTCCTTAGGGTCAACAGAAGAAAAAACTCCTCGCACTGCTCTCATTGTAATTGGCATTGAAATGAGCCTCTGATAGTTTGAACCCATGATCTCTTTAATGAAACCATAAATCAATGGACGATAAAACTACCATTGATTCGTACTTCCATTTAATATTAAAATATGTTTTAAAAATAAATCAACTAAATAGTCTCTAAAACTATAAATTAAAGTAAAATAAATGTCTCTAAGTCTGTGATTTAGGATCTAACAAATTATGATCCAAATATTATTTTTAAAACAAAACGGACCCTGTACAGCGGCTTTATGATCCAAATAAGTGCTGTTATTAAAAAAATAAAAAAGGGTAGTTCTTCTAAACAAAAACTTAAAGTTGTTGTGGTTTAGACAAATAGGAGACTGGAAGACGAATGTCTAATTTGGGTGGTCCTGTACAATGGCTCCAATTGATTCATACAATCAAACTTAATAACATTCTGAATTTTCTAATGTAAGAAAAGTTGGATTCTAGGTTTCGTCACTAGCCAACTTAGAAGAGAGCTTCCTAATAAGTCGGATCTGGGGGACTTTGATGGATCAAAAAGCTTAAAGGATTATTATAACTTTGGTGAACCCATCTCCTATAAATCAGATCATCATCTCCAACATCTAATCTAGTCAAGTCGAAACAAGGATACAAATATGCCCAAGTCCAAAAACCCAACCATTATAACTGTAAGATGAAAGATCATGGCATGTCAATCAAAGGGCCACAGATTACTAAGTATGGACAGAATATCTATATAGCATGCAAAAAACAACAAAACTAAACATATCATCACTCACCACTATTCTTCTCCAAACTTCTGTAATCTTTTCTGCGTTTTCCCCACAGAGAAGGGCTTTGGGAAGCGAAAAGAAGGAAGAGGCTTCTTCTATAGAGGACGGTTTTATAGAGAGCTATTGGAATTGGGAAGTGAAAGAGACAAAAAAGAAGGTTGTTTTGATGGGGTTCTCAGTTCTCACTTTTAAAAGTCGGCGATACGTCGGTCGTGCGCACTAAAAAACCAGAGTCGTGGGCCGTCATGGCACGTTGACCACATTGACCGGGCTAGGTCAGCCCAACACGAATCAAAGGATGGGATGTGCTGGGCTAGGGAGCCTTCGGCTGCGGCACAGCCCAGTGCCTTGACCATGCTGTGCTGGGCCACAGTTCCTAGGTCGAGGTAAGGTGCGGCCCGACACAACATTTCATACAAAAAAAAAGGCATATTTTTTTTACATAAATAAAATATAAACATTAAATTGGTTAAAATATTATTTTTCATTTGTAAATCATCATCAATATTTGTGCATTTATTTTAATAATTTCAACTTTATTTGTGCTTAAAATCTCTTTTGATTTAAAGAAAATAGGAAAGGCATATGGACTGGCTCGTGGGCGGCATGGCCTAATACAACATGATACAACATGACCTAAGCCGTGTCAGGGGCCATGCTCTGACATCCCCCAGCCAACCTGAGCACGGCACGACACGATCTAGTTTACACCGCTTAGCAGAAGACATGGTCATTTCAATCATTTCATACCATCTCTTTGGTTTCTTTCCTTCTACGTAATTAAATTACACCATGGCCAACACAAAAACGGATAAAGCATAAGAGAAGTAAAGAAATGATTGTACTATAAATGCCTTTTCTTCCGTAGTGCAAAGACTTAATGTGTTAAAAGGAAAATTTTCAAAAAGATATCAAATTTTTTACTGGTTTTTAAAAAAGCATGTGAAGATTTGAATATTTTAAATAGTATAAGAATTTTCCACAATTCTTTCAATAAGTCTTCTCCATAAAATATTCTTGAGAAATGATAAAAATACCCTTTCCTTATTATAGGTCTTTCTTTTATTAATTCTTTTCTTCCTAAAATTAGTTATTTTGATTTTGGTAATCATAACCATTTAACGAAGCTAGTTTTTTAGTAATTTGGAATCCCCTTTTTTTAATCATCCATGCATGACGACAGTTGAAGTGGGTCCTACTAAGTCATCTGAGTTGGACTGATGATCATAACTATTTAATGAAGCTAGCTATTTTTTTAATCATTTGGAATCTCCTTTTTTAACCATCCATGCACAAAGGTAGTCGAAGTGGGCCCCCTAAGTCATTAGCTTGATCATTTCTCTCTAATTTTTAAATGGTTTATAAAATAAAAAAATATGAAAATTGATATGAGCGTATTTTCGTTGTTTCTCAAGATTTTTTTTTATAGAGAGGACTTGAGTGAAAGGATTATGGAAAACTTTTCTATTTTTTTGAAATATTCAAATCTTTATACATGTTTTTTAAGTAAGCCAAAAATTTTATATCTTTTTCAAATTTTCCGTAATATAAATGAAAAGGAGAAAACAGAAAGATAGCTTAATATGAGATTTACCATGGGAGATGAGTAATCTAATATCGAGCAAATCTAGAGAGCAGAAAGTATGGCTGCCATTGTAAAATGCCATTCTTTCGTTTTTTTTCTTTCTAATTGTGGTTTTGTGGATGGTTTCAGAATTGAGACTGCATCCTCTGTGGTAGCTATTACAGGATAGTGTAACGCATGCATGGAAATCCATCATGGGGCCCATATAAAGATATTCCAGATTGTTAGCGATGAATATCAATCCAGATTGTTAGCGATGAGTGTCATCCTGACCAGTGATACAACCTTAGATTTCAATTCAAAAGAAATGGATCCCACCATACTATTCAGCCATGACAGTTAAACGTGATTTACACCTGTTAGCAGCAGTCCCTTGTCAACACCTAATCACATTTTCATCATGTGCTCAATCGGGGAGTAGAACCACTAAATAAAGATGGTGGAATCCACTCCTATTGAACTGAATCTCAAGGGATTATCACTAGAGGGGATGAGATTAATCTTAGACGGGATGTGATTCATCTTGAATGGCTTATATTATGAATGGACCTATGGATGGATTGCTATGCATGTTTGTAAAAGCTGTGAGAGGGGATCAACTCCTTAAAACTTCCTTTCTTTGTCTCCGATCGATAAGGTAATTCTGAATGAGAGAATTTAAACATAATCAGATCGAAAAGCCTATAACATCTATGTGACATCACTAAAATGGTTAATCCTGAAAAGCCTAAAACTTTATTTGTTTATAGAGTGAAGTAAAATGAAATAAAATTGAGTATCAAATTAAGAGAAAATAGAAAGTAAAGAGAACACAGAGTAAAATCTCCTTTTCTCTCTTTGTGCTTTTTAATAATATCTTTTTTGTCATTTTGTGTTTTTTAAAAGTACTTTTTTTAATCATTGTGAGTTTTAAAAATACTTTAGTCATTTTGATCCTTTTAAAAGTGTTTTTTATTTTATTTTGTGATTTTATGAGAAATTCCTTTTGTGCCTTTTTTTTTCTTTTGATTTGATATTTAATTTAATTTTATTTTACTCCACCCTACAAAAATACATGTGTCTCACTAGGAGTATTCCTGAGTTAAATAAGTGGAACTCCTTAGTGGATCCCACCTGTCAAAATCCAAGTCACAGAAATGGAAGCCTTCTCCGTCATATCATTGCAGGGATCTTTTGGTCATTGTATTGGGTTTCTTTTTCACATTTCTTACATCATCATGAAATGACCTCAACAATCAAAATGTATAGAGGATCTGAGAATATGTTACAAAAAAAGAAGAAAAAAGAATCTAATCAACTAAATTGGTTATCAAAAGCAGTAATGTAAAATGCATGATGTAGTTCTATTCCAGAACTTTCCTTGTCAAAACTGAGCTTTGTTTTGACATAGTGAATCAGAGATTTAGGGTGTGTTTGGCATCGTACCATTTGGATGTTCTCATGTTCCCACGAGATGAGGCTACGAAAAATATGTTTGGTTAGTGTCAATTATTGTTCCCAATTTTGGTCTCACGGGAATGAATCCTAAGATCTTAACCCGCTGGCATAAGAAAGTTGGAATAAAAAATCTTTGTTTTTTTTAAGAAACAACTTTCTGGCACAATTGGTTCCTACTTATCTCTTACATTTTAAATAGGTCATTTAAAAAGATTTCAAATTCTCTCACTTATCCTAATGATAGGCCCCATATTCACAATCTCAAAGAAGGTGGCCTCACTTTGTAATTCTTGAAGGTGGGTCACTTGGTCATAATCACAAAAGGTGGACCCGAATTATAATTCTTATAATGGTGGGACCACATTATAAGGCCTCATGTTCTAATTTTTAAAGGTGGGCACCACTTGTAATTTCTAAACGTGGGTCATGTATTTACAATCAATCAAAAGATAGCCCCACATTATAAATTCTATAAAGGTGGGCCACATGGTAAATCCTATGAATGTATGCCCGTATTTTCATTTCTAAAGGTCGGCACCACATTGTAATTTCTGAAGATGGGTCATGAGTACACAATCACAAAAAATGTGTTACCACTTTGTCATTCTTAAATGTGGTTCACATGATCATGATCACAAAAGGTGGACCCACATTGTAAATCTTATGAATGTGGGCCCATATTCTAATTTTTAAAGGTATGTACGATGTTGTAATTTCTAAATGTGGGTCTCATATTTATATTTACAAAAAGGTGGCCCTACATTATAATTCCTATAAAGGGGGCCTATGTCGTAAATCCTATAAATATGGGCCCCGTGTTCTAATTTTTTAAGGTGGTACCGACTTATAATTTTACAGGTGGGTCCCATATACGACAATAATAGAGTGCTGCAAATAATAAAAGGTGGGTCCCACATTATAAATCCTATGATTTTCTTGCTTTCGTTCTTCAGAATAAAACTTTTATAATGTTACCAAACAAGTTCTGGACAACATATTCTCAACAGAATAATTTAATATAATGTTGCCAAACAAGATCTGGAGAGTATAGTCTCGGCACAATCCGATCTCAGCACAACCTGATCTGAGTACAAAACTAGGAATAACACGAGAACGATTGCCAAACAAGCCCTTAGAGTATTTCTGTTGTGTTCTGTCAACACAAACAACGCCCTTCAATGATGATATGTAAGATGCTCATCTCTTGGCATATTTCAATTCCTTTAAGCTTCTAGAGACTTACACATCATACACCTACAGACTAAACAAAACAACAATCAAAAGATTTTTAATAAAAAATATAAAAATAAAAAATGAGTAAAAGTACTTAAAGGTGGGCCGGGCCTGTTCTGCCCAGTCACAATCCCATTTTGGCCGGGCTTTTAAACGACTATCCAAGCCCTGCCCGCTGGGTTCAGAATTTTTGTAAAAGCCCTGTATTTTCACACTTGGGATGGGCCAGGTGTCCATTTTAACAGGCTATTTTGACAGGCCTACTGACAATGATTTTTTTGGATTTTATATACCCTTCTTTCTTTCCTAAACCATTTTTGAAGCTTCTTGAGATTTAGCTATACCTTACTAGGCCTTTTTTTTTTTTTTTTTTTTACCATTAAACTGAAGTGATTAACCAGATTTTGGTGGATTCTCATATGAATGCTTCTTCCATCCTCAACCACAATATCCCCATGTTCATACTCTGACGTTTAAATTAATTGATTCATTTTGATATAGTAGTAAATGTTACTTGAAACTTGAAATTGATTCTCAACTTACTTGTTGATTGAGTAATTGCGTACTGCATTACTAGTGCAACTAGTTTATTGACTTTAAGTATTTAACACCCATGGTTAGTTTAGAATTAAGGTTTCCCTGCATACCATAATTTTTTTTATTTTTTCACTTATTTTAATTATATATATGTTATAAAAAAATTATTTAAATATATAATTCTATTTAATTCAAAGCAGACTTTACAAGTTTTAGATAAGAAAGTGATCTATGATGTTATAACTTAAAGAGGACTGATTTTTTTCTTAACGCGTTTACTAATAGAAGAAAATACTAATAGAAGAAAAATATGGTTTTCTGGCATTTTATAATATTCTGTTTTTTTTTTTTTTAAATTTGGCAAGATAAAGATTTGTACCGCAATGACTGCGGACCAAGATGCGATGCTGCATCATAACAATTTTTTGGGTCGACAGTGATGGCCACCGCCACCATGACTAAACCATGAGATGACCTCAAAAAAATATTATCGATAGCCCAAAAATTCAGTGAGAGAGCGAGAAACAAAAAAAAAAAAAAAAAAAAAAAAAAAAAAAAAAAAAAAAAAAAAAAATTACAACAGCCCAATCACAAATGATGGGAAGGAAGAAGGTATGAGGCTGTTAATACCAAGCCAAAGAGAGACAATTATGAGGCCGGTGTTCATCCGTGATGATATCTTCCGTATCAGAGTCCAATTAAAATCAAGTGCTAATTCAATGGAAGGGAAGGGGATGATATAGTGCAGCGTCAAGCTTTGCTTGCAGTGATCACGGATGAGATCCACACACGAACACTCAAGTATAGCAATTCGCAAGGATCAGTTCTACAGTAATTGCTACGAAGATATTCTACAATATTATATGCCAGTTTCTTATACATGTTGTGGATATTTACGCAGTCCTTACAAGACCAAAAACATAAACAGGCATGACGACAGCATATAGCT
This sequence comes from Persea americana, assembly GCA_029852735.1. Lineage (NCBI taxonomy): Eukaryota > Viridiplantae > Streptophyta > Magnoliopsida > Laurales > Lauraceae > Persea > Persea americana. The sequence continues at coordinate 68,170,520 of CM056811.1, forward strand.
CCTACAGAAATATCAGAAATATTAGTTTGCACACTAACCACATCCAAAGGACCAGCAGCCCAATCTTGAAAACCTGAACATCAAGAAGACGAAACATTTTCTATTTCCACCTGCACATCAAGAAAATCTCTTATTTGAAACATCATCTAAGGTTGACCTTGGCAATGACACAGTTGCATATGCTCTCAAGCTCTTGCTTCTTGTGAAGAAACTCATCCGCGCCAGCTAGCCCGTCCTTGTCCAGCCATTGGCTAATCTCTTCAATGGCTTCCTCAATCTTCTTCTTGTCCCTAGAGGACAGCTTTGACCCAAAATTCTCATTACTGATCATCTTCCTCATGTCATAAGTATAATCCTCTAATGCGTTCCTCGCCAGTGCCTTCCTCTTGAACTCGTTATCCTCTAATTTGTACTTCTCTGCATCTTGAAGCATCCTTTCAATTTCTGTTTTGCTTAAACTATACTCATCATTGCTGATTGTTATCTTTTCCTTCTTCCCTGTCGCCTTCACTTGCGCAGACACAGTCAAAATACCATTCCTATAAATTTCGAAGCAGACAGTGATGGGAATAGCATGTTTCGGAGCAGGGAAACAAAAAGAAAAGTTTACAGCAGAAAGGAAAATACAGAGTATAATGGAAGAAATTTGTATTATCAAGAAACTTTTGAAAGTAATGATTTAGACTTTTGATTACATGAATTATTTATAGCAGAAAACTAACTAATCTTCCACAAAACTCTCCACTACAAAACTGCACTCACCAAAATAATAGAAACAGACTTATAGTGCTTAGAACACGTCTCACAAAAAAATAGCTAACTTATTTGACTCAGTAAAACAAATAGGACTTCATTCCAACGTGCAGTAAGCTGCACTAATTTTTGATACTCCCCCTTAGTGCAAGCTTACTATCAACAACTCCAAGAGCATCTCGAAAAAACAGAAACTTAGGCTTCACCAAAGCCTTTGTAAAAATATCAGCAACTTGCTCATTAGTACGAACACTTGTTAGTGCAATTTCTTCACTCAGGACTTTCTCACGAATAAAATGATGTCGGACTTCAATATGCTTCGTCCGAGCATGGAATATTGGATTTGAAGCTAATTTTACTGCACTTTCGTTGTCACACTTAATTTGCACAGCATAATTAACTTGGTGTAACATGTCTTCAACCAACCTTTTTAACCAAATGCATTCTTGTGCAGCCATGGTTGCTGATACATATTCTGCTTTTGTACTAGATAGAGCCACAACATCTTGCTTCTTGCTACTCCAAGAGATCACTGCTGAACCTGTACTAAAGCAATAACAAGAGGTTGAGTGACGATCACTTGCATTCCCTGCCCAATCTGCGTCAGTAAATCCATTCAATAAAAAGTTTTCACATCTCTTATACCAAAGCCCATGATTAAGAGACCCTTTCACATAACGCAATATTCTTTTTGCAGCATCTAAATGAGAAGTTCTTGGATTCTGCATAAATTGAGAAACAACAGAAACCGAGTAAGAAATCTCAGGTCTTGTGATGGTTAAATAAATTAAGCATCCAACAAGCTGTCGAAATTTCTTGGCATCTTTCAACAATTTTCCTTCATCTTTTTGTAACTTGAGATTGGGTTCCATCGGAGTAGCCATTTCTTTCGACTCCCCCATGCCAAAGCGCTCCAAGAGACTCTTTGCGTATCCTTTTTGAGAAACAAAATAACCCAGATCTGATTTCTCCACTTCTAAACCAAGAAAACATCCAATTTCCCCCAGATTTTTCATCTCAAAACGAATAGACAAGTCATTTCTCAAGTTAGAAATTTCTGACTCATTTTCTCCACTTATAATCATATCATCAACATATAATAAAACTAGGAGATGTATATTTGATTCTGATTTTATGAATAAACCAGAATCTGAATCAGAAACTCTAAAACCACAAAAGATGAGATATTGAGAAACTTTACCATACCACGCTCTTGGCGCTTGCTTTAAGCCATAGAGCGCTTTCTTCAAACAACACACATAATTTGGAAATTGTTTGGAGACAAAACCAATGGGCTGCTCCATAAACACTTGTCGATCCAGATCGCCGTAAAGAAATGCATTCTTTACATCAAGCTGCCATAATTTCCAACCTTTAAACGCAGCAAGTGAAATAAGTGTTCTCACTGTCGCCATCTTTGCTACCGGGCTGAACGTCTCTTCATAATCCAACCCATAATTTTGAGAGAACCCACGAGCAACAAGACGAGCTTTAAATTTGTCAATGGTGCCATCCAATTTTTTCTTTAACCGAAAAACCCATTTGCAAGAGATTGGCTCACAATTTTCTGGTTTAGGAACCAACTCCCAAGTTTCATTCTTGTGTAGAGCTTCAATCTCTTCTAGCATTGCTTTTTGCCAATTAGGACAGCTTTGTGCCTCATCATAGCTTGTTGGTTCTTCTGAAGTTAAAACCCCTGTAAAAAAACATGAAGTAACAGAACAATTATTAAGTTCCACCTCATAATCTTTGAGGTAATTTGGATGTCGTTTCTCCCTCGTCGATCTTCTGACCACCTGTTGCTCACTGACATCTTGCTCAACATCATTTTGAACTGGGGGTTCAGACTCTATTTCTCCATTAAAAGGTGCCTGAACAATTTCTTTGGGAAATAGATGCTCTAAATTAACATGATCATCATCAAGAACAACCTTTTGAATAGAGAAGAAAGATGAGATTTCATCAAACACCACATCCCTTGAAGTAGTAAATTTCTTTGTTTGTGGATCCATACACCTCCAACCTTTCCTGTGAGAATCATAGCCAACAAACACGCATTTTCGTGCTTTCGGGTCAAGTTTGGTTCTATTTGATTTGGGAATATGGACATAACAAATGGAACCAAATACCCGAAAGTAATTTACATTTGGCTTTTCACCATATGCAATCTCAAAGGAAGATTTTTGTGTACCTGGCCAAGAAGGCAGCCTGTTAGCTACATGACAAGCACATTGGAAAGCTTCTGCCCATAGCTCTCGAGGAAGGTTTTTGTCATGCAGCCATGAAAGACAGATTGAAGTTAGATAGGCAAGCTTTCTTTCGGCAACTCCATTCTGCTGAGGAGTGTCCGGACAGGTCATTTGCCGAAGAATACCGTTGTCGTGACAATATTGAAAAAAATCACCCGACATAAACTCTCCACCATTGTCACTCCGAAGACATTTTATTTTCTTCCCAAATTCTTTTTCAACAGCTTCTTTGAACTCCATAAACTTAGATAGAGCTTCACTTTTCTCTTTCAAAAATTTCACCCAAGTGAATCTTGAGTGGTCATCCACCAGTACCATAACATAACGATGTCCGCCATAACTTGATGTTCTCATTGGTCCCATCAAATCCGTATAAACCAGCTCAAACAACGAAGACTTCTGATTTGACGTCCTCTTGAAAGGAAGACGATGAGATTTGCCATATTGGCAACCTTGACAAATTACATCTTCACGAACATTCTTTAAAGCTGGCAAACCATCTACTAGCCTATGTAAAGAGATTTGCTGCAATAATTGATAGCCTACATGACCCAATCGAGCATGCCAAATTGCAGCATTATCAGTTTGGCTTGTTTTCTTCACATAAGCTTCTCCTGCCGACAAAACAAACAAACGCCCTTTCTTTTCTCCAGTAAAAATAACATCAGCTAATATTTCTTTCACATTGTCAAGAACTTTTACATCTTTTGGGCCAAACAAGACATATTTTCCAGAATCAGTAATTTGAGGAACAGAAATCAAATTTTTGGTCAAACCTGGAACGTGATAAACATCATCCAGCTTTACACCTTCCGTACCGGCAACGTCAACTATCACAGCCCCTTCGTTTGCTACTGGATGAGTCGAATCATCGGCCGTGACAATAACCCGATCTCCATGGTGTTCATACATCTCTGAGAATAAAGTGTCATTTCCTGTAACATGGTTAGAACAACCAGAATCCATGATCCACTCCTCCCTCTTTTGAGTTGGTTGTTGTTCAACTGTCTTGACAGAAAAACAATGTTCCCATTTGAGTTGATCATCTTCTTCACTTGTGGATGCAGCATTGGCCTTGACAAGCTTCACCCTACAATATTTCCTGATATGCCCAGGTTTTCCGCATCTGTAGCATGTGAAAGATTTCTTTTCTTGTGAATTGACACCTATTTCTTCATCGGAATCACCTTTTTCTTCTTTGGCATTTTTGTTCCCAGATGAATTCTTTCCTTTTGAAAAAAGAACAGCATCTGATTCAAAACTCTTTGCCATTTGCTTTGCAAGAGCTTCTTGATTAGAGAGCAAATTCTCTAATTCTTCAACAGAAGGTTGTTGTGACCATCCTTGAATAGAAGTAATAAAGGGCCCATACTCCTTCTTCAAGCCACGAATAAGAAAGCGACGTAGACGGGATTCACTAATTTTCTCATCCTCATCTATTTCTGAAATTTCAGCACAAATACTTTTAATTCGCAAAAAATATTCTGAAATTGACATACCTCCCTGTATTAACGCCGCCAATTCATTTTCCAAGAGCTGCAGCCTTGCTGTATTCTTTTTGGTAAACACCTTTTCAAGTGTTGCCCAAACTTCTCTTGGAGTATTTGCATCACGAACATGATCAATGTGCTCTTTGCTTATTGACGTTCTCAAAGCATAGAGAGCCTTCCCACACTTGATCTTCCACTTTCGTCGTAATTCGGCATTCTCAGGGGTATCTGCAGGAATTACAGTATCAGTACCAGCCACCAATTCCCATAAATCCTGTCCTTGAAGGTACGCCTCCATACACATTCTCCAGTACTTGTAATTGCTGCCTACAAGTTTCTCCATCCCATTCTGTGTATTTCCATTGTTTGCCATCTCCATTATTGCAAACAAAAAAAACTTTTCTTTCTCCACGCAAACTAAGTTGAATAGCCTGGCTCTGATACCAAAACAAAAAGAAAAGTTTACAGCAGAAAGGAAAATACAGAGTATAATGGAAGAAATTTGTATTATCAAGAAACTTTTGAAAGTAATGATTTAGACTTTTGATTACATGAATTATTTATAGCAGAAAACTAACTAATCTTCCACAAAACTCTCCACTACAAAACTGCACTCACCAAAATAATAGAAACAGACTTATAGTGCTTAGAACACGTCTCACAAAAAAATAGCTAACTTATTTGACTCAGTAAAACAAATAGGACTTCATTCCAACGTGCAGTAAGCTGCACTAATTTTTGATAGGGATGCCATATAATGAGAATTTACCTAACAGGTAGTTTTCTTCAACTTTCTCCCTTTCGCCCTGGTAGACCCTGATCAGAACACTTGTCTGGTCATCTTTGACGGTATAGTAATCGCGCTCCCTCTTGGTGGGAATGGGTGTGTTCCTTGGAATCACAATGCTCATCAAATCTCCCTCGACATGTTTCCCAAGCGAGAGAGGGGTAACATCCAGTACCACCAAGTCCTTTACCTTCTTATTGCCCATACCACTCAATTTGGCCGCCTGGATCGCAGCACCATATGCTACGGCCTCATCAGGGTTGATACTCTTGCAAACCTCCTTTCCATGGAAGAAGTCCTCTAGTAGTCGTTGGACCTTAGGAATCCTGGTAGATCCTCCAACTAGGACAATATCATGGATGGACTGCTTCTCCATCTTGGCATCTTGCAAACAGTAATCAACAAGTTCCAAGCACTTCCTGAAGAGATCCATGTTCAGCTCCTCAAACCGGGCACGAGTGACAGTGGAGTAGAAGTCAATACCCTCATACAGGCAATCGACTTCGATAGAGGTCTGGACCGTGGATGAGAGCGTCCTCTTCACCCTCTCGCATGCTGTCCTCAACCTTCTGATAGCTCTTGGGTTTTCACTGATGTCCTTCTTGTGCTTCCTCTTAAATTCTCGCATGAAGTGATTAACCATACGATTGTCAAAGTCCTCACCACCAAGGTGGGTATCTCCTGCAGTAGCCTTCACCTCCAATCTACTTCCATTGATGGTGAGAATGGAAATATCGAAGGTCCCACCTCCAAGGTCAAAGATGAGAACGTTCTTCTCAAAACTGCCAAGGTCCTTTTCTAGACCATAGGCAATGGCAGCTGCAGTAGGCTCGCTGATGATACGCAAGACATTTAGCCCTGCGATAAAGCCAGCATCCTTGGTGGATTGGCGTTGCGAATCATTGAAGTAAGCAGGGACAGTGACCACTGCATTCTTGATGTTGGAGCCGAGGTAGTCCTCAGCGATCTCGCGCATCTTAGTAAGAATCATGGAGGATATCTCCTCTGCAGCAAATTGCTTGTCCTCACCCTTGTATTCAATGACGATCATGGGTTTATTCTCTGCATCAGCAATGACCTTGAAAGGCCATAACCCTATATCACTCTGGACGGAGACGTCATCAAATTTCCTACCTATCAAACGCTTCACATCTGAAATACGGAACATAAGCTTTTAGATACTTCAAGTTGCGCTGACAAGATGATTAAACTAAAACAATGAAAACAATTTACTTGAGGGCCAATTGTGGCTAATATTAAATGAAACAACCCCTTATAATAGAACTACAGCAAGGAGATTCACCCAATAAGAGAAAAAATCCAAGGTGATAGGAAAGTCTGTTGAAAAACTCAAGGTATTTGCTGTTTAGTAACAAAATCAACATGAAATGTCAAAAAAAAAAAAACCCACAGTAATAACCAAAATGGTCCAACCTCAGAAAATTGCTTTACAAGGGCGACACATGTTCAGCCATCATAAATCAGATATCATGACCTTGTTTAATTGAAAAGATTCCTGGAAGGCATCCACAATCAAAGATGTAGCAAGTGATTAGGATCACAAGGCATATGGTAGCACAGAGTTAGCACCCTCACTTTTTATGCCATGCACAATCCAAGTTCCTAAGATAATCTAAACCAACGGTTTGAAGAACTTCCAACATTTGAAACCGAAAGAGAATTTGCCTTGGTCAAATGTTCTAAACCATCTAAGGAATGGAATCTAGTAATATGAGCAAATGCTCCTTTTATGTCAGTGACATTCCACCCGTCAAATGGCTAAGATAATTCCGGCTTTTCTTCCTTTTTTTTTTTTTTAACTTGAAGTGGATGGCATAGACTTGAATTAGATCAATGAACAGTCTTGATCTTTTCCGTGAATGGCATGTATATTTTTAATAGGATCAAATGCTATGTGCTAGGGGATAATTCAGAGAATATTACATATTAGGAAGGCTGTGGTTGCTACCGATGTTTTGGATATGTTAGGGTATTAATGACAGGATATCTCTAAAGGTTGTGATTATTATGATCAGGTTAGACCGAGAGGATAATATCTTTAGATTGTAATTAGGTTAGATTAATATTATGATGTGATTAAGTTTCTTCATTCATAACACTAGTAGATTCCCTATTTGACGCTCAGGGGTAATGATGGAGTTTTGTCATGAATGGAAAACAAAAGAGAGCACACTAGCTGATCCAGAATTTTCCTCTTAAGTATCCATCAATATGGGTACCCCAAGATGCTTAAAAAATCTCTAGAGGCCTTAAAATTATCGTGAGAGGAGGCGAAAATCAACTCATTATTTCCAAAATCCTAAATAGTAAATATCATGGCACTCTTAGCCATTTGTGCCACAGCCCACAACACCAACAAGATGAATTCACTCCTTTTAGGTACATCATAGTGATTCTTCCATACCAATTTATAGGACTCCAATGAATGTAAGGACCTGTCTCTAGAAATACCTAGTGGGACCCAGTTTGACCAAGTCCACCCTAGGTTATCCTATTTAATAGGTGATTAGCATGACTAGTTAGTAATTCCCATTAATTTAGCATAGTTTATAAGATTAAGACCCTTATGAAGTTAATAGTTCCATTAGGAGTTTGATTGGTTTCCCTAGAATTAATTAGATAATTAGAGGCCTTAGTTGTAATCCTAATTAAAAGAGGGTTTTTCCTTAGAGAGTTGTGCAACTAACTTATAATGACCCAATTAACCATGGCCTAACCCGTCAGCCTATTAATTATATGAGCGTACTCTAGTCTTCCTACCTAAACTATTTCCCTCCAAATTAGAGAACCAAATACCCTAAGTAACCTTGGCCTCGTTCATTATCAACCAAGTAAACATGGGCACTCTAGTAATTATAAATAGCCTACCTTTATTACCCTTAGGCTCCTTCACTTACAACCACTCATTTGAGGGTACCTTAGTCATTAAATATGGATACCTAAACTACCCTAGTCCTTATCCTTTATTTCTATTAGCAACCAAAGACCTTTTAGTCATTCCATTTAAATCTTCCCTAAATACCCCCATTTCTATCTATTCACTATCCTCATTAGCAACAAAGGGCACCTTAGACTATTCCCATCCAACCAAATTCTATAAAAGAAACTCATCCCAAAGCTCCCAAACGTTTCATACCATCTCTCTCTTTCATTTCACTACAATTCTCTCTCTCTCTTCCTCTCTCTTCTTTATCTCTCTAGATCTAGGGCTTTCAATTGCTAAAAGAGGAGACTCTCATTAAGGTTCAGCTATCTTCAAGCTAGAGGACTCATCCCATCTTCTAGATCTCTCTCCCCTCTCCAATTGAAGGTAATCCTCGTTCCCTCTTTCCAATTTCCTTGTAGAATAGTTCTTTTTCTTAGAATTTCCTTTTTTATGCACTTCTCTCTTTGGGAATGGGTGTAGAGATTGTAGATTCAGCTACTGGAGTGATCTTAGAGCTTTTGGAGTCAAGCCAAGCTAATTAAGGAGTTTTTTTTCCTAATTAGGCAACTAGACATGCTTAGATTCCTTAATTAAATTGATTAGTATGCTTAGATGGTTAATTACTGTCTTTTATGGTTGTTTGACATGATTTCTGTAATTGGATGGTTGATTGCATGATATGATGTATGGGATTGTTATTCTAAACCTTTCTTTTGTGCATTTGGCAATTGATGGATGAGAATCCCTCATTTGGAAGATTAATGGCTCATTTGTGATGGAATCGTGATGTGGGAGGTGTACTTGATGTTTGGGGATGATTGGTGTAGATCTGTGATGGATTTGATAGAGTTTTGATGGAAAATGGAAGAGGGCAGAATACTGAAAATCAGGGTTTCATGTGTACCCGGTCGACCTGGTCACCAGGGATGTCGACCGAGCACACTACAGACTTCGTCACAACTGAGAACAAGAAATCACACTCAGGGTACAGAACCCAGTGTACCCAATTGGCCGGCCACACTGTGGATTCCCCCCGCTTGCCAGGTTTTTGGGAAAGTGTCTCAGTGTACCAGGTCGACTGGAGGACCCTCCAGGTCGACCGGGAACACTGTAGACTGTGAATTTTGCCTTTCAGGTTCTATCTCCTTTTACAGTGTATTAGGTCGACCCGAGGGCCCATGAGGTTGACCCGGTACACTGTAGACGGCTATTTGTCAAATGTGGATCCTTTTATGATTTGATCATGTGTGAGCCCCGTTGACCTTCCATTTAGACTATTTGAGATACACTTGACACAAGTAGAGGGTCGGGCTTAACCTTGACCCGTATAGCCACCTAAGTAGGGTCTTGAGTTATAAAACGGAACCCGATTCAATAGTTATGGATGTCCTATGATGCTATACACCTACATGAGCACCAATGATACTTAATAAGCATCTGGGACCTCGGGATCACTGTTTTAAGTGAAATGGGACCCTGGACCAAAAGAGAAGGGCACGATTGTGATGTATTGAGACATGGTACTTGTATTGTGGAGAACGGACACTAAGGCTGGCTGGTAGGTCCGAACCTTGGATATAAGCCTTGGGAGGTATTGCAAATCAGGGCATCGCACTTAGGCTCTGATCCATAATCACGGTCCGTATTGGATGAGAAGTCAGGGCATTGCACTTGAGGTCCTGACCTATAATATTGGGAACTTAACGGTAGATGTTGATGGACAGACTGTATAACGAGATAATATTAATTAAGCGTATAGAGAAGCGGAGTATACAATGGTATGCATTATTAGCTGTTGGGAATCACGAGGATGGATTAGCTATACCCGAACTCCGTGACTTATACCCTTGACTAATATCGCCTCATATTAATGCTGATAAGGTGATCCGGTTTGGAGTACCCCCACCTAGTGATATGTATGATTTTGGATATACGGTTGGACTGCCAAGGGATTTTGGTGCGGGCATGTATATTGTTATCGAGATGTGGTTGAGCACAGTAGGTACCTTTGGGGTACTGAGACTGCGGGCACTCGGACCGGGTACGTGTGGATGGATATTGATGTTGAGATAACACATAATACCAATGACTAGGACTTGGCCGTGGCTATGGATATTGGTAGTTGAGAGCAAGTAAGACTAATGACTGGGACTTGGCCGCGGTTATGGATATTGATGGATGAGATGGACTCTTGTACGCTCCTATTCAATGTGACGGCAGCAATGGGTGGCCATGACCCCCATGGTTGATGTCCATCGATAGTTATTGGGACAATGACAATAAGCTGGCTCTAACCTCCCACGTCCCTTGTACTTCAACTGTGGACGTACCTTTACGTGCTCCTATGGATGTATATTGGATGTATGATTATTATGTATTATGGATGATGTTGCTTAGTGCCTTTAATTGCCGACATTGATATAGTTGGATCTAGATACAATGGTTATGGACATGGAAGGGCTACTATTTCAGGTTATCAATACTGCTGGTGACATTGATGTGCTTGTATGATTTATATGATATATTGATGATGATGACTCTTCTTATTTACCTGATATGCTATATCAAACATCTGTAATATTCCTATCTCAATTATCGTTCTATCTCAATTATCGTTCTTACACTACACTCCACACCATTTCTGTTGTACTCTGATATTCTATATTATCATCGAGGTACTAATAACGCAGGTGCAACTAGGATCAAGTATGATCTTCTACCTTATCTGTTAATATAATGTATTGCCATCTAAACATGTCTATTTGCCTGTCCCATCGAGCTTGACCCAATCCTTGGTGTTTTCAGGTATCTTCTCCCCTTTCCTTTGCTTGGTGGTTTGCTTAGCAGTTGATCCGTTGCCGCAGGGTTCGGAGAGTGATACAGTTGGTGCTTCGAGAGATAGCTATCACACAGATTCACTGTTCTTCCCTTATTTGTAGCTGGCCGCGTTGGCCTAGGATCGTACTTAGTTTAATTACAAAAAGTACCTTGTAAACCCTTAAAGTGAAATAGAACTGTAGGGCATTGCTCATTTACTTGCTCTTATGAGATTCATACTTGCTTATCTTATTGGATTTTCCTCTTCTCTTGGGTACTTTCCCGTAGCGTCCCGAGATTCGAGGCGCTGGATTTTGGGGCATTACAGAGAGAGCCCCTGCATGTTATCTCCAACTTCTCCAATCCCACATTACCAAGTTTCCACAACATCAATATGGGTAGGCCACATGGCATAACCTAATTAGATTCAAACAACTCAAAGGACAAGCCTCATTAGCAAAGGCGCACAGGATAAATGACGGTGCGAGGATACAATCTCATTTTAGCACATTAATTCTATAGATGGTTGACTGTGAAAGCCTTCTTATAGTGGCCAATCCACATGAAACAACCTGGAAGACAACTCTAATTGTCCAAAGATAATTAAGAGTGGTCAGCTTTTCCATAGAAACACTTACGATCGAGTAGAAAGATAAAATTAGATGTTGCCTTGAACACAGCTATGCATCTTCCCACAACTGGAATAGGCACATTTCTCAGAAAGGTAGGGATTAAGTTCAACAACATTTCAAGTTCTTTTGAAAGGTGTTTTCTAAAGAATGGGCTCAAAATTGCTTTCCCAGAATCCTTAGGCAAATCTATGTCCTTTATGTCCCTATTTTGAAGAAATCCTGAATATTCTTCAAACAATTGCACCTTTTCAAAGACAAGCACAACATTAGATGTGTAAGATACCATGTACTAACATAAAAGCTTAAGCTGATAGGTGGAAGGCCCAAACAGGTACACGAAGCCTTGCCCAACTTAGGACTTGGGCGATGTGGGATGTGGGACCTCCCAACACTTCCCCTCACATGCAAGCCCAACAGATTTAGTGGACAGGGCCTGCCACGTGGGCTACATAAGAACGATGGGATCGGAACCCGCTCTGATGCCATGTACCAACCCAAAAGCTTAAGCTAATAGGTGGAAGGCCCAAAAAGGTATATGATACACTGTCCAACTCAGGACTTGGGTGATGTGGGACATGGAACTTCCTAACAAGATGATGGTTTCAAGAATAGAAATTTGAGTCCAACATTGACATTATCGTAAGGGGTTTAATAATAAAAACTGTTGGTGGATAAAATATCGTTGCACCATTGTTTTTTTTTTTTTTAACAATAAAAACAAGCTATAATGCTCCTCCATTAGCTTTGATCTTCTTCTCTGAACCTCCACAACCACTTCCATAAAAGAGACTCACTCAAAGCTTCCAAGGAATTGAAGACTCCCCACACTTATTGATCCTTGAACACCTCGCCAAGAATACGTACACTTTATGTTTTTCTTCATTTTTTGGTTTTGTATGTTGTAAGAACATTGACCTTTTAATAATAATAAAAAACTGCCCTAGTAGAACAATGGCTTAATTATCACTCTACCAGGGTAGTTGGTAGATAGAATTTATGCTTTCCTTTCATCCACCTCCAAAGGAAAATATGTTTGCACTTACAAGCTTCTTTAATAAATTGGAGGCGAGATTTTTTTTCACTCACTTTATTTTTTGGATCAGGATTATTGCATGACTTTAACCCACAACCTCGTAGCTACAACAAGGAGCACCTTCCAAGTTCCAACAAATTTATGGAGAGAAATTCAAAGTCTACTCTCCGACCAAATCCAGGTAGCTTTCAGTGATTTTACTTGGTGCCACTACATAATGCAAAGAATAGGAAAAATGACGATCACCTTGGTGAATATTCCAAGACATGAAACAAAAAAGAAAAAGAAAATCTAAATATACATTCAAAAGCAACCAAAAAAAAAAGTTGACTATAAACATTACACCATGTGACTCCACCACCACACCACAACTCCATTCTATGCAACATACTCGTCTAGAACTTCCACTAGACATTATCATGGGCTTTTGTCAAGTCATGGATTATATATATATGGAAATTCTAAAAAACACCCCACTTTAAAAACACCCCCTTTTGCGCCCCTCTTTTTTTGGTCATAGGGCTCATATTGTGTCACTCAAGTCTTTTCACACACACTACCCCCCAATGAATAGTCACAAGTCCAAGTTTGACATTCATCCAACTTTTCCTCACTGTTTGATTGAAGTCATAATAAAATGATGCCTCTAAACTATTAAATTTTAGAGCCATGGATCAAAAGGTTAGGATGATCTTATGGGCTCAAGATTTTGAATGTAGGTACGCCTCATATGGATATTTTCATCCAATAAACTTCCATGATCATCATGCATCCTAATGGGTCAAACTAAGATGAGCGTTTTTTAGAAAAAACTGCCCGGGCGCTATGTAGCGCTCCTATATATATGTATGTATGTATATATGGGAAATATTAGTGTGCATCCATCCGTCACCATAAGGTGAGGGACACTTCCATAATTGGAAATTTTCATGTGCAAAAGAGGAAAAGTCATATATGGTCATATGCATGAAATGAATATTCATGTGCAAAAAGGGAAAGTTCCCTCATCCTATGGTGATGGATGGATGCACATGAATGTCCCCATATATATATTACCCCCTATATATATATATATATATGGGAGATACTTCTATAAGAGATATCTCTCACCTTATATAAGAGATAGGCTGAGCCTCACATCCATATCCAATGCTAACAACTTAAATGTGAGGGCCCCCACCCTTATCTCTCATAGGAGCATCTCCATATATATATATATATATATATATGGAAAACCTTTGCCGAGCATTGGTGGGCCCAGCTTGTGATCCATCCAAGTGGACCATAAAACAGCACCCCCCCACCCCACCCCTAAAAAAAAAAAAAAAAAACACCCCTGGGCAATGGTCACTGATCCCACCCATCCGAATGGACTTGACTGTTGGATCGACCATGCACTCATTTGGATGACCAAAACTTGTGGGCCGTTGATCAAGTAGTTAAGATGATGATCTGAGCCTCCATCATCATACAGAAGGCCGTTTGGGTGGGGGGGGGGGGGGGGGGGGGGGGGGGGGTGGTTGGGGGTGGGGTTGCTTTGCACACAAGTTAAGGAGCTATGGTTCGAAGATAGGCAGTAATTTAACTTTAGGAATTTCTAATCATGTTCATTATGCTTTCTAAGGGGTCATTTTCTTTTATGCATGAAATATGAAAATGGGTTTTGCAAATGAAATATTTGTATATGTGAATTTTACATATGTAAAATTTACTCATTTTTTATTATTATTTAGAAGCACCATTTTCGTAGGAGTAAACACAGAACGGTTTGGATTACATAAGTAAAATCTTCATATATCTAAAAATCTACAAACAAGCCCCAATAGCATTTATGGAATTAATGGTAATCTATATACAACATTGAAAGGGAGTAATTTTTTCCTAAAATAGGTCTGCCTCTGGTATCATAACATGACTTGGAGAAGGGTTAAGGTTTCCACCATCAAATCTTCGTCACTTTTCTCCTTCTCTCTTCCCTCACCCACTCTCCCTTCCTTTAATCTTCATCTTCATTTTCTTTCTTCGTTTTTTATCACAATTGCAAGAGAGCCCTTGACTGCAGCATCAGACTATAAGGCAAATATCAACAGCATAATGTAAGGATGGTTGGAGACATCAGAAGATAGGATTCAAGTAAAGCCTGGTTTTCCATGTTCTTCTTATGGTTTTTTGCCAGAGTTTTGGTTGAATGGAGATGGCTATTATCATTGATCTACCTAGAAATTCTAAATTTATGATGTCATCATTGTGGACGTTCAAAACATCTAGGTGACATTAATGATCAAAACAGTACAACAAATCAGGAAGTACTGGTTTATACCTTCGTTAATCCAATCCGTACATATAACATGTTTATTGTGCACACGATTTAGCTGTTTACATCAATGGCCTCTTTGGTATTGGAATAGTAGATGTTTGATAATCCTGTCCAATTTCATAGAAAGTAAAATTTTTGAAATGAAAATTACGACTAAATTAACCTACAATGAATTCATTCTTCAAAATATAGTCCTTATTTGTTCTACAATCAGTAATAAACACTAACAAAAATAAAATAAATGAATAAAATGGATCTTGATCCAGAATAATCCTAGAAAGCAACGCAAAAGAGTTAAGATTAACAATTCAAATAAATATCCAGAACCCTGAACATTAAAATTCAGTATTAATTAATATCACCAGTACTTGGATTGTGTGAATAATAAATATATATTTTTATTGAGAATTAAAAGATTTATTTATAGAGTATAATGAGACAAACTGATTGGCGCCGGAGGAAGGACCCATAAAACCCCTTGCAAACACTCTCTCTTAAGTTCATTTTTATTATATGAGCCCATTTTGGATCATAAATAATAGAGGGTTTTACTGGCAAAACCCTACCACTTAGACTGAGTGGAGACCAGTCTCACAAACACTCCCTCCTTTTCCTTCTTTCCTTTTTGCCGCTTTCTTTGCCCTCTTTCTCCCTCAACTATGGCCAAACCCAGCTCGACCAGTTCTCCTAAGAAATGGATTCTCATTTTACTTAAAACATTCCAAACCCTAATAAACAATGTGTTAGGCACTGATAAAGATTGAGATAGAAGAAGGAAAGAAGAATTACCCCTCCTTATATTCCCCGCTTAACACATTTAGCACACTCAGTTAAGCAGGGATATCCCCATCTAACATAGTCAAAATACTTAGTTAGACGGTTATTTTAATTCTAATGAGCGGGGATATCCCGTCCACTTGTGAACAGATGAATGGGGATATCCCCGCTCACTTAAAAAGGGAAAAAAGGATAAAAAGGCGGCTATTTTAATTCTGATGAGCAGGGATATCTCGCCCCCTTGTGAATGGATGAACGGGGATATCCCCGCTCACTTAAAAAGAGGAAAAAAGGATAAAAAAGTGGCATCCCCTCTCATGTATAAATCAATGGCGATATCGCCACTCAACAAGAAAATGTAGGAAAAAGGACAAAGAATTGGTGGGACGACTTTTATGATCTATCTTAATATTTGAAGGCCTTTTTGGTCTTCAATGAGTCTAAGCGGTTTTTTTTTCGATAAAATCCTCTATTAATTAATATCACCAGTTTTTAGATTGCGTAAATAATACATATATCATCATCATTTTTATCAAAGCCTTGTCCCAACTATGTTTGGGAATAATATATATATATATATATATAGGAGATGCTCATATGAGAGACACTCTCACCAAGTTGGTGAGAGATGGGTGGGGGCCTTCACATAAATATTTGGGTTCTTTGCATTTAAGTCGGTGAGAGTGGATATTTATGTGAGGGCCCCCACCCATCTCTCACCAACTTAGTGAGAGTGTCTCTCACATGAGCATTTCCCTCTCTCTCTCTCTCTCTATATATATATATATATAGATGAGTGTGTTTGTGTTTTTGTTCGGCTTGAAGGACATGGCACATGGGTGGAGAGGTAGGCTGACATAAGAAGAGATAAAGATGGGTTGGTTTTGGTTCTAATACAAATTTATTTTCTCACCGAGTGTCTTGATTTGAGATGTTAGTGGAAGACTTAAGCACTATTTTTAAAATGTAAGTTTTTTGCCCTAATTTGAAATCTAGGCAAAACTTAGCCCTATTTTTAAATATTTTCTGAGAAAAAAAAACCGAAAGAACCGCTACATTAGCAGCTAAGTATTTCTAAAAATATTCAATGTCAGTTAGATGAGTTCAAAAAACAAGAATTTCCACTTTGCCCCTAGCATTTTTTTATTGAACTTTTTACACTAGCAGAAGGCATTGCAACAGGTGAACACCAGCGGCCCACTTTTAAGCAGATCGCCAGGGTATAAATATTTGAAGGCCACATCGACTTAAAATGAGACCAGACTGATGGTATTTTGAAGACCCAAAGTTCATCAAAATTTTAAGTGCCATCATTAAAAGGCCTTACCTTTATATTTAAAGAATTCCGAAGTCCAAATGAAACTCGGAGTGAGCATGATTGAAAATCAGAACTGATCAAAATATATGTCTTTTCCTTATAAATATATCTGCAATTTTACACAAATAGAAATTGATTTCATTGAAAGAGTGAGCATATAGTTAATAATGTATAAATCACAATCTTATACATCATTAATTACCAAAATCTTCTCTTGCTTGTTCCTGTGGTGTAAATGGAGAACTTGTAATTGACCCACAAGAATATTCTATAAAAGCATGCTCATTCGGCTCTATTGCAAGTGGTTCGAATTTTCATTACTTGTGCCCCATTAAGATTTATGAAGTCCTCCACTAATTGGGCCCCATTATGTGGGTCAATACTTCGGCTCCATTAGAGGTTTTCTCAAGGAAATCTCTAAGTAATTTTTATAGGTAATGGGCCCCACATCCCTGACCTCGATGGCCTGATGATGGCAACCAAGACAACTATTGAGAGCCACTTAATGATGGCACTGGTGAAATCAATAAACTCTGGGTCTCCAATCCAATATGGCCTTCACCATAGTATTCGTCTCATTTTTACTCAATGGCGTGGCCTTCAAAGTCTTTATTTTCATTGATCACAGTACAAGTGGGCCGCTGGTGATCTTCGTGTAATGCAAATTGCAATGCCTTCGGCCAAAAGTGAAAAGGTAAAAATCTACGATGAACAACCAATACATGTGATGGGCGTCAAATGGTGATTGGTGTTTTATTTCCTTTCACATGTATTTAGCACTCATCTAGCTGACATTAATTTTGAAAACACTTAGCTGCTATTTTAGTGGTTTGTACCTTCATTTCTGAACCGTCTCGCTAGCATCTCTCTTTTCTTTAAGGCCTCACACACATTTAGCAAAACAACAAGAAGGACCACCTGAGACATTCTAATGGACTTGGCTTTTCATATCATAAAGTCCCATGATAATGTTTAGCATTCCTAAATAACATTTTCTTGAATTTCATAACTGAATCTTAAATGTATTATGCCAACATTGTATTGGGCGCTGTACTATTCATAGTGGGGCCTGGCCCCTCTTGTCCACACTTAAAATGGCTGAGGATGCTTGATGCAGGCCTTAGGGCTAGGGCTGGGGCTTGTAGCGCATGTCTGCAGAAACTATCAAACGTCTCCGTAGAGACTATAAATAGGGACTCGCCTTAAAGGGAATAAATCCACTCAAAATATATTAATCAACACTGATAATTCTTTATCTACAATGCTATATAAATAGATCAAAAAAGAAACTTAGGGGCAAAGATTCCTACTGAAACTAGGAAACTATATAATAATCGACATGAAAAATAGAACTAAGAAATCTTAATAGAATTGGAAAGCTAATCCTAATTGCAGCTCATTAATAAAATAAGAATCTAAATTTGATTTACATCACTTAGGTCCCACATGCGATGCACTGGATCAATGCTCTCTGCATATCCTTTGGTCATGAATCATGAAATTAATTTGAAAAATATATAACAAAGAGCAACCTCACAAGGACCCCTTTTGAATGCATGGTATGGAGAGAATGGAAGGTCAACATGTGTATTAGGTGTAGATAAAAAATGGTCCGTTCCTATCATTCCAACCTTGGACAACTCGGCCTCAAATTCTAATGGTGTTATGCGACCGGTGTTCATCGTGATGCTATCTGTGGGATCAGTGTCCAATTAAAATTAAGTACTAATTCATGGGAGTGAAGGGGATAATATAGTGTAGTGTGAAGGTTTGCTTGCAGTGATCATGGAACACCTACGTATCCAATTTGGCGAGGACCAGTCTTACAGTAATCACTACACATATATTCTACAATATTATATGCCAATTTTTTTGGGACGCTAGCCCTCTGTTGAAGGAAGAAGACCTCCAGTGATGTAGAAAAACCCTCAGGTGAGGGAAGGTGACCCGCCCTTACTAAAACCCACCTTGGACAGTTGGTGATCGAGTCGTGGATCTTTACACAGTTCTTACAGAGACCCAATAGGATAACAGGACGAAAAACGTAAACAGACACGAGGACAGCAAGTACCCTACAGAAATATCACTTTGCACACTGAACAACACAAAAAGATGAGTAAACCAAAGACCAAGGCCAATCTTGAAAACCAGAACATCAAGATGCTGAAACATTTCTACCACATCAAGGAAGTCTCTAATTTGAAACATCACCCAAGGCTGATCTTGGCAATGATAGAGTTGCATATGCCCTCAAGCTCTTGCTTCTCATGAAGCAACTTGTCGGCGTCAGCAAGCTCGTTCTCGTCGAGCCATTGGCTCATCTCTTCAATGGCTTCCTCAATCTTCTTCTTGTCCCCATAGGATAGCTTTGACTCAAACCTCTCATCATTGATCTTCTTCCTCATGTCATAGGCATAATCTTCTAATGCATTCCTCGCGTGTGCCTTCCTCTTGAACTCCTCATCCTCTAACTTGTACTTCTCTGCATCCAGCAGCATTCTTTCAATTTCTGATTTGCCTAGACTATATTCATCATTGCTGATTGTGATCATCTCCTTCTTCCCTGTCAACTTCAATTCCGCTGACACAGTCAAGATACCATTGACGTCGATTTCGAAGCATCCAGTGATGGGGAAAGCTTCTTTTGGGGCACGCGGGATGCTGGATAACCTGAATTTACCCAAGAGGAAGTTTTCTACTGCTTTCTCCCTTTCGCCCTGGTAGATCTGGAACAGAACACTTGTCTGGTCAGCAGCGGTGGTATAGTAATTGTGCTCCCTTCTTGTGGGAATGGCTGTGTTTCTTGGAATAACAACGTCCATCAAATCTCCCTTGACACATATCCCAAGAGAAAGAGGGGTGACGTCCAATACCACCAAGTCCCTTACCTTCTTATTGCCCATACCACTCAATTTGGCAGCCTGGATCGCAGCACCATAGGCTACAGCCTCATCAGGGTTGACACCTTTGCAAAGCTCCTTTCCGTGGAATAAGTCTTCTAGTAGTCGCTGGACCTTAGGAATCCTTGTAGATCCACCAACTAGAACAACATCATGGACGGACTGCTTCTCCATCTTGGCATCCTTCAAACAGTTATCAACAAGTTCCAAGCACTTCCTGAAGAGATCCATGTTCAACTCCTCAAACCGGGCACGAGTGACAGTAGAATAGAAGTCAATCCCCTCATACAGGCAATCAATTTCGATAGAGGTCTGGACCATGGATGAGAGGGTCCTCTTCACCCTCTCGCATGTTGTCCTCAACCTTCTCATAGCTCTTGGGTTTTCACTAATATCCTTTTTATGCTTCCTCCTAAATTCTTGCACAAAGTGGTTAACCATGCGATTGTCAAAGTCCTCACCACCAAGGTGGGTATCTCCCGCAGTAGCCTTCACCTCCAATCTATCTCCATTGATGGTAAGAATGGAAATATCAAATGTCCCACCTCCAAGGTCAAAGATGAGGATGTTCTTCTCAACACTGCCATGGTCCTTTTCTAGACCATAGGCGATGGCAGCTGCAGTAGGCTCACTGATGATACGCAAGACATTTAGCCCGGCGATAAAGCCAGCATCCTTGGTGGACTGGCGTTGTGAGTCATTGAAGTAAGCAGGGACAGTGACCACTGCATTCTTGATGTTGCAGCCGAGGTAGTCCTGAGCAATCTCGCGCATTTTGGTGAGGATCATGGAGGAGATTTCCTCTGCAGAAAATTGCTTTTTCTTGCCCTTGTATTGAACAATGATCATGGGCTTATTGTCTTCACCGGCAATGACCTTGAACGGCCATAACTCTATATCACTTTGGACAGAAACATCATCAAATTTCCTTCCTATCAAACGCTTCACATCTGAAATAGAGGACATGAACTTTTAAATACTAACAATTCACTGGCAAGAAGATAAAATAAAAACTACAAAAACAAATTGCTTAAGGGTCAATCTTGGTTAATATTAAACAAAATAACCCCGCATAATAGAGCTCCAACAACAAGAAGAATCACCCAAAAAAGAACAAAAAAGAGAATGCAAGGTGGAAGGAAATCTACCAAAGAATTCAAGGCATTTACTGTTGAGAAACTATATCAACATCAAATGGAAAAATTAAAATAGAGAAAAAAGGGGGGCAAGCTAGGAATAATAAACATTGTTTACGAAAAAAGTGGAAAAAAAAAAAAAAAAACAATACTGACAAAAAATGTACAACATCAGAAAAATACTTCGTTTTAATCTTCATCTCCATTTTCTTTCTTTGTTTTTTTTTAATCACCATCTAAGAGAAAGCCATTGACTGCAGCATCAGACCATAAGGCGAATATCAATAGCATAATGTTAAGCATTGGTGGAGACATCTGAAGATAGGATTCAATTAAAGCCTGGTTTTACATGTTCTTTTTAAGATTTTTTGCCAGAGTTTTGGTTGAATGGAGATGGCTATTATCATTGATCTACCTAGAAATTCTAAATTTACGATGTCATCATTGTGGATGTTCAAAACATCTAGGTGACATTAATGAGCAAAACAATACAACAAATCAGGAAGTACTGGTTTATACCTTGGTTAATCCAATCTGTACATATAACATGTTTATTGTGCATATGATTTAGCTCAAAAACTACATTATAACAACCTCGCCATCTTACTTTTCCCATATGACTATCAACAATTAATTCAGTTTGGACCATGAATCGATTCTCACTATCCAAATCAGAGGATAAAAAATGGATGGTAGAACAAAAAAAAATCTCCTTGACATGAGCCATCATATTTTACTAAACAAATTTGGACAATTGACACTACTTGCTTCTTAGCCTTTTAATTTGATGGCTACCAATCACAGAGGTAGAATCTTCTGAACTGTTTAAACTTTTAGATGAATCTATCCGGCCCGCAAATGGGAATTGTGCTTTGTCAAGTTCCAATTTATTACATTTTTCTTCTTCACGTCTGCTATTTCACACAAATAGTTTCTATATATAGAGATGAATAAGCCCATCTAACAAAATCATCCAAGAATCACAAGAATAAAGGCATAGACATCACAGAGATCAAAAGAAGTATATAAGAAAATTGCTAGGTCTACAACTAATTGAGTATGAAATTTTGAAACAAATGCAAGATCATAGAGAAGATAGAAAAAACTTACCAAACACACTGTTGCTAGGGTTCATGGGAGCTTGATTCTTTGCAGCTTCTCCAATGAGGCGCTCTTTGTCGGTGAATGACACATATGAAGGTGTCGTACGATTACCTTGATCATTTGTTATTATCTCAACCCGTTCATGCTGTGAAAGCCAAACTCCAACGCATGAATATGTGGTACCAAGATCAATGCCGATTGCCAGACCTTTGCCTTCTCCTTCCATCTGGTACTTGGACACAATAAATCTAACATTGCGAAGAGTAGATTAGAATAATCCAAGAGACAAAAAGGATGACCATTATAAAGAGATGGACATAAGGTGGAGATTCTAGTTGCCATCTCTTTTACACCGTTGTCCTAAATAAACTCCCACTCAAGGTTTCTTACTCATCTTTAATACGTGTTAGTCAGCTTCCATCATTCATCAATTATATAAAATAAACACTGCACCAACTTAAAGGATTTAAACAGTATTCTTTGGGCATTTGGCTAGGCAAGAAGGGCAGAGGATAACAGAATTCAACAGAAAAGTTAATTTTGCTCTTTGGTATTCATGAGAGAAAATCACATGGTTAAATTTTTATTTTTATTTTTTGGATAAAACTTGTTTTAGAAAACTTCCTCCAATAATTGGACCATGTAATTTGTGCCCCCATTTAATGTAGGCTCATCTGCTTAAGACCATCCATTTTGGGTCTGAATTTTGAAAAAAACCATCCATTGTGGGTGCCAAAATATTTCAACCATCGACCATAAGAGCTATCTATATGTGACAATCGATTATGGGTCCTACGGAATTTGGAACTTTTATCATGGGAGCCACCTTTTCCAGACCATCTATTGGGATTTTCAACATATTGTGGACCATCACAAGAGTGATCAAGCGGTGATCCTTGTTATGAAACTTCTGAAATTATGGCTTTTCCAGTTTTCCAACACCTAATACTCAAAAAACACTCTCATTAATGCAAAATAGGAATGGCAATTAGTCATCTTGATTCTTCTAACCATTGAAACCAAAGATAACGAAGGAAATAGCTATGCCTTAGACAAGTGGAAGAATGTAAGATGAATGTCTGATTTGGATGATCCTGAAGGACCTGTACAAACACATGTCTGATTCACACAATTAACTTAATAACATTCTGAATTTTCTTATGTAAGAAAAGTCGGATTCTAAATTTAGTCCATATCCAACACAAAGAAAAGTATCCTAGTAAGTCAGACTTGGCGGACTTTGATGGATCAAAGAAAGCATTATTATAAATTTGGTGAACTTCTATATCAAACCATCATGTCCAACATCTGATCCAGCCAAGTCAAAGCAAGGATACATATTATGCCCCAACTCCAAGATCCAGCCATTATAACTAGAAGACCAAGATCATGGCACTGATAGAGGGAAATGAATTTCTTCCCTTATCACAAAATATCAGGATCATGGCACGGATTCTGGTTCTTCACCCAACATGAGATGGCAATTAAAAATAAGAGAAACAGGGGGAAAACTCATTCTTCCCAAAGTTCCAAACCATCTATAGTTCGTTCTCATCCACTTAATGTAACCAGTGCTGCATTCTTTTTTATAAATAGTGTCAACAGAACGGCTATAGATTATCAATAAACAGAATATATATATATATATATATAGCAAGTAACAATAAAACTACACATATCACTCACCACTGTTCTTCTGTGTAAGCTTCTGTAATCTTCTGTATCTTTTCCCCAGTGAGCAAGGTTTGAGAGAGAGAGGGAACAAGCTTTTTGTTTTTTTGAGGACGAGTCTCTTGGAAGTGAAACAGAGAAAAGGAGGAGAGTTCTGATGGGGTTCTCAGATTCTCCAAAGGAGGAAAGTTCTGGCGGGGTTCTCATATTCTCCATAAAAGAAGCTTTGGTTGTATGTTAGTCAATGTGCGGAGGACAAAAAAGTCGTCTAATTTATTTCACAGCCTGCAAGAATTGCGCCGTTGGGGGTGAAAGAAACGGGATTTTTCAAAAGAATATTGACCGTACGCCTTCTTTATTCCTCACGATTGCCAAAAACGACCGAAGTTTAAATATATATATTCCTAGTCAAACTGTTCGAATGGGGAAGAATACACTAATAAAAGTGAATTGAAGTGATATTAAATGAAGCATTAAATCATACAAGGGGTTATGTGGTCTTTCAGTAACTTGATAGAGAATTCTTTTTAGCTTTTTATGTAAAAGGAGGATGTTTTTATTTATCGATTAGAGGAGAAGGGAAGTTATTGGACTTTTTAAAATAACAAAAGAGAAAATTTTAAATTGATGTATTTTTGAAATAACATTGTTCTTTTCTTGTTTAGATGATGGATGCTTTACCTCACCTCAATTCATTTCGCTTCCCATCCAAACACATGAATTAGGATATCGCACCATGTGATATCTCGCAATAATCGGATATCCTCAAAAAAAGATTTCGCTTAAATAAAAAATGCACACATTCATAGTGAATTCAAAACTCGGTTTTCTCTTTATCGTCTCTACTTGTTGCGAGTTCATGAGTTTGAGCTCTTAGAATATTCGCCCCGACCTTGGTGAAACGATTTTGACTACGATCCTTTTTCTTTCATTGGTGGAAAGCCATAGGTGTTTCTTCTATCTACAACATAAAGGAAGAGGGTGAAAAAAAAAAATCTGAGTTTCGTGTGATACCATACAGCCCTAAGATACCACATCGTTTAGAGATAAAATCCTCAACTTAAGTGCGTCATTTCTCGTATGAACTTTATAGGAATTATTTAGATTCTGACAATTGGTTTGAAAAATTTTGGGCAATTGTCAGGAATAAGGGTGCCATACGGTCAATATCCTTATATTAAAATATGAATGATTTTACCCAAAAAAATACTTTAGGTGGCTATAGAACCGAAACAGACAAATTTGTGCACTATGTACCAAATAGGGCATTTCGCACAAAAAACCTTTTTTTTTTTTTTTTTAAACATTTGTTTCGAGGGTGACCCTCATTTTCTATGTTAAGAATCGACGTTGGCCTGAGCGGAGCCCTTATGCAGGATAAACTCATTGCTGTGGTAGATGTGTAATTGTTTCAAAACTGACTACGCTTGGCCTTCTTTCCTCCCTGTTTATAAGTTTCTGTGAAATAGAGAAATGCATCCATCTTCTAGCTTCTTTTGGCTGGAAATTATTCTCAATTCAAAACAAGATATATACATCCGAATGTAGTCCTTAACAGCAAGTGGAAAAAATGAAAAGCCTAACCCATCAACTCGCTTCTGCCAAAGAAAAATCAGCTTCCGATTACTGGTATCTTTAGATTGGGATTTGTACCCTGATTCAACAAAAGGCATTATGTATCTTTTGAGATCCTCGTCCCATGCAGGCCCAACCCTTTGGCCCGATCCTCACGAAGGTGTCAGCCGCAGGACCGCCAGACTGCATCTTCATGAGCCTTGTGAGCTGTTGGCCCCATTGCTCCTGTAGACCACATGTCCATTTCGCTTGACCCCAAACAGTTGTGGGTAACCACCATTCCCCAATCTGTCTCCAGAATAGCTCTTTGCAACTGCAGCAGTAACAGAAAGCATCCCTGTATTCGAACAAATGTTTTATTTCACCAACACTCCTTGCGTTTTAATCATAAATTTAGTTCCTTGGAAATGCTCAACTAATGGCTGAGAGAGAGAGAGAGAGAGATCCAGAGACTGGGCGTTATCCCCAGTAGCCATGTCAATGGAAAAAATTAACGAAGTTTCCAATGGTCAAAATCAATGCCATTGGAAGATTTTGGCTGCCTTGTGAAGTGGAGAGCTGAGAATAGAGAAGTCATAATAGTAAAAATATGGGTTTCCATCAAAATGAGAGTGATAACGACCCAAAAAAATAATGGTAAAAAAAGATAGGTTTTTGGGAGAAATGCCCTATTTGGTGCATAGTTCACTAATTTGTTTGTTTTGGTCTCATGGTGAAATAAAGTGTTTTTTCGTGTAATATCTTTTAAAATATATCTAATATTAATGTCTATGCAGTTGGGTTATGTTAATATTTGAGAGTCAAACTCAGCTTTAATCATACATTATTTAATAACCTCACTTGCAATTTTGAGGTTTTTATTTTTAAGGATTTTCACTGAATTATACAAATGCAATCTACATCTTATTTTGAATTTGGATCCGAAATTGAATTTATTTTTCTAAGGTGATACTTGGATCAAGATACCACAATACAAATAGGTATGGAGTTGGATCCGGCTTTGGTTCTTGATCTACATCTATTGTAAATGAATAATGTCCAAGTAAAGCCTCAATTTTCTAGATAAGGCGTCATATCAATAGCACTTTAATTTAAAATTCCATCCATCTTTTAAAAAGAAAGTAAAAAGCAACATTCTTTTTCCACTAAAAGACAAAAAAACTCCAATTTTCTATACAAAAAGTTAAAAAAAATTCCATACAAAATAATTAAAAATAAAATACCATCATAACCCCATTATATTTTATTCTCTCTTAATTTGATGATTTACTACACTTTATTTTTCATATAAAATTACCAAACGAATCCAATAATTGTGTTTGTCTTCTATAACTGTATTCAAGTCCAGATCCTTTGAGGATTCCCCCCACTGTGACTGTGACTGGATCAATTAAGGTTTGTCATATTACCGCGGGCAGCTATCCGTACATCCATTCTTCCACAAATCTTGGGTCTTGTTTTTTCATTGGACCTCAAGAAGTTTTTATTCCTCAAAATTCCTAAATGCCTCCATGTGTCTTCTTTTGGTAAAAAAATGCCTCCTTAAAGTGGAATTCTTAGAGCCTCCTTTGCACTTGAACTTCTACAAATTCTCAAGAAAAAAAAAAAAAAAAAAGGGTAAAGGGGTATGGAATTCCTAAACTCTGTAGGAAATTTGATACTTCCCAGGTGGCTGGATTTTGATTTTTTTTTTTTAAGATATATATATATATATATATATTTTTGGAAAGATGCTGGATTTTGAAATTATTGTGAAAAGAAACATGCCGTGATTGTGATTGTGGGGTCAAAACGAAGTGGCCTGAAAAGTGGTTATTGATTTGTCAAATCCTCTGGTTTATCTAAATGATTTTGACTCGCCTGACAATGATGTGAAAGTCTATGACAACAGTGAGAGATGTATGATATTATTCTGGATTGCGATTTAGATGAATCATGATCTTTGATGTATATTCCAACAGTGATGTTCAGGAATGCTCAGTTGAACAGCATGACGACCAAGTTGTGAATGATAAGCATCAATGAAAGGCGTGATAAATTGCTGATCTATGAATGCTTATCAATCTTTTTTTCTTGTTCATTGATCAATGAAGGTCTGATACTATGATACAGCGTACAGGGTTTAATTATTAGATTCTCAAAGAAATTGTGAATCTCAACGGTCCGATATGGCAAAATTAGCAACTTCAAATATCCATTTGATAATGACCATCCATTTCAATCTTCATTTTGGTTGAACCACGATCTGAATATATGTTACTGGTTGAGATACATTGGCTAGACTTAGTGGATAAAGGGACAAGAACGTCACAAGCAGATATTCCCGACGAATTGTACAAGTGCGATTTATTCTTCTCCAAATTTTTTTGTGATTACTAAGGGTATGTCCTGGCCTTTTGGGCTAAAATAATTCCTACAGGTCTGAGAGAGCCCTATAAATCCCCCGTGACTCTAGAGTGATAGTGCAATTTCAAACCCTCAACCTCCAGATGTAAACCGTCGTCCTAGGCCAACTCAGTTATCCCTCGAAATTTAATTTATTCTTCTCCATTGTTGATGTGGAATCTGAATTTGAGGGTCGGCTATTTTTCAAGTGAAGAACACAAGAGGCCATGAACATCTAATATGATTTTCTACTATTGTTTATTCATTTTTATGGATAGAAATACACAATCTTAGGTATTCAATTACATGGACCAAACGCCCCTTATCATACAATTATTTTATTTTTGTGGACTTTTTTAATAGTATCAGGAGAAAAACCTAAGAATCTTGAAAAAACTTAAAAATATGTGGCAAGTCATATTTGTCCAAAGGGTTTGATTTGTGACCACGGTTGTCACTGCAGCAACGTCTAGGGCCACGGTGAATCTTGCAAGTTCTAATGTTGCCATTCAGATAAAAGCGGCCATGGCGCCTATCTTGGACCTGGGAGAGATTCAAAACCGGATTCAGATCCAAGCATATGGGATTGGACCTTAGGATCTTGATGAAGATGATTACATCCATATATAATAAAATATATAGATTTTAAAAGCCTACATTGCTTGCCTTCTATTAATTTTTAAAAATCTTCTCAACTTTAGCTCTACATCATTTAATAGTCTCACTTTTATATTGAGAAATTTATATGGGAGCTCTTTTATTCGGTTATACTAATGTGACCCATATACAAGCGAGCTCCACTAAAGGGGATATTGAAAAGTCTTTATTCTACTCTACTAATGCCTTGCTATATATCATTTAATAGCCCCACTTTTATATTGAGAAACTTATTTGGGAGCTCTTTTATTCAGTTATACTAATGCGACCTATATATAGGCGAGCTCCACTTAAGAGGATATTTAAAAGTATTTATTCTACTCTACTAATGCCTCGAGGTTTTGATATAAATAGTTGGCTAATCAAACTTAATGTGGCATAAAATACTACGAGGAACAACTCTATGCTAAAAAAATGCATGTTGCAGAAAATGCTCCAACCAAGTTCCACCTAAGAGGGGAATATTGAAAAATATTTAATCTATCTCTACTTGCGCCTCTAGATTTTGGTAGGAATCGCTAGATCCTAGTTTTTTCAATTAAAGCCATATCCAGATATAGCATGTAGGGCTCTATATTGGATCCGGATATAATCTATAAAGATGAATTGGACTCTCTCTCTCTCTCTCTCTCTCTCTCTCTCTCTCTCTCACACACACACACACACACACATTTCTCACCATATGTTGAGGGACAAACTTAATGGAGCTCACGTAGGGCTCCATGGATCATGAGACTTGAGGGATGGAAAGAGACATCTTGGATGGGCGCATATATCAAGTTTGGGGTTAATCCCATGCCTCTAACCTCTTCATCCGCGACCGACTTTGTATTAAGGAAAAAAACTTGACATTCGATCCAACAGTCCAATCCATTTGAATCGGTGAAAACTTGATGTATTTAGTGTACTTACAGAGGCCCCATGTATGTAGATGATTTGAATGTATCACAAAGTCGATCCTACTATGTTGTCCCTCACAATAATATGATGATGGATGAATGCACATGAATATTTTCATTTATAAATATATAAATAAATATATATGGTAATCTTCAGTTGGGAACTGTTCTCATATATTATGTGAGAACTTTTTTGTGGGGCCCAATTGTGGGCCCCATTTGGGGATGGGACTAGGGGGGATGGAAAGATCTATGTGAGACCATCCTAAGTATCAAATTCGACCCCAAACCCATGCCCCTAACCCCTTCATCCGTGGCCTACAAGTTTAATGACTTCATATTAAAAAATATATTCAACCCTCGATCCAACGGTTCAGCCCATTCGGATGTGTGCCAATTCTTGGGATTAGTGACTATCAGGGGGTTTCCTATTGGTTGCTAGGTTTGAATGGATTGCTAATTGGGTCCCGCAAAAAAGTTATCATATAATAGTTCTCACTTGAATATTTCTCATCTATATATATATAGGGGGGGGGGGGGGGGGGTTGAGAAATATATGGTGCTCTCGTACAAAGCTAAACTTAGACCATGACCCTCTTGTTCAATCTTAATTTATATTATCATTTTCATCATTATCCCATCGTAGCTAGTTTAGCAAGATTGACTCAAAGAGCCTGATTGTTTGCATTAGAATAAGAAATCTAATATAGAGGAATTCGGATAATTCATGCCATAATTAAGTAATTAAGATGAAGGCAAAAGGTAAAAATCACCTTGGTAACTCAATACCTAGGAGAGTCAAGTTCTCATTTATATCTCCATCTTATTTTCTTCCCTCCTTACTTATTTAAAAGTCCTTTATTGAATTCCTATGTAATCTAATGCAGGCAAATAAGGCCCAAAGAGACCAATAAACAAAAGCCAACACTGAACTAAAAGTGCAGAATCGCGAACCTCACGATTCTACAAAATTCTGCAGCAATCTAGATTCATACATGATAAATCACCATAGTGTGTTAAAGTTAGTCGAACAAGTCCAATAGAACTTGTGAATCCGTCTTATCAAAATTCAAAATAATTTTACTTATCAAAATATAACTTTTAAGTATAATATGACTTGAGAGATACTGGTGTTTGAAATGTTCTCAAGGTGGAAATCGAATACACTTTGCCCATGTACCAACAACACTTGAATATGTTATACTAATTAACTCGGTCTAACTCACACGCCCGCTTAGCCTCAAGTGACTAAGACACTCAAGCTCCACATGACAACAATAGCACTTAGTATAAAAAAAAGGTCTTGTAAATGATGGAGGCCAACCTCTTTTTATACTTGAAGCCTTGCAAAATGATTGGCTAAGATATATACACGTGTCGCGGATCTAACATTTAAAGAATACTCCAGAATTCTCTAACATTATCTATAAAAGTCATCTTTTTAATCTATAACTCTGTCCAAAGGCTTCTAGACCCTTTTTATGTTTCCTAATTAAAGCTTATCTACAAATATCTTGGATTTTCTTGAAACACTCTTATTTGTCATACTAGTGAACAATGAACCTTGGGTTTGGACTGTAGGTTCATTTTGACCTGTTATGTGGGTAGTAGGTTTGAACTCTATAAGCATGATCAACATGTACAGGAATAAGCTAAAAAGCTAAAATTATCCATAAATGTCATGAAAAGGATGTAGAAGAAAGTCATACCTATATAATGTTACTTTATTTATCTTGGCTCCTGGAATGTTTTTTTGGATTTTGGCTTTTCCGTGGCTTTCTTAGTGAATGCTTCGCAACTTACGTAACACCCGATCTATTATGCTCTGATACCACTTGTAGGATCTTACGCCCCATTAAATTACTACTTATCCTATAATTGGTGATGGGAAACGACACAACAATGATTTTATGGTGTGGACGATGGCTCGACCACAATTATGACAGCTCAAGAGCGAGGGTGGACATTGACCTTAACAGTCTTTTTAATGAAGTCCTTCTCTTCAAGGCTTTAAAAAAAGTACACTTTTAATCTCGATTGAGATTAGCTAATGCACCATGATTTAGGATCTTTTACAATTTTGGAATCTCTAACTCGGATTATCATGCAACCTAAAGCCTTTTTGATATTCAAATTAATATATGGCCAACCCCAGCATTCTCTTATTACATTACTGGAAAGTGGGTCCAAAAGAAAATAACACAATATTAAACATTATACATGAATGCCTTTTCCTTTCAATCCTTTGGAAAAATGATGTGAAGAAAGGGAAACAAGAAGCAAGTATTTTGGCATTATTATTATAGATTACTTTTGTGACTTAGATACAAAAGCAAACAAGTACTCCATTCTAGACTCTAAACCATTTAAAGCTGGGCCTATGTATATATGATTTCCTTAATCTTGTGAAATAGTTTTGTATCAAAGTGGACCCATGTGTATACAGTTTTTTTTTTTTTTTTAAATGGGCCCATGTAAATACGGCTTTCTTAATCTTGAAAAAGGCATATACTGTGAATGTGTGCCCATGTATATATGGTTTTCTTAAATTTATAATTTTGTTCCTATGTAGTGCTGAGTGATGATCATAATATTACAATTTTGATATCAACTTCTTTATTTTCATTTATAAATGTAAATTTTGATTATAATTTTGACAGCCTCAATATAATTCATACAAAGATATTCTTATTTTAAAATTTTCTAAATTATAAACTACATGAGCACACAGTCATATTTTGCTTGTATACATTGAATCCTAGTAGTTGCAACACACTTTTCATTTTATCAGGAATTCCTAATTCTTTGATGTTCATAACACATTGGTTATGCCATCTTATCATCTCCCTAAGAGGATTTTTTTTTCCATTAAAAATCCATTTTATAAAAATGTGGATAGCATAAATGGTAGTTTGACATACACCATTATCCGAAATTAAAAAAAAAAAAAAAAAAAAAAAAAAACCATGTTATCAGCATCCCTTCCATGTCTCAACTTTTCTTCTTCTAAGAAATGTATCAAATCACATGTCATCAACCTAATGTAATGCTAAATGGGCAAGTGTTTCTATATGGGGTCATGACGTCGGTCATTACGAAGAGAAGAGAATAAACAAAAAATTAATGGTGGCAGAAAAACCGTAAAGAAAAAAAAAAAAAAAGAGAAGTATTTTAAAAACTGTATAAACCCCACAAAGAAAAAAAAAAAAGAAGGAGAAAGGGCTCTTATTATATTGAGAGGGGATTAATGGGGACCATATAAAAGAATAAGTGAGGATTAGACATTAGGATGTAGGCAACTGAAGGGAAGCTTTCCATAGAAAAATGCAAAAAAGTGCAACAAAACAGTTATTTGATCGACGTTGCTGCAATACATCAAAATATTTACAAGGGTGTGAGGGCCTCTCCCACCATTTGATGAACTTGGGTCCTTGATCGTTTCATTTGATTTCAAGGGATTTTTCTTTTGTAAAATCCCATGTTTTAAACATATGATTTTGCACAAATGTAAATTCTATGAAACAAATGTCTAAATACAATTATTTCACATGGGTAATAATTTTACATGTAAAGTTTTGCAAACAAACAACCCATAAAGTGGGATGACTACTTATCATGAAGAAGAGGAATTTGAAAGATTTTACTGATTGGTAGATTTATGCAGAAAAACTAGGACCACCCATGAGGTCACTCGAAATGCATTATCACCTAAAGAAATTTCCCTTGTTATTCCTTTGGGCCCTTTTCTTTTCGTTTCTTTTCTTTTCTTTCCTTTTTCCCTTTTTTATAGACTGGACTTGCCCTTTTTCCTTTCTTTTCCTTTTCTTTTTAGATTGGACTTGGCACTGGTGGTAAAGGGTGCTACTCTCAGCGTGAAGAACAGGAGGATCGATCCTAGTTTCTCTAGTGAAGCTACAAACGCCTTGGCCTTGGGCTGTTTGTTTGCCTAAAATGCATAGGTGATAGAACTAGAATACACATAAATTCATGGTGAAACGAGCTCTGTCGGTGGATTATTAAAGAAGTGAGAAGTGAAGGATATGAGGTGAGGGTGACTAGTATAAGGTGGAGAAGTAGATTGGACCTTGACTTTCAAGGGTATTTGTATTTAATTACTAGGGGAACCGCTAGGCATTCAGTTCCATCTTGCCTTTGATTGAATTTCCACTAAATGGAGGTAAATTGATGGTAATTTTTAATCTTTTGTTCTTTATTGCTAACACTTATAGAAATACAGTCATAGGTATTCAATTACATGGACCAATCTGACCCTTGCCACATAATTATTTTTATTTTGGTGGATTTCTTAGTATCAGGAGAAAAACCTAAAGCAATTGAAAATATTCAAAAAATATTGCAAACCATATTTGTCCAAACAAGTCGAGTAAAACATTTGTGTTGCCCACATAGAGATAATCCGGACCTCTCAAGATGAATCCCATTCCTTCCCTTTCCGTACCATATTGTCAATTTTCATTTTCATAGTTGTGGGTCTGAATGTAAGATTGAACACATGATTGAAAAAGTGACTAGACTCTGATCTGGTTGCACTGCAGATGTGGCATTAATCATGGTCCCATTATGTCATCAATTGGTTGGTGGGACCTCTCCCATTAAATTGAAATTTGGGGATAAATCCCTACAACGATGGGATTCATCTTGAACGATCCCGATTATCCTTATGTGGGCCCTCTGATGGATATCCCGACATCTTTTACACATTCTCCAGTAATAGCTTTGACAGGGGATCCAGACTCGTCCAAACAGTGAGATTTGTGGCACCGGTTGTCACTTCAGCAACATCCAAAGGTCCACCAGGGCGGATGTTGTTGCAAGTTCTAATGCTGTCATGTTGGAACAAATTAAATCAACTGTAAGTAGGGTTGCAAAGGGTTATCTGTATCAATCAGAGTATCTCTCTCTCTCACACACAGGACCTGGATTGCCCTCCAGTTCATAATTAAATTTAAAACCATGGCCCTCAATCTTAAATGTCATTTTCGATCGTCTTAGCCTTCTCCCACAAACGTAAGAAGAAATGCTAACCTGACTATTCTACAAAATTCTGTGACAAGCTGAATTCACATAAGACAACACACTATAGGTGCTGGAACAACAGTGTTAAATAATCCCAATAGTTTTGCTGTGGATTTTAACATACATGAAAGACTAACACCATCGATGGTGGTCGTGGCCAAGAAAAAGAAACCAAAAACATATAAAATTCAAAAACTCAAAACATCATCATCTACACCGGATCTTGGCAGTAATAGCATTGCATATTCTCTCCAGTTCTTCCTTCTCATGAAGAAACTCGTCAGCCTCTGCAAGCTCATTCTTTTCCAGCCACAGGTCCATTTGTTCAATGGCATCCTCAATCTGCTTCTTGTCCACAGCAGACAACTTACTCCTAATCTCCTTGTCATTGACAGTATTCCTCATGTAGTAAGCATAGTCCTCTAGAGCATTCCTCGCTTGAGCCCTCCTTTTGTACTCTTTATCTTCCAACTTGTACTTCTCTGCATCTTCAAGCATCTTTTCAATTTCCTCCTTCCTTAGATTGTCCTGAATATTGGTGATTGTGATTTGGTTCCTCTGCACTGACTTCAACTCAGCAGACACAGTCAATATACCATTACAGTCCAATTGGAAGCAGACTGTGACAGGATAATCTTTTGGGACAGGAGGATTACTGGTGAGAGTGAAATTGCCCAACAGGTGGTTGTCAGCAGATTTTGTCCTTTCACCCTGGTAGACGTCAATATCTGTAGCTCCACTATCATTGGCAGTAGAGTAACTCTTCTCTTTCTTGGTGGGAATGGCTGTATTCCTCGGAATCACAACACTCATGACTCCTCCTTTGGTACCTATTCCAAGTGAAAGAGGGGTCACGTCCAATATGGCCAAATCCTTTACCCTCTTATTGCCCATACCACTCAATTTTGCAGCCTGGATTGCAGCACCGAATGCTACAGCCTCATCAGGGTTGATGCTTTTGCAAACCTCCTTTCCATGGAAGTAGTCTTCTAGTAGTTTTTGGACCTTAGGAATCCTGGTAGATCCCCCAACTAGGACAACATCATGGATGGAGCACTTCTCCATCTTGGCATCCTGCAAGCAGCTATCAACAAGTTCCAAGCACTTCCTAAAGAGATCCATGTTCAGCTCCTCAAACCGAGCACGAGTGACAGTAGAGGAGAAGTCGATCCCATCATACAAGCAATCTACTTCAATAGTGGTTTGGACCATGGATGATAGGGTCCTCTTCACTCTCTCACATGCTGTCCTCAACCTTCGGATAGCTCTTGGGTTTCCATTAATGTCCTTCTTGTGCTTCCTCTTAAATTCCCGCACAAAGTGGTTAACCATACGACTGTCGAAGTCCTCTCCACCAAGGTGGGTGTCTCCTGCAGTTGCCTTAACCTCCAACTTACTTCCATTGATGGTGAGAAGGGAAATATCAAAGGTCCCACCTCCAAGATCAAAGATGAGAACATTCTTCCCAAAAGTACTGCCAGTGTCCTTCTCAAGACCATAGGCAATGGCAGCGGCAGTAGGCTCGCTGATGATACTCAAAACATTGAGCCCTGCAATAAAGCCAGCATCCTTTGTGGACTGGCGCTGTGAATCATTGAAGTAAGCAGGGACAGTGATCACGGCGTTCTTGATGTTGGAGCCAAGGTAGTCCTCGGCAATCTCACGCATCTTGGTGAGGACTATGGAGGAAATCTCCTCAGCAGCAAACTGCTTTTCCTCACCCTTGTACTCAACGATGATCATGGGTTTATTGTCTGCACTAGCAATGACCTTGAACGGCCATAACTCCATATCACTTTGGACGGAGACATCATCAAATTTCCTACCTATTAAACGCTTTGCATCTGAAATTTAAAAAAAAAAAAAAAACAATGGATTTCAATTTTTAAATAATGAAGATGCATTGCCAAGAACATAATACTAAAACAAAGAAAATAAATTCTTAAAGGGCCAATTTTGTTTAATATTAAAAAAAACACATATAATAAAACACTTTCCAACTGGAGATTCACCCCAAAAAGGGGGAATATACAAGTATAAAAAATTCAAGGTATTTTCTATTTAGCAACTACATTAACGTCAAATGACAATAAAGAAAAATAAGCATCATAAGCATCAAAAACATTATTAACAAAATAAAAAAAAAAGAAAAAACACTACAGACAGAAAAAGGTATCCTCAAAAAGATGCTGGAAAAAAAGTAATGATTGTAGTCATATCATAAAGTTGTACTTCACCCGATCTCCAAAAAATGCTTTATATGGACCAGACAAGTCCCAGCTATCAATCAGATGACCAAAGATCATTTCATCAAAAAGATGCAAGGCAGGAATCAACAATCTAAGATGAAGAAAATGACTAGGATCATTAGGCCTGCGGTAGCAAAATGTTAGCATCCTCAAATCTTATTCCAAACAATGTAAACACCTATTATTAGCCAAACCATCAGCAGATGGCCTTCCCATTTTTGAAACAAACAAAGAATTCGCCTTCTTTAGATGAAGTAATACATCAGTAACAAGATGAATGCCTAATTTTGTATTTTTGCAGTCCTCCAATTAATGGATGAGATTATTCCACTAATTTTCTCCCTTCTTATGATTACTGAAGTGATAAATGAACATTCATGATCTCTTCAATGAATGGCAAGTACAATTTTTGCAGGATCAAGTAGGACATGTTAGAGAATATTACATATTAGGAAGGACGTGGTTGTTGGCCATGTACAAGATATGTTTGGATAGACAAAGATATTAATAAGATAATAATCTCTCAAAACTGTGATTAGTGTGATCAGGTTAGACTTAGAGGAATGTGATTAAGTATCCTCAATTCATAACACTCATGTATTCTCTGACAGACAGAAGCAATGGAGTTTGGTAATTAATGGAGAACAAAGTAGAGTTGAATTCACTAATAATGGCTCACACACCAGCAGATCCAAAGTTCTTCCCCCTGGACTCGGCAGTATCCATTGATACGACTGCAAGATCAGAATTCTTCCCTATTTTTCCTCTATTTTATCTAGATTAGTAAAGTGACTTGAACCCATACCCTTTTAGTTACAAAGAGCACCTTCCAACAAAATGGCAGCAAAGAATTTCAAACGCCGCCCTTATACAGAATCCTTCAACCAAATTCATTGAGCTTTTCAAAGATTCTACTAATTGCCTTCAACTTAATGACATAGGATCACCTTAATGAAAATTCCATGACATGAAAGTAACAGGAAAAACTATCTGAATACAAACTAAAAGCACCCAAAAACAAGATGATGATGCACATTTTGCCATGTTAGTCACCACCACACTCCAAGTACATTCTATGCAACAAATACATGAAGAACTCCCACTAGACATTTATCACAGGCTTTTGCCAAAACATAGATTATAATGAATGTCACTTTCTTTGCTTTATTCCAAGAATGAATACATTCATCAGAGCTAAAGATAATACCAAAATTTATATCCTCAACACAAAGGAGGCATTTAGCTAGGGAACTTTTGCTGGAATATATATATTTTTTATAACAACTATTGTTGGAATATAGGCTGTAATTTAATGGTGCTTCTCATAATGTTCATTATGTTTACATTTATAAAATGTTCTTAAGGCCATTCCACAGCATTGATGATAATCTATATCCAACATTAAAAGAGATTAATTTCGGCTGATATGGTATCAGAACATGAGTTGTTGAAGGTTAGGATTTCCACCATCAAATCCATATCTCCTCTCCCCTCTTATCTCTTCCCTCTGTCATTCTATCTTCATTTTCTTTGTTTTCTTTTCTCACCATCAAATAGAAAGACCCCTTCACTGAAGTATCAGTAAGGCTAAAATCAACAGCAATACTGCTAAGAATGGTTGGAGACATCTCAAGATTAAGATTCAAGCGGATAAAGCCTAGGCTTACAAGTTCTTTTTTATGATTTTTTACTGAGTTTTGGTTGGGTGGGGGCGGCTGGTATATACCCTCGTTAATTGAATCCATCCATATCGCATGCCTGTGTGCACTTAATATAGCTCAAAAACTGCAACATAAGAACTTAACCATACTACTTTCCTATTTAACTTGAGAAAATGAGTTCAGTTTCTTCATGTTTCATTGCAGGACCACCAATTTCTAACTACCCAAATCAGAGGATCTAGGTTGGAGAGCAGAACCACTACTTTCCCATTTAACTTGAGATAATGAGTTCAGTTTCTTCATGTTCAATAATTTCCGGACCACCAATTTCTAACCACCTAAATCAGAGGATCCAGTGTGGAGAGTATAACCAAAAAGTGCCTCTCAACATAAGCCCTCATATCTTATCCAACAAATTTGTACAACTGACAACTTGCTTCTTAGCCCTTTAATTTGAAAGCTACCAATTGCATAGGTAAAATCTACTGATCATATTTAAACTTCCAAATGAATCTATCCCACAAGGGGAATTGCAATTCACAAGCTCCCAAGTTCCAATTTAGACAATTTTTCTCTTCAAGCCTTCTATTTCATTTAATTTCTCTTAACAAAGATCAATAAGCATATCTAACAAAATCATCCATGAAGAACAAGAATAGAGGAATAGAAATCACACAGAGATAAAAAGGAGTATATAAGAAAATACTAGGTCTACAACTAAAATAATTCTGTAATTACCAAAACAAATGCAAGATCATAGAGATGGTGGAAAATGAAAAAAAAAAAAAGAACCTTACCAAACACAGTGTTTATTGGGTTCATGGCAGCCTGGTTCTTAGCAGCTTCTCCAATGAGACGCTCATTGTCTGTGAATGCTACGTATGAAGGAGTTGTACGATTTCCTTGATCGTTTGTTATTATCTCAACTCGTTCATGTTGTGAAAGCCAAACACCCACGCATGAATATGTGGTACCGAGATCAATGCCTATTGCCAGACCTTTGCCTTCACCCTCCATCTAGTACTTGCAGACAGTAGATCTGAAATTCCAAAGTAGATTCCAAAGTAGATTAAAAGAATGAAACAAATGACAATTAAACTAATAACAACAACAACAACAACAAAGAGAGATATGAACGTAAGCTAGAGTCTCCATTGGCGCCTGTTAAAAAGGTTTTTCTGAGATTCATGTTCACGGTTTCTTAAATTCTCTTAGTCCACCTGGATATCCACGTCTAGCAATTAATTACATCAATCAAATATGTTTCAACTCACTCAAGAATCTAGACGGACTATGTAATCTTTCGAGAGCAATTGTGAGAGTTACTCTCACGATACAGTGGAAGCAAGGGGTGGGGGCCTCACATTTAGGCTGTTGGGACTTGGGATTGGATATGGATGTGAGGGCCCCCACCCTTACTTTCACAGTAACGTGAGAGTTACTCTCAGAGGAGCATTTTCCATACATATGTGCGCACATATACATATGTACACATGTACACACAGTGAGCCTCTCCTCAGTTCATACAGACCGGGCAACCCCATCAGCTCATGTGTGGGGGCCATTGTTGACCTATCTGAGTGGACCACACAATAAGGAGCCCCCCCCCCCCCCCACAAAGAGTCACTGGTCTCAGGGTTGGGCACGCATTCGAATGGATTGGATTGGACAGTTGGATCTACCGTGCAACTCATTTTGGACGGTGAAAACTTGTCAGTTGTTGATCAAAGGGTTAGGATGATCATCCGAGCCTATGTCACCCTACATAGGTAAACAGGAGAGATCTTTCGATTCTCCCCACACTCGAGGGGTTCTAGGTGGTCCCTACACAAGTGAGCAAATAGGAAGCCCTGTCCATTCACGCAAGAGAGGAGGGCGATGTATGTATGTGTATTGGAAAATCTTCACGTACATTCACCCCTCACCATATGATTATGAGAACTCCCAGCAGGCCCAATTGATGATCCATTTTAATTATATGGTCAACCACTGTTTAAGGCCTTCTTGGATCATTTTAGTTATGTGGTGCATAAAAATCTCAGTGACAACAAAATATACACACAATAGAGGAAAGAAAATCAATTACCAACTTTCTCAAACCAATTGTTACTATTTTGTTATGTAATTTAAAATTTTGTATAGTTTTAGATATGGTCTGAATGGCCACATTTATGTAAGAATAAATAAATGGCATCACTGATTCAACCCATGCTCAAACATGACTCACGCGGTGGAATTCGAGGCGCTAGGATTTCGGGGGTGTGAATTGTGATAGAAACTAACCCATTTAATTCAGCTAATGTAACTAATTTAATTAATAGAATTGAAGCAGGAAAATCAAGTACTGATGCAAGTGCAAGTAAAACTAAGGTGAATCTTAATGAAGTATTACTTGCACTCCGACAGAAAATAGAAGCATTAGAAGGGATCGCCTCCTCATCATCGACTAACATGGTTGCAATACAGGATCATCAATTCCCATGGCATCTACATCATCGACTAGCTCTTCATGGCTTATTGATTCAAGTTGGGGAATTAGCAGAGTGGCATAAGGCATGGGTTTGCTTCCCATGGCTTGTGATCGAAACTGCCCCAAATTTGCCCAGTGTGCATTTATGTGGGTTTAGCAGGCGTCGCCCAATGCATTAGTTCTATTGGGTCAAAGACCTCAGGGATACCCATCTCTTGAACAGTGCAATGGACCATATGACATATATGCACTCGGTATTTAAGACATGGCTCTTCCCATGGTAGCATCTGCATTGGAGATAGGAATTATACACAAGTTGTAGGTAAAGGACCAATAGATGTTTCCCCCAAATTTGTCCCTATCTTCTTTATTACATGTTCCTAAATCAACTCATAATTTTGCCTCTTTTAATACCTTAACCAAATCCCTTATTGAAATGTCATGTTTTCTGCTCTTTTTTTTTTTTTCGTGTGTGTTTTTTAGGATCTGGAGATAGGACAGACCATACATTGGTGGTGGCGTGACTACGACAGTCTCTATCATGTTGATCCAGTTTTGAAGTCTCACTTCCAGTCACTAGAAAGTACAGAAGATGTTATAAAGAGGCATCCCTGTTGGAATTTATCAGTCAATAGTCTTAGGAGTCCTTTTTCATTATTAATATTAGAAGTAATATTAAAAACTCTGAATATGAGATTTGTGAGCTTTCAAAAGTGTAGGGATTCATACCAAACGAGTAATAACAAAAAGAATCAAGTTGTTCTTTCTTTAATACGGAATAATGTTTGCTATTCCCCATTTGCTTCAATTTTTGGCCATAGGTTTTGTGTCTTCTATTGATGATGCATCTAAGTCGCTGGTTAGTTCAATAGAGTTTCTGATAATAAAGTTTATGCTGTGAAGCATAAAAGTAAAATTGCTGGTTGTTGAATGTAATGGTAAAGATTACTGGTAACGTTATAAAATAGATTGAATAGATTGAAGATCCATCATAGGTTACTTGTATTAATGCTCAAGCTGATACATTTCCTCACCAAAGCAATTACAATAGTTATATGATGTCTATTTCAAACTAGGCATAATAAATATCCATGACCCAGCTTGAGTGGAACTCTAGAGAAACACCTAGGGACTTGTTTATAAATTTTTAAGTATGCTACTCTGTGGAAGCTCTTGGTGGAAAGAAATAATAGAATCTATCGAAAAAAAAGTAAATCAGAGGAGGAAGTTGTTGATTTTATTATTTGGTCTGTTTCAAAATGTGTAAGTAGAAGAAAGGAATTTGCTGGGTCCCTTTGGAAGATCTTAGTAGATCTTGGCCAGCAGTTGTTCAGAGGGGTTGGTCTAGCACGTGTTTCAAGTTTTTTGGGAGTCCCCACCAGTGAGGGTTCTTAAACTAAATTTTGATGGAAGTTTGGTTAAGCCTAATTGAGGAGGTATTGGAGGTGTTATTAGAGATTGCAATAATATTGTTTTGAGGAGTTATTCAGGACCTGTCATTTCTTTGAATGCTAATGAGTCTGAAGTTTTTGCTCTTCTCTTTAGATGTCGTGAGCTACGAAGATTGGATGGTTCCAAAACTATTATTGAAGGTGATTCTTTTTCTACAATTTAGTGGGGTTCTTGAGAGTATTCTTTTCCTTAGAGTTTGATGGATTAGGTGAAGAAAACTCAAGATGTTCCAAGACAGTTAGGTGCTTCTTTTAGTCATGTTTTATGATAGGCAAATGTTATTGTGGATGCTGAAGCTAAGGAGGGGGTTTTTCGCTCTTCAATTTCTTTTGATGTTTAATTGCATTGTATTTTAGTGTCGCTCTTCAATTTCTTTTGATGCTCAATTGCTTTCTATTTTAGTAGCTATTTTGTTGTCTGGTGTTTGTTCCTTCGTTTTCCTCTTGGTTATTCTTGGATTTGCCTTGTTTTTTCTAGAGCAATAAATTTTAACACTATAAAAAAAAATTCTAATAGTCATAAACAAAGTTGTAATTACGGAAGCTTCCAGGTTTTTAAACTAGTATTTTGGTAGATCAAAAGTTTCAACTCAAATGGTATCCTAGGTTGGGGATCGAGTAAAATTAATGGAGCTGTTTTGGGGTATAACAAAACTGTAGGACAGCAGTTTCACCAATCAACGAGGATGGGATATGGTCGGGCCAAGGGTAACAAGGTTTTGCCAGGGAGTCCCTTTTAGATTGTATTTCACTTTGATTAGGTTCAAATTGTGTCAAGCATGGTATATATCAGCTTAGGTTTGGTGACTTTTGAAAATTAGTGAGAAATGAGAGTTTTAGACTGACTATGGTGGAAATGACCAGGTCTTTTTTTTTTTTTTCTTCAATTCCACGGTCTTCAAATTCCAACTGTAACACTAAAGGAGAATAAAAAAGACAAATCATAATTTATCCATGAGAAAACATGGCCCGGGCAGCCTTTAAAGTCCAAATCCTTTTTGAGGATCGGACTTGCTAGAAACATGGGAAGCTCCTTAATGGAGTCCACTTATCCAAGATCTAAACCGCACAAACCCAATAGGAGTTTGTCACGTATAAAACCTGTGAATTTTCATGTGCTCATACGTGATCAATTTAATAGTAAACTGCTTTACCCCCGGAAAAGAAATGTGATTGATGCTAAGTCAAACTCCTATTAGTGTGAAATTTGGCGAGGATTTATACAATGAGACATTTATTTTGTGTGGTTCAATATGTAGGCCATCTTAGTGTTAGTAACCAGAAACACCAAAAGCTCGGACTGTTAGAGAATGGCACAACAGCCCCCTCACTTGTGGCGCCCGCACATGGATAGAAACATGCCAAATGACCATATACTGACAAATACGTCCCCAGTGATCAAACACGAGAAACCCTTGGCTCTAAAACCTTGTTAGTACTAAAAACACCAAAGGCTCGAGCTGTTAGAGAATGATACAACAATCTATATCAAAGCGTCCTGACCATGGATCAAAATAGCTACATAGCGGCTGTTATATTGGGCCCAACGACCAAGACTGCTATGCTAAATTCAATTTAACATCACTCTCATCTGTAGTGGTCGCTACGGTCCACTACGAGCCAGTACAGGGCTGCTATGGAATGAGACATGGCAATTGCTTTCAATCATTTTTTAAAACACAGATTAGGGTTTTTTCTTCTCTTCTTCTCTCGAAACAACATTTTAGGTGTCTCTTTTACCCTTCTATGCTTAAAAGAACATAAAAAATTACAAAATCTTGCTGAATTAAAACCAATACAGAGAGGAAACCCATACATAGAGTTCCTCTCAAGGGCTCTTCTCTACGTATATCTTGACGAACCACCCCTTAGGTATTAGTGAAAGTATTCGTTTCTCAACTCCCAACAAAAGTGCATTGTTTGTTTTGATATAAGTCAATTCGTCATTTGGTTTGAAGTTTAAACTTTATTTAAACATTACTTTATAATTTATATATTCTATAATATATACAGTTGTGCTAAAATGCTTAATAGTTTCTACCGTACTATAGCTAACCAACATTAATAGATGTGAAAAAATAGTTTTATACTGTTATTTGTAATCATTCAGCGATACAGAACTTTTACATACCGAAGGGACCGATACCCACCCCTATCTTAGTTACTATACGGAAAAAGAACCAAATTCTAATATTTCCCAACGTTCTGGAACTTTCGAAAAAAAATTTTCAAAATGTTTGGACCACTTCTCGATTCACGCCGCTATGGCACTACATATCGCCGATAGCACTACGTAGCAGGGTAGCATTTTGGCCCCTGCCCTCTACGTTCGACACAACCACTATTTTGATCATTGGTCCTAACACTTAGAAGCCTCAAGAATTTCTTGAAATCGAACCTCCAAAAGATCTATATTCTTGAAAGGTTTATCATAAGATAACCAAAGACAAGCCCTATTTGACAAAGGAAAAAGATCATTAAGGTCTTGTTTGTTTACAATAAAAAATCAAAACATATAGGAAATGAATACATAGGGTGGTTAAAATTGAAGATCAAACAT
The DNA here is from genome assembly GCA_029852735.1 of Persea americana. Lineage (NCBI taxonomy): Eukaryota > Viridiplantae > Streptophyta > Magnoliopsida > Laurales > Lauraceae > Persea > Persea americana. Next base: position 68,215,395 of record CM056811.1, read on the forward strand.
GAATTTCCAAAAATGAGCATCAAATAGCATCTTCTTTTGATTTTATTTCCCTAAAAAGATGTTATTTGGTGTTCATTTTTGAAAATTCACATTTAATCTTCATTTTTAACCACCCTATCTATTTAACTCCTCTACATCTAATTCAAACAAAGAGGCCCTAAGGGATAGTCAAAGTCCACTCTCCCAAACATTTTGCATTTTCTGTGCTGTGTGAATTTTTGAAAATTTACCACGTGTCTCTATGACCCTAGCGGCTATCAACTCATAGAACGCCCAACATTTAGGAAGTTTTCGTGGAAAGCAAAGAAGTTTGGGAAAAATAGAAATAAGACTTTAGAGTTTAATCAAATGAGATAAGCGCGGCACACCTTACTTTAAGATTAGGGACATACAAGTAAGGTAGATGGAAATAATATGCATAAAGAAGGTGGACGGTGTAAGATGATTTTGAAATTACAAAAGGAGACGAAAAGTTAGTGTTACAAAAATTATCTATAAAGTTTTTTGGGATTTTGCTTGTACAGCTTCCCTTAGACCTGACATTTGACCCTAAGTCGTTAAAGTTTAAGTATTTCTTGCGCGATATACTAGGGCCGTGTGATATCGCACACATCGTGCTATGTGATATCCTAGGGCCTTGCAATATTGCATATATTACCGCGTCCGATATCCTAGGCCGCACAAATATTTAAACTTCAACCGTTATGGGGCAAATGTTAGGTCTAAGAGTAGTCATACTCTTGCAGTCAATATCCCAAGGTTTTTTTTTTTCTACTGACAATCCCCATCGATTTGTCCTTCATTTCCTTTCCTACTCTTTTAACTGAAAATAGCATTTACCACCATTAAAAAAAAATCAAGTTTAAAGTACCATATAATGACTGGTATAGTGGGAATATTATGCTGCAACTTGGAGATGTCGTATGCCGATCGATCAACGTTGAAAATTTTCATGATAAAACATCATGATTTTTCATACTCCTAACTGTCAACAAAAGAAAAAACTCCTCGTACTACTCTCATTGTAATTGGCATTGAAATGCACTTCTAATAGTTTGAGCCCATGATCTCTTTAATGAAACCATAAATCAATGGACAATAAAATTACCATTGAGTTGTACTTCCATTTAATATTAAAATATGTTTTAAAAATAAATCAACTAATTAGTCTCTAAAACTATAAATTAAAGTAAAATAAATATCTCTAAGTCTGTAATTAAGGATCTAACAAAGTATGATCCAAATATTATTAAAAAAAGGGACCCTGTACAGCAGCTTTATAATCCAAATAAGTGTTGTTAATGAAAAAAAAAAGTAGTTCTTCAAAACAAAAACTAAAAGTTGTTGTGGTTTAGACAAATGGGAGACTGGAAGACGAATGTCTAATTTGGGTGGTCCTGTACAATGGCTCCAATTGATTCATACAATCAACTTAATAACATTCTGAATTTTCTAATGTAAGAAAAGTTGGATTCTAGGTTTCCTAACTAGCCAACTTAGAAGAAAGCTTCCTCATAAGTCGGATCTGGGGGACTTTGTTGGATCAAAAAGCTTAAAGCACTATTATAAATTTGGTGAACCCATCTCCTATAAATCAGACCATCATCTCCAACATCTGATCCAGTCAAGTAGAAGCAAGAATACAAATATGTCCAAGTCCAAAAACCCAACCATTATAACTGTAAGATGAAAGATCATGGCATATCAATCAAAGGGCCACAGATTACCATGGACAGAATATCTATATAGCATGCAAAAAACAACAGAACTAAACATATCACTCACCACTGTTCTTCTCCAAACTTCAGTAATCTTTTCTTTCTCTTCCCCACAGAGAATGGCTTGGGGGGGGGGGGGGGGGGCGCGCGCTTCTTCTGAAGGACGATTTTACAGAGAGCTATGGGAAGTGAATCAGAGAAAAGGAAGGATGTCTCGATGGGTTTCTTAGAAGTCACTTTCTAAAGTCGGCAATGCCTCGGTCGTCCGCAAGTCAAGATGGGGCCATCTCAGTCATTTCGTACTATAAATGCTTTTTCTTCCAAATATGAAAATTTTAAAAAGGGTATCCAAATCTTGGATGATTTTCAAAAACATATACGGAGATTTAAATATTTTTAAAAAATATAGATGATTTAATCGGAAAAAATACTTAATACACACATATTACGCGATCAAACATTTTAGACGGTGGCACACCAATTAGAGCAATTCGGCTGAATTTTCATTTTTTTTACCTATTTGGCACATTATCGGCGCCAACCTTAATTACACTAAATAAGATCGGTACCGACCCTATCCGCGAGCCCTATATAATCCAATTTCGAGCTTCATTCTTCTCACTTCTTTAAAATCGCAAAGAGGCCGTTTTCCTTCAGTATTGTATTGCTCCGAAACATGATGACTATTGTTTGTTTCCACCATTGACGTCACCATTAATTTTCGATCAATCTCCTCTTACTATTGTCTGGGTCTACACAAAGGAGGTAATGAAAATTTTTTTTTCATATTATGAAACCCTAGAAGTCAATCTCTTCTTTCTATTGACACCAATATCATACATATACTATCATTTAATGGATGGGCAAATAATTCTTAGGCAGAATACATGTTCTCGTTCACTGTATGCTATTTATTGTTTGTATTATTGAATATGGTATATGTTGCACAAGAGCCTTATTTACTGTTTTGCAATCCACAATGTAATACATAATACTACATTGACTTAAATGTCAACAACCAAAGTACTTTATACATAATTAGTTTCTAATAAGAAGAAAAACATTCACAAGTTTAATCTAAATCCCATGCATTATTGCATGAGAATGATGGTCTAACTAATTTATCTTTTTTTATGATGTTCTAATAGCATGTTAGACGTTGAGCATCTAATAATCTTTCACTATGACGGCGAAGTTGAATTTGAGCTCAATTGTCCTCAATATATGGGTGGAAGGCAGAAGATGAGATATCTCTCAAGCAATGTCACGTTCAACGAGCTGTCCAAAATTTCTTTGGAAGCATCGAGTTGGGCAATAACTTTTGGTGAGATAACTCTAAAGTATCTTTTACACAATGGCAATTTTTTTCGTTGATAAATATCGATGATGACAATGATATCAATGGTTCGTTAAAATTGTCAATAAGCGAAGCAAAAGGGATATTATTATTCATTTCAAGAAGGCTATACGATGAAGGCACTTTCCAACACACTCATGGCAATATGTATATTTTGAAATAAATATATATTTCAACATTTTCAACCTGGATCGAAAGTAATTTTTTTTTCTTAACTCCATATTGCAAGCCTGTAGAGGATGAAAAAAACAAAACCATTTGAGACGCTCTGAGCATTGGAAAGCCTGATAATAAATTAAAGGGTGTCTATCATCGTCACCTCCACCTTTTAAAGATTTTCCCACGATCGATACATAGGAGGATCATGATATCAAATTCCCAACAACAATATCCTATTTTGCATACGATGATCAATCCATGTTCGAAGAAATTAATAGAGAACTTGATATCAATGGGAGCGAAAGTGTACACAGCTTCATAGGTGCTCCTACAACTAATGTGGATGTGAATGAAAGTTCAGTAGCTGCTCAACTAATTAAATCAGGTGTTGAAACAGATACTACAAGAATAAATGAATAGGACAACTTTTCAAAATCTCCCCTTGTGGACACGATGGTCGCTAATAATGTCGTGCCTTAAGAAGGGATCGGTTCAGTTAGGGAGATGTGGCTAGGTAGGGCGTTTCCTGATCGTGAGGCTTTTAGAAGAGCTATAGCAAAGTATGCAATATACAATAACTTCACCTTGAAACACGAGAGGACTAACATGAAGATGGTCACAGTGAGTTGTAAAGGAGTCGATTGTCCCTGGCGTAAATATGCCTTCATGGTAGATTCTAGTCCACACTTCAGAGTTCGAAAGTATAATTTCAAACATTGTTGCTTTAAACCACTTATGGGAACTGCACATCGACAAGCAACAGCGAAGCTAGTAGCAGAGTTCATTGAAGAGGAGGTGCGATGCAATAACAATCTTAGGCCCAAGGAGATCATCAATGAATGTCAGATTGAGCTTGAGACCCGCATTATATACAGGAGAGCACATATGGTAAAAGAGCTTGCACTATGCAAAGTGCGTGGATCATACGAGGAGTCTTTTATGATCTTGTTGCTTTATTGCAACGAGCTTCATAGAACCAACCCAAGTTCGTACACTGCGTTGGACATCAGGGCGAATGACCGATTTAGACGCTTCTTTTGGTCCTTCTGTCCATTCTTAAGATCATTCCAAACCTTTCTAAGGCCATTGATAATGGTGGATGGATCACACATTCATGGCAAATATCCAAGAGTGCTAATGGTGGCTGTAACACATGATGAAATCATCAATTGTTCCCCATTGCATTTGCCTTTGCCGAAGTAGAGTGATGTGATAGTTAGGAGTTGTTTCTTGCACACTTGTCCTTGTTGTTGGGTGAGCCGAAAAATCTCATAATTATATTCGATCATCAAAAACGTCTGATTCCTGTAGTATAAGTCATTATGCCAAGCGCAAAGCATTGTTTTTGTTGCCATCATATAGTTGAAAACATAAAGGCTACTTTTAACGACCATGGCATTATAATAAAGTTTTAGAGAGTAGCGAGGGTATACCGACTTTGTGAGTACGATGCTTGCATGGACCACATAAAGTGTAGATGAGCGTGCATATATTTACAACCATGCAATTGGCGGTCAGTTCTAGGCAACGGCATTTGCTCATGGACGCATGTATGACATGCTTACCAGCAATACTGCAGAGTGCACAAATAGTCTCTTTAAAGACGCTCGAGTGCTCACGATTATGAAGCAAGTGCAAGAGATATGTGCAAAACTGATGGAATTCTTTCAGAGACGATCAACTCAAGTACAAAGCATCACTTCACTACTGGTTCTGTACTCAAAGAAGTACCTAGCCATTGAGATGGAAGAATCACGAAGACTACGAGTAGAGGCATTGAATGAATATCAAGTGCAATATTCAGAGTATGTTGATGTAGTTAATATAGATGGCAAGTGATGCTCGTGCCGCAAATAGGACGTAATTGAGATTCCATATTGCCATGCTGTTGTCGCCATGAAAGAGCAGAATATGAATCCATATTACTATTGCGAACACTGGTACCTCACAAGCACGTATCAGAAGACGTACAATGATGTCATTTATACCAACCATGATAGAAAGCAATGAGAACAACATTTAACCAGGAAAGTCCTCCCACCATTGGCTAGTAAGCAACCGGTTCGACCAAAGAAGAACAGGATTCAAGTTGAAGATCGACATTGCAAACAAAGAGTGGTAACTTGTTCTTGTTGTAGAGAGAGGGTCCACAATCGTGGGAGCTGCAAAAATCCACCAGTTTAACAATGAAGTTAATGAATTTTGTGTTTTGGGTCTGCTCATGTAATCTTTTTGAGCAACCTGGTCGACCAAAGAAGAACGTGATACGAGTTGAAGATAGACATCACAAGTGAAGAGTGGTAACTTATTCGTGCTGTAGAGAGATGGGTTACAACCGTGGGAGTTGAAAAAATCCGCCAGTTCAACAATGAAGTTAATGGATTTTGTGTTTTGGGTCCGCTCATGTAATCTTTTTACTTTGGTTATGTTTTTGGATAGTTTTTGTTGTATGTATGTTTATAGAAAGTTTATCAAATGGCAGTATTGGTTTTTGCATTGGTTATGTTTGTGTATAAATTATCATTTCTTTTGAAAAGAGGTGTGGATGATTTATTTTATTGTGGAAGATGATGTAATGCTTGTACACAATGTAACAAATCTGCATGGAATTTTGACCTAATTCACGTGGGATATTTCATTACAGGGTCGGTGATGACCTTAGCAATGTAAAATAAGGTCACCACCGACGCAGGCTACCTATTTTTTTGTCCAACAGTTGTAGTTTTTCTAGGTTTCCTCTGGAAAAAATTCTAAGTCCGGGTCGGTGATAACCTTAGCAGTGTAAAATAAGGTCACCACCGACGCAGGCTACCTATTTTTCTGTCTAAAAGTTGTAACTTTTCGAGGCTTCCTCTGGAAAAAATTCTGGGTCGGTGATGACCTTAGCAGTGTAAAATAAGGTCATCACCGACGGAGGCTTCATATTTTTCCAACCAAAAGTTGTAACTTTTCCAGGCATCCTTTGAAAAAAATTCAAAGTTCAGGTCGGTGATGACCTTAGCAATGTAAAATAAGATCACTACCGACGCATGCTACTTATTTTTCTATCCAAAAGTTGTAACTTTTCTAGGCTTCCTTTAGAAAAAATTCTAAGTCCGGGTCGGTGATGACCTTAGCAGTGTAAAATAAGGTCATCACCGACGCAAGCTTCTTATTTTTCCGACCAAAAGTTGTAACTTTTCCAGGCTTCCTCTGAAAAAAAATCAAAGTCTGGGTTGGTGATAACCTTAGCAGTGTAAAATAAGGTCATCACCGATGCATGCTTATTATTTTTCTAACCAAAAGTTGTAACTTTTCCAGGCATCCTTTGGAAGGAATTCATTATAGGGTCGATGATGACCTTAGCAGTGTTAAATAAGGTTATCACCGACGCATGCTTTCTATTTTCTTGACCAAAAGTTGTGACTTTTCCAGGCATCCTCTAGAAATTTAGTGTTACAGCATCGGTGATGACGCTATATAAATAAGGAAAATAAAGAAGGGGCAATGACATTTACATCAAAAGCCACCTATGTGTGTAAAAAACATTAGGCTGCATTTAAATACAAACACAGACATTTCATATAGCGAAGAACACATATTGTACAACAAATTTAGGGGAAGGTTCACTGCAAGTCAGGCGGCAAGATCAGGAGTGGAGGGAGGTTAGGCTTTGAGGCATTTTGAATCAGTTTTGTTCGAATATGTCGATGACAATTCTCTGTCAGTAGTACGGGATGTCTGACTGGGTGAACTCGAATGAAATGCTCAAATTTGTTTATATCCTTACCAGCGTGTCATCATCTTTTAAAGCGGAAGTACTACATCTCTCGACGTAATCCTCGTATTTACTCCCAAATGTGGAACTAAATCTCTTTACATTTTTCTTAATCGTAGTTATGAAATTGACAAGGTTCACATTTACAGCAATCGAACGTTCGCATGACTGTACGACGTGGTCGAGGAACAGAGAGACCTGCAGTCGACACATTGAAATGATCTCGTTAGAAAATATATGAACTAAATCAATATGAAGCAAAGTAATGGATGCAAATGTTGTGAATGTTATACCGGACTCAGTGGGACGGTAGGAGAACGGGCATCGGATAGTGGGGGAGGATCCCTTTGCGGCTCATCGCATAACCTGATACGCCCAATACACATGATGGTATTCGCTTCATACCATCTCATGCATGCTTCTGCATCCTTCCTGCCTTTTGATTTTCCTTTTCTCTTTAACACATTGTTTGCCTGAGCTTCCCATGACTTGACCTCCTCCTTGTGCGCTAGACTCCAGTCTATAACAGATTTCCCCTTATTTTCCTTCCTAACAATGGGCCTGACGAAACGTGGAGACACCGTCTGTCTCAAGCCAAACTACCTCATAACCCTAGGGGAAGGGTGACGCTTCAGCACCTAATATGATATAAGGGGAGATTCTGTGGTGAAAAGTGCTTTGTCAGCCTTCGACGCGTGCTTCAAAAACTCATTTTCATACTTTTTGTATGGCTGCCACTTGAACCGTGCATGAAGCATATGGTAAATTAGCACTATTAAAGCAAGTATGAAAAGGATGGAAAAATTGAAATGAACCAATTCTACCTCATTATACGTGAGGTAATTCAGTTGCTTGCGCACTTCTCGCACGTCGTCAGATGGTTCATTCCATGAAGTCGGTTGGCCCATGTAACCATCAAAGGAAACTGTATGTCATAGTTTCAATGTTGGTTTGGCCTTAAATGTCTACCAATCTTCATTTTGGTGTATGCCCAGATCTGTTACAAGAGAGGGATTCATTAGAACATTAAGATATAAATAGTGAAAGCATGAACAAAAAATATATGGAGCTCACCTAAAGAAGCTGGAGGGGGCCAGAAAGCAATTTAAACTTATTCTCAAAAGCATCGTCTTCGTCGGTAGGGTCGGGCATCTCACGTTTCTTGAGCCCTTCTCAATGAACTCCCTCATTTAGTATTCTGTACATGTTGGCTGAACAAGCGGAGGCCCATGAGTAGGGCCCGAACTCTCTAAACAACTCTAAAATATAAAAGGGGCCTCGTACCCCTGAAGAATTACAAAGAATCTGTCCCGCAAAAGGAAAAAAAAAAAAAAAAAACAAATAGGCTCGAGTGTTGCATTTCTCCTCGGCCTTTGTCATCTTCTTCTTCAGCTGTCCTTTACTCTTCTTCTTTCCCTTTTGCTTGGTCTTCTCCCTCTCCCTCAACTCCTCCGGAGTGGGACAGAAGACGCGTTCCAACCAAGTAAACTTAAGGAAAACCCCATTGTAGTCTCCCCCTTTTGGGGGGACCACACCAAGCAGCTCTTGACAAAGATCGTCAATCTCATAGTGGGTGTATGTACGGCCAGTTATGGGCGGACCATCTATAGGTAGGCCGTAGATGTAAGCTGCGTCCTCGAGTGTGATGATAGCCTCATCGGATGGAAAATGAAAGGTATTCATCTCCGTCCTCCACCTCTCAACCAACCCCATGACCAAGGCCCAGTCGATCCTTATCCACCTCATTTGAGGCAGATGATACAACTCAACGTCCATAACCCGCTACATCTGACGCTCGTTTAGGTCCCACTTTCCATAATTGAGGTTAGTGGGAAAGCATCTATATGTACCAAACCCCTGCGAAAAATGACAGTTTGAATAACGTTAGCCATATATCGAAAATAAGTTCAATTTGTTATTGGAGATTTAATGTTCAATAGACTTGTCTTCATACCAGTAGGTAACTACCATGCATAGTTCTTAAAAACTAAGATCTAGTTTTTGATCATCCATGCTTATATTTGATAGGTCATGCTTAGAACTGTTATTTCTTTGATAGGTTATGCTTATGTTTGATGGGTGATGCTTAAATGGTTTTGATAATTTTATAAAGTGAAGGAGGTCTTGGCCTTTGAGTTTTTTAATTAATAAAAAGATTTCTCTAAAAAAAGAGAGAAAAAGGACTTCTAAAGTTAAATCATCCAGATCAAGACGCATTACTTTGAGCATGATTTGAAGAGAAGGAATTGGAACAAGTTAAGTTTTTCTTGATTAATAAGGGTGTTGATTGCTTAGTGGATTCCTGTGCCATGATCAATATAATTAATTTGGTAGTTTTTATCTTGTCAATTGCTTGCTTTTCTTTCTAGTTAGTTTCTTTCCATAGCCTCAAATTCATCTCTTTATTAAGTTAGTCTTTCTTAAATCACTTCTTGTGGGTTCGACCCGTATTTGCCACTGTCTCAAAAGGATAGCCATACACTTTGCGGTTAAGTTGTGTATTGAAGATCGCACGATCAGTCCTCTATTGTTACATTGGGTTTCAAGAGTTTTTATTTTTTTTATTTTTAAATCCCATGTTTTAAACATGTCATTCTTTCACATATGTAAATTCTACGAAACAAATGTATAAATACAATTATTTCACATGGGTAATAATTATATATGTAAAATGTCGCAAACAAACAACCCATAAAGTGGGATGACTACTTAGTATGAAGAGGAGGAATTTGAAATATTTTAATGATTGGCAGATTTATGGAAAAAAAAAAAAACGTAGCACCATCTGTGAGGTCACTCGAAATGCATTATCACCTAAAAGAAATTACCCATGTTATTCCTTTGGGCCTCTCTCTCTCTCTCTCTCTCTCTCTCTCTCTCTCTCTCTCTCTCGGCTTAGATTGGACTTGTCACTGGTGGTAAAGAGTGCTGCTCAGCGTGAGGACTAGGGGGATCGATCCCTAGTTTCTCTGGTGAAACTACAAATGCCTTGGCCTTGGCTGCTTTGCTTGCTTCAAATGGATAGGACTGGAATACACAGTAATTCACGGTGAAATAAGCTCTATCGCATATTATTAAAAAAGTGAGAGGTGAAGGATAGAAGGTGAGGGTGACTGGCATAAGGTGGAGATGTAGATTGGACCTTGACTTTCCAGGGTATTTAATACTAGGGTAATGGCTAGGCATTTGTTTCCTATCTTCCTATGATTCAATTTCCACTAAAGAGAGATAAATCGATGGTAATTTTTAATCATTCATCTTTGGTTCTTTATTTCTAACCACTTACAGAAATACGGTCATAAGCATTCAATTACATGGACAAAACAGACCCTTGCCACATAATTATTTTGTTCTTGTGGATTTCTTAATTTAAGGAGAAAAACCTAAAGTATTTGAAAATATTAAAAAAAAAAAAAAAAAAACATTCCAAACCATATTTGTCCAGACGAGTCTGATCCCCATGGAGAACCCTATAACAATGCCCACATAGAGATAATCTAGATCGCTCAAGATGAGTCCCATCTCCTTCGGTGCCATATCCTCAAATCTCATTTTAATAGTATTGGGTCCGACTGTAAGATTAAATGCGTGATTGATAACGTGATTGGATTCTGATGTGGTTTGTGTTGCTTATGTGGCATTCATCGTGGTCCCATCATGTGCTCAATTGGAGCAAAGGGACCAACTCCTATTGAACTGAAATTTAAGGGGAGGGATGGAATTCATCTTGAACGATCAAGATTATCTTTATGTGGCACTATGATGGAGATCCCGGCATCTGTTACACGTTTCCGAGTAATAGCTTTGAAAGGGGATCCAGACTTGTCCAAATAGGGAGGTTTGTGGCACCGGTTGTCACTTCAGCAGCATCCGAAGGTCCACCAGGGTGGATGTTGTCGCAAGTTCTAATGTTGCCATGTTCGGACACTAAATCAACTGCAACTATGGTTGCAAAGGGATATCTGAATATCTATCAGAGTATCTCACACACATAGAGGACCCGGAGCACCAATCCATGGCCCTCTAGTTCATAATTAAATTTAAAACCATGGCCCTCAATCTTAAATGTGATTCTCAATAGTTTTAGCCTTATCCCATCCACTGGGTTAGTTTAACAAGATCAACTCAAACAGCCCGCTTGTTGCAATAGAATACATAGGAATTGCGATGGATTCATGCCATGAGTGGTTGAAAATGCAGATTATACCACAAATATGTGAACAAAATGCAAACCTTTACTATTCTACAAAATTCCTTAACAGGCTGAATTCATATTAGACAACACCCTATAGGTGCTGAAACAGCGGTCTGTTGAATGATCCCAATAGTTTTGCTGTGGATTTTAACTTGATGAAAGACTAACATCATCGATGGATAGGTCATGGTCAAAAACAAGAAACCAAAACAATAAAACAATTCAAAAATTTTAAACATCATCATCTACACTGGATCTTGGCAGTAATAGCATTGCATATGCTCTCCAGTTCTTCCTTCTCATGAAGAAACTCGCCAGCCTCTGCAAGCCCATTCTTTTCCAGCCGTAGGTCCATCTGTTCAATGGCATCTTCAATCCTCTTCTTGTCCACATCAGACAATTTACTCCCAATCTCCTTGTCGTTGACAGTGTTCCTCATGTAGTAAGCATAGTCCTCCAGAGCATTCCTCGCTTGTGCCTTCCTCTTGTGCTTATTATCTTCCAACTTGTATTTCTGTGCATCTTCAAGCATCTTTTCAATTTCCTCCTTCCTTAAACAGTCCTTAATATTGGTGATTGTGATCTGGTTCCACTGCACTAACTTCATCTCTGTGGAGACTGTCAAGATACCATTACTGTCCAATTAGAAGCAGACTGTGATCGGAAAACCTTTCCGAACAGGAGGACTACTAGAGAGGCTGAATTTGCCCAACAGGTGGTTGTCTGCAGATTTTTTCCTTTCACCCTGGTAGACCTCAATAGCTGCAGCTCCACTATCATCGGCAGTAGAGTCACTACTCTTTCTTGGTGGGAATGGCTATGTTCCTGGAAATCACAACACTCATGACTCCTCCTTTGATACCTATCCAAAGTGAAAGAGGGAGGAAGTCCAATACGACCAAATCCTTTACCTTCTTATTGCCAATACCACTCAATTTTGTAGCCTAGATTGAAGCGCCGAATGCTACAGCCTCATCAGGGTTGATACTTTTGCAAACCTTTTTTCCATGGATGTAGTCTTCTAGTAGTTTTTGGACCATAGGAATCCTGATAGATCCCCCAACTAGGACAACATCATGAATGGAGCACTTATCCATCTTGGCATCCTGCAAGCAGTTATCAACCAGTTCCAAGCACTTCCTAAAGAGATCCATGTTCAGCTCCTCAAACCGAGCACGAGTGACATTAGAGTAGAAGTCGATCCCATCATACAAGCAATCTACTTCAAAAGAGGTTTGGACCATGGACGAGAGGGTCCTCTTCACTCTCTCACATGCTGTCCTCAACCTTTGGATAGCTCTTGGGTTTCCATTAATGTCCTTCTTGTGCTTCCTCTTAAATTCCCACACAAAGTAGTGAACCATGCGACTGTCGAAGTCCTCTCCACCAAGGTGGGTGTCTCCTGCAGTTGCTTTAACCTCCAACTTACTTCCATTGATGGTGAGAAGGCCAGAAGGGAAATATCAAAGGTCCCACCTCCAAGGTCAAAGATGAGAACATTCTTCTCAAAAGTACTGCTGGTGCCCTTCTCAAGACCATAGGCAATGGCAGCGGCAGTAGGCTCGCTGATGATACTCAAAACATTGAGCCCTGCAATAAAGCCAGCATCCTTTGTGGACTGACGCTGTGAATCATTGAAGTAAGCAGGGACAGTGATCACGGCGTTCTTGATGTTGGAGCCGAGGTAGTCCTCGGCGATCTCACGCATCTTGGGGAGGAGCATGGAGGAAATCTCCTCAGCAGCAAACCGCTTTTCCTCACCCTTGTACTCAATGATGATCATGGGTTTATTGTCTGCACCAACAATGACCTTGAACGGCCATAACTCTATATCACTTTGGACGGAGACGTCATCAAATCTCCTACCTATTAAACGCTTTGCATCTGAAAAAAAAAATGGATTTCAATTTTTAAATAGTGAAGATGCCAAGGACATAATACTAAAACAAAGAAAATAAATTCTTAAAGGGCCAATTTTTTTTAATATTAAAAAAAACACAAATAATAAAACACTTTCAAAAAGGAGATTCACCCCAAAAAGGGGGGAAATACAAGTACCAAGAATTCAACATATTTTCTATTTAGCAACTACATTAACATCACGTGACAATAAAGAAAAATGAGGCAGATAAGCATCATAAACATTACTAACAAAAAACAAAAAAATGAAAAGATAAAATTCTATTGACCGAAAAAGGTATCCTGAAAGATATTGGAAAAAAAGTAATGATTCTAGTCATATCATAAAGTTGGTACTTCATCCGTTCTCCGAAAAATGCTTTATATGGACCAGACAACTCCCACCTATCAATCAGATGATCAAAGATCATTTCATCAAAAAGGTTCTAGGCAGGAATCAACAATCTAAGATGAAGAAAATGACTAGGATCATTAGGCCAATGGTAGCAAAATGGTAGCATCCTCAAATCTTATTCCAAACAATGCAAACACCTACTATTAGCCAAACCGTCAGCTGATGGCCTTCCCATTTTTGAAACAAACAAAGAATTCGCTTTCTTTAGATGATGCAATACATCAGTAACATGATGAATGCCTAATTTTGTATTTTTGCAGTCCTCCAATTAATGGATGAGATTATTCTGCTGATTTCCTCCTTTTTATGATTACTGAAGTGATCAATGAACATTCATGATCTCTTCAATGAATGGAAAGTATAATTCTCGTAGGATCAAATAGGACATGTTAGAGAATATACATATTAGGGAGGCCATGGTTGTTGGCCATGTACAAGATATGTTTGGATAGACAAATATATTAATAAGATAATAATCTCTCAAGACTGTGATTAGTGTGATCAGGTTAGACTTAGAGGAATGTGGTTAAGTATCCTCAATTCATAACACTCATGTATTCTCTGACAGACAGAAGCAATGGAGTATGGTAATTAATGGAGAACAAAATAGAGTTGAATTCTTTAATAATGCCTCACACACCAGCGATCCAAAGTTCTTCCCTCTGGACTTGGGAGTATCCATTGATATGACTCCAAGATCAAGAATTCTTCCCAATTTTTCCTCTATTTTATCTAGATTAGTAAAATGACTTGAACCAATACCCTTGGAAGTTACAAAGAGCACCTTCCAACAAAATGGCAGCAAAGAATTTCAGATGCCGCCCTTTTACAGAATCCTTCAACCAAGAGCTTTACAAAGATTCTACCAAGTGCCTTTAACATGATGATATAGGATCACCTTCATGAAAATTCAATGACATGAAAGAAACAGGAAAAACTATCTGTATACAAACTAAAAGCACCCAAAAACAAGATGATGATACACATTTCACCATCCTAGTCACCACCACACACCAAGTACATTCTATGCAACAAATACATGAAGAACTCCCACTAGACATTATCATAGGCTATTGCCAAAACATAGATTATAACGAATGTCACTTTCTTTGCTTTATGCCAAGAATGAATACATTCATCAAAGCTAAAGATAATACCAAAATTTGTATCCTCAACAAAAAGGAGGCATTTAGCTAGGGAAATATTGTTGGAACATAGGCTGTAATTTAATGGAGCTTCTCATAATGTTCATTATGTTTTACATTTATAAAATGTTCTTAAGGCCATTCCAGAGCGTTGATGATAATCTATATACAACATTTAAAGAGATTAATTTTGGCCGATATGGTATCAGAACGTGAGTGGCAGAATGTTAGGATTTCCACCATCAAGTCTTTATCTCCTCTCCCCTCTTATCTCTTCCCTCTGTCATTCTATCTTCATTTTATTTTATCTTCATTTTCTTTTTTTTCTTTTATCACCATCAAATAGAAAGACCCCTTCACTGAAGTATCAGTAAGGCTAAAATCAACAGCAATACTGCTAAGAATGGTTGGAGACATCTCAAGATTAAGATTCTAGCGCGTAAAGCCTGGGCTTACAAGTTCTTTTTTATGATTTTCTTACTGAGTTTTGGTTGGGTGGTGGTGCCTGGTATATACACTCGTTCATTGAATCCATCCATATCGCATGCCTGTGTGCACTTAATATAGCTCAAAAACTGCCACATAAGAACTTAACCATACTACTTTTCTATTTAATTTGAGAAAATGAGTTCAGTTTCTTCATGTTCACTCATTGCAGGACCACCAATTTCTAACCACCCAAATCAGAGGATCTAGTGTGGAGAGTAGAACCACAACTTTCCCATTTAACTTGAGATAATGAGTTCAGTTTCTTCATGTTCAATGATTTCAGGACCGCCAATTTCTAACCACCTAAATCAGAGGATCCAGTGTGGAGAGTAGAACCAAAAAGTGCCTCTGAACAAAAGCCCTCATATCTTACCCAACAAATTTGGACAATTGACAACTTGCTTCTTAGCCCTTTAATTTGATAGTTACCAATTGCATAGGTAAAATCTACTGATCATATTTAAAACTTCCAAATGAATCTATCCCACAGTGGGAATTGCGATTCACAAGCTCTAAGTTTCAATTTAGACAATTTTTTTCTTCAAGCCTTCTATTTCATTTAATTTCTCTTAACAAAGATCAAAGATCAATAAGCATATCTAACAAAATTATCCATGAAGCACAAGAATAAAGGAAAAGAAATCACACAGAGGTCAAAAGGAGTATATAAGAAAATGCTAGGCCTACAACTAAAATAATTTTGCAATACCGAAACAAATGCAAGATCAGAACGATGATGAAAAAAGAAAAAAAAGAAAAGAATATTACTAAACACGGTGTTTATTGGGTTCATGGCAACCTGGTTCTTAGCAGCTTCTCCAATGAGACGCTTCGTTGTCTGTGAATGCTACATATGAAGAAGTTGTATGATTTCCTTGATCGTTTGTTATTATCTCAACTCGTTCATGCTGTGAAAGCCAAACACCCATGCATGAATATGTGGTACCGAGATCAATGCCTATGGCCAGACCTTTGTCTTCACCCTCCATCTAGTACTTGCAGGCAGTAGATCTGAAATTCCAAAGTATATTAAAAGAATGAAATGAATGACAATTACACTAAAAATAATAATAATAACAACGACGAGGAGGAGGAGGAGGAGCTGGGATTCATACTAAGCTAGAGTCTCCATTGGCATCTGTTATAAAGGTTTTTCTGAGATTCATACTCACAATTTCTTAAATTCTCTTAGTCCAGTTGGATATCTATGCCTAGCAATTAATTACATCAAGCAAATCTGTTTCAACTCACTCAAGAATCTAGAAGGACCATGTAATCTTTTGAGAGCAATTGTGTTACTAAGAAAAGGAATCTATAGATACAAGTGAGCAAATAGAAAGCCTTGTCCATTCACGCAAGAGAGGAAGGCGAGGTATCTATGTATATCAGCAAGTCTTCCCGTGCATTCACCCATCACCATATTATTATGAGAACTCCCAGCGGGCCCACCTGATGATCCACTTTAATTATAGGGTCAACCACTGTTTAAAGTCCTCTTGGATCATTTTAGTTATATTGTCCATGAAAATGTCAATAACAACAAAATATGCACACAATAGAGGAAAGAAAATCATTTACAAATTTTCTCAAACCAATTGTTACTATTTTGTTATGTAATTTAAAATTTTGTAAAGTTTAGATATGCTCTGAATGGCCACATTTATGTAAGAATAAATAAATGGCATCACTGATTCAACCCACGCTCAAACATGACTCACGCGGTGGAATTCGAGGCGCTGGGATTTTGGGGTGTGATAGAACTAACCCATTTATTCAGCTAAGTAACTAATTTAATTAATAGAATTGAAGCAGGAAAATCAAGTACTGATGCAAGTGCAAGTAAAACTGAGGTGAATCTTAATGAAGTATTACTTGCACTCCGACAGAAAATGCAAGCATTAGAAGGGATCGCCCCCTCATCATCGACTAACATGGTCGCAAAACAGGATCATCAATTCCCATGGCATATACATCCTTGACTAGCTCTTCATGGATTATTGATTCAAGTGGGGGAATTAGTGGAGTGGCATAAGGCATGGGTTTGCTTCCCACGGCTTGTGATCGAAACTGTCCCAATTTGCCTAGTGTGCATTTATGTGGGTTTAGCAGGCCTCGCCCAGTGGATTAGTCCTGTTGGGTCAAAGACCTCAGGGATACCCACGTCTTGAAAAGTGCAATGGATCATATGACATGTATGCACTCGGTATTTAAGACATGGCTCTTCCATTGGTAGCATCTGCATTGGAGATAGGAATTATACACAAGTTCTAGGTAAAGGACCAATAGATGTTTCCCCCAAATTTGTCCCTATCTTATTTATTACATGTGCCTAAATCAACTCATAATTTTGCCTCTTTTAATACCTTAACCAAATCCCATATTGAAATGTCACATTTTCCGCTTTGTTTTTGTGTTTTTAAGGTTATGGAGATAGGACAGACCATTGGTGGTGGCCTCAGCACAACAGTCTCTATCATGTTGATCCAGTTTTGAAGTCTCACTTCCAGTCACTACAAAGTACAGAAGATGTTATAAAGAGGCATCCCTGTTGGAATTTGTCAGTCAATAGTCTTAGGAGTCCTTTTTCATTATTAATATTAGAAAAAATATTAAAAACTCTGACTATGAGATTTGTAAGCTTTCAGAAGTGTAGGGATTCATACCGAACTAGTAATAACAAAAAGAATCAAGTTCTTCTTTCTTTAATACAGAGTAATGTTTGTATACCCCATTTGCTTCAAGTTTTGGCCATAGGCTTTGTGTCTTCTATTGATGATGCATCTAAGTTGCTGGTTAGTTCAATAGTGTTGCTGATAATAAAGTTTATGCCGTGAAGCATAAAAGTGAAATTGCTGGTTGTTGAAAGTAATGGTAAAGATTACTGGTAACGTTATAAAATAGATTGAAGATCCATCATAGGTTACTTGTATAAAAGCTTAAGCTGACACATTTCCTCACAAAAGCAATTACAACAGTTATATGATGTTTATTTCAAACTAGGCATAATAAATATCCATGAACCAGCTTGAGTGGGAGTCTAGAGAAACAGCTGGGACTTGTTTATAAATTTGTAAGTATGCTACTTTATGGAAGCTCTTGTTGGAAAGAAATAAAAGAATCTATCGAAATAAAAGTAAATAAGAGGAGGAAGTCGTTGATTCTATTATTTAGTCTGTTTCAAAATGCGTAAGTAGAAGAAAGGAATTTGTTGGGTCCCTTTGGAAGGTCTTAACAGATCTTGGTCAGCAGTTGTTCAGTGGGGTTGGTCTGACACATGCTTCAAGTTTTTTGGGAGTACCCACCAGTGGGAGTTCTTAAACTACATTTTGATGGAAGTTTTGTTAAGCCCAATTGAGGAGGTATTGGAGGTGTTACTAGAGATTGCAATAATATTCTTTTGAGGAGTTATTTAGGACCCGTCATTTCTTTGAATGCTAATGAGTCTGAAGTTTTTGGTCTTCTCGTTAGATGTTGTGAGCTACGAAGATTGGTTGGTTCCAAAGCTATTATTGAAGGTGATTCTTTTTCTGCAATTTAGTGGGGTTCTAGGAAGTATTCTATTCCTTAGTTTGATGGATTCGGTGAAGAAAATTCAAGATATTCCAAGACAGTTAGGTGCTTCTTTTAGTCATGTTTTAAGATAGGCAAATGTTATGGTGGATGCTGCAGCTAAAGAGGGGTTTTTTCGTTCTTCAATGTCTTTTGATGTTTAATTGCATTGTATTTTAGTGTCGCTCTTCAATTTCTTTTGATGCTTAATTGCTTTGTATTTTAGTAGCTATTTTGTTTTTTGGTGTTTGTTCTTTTGTTTTCCTCTTGGTTATTCTTGGCTTTGCCTTGTTTTTTCTACAGCAATAAATTTTACCACTATCAAACAAAATTCTAATAGTTATAAACAAAGTTGTAATTATGGAAGCTTCTAGGTTTTTAAATTAGTATTTTGGTAGATCAAAAGTTTCAACTTAAACGGTTTGCTAGGTTGGGGATCGAGTAAAATTAATGGGGCTGTTTTGGGGTATAACAAAACTGTAGGACTGCAGTTTCACCAATCAACGAGGATGGCATACAGTTAGGCCAAGGAAAACAAGTGTTTTGCAAAGGAATCCTTTTAGGTTAAATTTCGCTTTGATCAGGTTAAATTGTGTCAAGAATGGTATATTTCAGCTTAGGTTTGGTGATTTTTTAAAATTAGTGAGAAATGAGAGTTTCAGCTTGACATTGGCTGAAATGACCAGGCCTTTTTTTTTTTTTTCGATTCCAAGGTCTTAAAATTCCAATTGTAACACTAAAGGGAAATAAAAAAGACAAATCATAATTGATCCATGAGAAAACATGGCTCGGGTAGCCTTTAGAGTCCAAATCCTTTTGGGGATTGGACTTGCTAGAAACGTGGGAAGCTCCTTAATGGAGTCCACTAATCCAAGATCTAAACCGCATAAATCCAATAGGAGTTCATCACGTATAAAACTTGTGAATTTTCACGTGCTCATACATGATCAATGCAATAACAAGCCGCTTACCCCAGGAAAAAAATGTGATTGATGCTAAGTCAAACTCCTATTAGAATGAAATTTGGCGATGATTTATACAATAAGACATTTATTTTGTGTGGTTTAATATGTAGGTCATCTTAGTGTTAGTAACCAAAAACACCAAAAGATTGGGCTCTTAGAGAATGGCACGACAATGTATATCAAAGGGTCCTGACAGCCCCCCACACGTATGGGCTCCGCACGTAGATAGAAACATGCCAAATAACCATATACAGACAAACACGTCCCTAGCGATCGAGCACACGATCCCTGGCTCTAATACCATGTTGGTACCAAAAACACCAAAAGCTCGAGTTGTTAGAGTCTTAGAGAATGATACAACAATCTATATCAAAGGGTCCTGACCATGGATCAAAATAGCTATGTGGTGGCCGTTATATTGGGAGCAACGGCCAAGAACGCTATGCTAAATTCAATTTAGCATCACTCTCATATGCCGCGGCCACTACGGTCCACTACGACCTAGTACAAGAACCGCTATGGAATGAGACTTAGCAGCTACTTTCTATCATTTTTTAAAACACATATTAGGGCTTTTTTCTTCGCTTCTTCTTTCCAAACAACATTTTAGGCGTCTGTTCTACCCTTCTATGCTTAAAAGAACATAAAAAAAATACAAAACTTGCTGAATTGAAACTGATACATAGAGTTCCTCTCAAGGGCTCTTCTCTAGGTATAATATGGAGAACACCCCAGTATGTATTAGTAAAATTATTTTTCTCAACTCCCAACAAAAGTGCATTGTTTGTTTCGATAAAAGTAAATTTGTCATTTGGTTTGAAGTTTAAATTTTATTTAAACATACCTTTATAATTTATATATCCTATGTTATATACAATTGTGCTAAAATGCTTATTTTAATTATGAATTTCGAACTGCATAATAGTTTCTACCATACTGTAGTGAACCACCAATAATTCATGTAAAAAAATACATCGGCATTGTTATTTGTAATCATTCAATGATACATAGCTTTTACACACTGAAAGGACCGATACACACTTCTATCTTAGTTACTACAGGGAAAAAGAATCAAAATCTAATATTTTCCAATGTTCTGGATCTTTGGATTTTGTTTTTTGAAATTATTGGACTACCTTTTTTTATTCACACTGCTACAGCGCTACATATCGCCGGTACCACTATGTATCACCTAATACATTGCATTTTGACCGCCGGCCTCTACGTTCGACGCAACCACTATTTTGATCATTGGTCCTGACACTTAAAAGCCTTCATAATTTCTCGAAAATCAAGACTCACAAGATGTATACTCTTGAAGGGTTTGTCATAATATAACCAAAGACAAGTCCTATTTGACTGAGGGTACATATCATTAAGCTCTTGTTTATTTGCATTGAGAAATTAAAATACATTGGGTGGTTAAAAATAAAGATCAAATATGAATTTCCGAAAATGAGAATCAAATAGCATCTTCTTTTGATTTTATTTTCCTAAAAAAATATTATTTGGTGTTCATTTTAGGAAATTCAATTTTAATCGTCATTTTTAACCACCGTATGTATTTAACTCCTCTGCATCTATAATCCAAACAAGAAGGCCCAAAGGGACAGTCAGAATTCACTCTCCCAAACAACTTGCATTTTCTGTGTGGTGTGAATTGCTGAAATTTTATGACCTGTCTTTATGACCCTACCAGTTGTCAAATCATAGAACGTCCAACATTTAGGAAAATTTCGTGGAAAGCAAACAAGTCTGGTAAAAATAGAAATAAGGCTTTAGAGTTCAATTAAATGGGATAAGCTCAGCACGTGCATACACCCTCTTAGGTTTTTCTTTATTGGCTAATTCACGGGTTGGACAAAACTTTGAGTCCATTGAGTTGTAATTCTTATTTTTAGAAAAGGACTCAAAGAACAAAGTGGGAAGAAACCTAGAAGTGCTGAAATTTTGGATCAACCAGAATGGGGTCCGCTCGACCGACCATATCATCCGCTCTAGTGGACATGAGTCAGAATGGCTAGACGCTGAAATAGAACCTCATCCGCTCGAGCGGACATGTGACAGAGTCCTACGAAAATTAGAAACCTTCTTCTAATGATGGCCAAACTGCTTGTTTTAATCCTAATCAAGTTAGGCAATCTTAAGCACGTCCCAAGGGCTATTTAAAGGACTCAATGACTATTCTAAATAGAGATCTCACCTCTCAAAGTTCTGAGTTAGAGATTTAATTGAGAGAATTTTTCTCTAGAGATTTATTAAGAAGTTGTGTTGCCAAGTTCTCTAGAGAGCCAATTCTTCTGCATCCTTTGTAGAAGATCATCTTCTCGCGTAGAAGATTTGAGAAGTCAAGCGCAGGATTGAGTATGTTGCAATCAACAGTGTGAAGCCGTTGAAGTGTGAAGCCACACAAGATAACTTCAGTCCTTAGGTATGGGATATCTGGGGAGGAAATCTGAGTTTCTTGTAATCGCAAGATTCATAGTGCTTGACTGTTGATCCAGTTTGGATCCGTGGTTTTTCACCTTATATTTTGTGTCCTTGTGGTGTGTGCATGTGAGTTTTTTTTTTTCTGCTGCATAGTTTATTATTTTTGCACACTATTGGGCCGATTTATTGAGTGGACCAATCTAGAGATTGAACCCTAAACTTTCACACCCATATATGTATATATTTGTGTATTTTAAGGTTAGGGACATACAACTAAGGTAGATGGAAATAATAGGCATGAATAAAGCTGATGCTATGAGATGGTTTTGAAATTACAAAAGGAGACAAAAAGTTAGTGTTACATAAACTATCTATAAATTTTTTTGGGATATTGTCTGTAGAACTGTCGTTAGACCTGACACTCGCCCCTAGGCGGTCAAAGTGTAAGTATTTCCTACGTGCGATATCCTAGGGCCGTGCGATCTCTCACACATTGTGATGCACGGTTTCCTAGGGCCTTGTGATATTGCACATATTACCCTGTGCGATATACTAGATCGTGCAAATGTTCTGGGGCTAATGTTAGGTTCAAGAGCAGTCGTACAGTCAATATCCAAAGTTTTTTTAAACTAACAATCCCTATCGATTTATCCTTCATTTCCTTTCCTATGCATTGGACTGAAAATAGCATTTACCACCATTAAAAGAAAATCAAGTTTAAAGTGCCATATAATGACTGGTAATGTGGGAATATTATGTTGCGACATGCGATTATGGATGTTGTATGCCGATCGATCAATGTTGAAACTTTCCATGATAAAACACGTGATTTTTCATGCTCCTTAGGGTCAACAGAAGAAAAAACTCCTCGCACTGCTCTCATTGTAATTGGCATTGAAATGAGCTTCTGATAGTTTGAACCCATGATCTCTTTAATGAAACCATAAATCAATGGACGATAAAACTACCATTGATTCGTACTTCCATTTAATATTAAAATATGTTTTAAAAATAAATAAACTAAATAGTCTCTAAAACTATAAATTAAAGTAAAATAAATGTCTCTAAGTCTGTGATTTAGGATCTAACAAATTATGATCCAAATATTATTTTTAAAACAAAACGGACCCTGTACAGCGGCTTTATGATCCAAATAAGTGCTGTTATTAAAAAAATAAAAAAGGGTAGTTCTTCTAAACAAAAACTTAAAGTTGTTGTGGTTTAGACAAATGGGAGACTGGAAGACGAATGTCTAATTTGGGTGGTCCTGTACAATGGCTCCAATTGATTCATACAATCAACTTAATAACATTCTGAAATTTCTAATGTAAGAAAAGTTGGATTCTAGGTTTCGTCACTAGCCAACTTAGAAGAAAGCTTCCTAATAAGTCGGATCTGGGGGACTTTGATGGATCAAAAAGCTTAAAGGATTATTATAAATTTGGTGAACCCATCTCCTATAAATCAGATCATCATCTCCAACATCTAATCTAGTCAAGTCGAAACAAGGATACAAATATGCCCAAGTCCAAAAACCCAACCATTATAACTGTAAGATGAAAGATCATGGCATGTCAATCAAAGGGCCACAGATTACTAAGTATGGACAGAATATCTATATAGCATGCAAAAAACAACAAAACTAAACATATCATCACTCACCACTATTCTTCTCCAAACTTCTGTAATCTTTTCTGCGTTTTCCCCACAGAGAAGGGCTTTGGGAAGCGAAAAGAAGGAAGAGGCTTCTTCTATAGAGGACGGTTTTATAGAGAGCTATTGGAATTGGGAAGTGAAAGAGACAAAAAAGAAGGTTGTTTTGATGGAGTTCTCAGTTCTCACTTTTAAAAGTCGGCGATACGTCGGTCGTGCGCACTAAAAAACCAGAGTCGTGGGCCGTCATGGCAGGTTGACCACATTGACCGGGCCAGGTCAGCCCAACACGAATCAAAGGATGGGATGTGCTGGGCTAGGGAGCCTTGGGCTGTGGCACAGCCCAGTGCCTTGACCATGCTGTGCTGGGCCACAGTTCCTAGGTCGAGGTAAGGTACGGCCCGACACGACATTTCATAGAAAAAAAAGGCATATTTTTTTTACATAAATAAAATATAAACATTAAATTGGTTAAAATATTATTTTTCATTTGTAAATCATCATCAATATTTGTGCATTTATTTTAATAATTTCAACTTTATTTGTGCTTAAAATCTCTTTTGATTTAAAGAAAATAGGAAAGGCATATGGACTGGCTCGTGGGCGGCACGGCCTAACACAGCATGACCTAAGCCGTGTCATGGGCCATGCTTTGACATCCCCGAGCCAACCTGAGCACGGCACGACACGATCTAGTTTACACCGCTTCAATCATTTCATACCATCTCTTTGGTTTCTTTCCTTCTACGTAATTAAAATACACCATGGCCAACACAAAAACGGATAAAGCATAAGAGAAGTAAAGAAATGATTGTACTATAAATGCCTTTTCTTCCGTAGTGCAAAGACTTAATGTGTTAAAAGGAAAATTTTCAAAAAGATATCAAATTTTTTACTGGTTTTTAAAAAAGCATGTGAAGATTTGAATATTTTAAAAAGTATAAGAATTTTCCACAATTCTTTCAATAAGTCTTCTCCATAAAATATTCTTGAGAAATGATAAAAATACCCTTTCCTTATTATAGGTCTTTCTTTTATTAATTCTTTTCTTCCTAAAACTAGTTATTTTGATTTTGGTAATCATAACCATTTAACGAAGCTAGTTTTTTAGTAATTTGGAATCCCCTTTTTTTAATCATCCATGCATGACGACAGTTGAAGTGGGTCCTACTAAGTCATCTGAGTTGGACTGATGATCATAACTATTTAATGAAGCTAGCTATTTTTTTAATCATTTGGAATCTCCTTTTTTAACCATCCATGCACAAAGGTAGTCGAAGTGGGCCCCCTAAGTCATTAGCTTGATCATTTCTCTCTAATTTTTAAATGGTTTATATAATAAAAAAATATGAAAATTGATATGAGCGTATTTTTGTTGTTTCTCAAGATTTTTTTTTATGGAGAGGACTTGAGTGAAAGGATTATGGAAAACTTTTCTATTTTTTTGAAATATTCAAATCTTTATACATGTTTTTTTAAATAAGCCAAAATTTTTATATCTTTTTCAAATTTTCCCTAATATAAATGAAAAGGAGAAAAAAGAAAGATAGCTCAATATCATATTTACCATCGGAGATGAGTAATCTAATATCGAGCAAATCTAGAGAGCAGAAAGTATGGCTGCCATTGTAAAATGCCATTCTTTCGTTTTTTTTCTTGCTAATTGTGGTTTTGTGGATGGTTTCAGAATTGAGACTGCATCCTCTATGGTAGCTATTACAGGACAGTGTAACGCATGCATGGAAATCCATCATGGGGCCCATATAAAGATAATCCAGATTGCTAGCGATGAATGTCATCCTCCCCAGTGATACAACCTTAGATTTCAATTCAAAAGAAATGGATCCCACCATACTATTCAGCCATGACAGTTAAACTTGATTTACACCTGTTAGCAGCGGTCCCTTGTCAGCACCTAATCACATTTTCATCATGTGCTCAATCGGGGAGTAGAACCACTAAATAAAGATGTTGGAATCCACTCCTATTGAACTGAATCTCCAGGGATTATCACTAGAGGGGATGAGATTAATCTTGGTCAGGATATCGACGGAATGTATCTTGAACGGCTCAGATTATGTGTGGTCCTATGGATGGATTGCCATGCATGTTTGTAGAAGCTGTGAGAGGGGATCATCTCCTCAAGACTTCCTTTCTTTGTCTCCGATAAGGCAATTCTAAACAATAGAATTTAAACATTTTCAGAGATAACATCTATGCGGCATCACTAAAATGGTTAATCCTCAATGCATGAGTAGTATACTAGAATTCTAGGCCTATTTGTTTGTAGAGTGGAGTAAATTGAAATAAAATTGAGTATCGAATCAAGAGAAAAAAGAAAGTAAATAGAACTCAGAGTAAAATCTCCTTTTCTCTTTTTGTGCTTTTTAATAATATATTTTTTAATCATTTTGTGCTTTGTAAAAGTACTTTTTTGTCATTTTGTGTCTTTTAAAAATACTTTAATCATTTTGATCCTTTTAAAAGTGTTTTTTTTTTCATTTCGTGATTTTACAACTAATTCCTTCTGCGCCTTTTTTTTTTCTTTTGATTTGAAACTTAATTTAATTTCATTTTACTCCACCCTACAAAAAACCATGTCACACTCGGGGGATTCCTGAGTTAAATAAGTGGAACTCCTTAGTGGATCCCACATGTCAAAATCCAAGTCACACAAATGGAAGCATTCTCCATCATATCATTGCAAGGATCTTGATACCTTTGAGTCTAATAATTCTGGAAGCTATTACAATTTGTATCTTAATCTAACATGAGTGGCAAATGGATGAATGTCAAGTTTGGATCAATTGTAATTCAAAGGAGATGATGTGTGTGAGGAGGTAATTTGACCGCACGTGGGCAAATAGCTCCGCAAAATTAGGGAATTAAATGGGTTGGTTCTGGCCATAATTATATTGAACTAAGAACTAGAATTTTTTTCTAAATGATGATTCCAATTCTACCTGCAATTCCAACTTTCAAGATATTTTGTTAGTTCCAGGCCCAATTACTTATTTTTCATTTTTCATTTTGTATTTGCTTTTATCATGAGATAGTCCCATAAGATATATAAGTTTCTATATCAGATACTTTTTGCACTACCATTTCTCAAGTTTTAACATTTAGAAAAAGATTTCATATAAAAGTCATGACATCATGGGACAGTCTCATGATATCTGGGATTTATCAGTTTCCGTGACATCGGATTTACGGCAAAAAAGTTAAAAAAAGAAATGTTAGACTAGAGCTAGGCAACTTTTCTGACATTATTTGAATTTCGGTCATGAAATTAGAAAAATAGAATTTAATGAGGACTATATTATGTCAAAAACTCTTAAAATTTAATGATCATCTCCCAACCGGAGGTGTAAGAATGCAGAATTTGTCTTTATGGCAAGCTGCATTGACGCACCCTTATTGTTGTTCTTCAAAGATTTGCATATACAAGAATGAAAAGCAGGAGAAAACGCATTCTTCCCCTAGTCAGCATCTACAGTTCATCCCATAATTTCCTTTTCTAGATCATTCCAATCAGGATTACGAACTAACATCAACAGAGTATCCAAATGGCATGCAAATAACCAACACAACCAAAACAACATCCACTACTTCTAGAAACCCCCTTTTCGTATTCTCTGGCTTTTTCAAGTGAGATGGGCTTCGAGAGAAAACACTGAGATGTGGCCCATCAGTTAAAAATCAAAGCCGCTTACTCAAATTGAACCCCCTCTCCTTTTGGATTATCCTAACCCCCTGTGACCTTCGGTTTTAATGATTTTAAAACACAATTTTTTTTAGATTTTAATTCAACATATAGTGACCGGATGAGTGCCAAAGTTGAGCTTGTGGCAATTTATGGGGTATTGCATGTGGGGTAATTTAATTTTTGACAGGCAAAGTAGCTAAGAAAGCAGAATGGATCACAAATTTCACCACCTCCCCATGATTGGGCATGGCCCCAAGTGGAGACCAGAAAGCTGTCACTAATATGGTTGTCTCTTTAGGAAAGGGTGGCCCATGCATACATAGACATATCGGACCCTAATCGGGTGTGGATGACTTGCACAAGATACCATGTGGACTATGGCCAGACTTACCAATATTCTTAAGTGGGCCTACTGATCGAGGACCCTACATACATCTTATAAAGCGCTTTTTTGTAGACTTTGTCTATTTAAATTTATATGACCCTGATGGAAGATCAAAATGTCCAAGATTTCAATTCTTAGATTATTGATTTTGATATGATATTCCATCATGTGGACCATATTTAAATCGACAATATTCTAAAAGATCATGTGATTGGATGCATATGTAGGGCCGTACATCAATGGGCTCCCTCTAATAATTTGTTAAAACTAAAGGTCCAGACAATCATTTTATTTTTCAAATCCTTACTATCTTAGGAATAAGTGCCCTACATACCCCCTTCAGGACCAATATACCGACTGATTGTAAAGGCTTTGATCTTGACCAGTACAGCATTCCAAACTGTGTTCTAAAACCATGCTCCTGACAAAGCCCATTCAAGTGCAATCATTTTGAACGTGGACACCTGTTCTTTTCTTTCTATTTTCTTCCACTTATTTCATCTGAATCATCTGAATGAAGGCCACGTTTTGGATGGTTAGGATCAAACCGCTGTGGGCGTCTGATGACAGAACGTAGAAGGATCACTAAACCATTGGCCCCTGTTGTTCATGATACTACATAGGCAGAGAAAAGAGGATGCTCTGAGGAGAAACTTTGTAACCCCTCTCATGTGCCTCAGCTGCATGGATGTCATCGTCAGAGAGAGGTAAAACATCAACATGTGGATGGGGGAGGTAAGATATTGTCTGGTCATTAGTTATTAGCCCTTCATTGTGGGACCTCTTGTAATAAAATAAACCTTTTATAATGACTATTAGCTAGGGCCTGTTTGACTCTTTTTTTTTTTTTTTTTAATAGAATATATATGAATTGACTACATAGGATTGGAATAATTCATGCCACAAGTGGTTAAAAATTGAAGACAATAGATAAATATAAAAAAAGGCCCATCCAATAATCTCCTCTTTGATAGAAATAGGGAAGATGGAAAATAAGTACCCAACCATCACCTAGTAATTCAATAATACCTATAACAGTCAAGGTCTCATCGACATCTCCGCCTTTATTTCCTTTCCTTTACTCCTTAGATCCTTCAAACTTCACCTCTTTAAAAGTCCTTCCAGCTCATTTGACCTTGAATCTGAATGTATCCAATTTCTATGTAATTTAGTGCAAACAAAAGGTTCCTTCTTGGTTCGAGCCAAATTTTTTTTTTCTAATCCGAAGAAACTCTCTCTCTCTCATATGCATGCCCCATTTGGAAAAAGGAGATCCTATAGCATTGGTAGTGTAGTGGCAAAGCCTGCATAGTATGCAACCCCACCAATGTGTATGGAATTTGTAATACTAAAACCTCCCTCGTGACCAAACTTCCTTGTGCCTCGCTAATCGCTTGATTAGGAGTATATATAAGAGGTCAAGGGTTCAAGGATGGGTACCACCCTCTTCTTCTTCAAAAAAATAAAAATAAATAACCTCCGTGAACATGGATCTGGTCGGGTAAATTTATACTTCTTTTCTTTTAAATAATATCTGACACTTATAAGAAAATTTTGTTTTTCTTATGTAATATTTATTAACCAGTAGGTAATAGTTATAAAAAAGAATAGAGTAATCTAGGCAGCATTAAACTGAACTTGATCCGGATCAAAACCATCATGTAATATCCGTCTTAAGCTCACACAAACGCTACCATACCCACCATTGCTATCCCTACTACACAGGTCCAGGCCTGCAACCCCCAGCATCCATGATGGAGGGAATGCCTTCCCATTGTGCCAAGCATTGGTTCGTTGACATCGCCATTCCTCTGAAATGAGAGAATCAAAAGGCCATGGTTGTCTCATAAGCAACGTCTTTGGCCATGGATCATGACTTGATATCATCAACACTGGGCACAAGATAAAGAAAAGAAGCAGCTTGCGGATGAACCATTGCCACTCTCTTGTTCAAGATTCAAAGCCTGAAGATGCTCTATCCATTTGTACCCTTTTAGTCATGGATCCACTTAATTCTATGTGTTCACAGTTTGTCTACTGATGCTGATATTATTAATTATTCACAGGTTAGGCCATTCATTTTGTAAGATCTTACACCCCATTGAGGTACCACTTATCCCAAAACCAATTGGTGATAGGAAACGACACAACAATAGTTTTATGGTGAGGGCGAGGGCTCGACCACAATTATGCCCGCTCAGAGCAAGGGTGGACGTTGACCTCAACAATCTCTCCCTCAACGGCACACCCGCCGCGACGTTGACCTCAATAATCCCTCCCTCAACGGCACACCCGCCGCGACTCCTACTGCGAACTCTCAAAACGAGTGTCCCGTGACTCGAACACCCGACCTACCAGGTTCTGATACCATTTGTAGGATCTTACACCCCATTGAGGTACCACTTATCCCAAAACCAATTGGTGATAGAAAATGGCACAACAATAGTTTTATGGTGAGAGCGAGGGCTCGACCACAATTATGACCGCTCACGAGCGAGGGTGGACGTTGACCTCAACACATTTTAACAAAACCAACATTGTAATTGGAGAGGTAGGTCATTCAAGCAACAACAATCCTAACCATCTAGTTTCTTGAAGCAGCTGATAGACTGGACCCCTGGTTATTTACTCTTCCTTGTTTGGGTGGAAATTGGACGAAACAGAGGATTCAGAAAGACCCAACATATTACAAAAACACAAAAATAGACCCAGACCCAAAGACGGCATACCGCCCTATTTTCAGCTAGGACACAAAATAATCATAAATAGCTGAAAAAACAAAGTTTTCAAGTTGCATCATTGCTCCATTCAGGCTAAAACATGCACCAGTCAGTCGGACAACCAATCAGATTACCTGTCTTGGACAACGAAGAAGGTAATGAAAGTGATGATTGTGCTCATAAATTGGTCCCAACAGCCCCCTTCTAACTTCTAAGGGACTAATTTGAAAGTTTTTGAAACTTATGTCATTTTTTGAAATAAGGCAAAAATGTAAGGCCTTATTTGAAATCTCCCAATAAGAAAAGGGATCTACTATTTGCACATCCCTTATTGCTCCTTGCACATCCATTCATGTGTCCCCTCATGGACCCCTCCACGACATTCCCAAAATACCCCTCCTCGCTCCTTCCCTCTCCCTCTCCCTGCCCGGCCAACTCTCCCGGCTCCCACCTCCGCCCGCCCTCTCCCTTCCTCCCTCTCCCTCTCCCTCTCCCTCTCCCTGTCGTCTTTCTGTCTCTCCTTCTCCCTGTCTCTCTCCCTGTCCTAGCTCGGCGCCCACCACTGCCCACGCCATCTTCGTCTCACCCTTTCCCCCCCTCTCCCTCTCCCCCTCCTTCTCCCTGATCGTCGTCCCTCTCCCGTTCGGCCATGGGTGGTCGAACAATATACTCAATTGCTCGCCCCTGCGAGGCCGAACGGGAGAGGGACGACAATAAGGGAGAAGGAAAGGGAGAGGGAGAGGGAGAGAGACAGGAGAAGGAGAGGGAGAGAGACAGGGAGAGGGCGGGCGGAGGTGGGAGCCGGGAGACTTGGCCGACCAAGGATAGGTAGAGAGGGAAGGAGAGGGGTATTTTGAAAATGTCCTGGACAGGTCCATGAGGGGTCTCATGAATGGATGTGCAAGGAGTAACAAGGGAGGTACAAAAAGCAGCTCCCTAAAAAAATTAGTCATTACTCTTATTTTCATAATACTAATTGGGAATAAAACTAAGGAACATTAATTCCTTCCACCCAAGCAATTTTACTACACCCCAGATGCAGATAGCTATCCAGACATATACTTTTAAAGGTAGAGGAAGAGAAAGAAGAAAGTGTGAGAGCTGTAGAGATGGAAGAAATAAGATGGTATGTACCTGATGGCTATATACGTACCTGTTTTGCTGGTGGAGGTTAGGGATATGGATGGAGGAGCTGTGGTGGTCGCCAGCCCAAGCTCCTGTCGAGCAAGGAGAAGATGAAAGGGTGTTTTGGGCAGGGTTTTGAACAGGGTTTGTGTTTGGGACTCTTTCTATTTGTGAAAAGACCCCAGTCTTATCCTCTTATTATGCTAGAGAAAGGAGGAGGTGACGGCATTGGGTGGCACAGCGGAACCGATGACCTGCAATTGACAAATGCACAAACACACAAATCCACATAATCACAAAGATGAAAACTATCATATACGTGGTTCGGCAAAACCGCTTACATCTATGGAGAAAGATCACATCAATTCCTTTCTCTATTATGTAATTCTTTGTGCATAGGGTAAGGGTTGTACATACAACAATATATGTATATATATATATATATATATATATATAACATGGTTGAAAGACCAAATTGCCCTCGAACCCCAGATGGCTAGCCCATACATCTATCCGATTAACCCTGGAATATAAGACAAACCTTGTATAAGGTAAGGCTAACGAAAGGAACGGGTTGCAGTGAGCCCTTAACCCACCCTTGCAGGGCCTAGTATAAGCCGAGCGAAAGCCGAAATCCCTTGGCATCTTAGGCATGCTTACAATACCCTGGCCTTTACTTATCGTTTAAGGGCTAGGGCCAGGGAGAGGCTAGGGTAAAAGGAAAAAAAAAAAAAAAAAAACTTAGTTAAATCCAAAAACACCTTTGGTCCGAGATTAAAATGACTAATTAAATATTCACTTAAGAAAAGGGGATAAAAGTTTATGATACTCTATATTGTCTTTTCCTATATTCCCATGTTTTGTGCATAGACCCTCAAAAACCTCTGATGATTATAGTGCCCAAGAAGGTTCCAATTGGCACATTTTAATAAAGCCTATCTACCTCTGGTGTGCATGGATCCACCCTACTATGATGTGGATCTAAGCTTGTATTCGAGTTTAAAACACCAAATCCAGAGGCTGGAAATACGTTCCCATTGCGAAATAGATTAGGGACCGTTCTTTAGACCCACCCTCAAGAATCAAACCATTTATTTGAACCCTCTCCTTGTCAAATAGCGAAGGTTTTTTAATACACCATTGAATAGTATAGGTGCGGAAAAAAGAAGTCATTGAGCGCCTCATATATCTTGTTGGATTTCTGCAAATGGGGATGAAAACTTGACAGATCATTGTATGTTCTTACTCGTATTCGATCCAATGAGCCTTCTGTTAATTCAAAGTGGGGTAAAGGAGAAAAGTAGACCTTACAATGTAGGTTCGGAGGGGTTATGGTAGATTATAATACCGCAGTAAATGACATAGGGATATATTTCATATAACTAGTAAAAGAGCTGAATATTAGTGTAATGTTCATAACAGGAAACAAAAGATCTAGGGCCCAAATCTGGACTAAAATCTGAAGTTGGAATAGAGCACAATGCAATATAATTAAGAGAATTTTACCCGAAAAATCCTCTTAGACTAGTTAAAGTCCAAAAAGGCCCTCAAATTTTAATATGGACCATATTGGATGACTCGCAACTCATTTTAGCATTTTTTTTTTGCTATTTCGCCTAGCGGCGATATCCCCTCTTAGTCGTGCGCGAGTGGGCAGGGATATCCACTCGTATCACAGTTAAAACATCTAGTTAGGCGGGGATATCACTGCCTAACTGTTTGTGTTAAATTGTGTTGGGTGGGGATATCTCCGCTCATCACATGTTTAAAAAAAGAAAGAATAGAGAAAAATCCCAATTAAGATTTTTATATTACATTTTACATTTTACATTTCACATTTCACATTTCATATTCACACACACACACACACACACACACACACACACACATTTCACATTCCATTTTTCACTTTCACATTCCATATTTCACCTTTCAAATTCACATTTCACATTTTATATTTTAAGTTACACATTTAACATTTCATATTTCACATTCACTTTCAATCGCAAAATTGTGCCCAAATAGATTGAATTCCTACCCATACTATTACAACCAAATGTGAGAATATTTAGGGGTGACAGAACTGGCATCTTAAGTAGAAAATTATCAATATGACTAGAAGGTCTAATTTGGCCGCCGAAAGACCCCTTAACTAATGTTGTTAATTCAATAAAAGTGTGTTTGATTGTGTTTCTTAGGGTTTGGATTAGGACCTGTGGGTGTAGGATTTGAAATAAGGATTTGGAATTAGGTACTCTCTTGAGTCATCAAGACCCAATAATAAAATTACAAATGACAACAAATCTATCAACAAATCTACTAACTCCAGCAAGTAGCATCCCATGAAGAATCTTATGTCTTAAAAATTACATGTCGATTTTTGCAATATATTAGACATATAAGAACCCGTTTTCTTGTAAGATCTCTTTTTTCCAAAAATGTAAAATTCTTTCTAATAAAAAATGAAGATAGTCAAATATTTTCTTTCTAATAAAAAATGAAGATAGTCAAATATTGGGGGGGTGGGGAAAGAAGGAATTAAGAGAAGAAAGCTCGTGGAGGAGAAGAGAGAAGGAAGAAAAAGAAAGCTCGTGGGGGAGAAGAGAGGAGGAAGAAGAAGAAAGCTTGTGAAAAAGTAGAAAAGAAGGTAGCTTATGGCAGAGAAAAGAGGATGAAGAAGAATAAAGGAGGGAAGCTTGTGGAGGAAAAGAGAGGAGGAAAAAGAAGAAAAGAGGAAAAAAGGGTTTTGGGTGAGTTTTAAAGAACAAGTGAGCGGGACCACTACGGAGGATAAGTATATTTTGTATCTTTTTTTGTCTCCATTAAGTCTAAGAGGATTCTTTTGGTAAAATCCTCTATAATTAATAATGGCATTTATATTAAATATTATATATATTAAATAGAGAACCGTCCAGGCCTTGCAGGGAGCAAGCACAATACAATAATGGCGTAGCGGAAGCACAAAAAAAAACATACCAAGGAAGAAAATCACCGTCTTCAACCCAATATCAACACCTTGACTCTATAAGGAAGAGATAGGAAAACCCCAAACGAAACCACAATTCGTATTATTCCTTAAGAGAAGCATTACATTACTTTTATAGAGTCCCGAAACCCTAAATTACATGAAATAACAAACTTACTCAAAATCATCAAAAAATAAAAAATTACATCAAAGCCCCTTGACCATCCTTAGGGCCCATTTGGTAATTTTACATGTAAAATGAAGTGTAGTAAAGCATCAAATCAACAAATCAAGAGAAAATAAAATATAATTGGGTTATGATGATATTTTATTTTTACTTGTTTGATATGTAATCTTTTTGAGCTTTTGTACATAAAAGTGGACCTTTTTTGTCTTTTAGTAGAGATAGGAGGTTGCTTTTTTTTATGTTTTTTAAATAGATGGACGGAATTTTGAATTAAAGTATTATTAATGTGACCACTTGTTTGAAAAACATGGAGGTTTTACTTGACTTTTACTAATCTAATAAAGTACCAAACGGGCCTTAAATAACTTTCTAAGACCTTCCACAAACACTCAAACTCAAACGGACTAAAAAAAACCCTAAAATATGCAAAAACAACTTACTATAAATAGTAACTTTTACACAAAACTGCGTTTTGACCTTCGAAATAGTATAATTTGGCCTTCGATGACTCCAACCACCAATGGCAGTTGTCGAGCACGAAGAGCTCGTTGATAACTTCGAAACGCATGGTTATGGTGCTCGTGATGATACCCGGATAAAAAATTATGGTCGTTTGAAGTTGACCCTATGGATTTAACCTTCCGACTTGACTTCTTACCAACTTCTTGTTCTATAAATGTTTATGTGACTTGTTCTACATTAGTTAGGTCAAACTCTATCTCAGCTCTCAAGGTCGTGGGCTTTTCAAAATCAGGCCCTATCCTACCCTCAATCTCAAGGGTAAGAAGAAAAGCACTCATGTCTGTAGGTTTTGACAGACCTGGTTGGGCTCCTCATCAAAGGGCCAGATTGACAGCCCTAGTGACAAGGGAGTAACATAGAGAATTTAAATTCCAGTGTTCGAGCCTCTCGAAATAAACATCATATGGATGGACATAAGTTTTACTAGTTTAGATTTAAATAATAATAATAATAATAATAATAATAATAATATTATTATTATTATTATTACGATGGCTTCGACCTTTCAGATAAGTAATACCTAAGATTTAACAAGGTAATAGATTGGCAAAGGGTTGGATTTGACCTTGAGCCCACAAAACCACTGTCATACCCACCCCTAATTGGGTCAGGTTGTCTCCTATTTGAAATGAACCATTGTTATCCCTATTACACAGGTCCAAACATGCACCCCCACCATCAATGATGACGGGGAATGCATTTCCATTGTGCCAAGCATTCCACACTTACCATCCTCCAAGAATCAAGACTGTTATCTGGACGACAATATGAAAGGCCATAGTTTTTCCCTCAACTGCAGCTCAGCTGGTTAGGACACAACACACAAGTGTGTTAGCGGAGTGCGTGACTTTAAATCCGGATGTAGCCCAAAAAGGAAAAAAAAAAAAAAAAAACAGACATGGCCTTCTCATAATCAAAATCCTGGGCGAGAGTCTGCTTTGGTTCATCATCAATCATGAAATCATCAACGCTGGCACACAATAGGAAAAGAAGCTTGCGCAATGAACCATGGCCACTCTTGTTCAAGATTCATGGCATGAAGATGCTCTATGCATTTATCCTCTAGTCACGGATCATCACTTAAATCAAGGTGTATGCAGTTTGTCCGGCTCATGCAGATATTCTAAAATGTTCTACAGAGATTAGGCAATTCCTTTAATAAAACCCACATTTGAATATTAGCAATGGAATGGATCCTTTTTCCCCCACTGTTTGATGGAAATTAGATGAAACAGAGGAATCACAAAAACCAAACAGATTACCAAAGCAGAAAGACGGACCCAGACCAGACCCAAAGACAGCATACAGCGTTTAGTTTAGGCTAGGATCCATACTGAGAGACAGTTACAGGGGCAAAGTTATCAACTTACTAAGCTACATCATTGCAGCCAAATCTTGCATTGATCAGTTGGCCAACTAATCAGATAAACTGTCTTGAACAATGAAGAAGCTCACATTCTTCGAAGCACAATGAGCAAAAAAAGTACAAAAACTATCAGATTTCAAACATCATTCAAGACGGATTTTGGAAATGATAGCATCGCAGATGATCTCTAACTCTTTTTTTTCATGAAGAAGCTCATCAGCATCTGCAAGCTCATTGTCGTCTAACCATTCATTCATCTGTTTGATGGCATCCTCTATCCTCATCTTGTCCACAGTGGACAGCTTAGAACCAATCTTATCACTGTTGATAGACTTCTTCATGTCATAGGCGTAGTCCTCCAGAACATTCCTGGCCTGCACTTTCTGCTTGAATTGCTGATCCTCCGAATTGTACTTCTCTGCATCCTGGAGCATCCTCTCAATTTCCTGTTGGCTTAGACTATGCCCATCGGTGCTGATAGTTATCTCGCTCTTCTTCCCCGTCATTTTGTGCACTGCAGAGACAGTCAGGATACCATTGATGTCAATTTCGAAGCAAATACTGACACGTTCACCTCTAGGGGCAGGAGGGATGCCGGAAAACTGGAATCTTCCCAACAGGTTGTTGTCCGTTGATCTTGTTCTTTCGCCTTGGTAGACCAAAATATCCGTTGAGGTTTGCTTATCTATAGCTGTATGGAAATCTTTATCCATCTTGGCGGGAATCAAAGTGTTCCTTGGAATCACAATTGACATATGTTCTCCTTTTGTCTCCACCCCAAGTGAGAGGGGCGTGACATCCACTATCACCATATCCTTCACCTTCTTATTGCCCATACCGCTCAGTTTGGCAGCCTGTACAGCAGCACCATAGGCAACTGCCTCATCAGGGTTGATGCTCTTGCAAAGCTCCTTTCCATTGAAGAAGTCCTGCAGTAATCTTTGAACTTTGGGAATCCTGGTTGACCCGCCCACAAGGACAACATCGTGAATAGAGCTCTTATCCATCTTGGCATCCTTCAAGCAGTTTTCAACAAGATCCAAGCAATTTCTGAAGAGATCCATGTTCAGCTCCTCAAACCTGGCACGAGTTAAAATTGAGTAAAAGTCGATTCCCTCATACAAACAGTCAATTCCAATAGTGGTCTGGGCCATGGATGAGAGGGTCCTCTTTGCCCTTTCACATGATGTCCTCAGTCTTCTTATGGCTCTTGGGTTTCCACTGATATCCTTCTTATGCTTCCTCTTAAATT
This sequence comes from Persea americana, assembly GCA_029852735.1. Taxonomy (NCBI): domain Eukaryota; kingdom Viridiplantae; phylum Streptophyta; class Magnoliopsida; order Laurales; family Lauraceae; genus Persea; species Persea americana. Next base: position 68,253,354 of record CM056811.1, read on the forward strand.
CCCGAATTAAGTGGTTCACTAGGCGATTGTCAAAGTCCTCCCCACCAAGGTGGGTGTCACCTGCTATTGCCTTCACCTCCAACTTACCTTCCTTGATAGCGAGAACAGAAATATCAAATGTACCGCCACCAAGGTCAAAAATGAGAACATTCTTCTCAACAGTGCTGCCAGTATTCCTTTCCAGGTCATAGGCAATGGCAGCAGCGGTGGGCTCATTGATGATACGCATGACATTGAGCCCTGCAATGAGGCCAGCGTCCTTGGTAGACTGGCGTTGTGCATCATTGAAGTAAGCAGGGACTGTGATCACAGCATTCTTCACTTCGTAGCCGAGGGAGTCCTCAGCAATCTCTCGCATCTTATTGAGGACCATGGACGAGATCTCTTCTGCAGCAAACTGTTTTTCCTCACCCTTGTATTCAACGATGATCATGGGCTTATTATCTGAACCAGCAATGACTTTGAAGGGCCACAGTTCTATATCATTTTGTACAAAGACGTCATCAAATCTCCTACCTATCAATCGCTTCACATCTAAAGGCAAAGATAAAGGGAATCAATTTCATAATTAGCAAAGACATTGCCAAAAAGAAGATAAATATTAAAACCAGCAAAAAAAGGTTACATATTTAAGAAGTTCGGAACTGATAGCTATCAAAAACATAAATAAATGACAAGAGAACTAAATTTTAGTGGAAAGGAAAAGAGTCAATTATCTGCAAAAGAGGAGCATTAACTTATATATAAATTAAAAAATTTCACCAAAAATCATTTTCTAAATGTGGAATGCTCTCAAGTCAAAATATTTACGTCCTCTCTCTCTCTCTCTCTCTCTCTAAATATCTGTGTGTGTGGGTGTATATATACACATTGAATATAGTTATTCAGCGCTCAAGTTTCTTAAACAAAGGCTTCAAAGGTAATTCCCAGTGGTAAAAACCAGATGATGCTGTTGTTTTTTGTAATGCTGACTTGGAACAGGTGGAAGATTTGAAACTTATATTGAAGTGATTTGAGTTATGTTCGGGTCTAAAGATCAATAATCAGGATTGTAGGTGGTGAAAACACGACACCTACTTAATTAGGAGGAAGTAGAACTTGATGATCGGGAAGACCGAACACCGGGGACCTGAAAGGGAAGGAGGCCCTGGTTGCCGTCAGCCGTAGGCACTTCGATGCCTGAGTTAGTTCTCAAAACTAAGCAGGAGGAGAATAGAGAAGAGAGGAGAGTTGGAGCAAGAGTTTGGATATTGTATATCGCGTACCTCCATGGGGCTGATCCCATGCGTATTTGTAGATGATTCCTCGTTTTTTCTCTTAGTGAGTGGGGGTAGGTGGGGTAAGGTCCCATCGGGCCTTACCCTGATACCCAGTGGTAGGTAAAAAGTGGACATCCCATTAGAAGCTTCCATACCCTCGGACAACTGACGTGATGGAATGATAAAGCAAACCTCTTATCTCCATAAATGAGCCACCCTATTTGTTAGAGCACACCCGTACTTCTCATAGGAGTGCGATGACCCACTTCTGGTCGTACCTTTACCGAAACCAGGAATGGTCTCGGTGAGCTAGTACTTTGCCCACCTGGCACTCACACTGAGCTGCCGAGCTGATACCCGTTGAGTTGGTACTCTACCGAGCTGCCGATCTGCTGAGTCGATATTCTGATGGGTTGACACCCTTTACCGTGCTGCCGGGCTATGTTCTACCGAGATCAGCGACCAGCTGGTACTTTTACCGAGGACAGGCCTAATCTTGGTGTTATGGTATTTTATCTACACAATTGCCCCTTAGCTTTTGACCCTTTAGAGGTCTCCAACTAGCGGTGGTCGGAAGCTAAGTGATACTGTTTAGCTGGTATTGCTACTGAGTTGGAGAGGGTTGCCGAGCAGGAGCTGTCGTGCTGGCGTCGTTGCCGAAATGCAGAGTACCGTGAGGGTGGAGTCTTGGTTTGAAGAGGAAGCCCTTCTTATCTTGATGACGATCGCTGATGTCCAGCCTTCATCAAGATGTGCCCCTTCGTCTGCCCAAGGCATTAAATAGCCTTCAAGGAAAGCGCTGTTGGTGCCACGCGTTGTCTTCTTGGCTGTCATGCAATCGTTTCGAAGGGACATTAGGGTTGCTCGAGGTGACGCCTCATAAAGGCAGTTTTCGAAAGTCGAAAAGGTGCCTCAGATCCTTACAAATCAGGGCGTCTTCTTCGTCTTGACCTTTACTTCCTCTACATCTATTGGAGTTCTTCTTCTCGCTGTTGAAGAGAAACTTGCTGCCTGTAAGTCGCCACCGTCGTTTTTCGAGCTCTTTTCCCCGTCCGTAAGTCGCCTTCCTGCGAGCATCTTCCCTCTTAGGGTTTTTTATGTTTTTTCCCTTCTATTTTTGCTGCGCTCTGAAAAAATGGGAGTCTTTAGACATATGCTGGAAAATCCACAAGCCATAGCTGTCTTTAGGACTCAGTATAGGATTCCTGACAACGTAGAAGTCAGGCTAAACGACCCTGAAAACCCCTTCGATGGCCTCGTCTACACCAACAACTGGATGCCGTTCTGGTTAGTGACCGTGGTGGAAGGCGGGGTCCGGTTCCCCCTTCACCCACTCCTCAGGGACTGCCTCAAGGAGTGGGAGCTCACCCCTTGCCAGTTAATGCCGAATGGCTACAAGATAATCGTGGGGGTAGTAGAACTGAATAGGATCCTAGGGATCAACCTCGGTGTCTCGGACATCGAGGATGTTTATGACCTGTGTAAATCCGCGGAAGGGAACACCTACTACCTCCGGATAAGGACCGGTCGGCCCGGCTTTGTCACTGCGATGGAAGACTCCTACCGGTATGTGGGGGACGATCGAGTTTTTGTCAAGGGAGAATGGGAGTTCGGTGAGTTGGAGGCGTTGAGATCACTCCGGATCCCTCGTCGCTTAGGGACCCCTCCAAGTAAAGACCGAGATCCTTCAGCTCTCTCATATTCTGCCTTTTATGTTTGCCGTGCTGATGTTTCTTTTTGTTTGTGCATACTTTCCCCAAAGAAGACAAATAGCCCAGAGAAACGGCTGGGCAAGGAACATCGCCTGGTTAGAGCTGGTGAGGAACTACCACGGGCACCACTCCCGGGCTGAGTGGTCGCTCCTCGGGTACGTGCCGAGATACTGGTCCTTCAACACCAAGAGGAGGGTGACCGGGATTGACTCTCTCCTTTTCGAAGAAGGCATCAGCGTAGAGCAAGCGACAGTCGTAGTCCCTGCTGGGCGTCTGATCGAGTCCGGTGACCGGGCTTCAGCGTCTCACTCGGACTCGGAGCCTGCAGAGACTGCCGCAGCCGAGGTCGAGACCTCCTCGCAGCGGAGGAGAGCTATTGTATCTTCCAACTCGGAGGAAAAAGAGAGGGAAGAAAGGATGCTGCGTCAACGTCGCCAGCGCTTCATTGTCGAGGACCTGGGGGCGCTGACTTTCGGGGACGTCATGGCGAGGCCTTGGATGCCCCCCAGCATGCAGGCGATGCTCCGGCCTCGCCGCCTCCCGCAGTTGCTGTCGAGACGACCCTTGCCTCTGTGTCTCCAGTCGCCATCATTGTCGACGATTCGCCCCCGAAATTTTCTCCAAGGGCAGGAGGTCGGGAGCACCCCGCCGGGGTCGCAGACATATGGAGGCCGGACATCGAGGGGATGTTCGGGAGGCCGTTGGCCGCGACCGACCGCGCTGTCAGTGATCCCATGGTGGTTTTCGCGCTGGGGAGAGCCTGCGCCCTCCCACTGGACATGGAGAGGTGGCGGAAAATGGACAACGAGTCGCTGCAGGTCTCGTTAATACGGTCGGCGATCTCAATAGATTTCTGACAACTTTCTAGATTTTTGACTTTGGTATTCGTCGTCTAACGTTTGTTTTTATTCTACAGTTGCTCCAAAAATGCCAGATCGGCATGGAGAGGCTGGAGGCAGCCGAAGCCGCGACAGCTAAATGGGCTGCTGAGAGGGAGGAGCTTCAGAGGGCCTTAGAAGCCAAGGATGAGTTACTGAAGGGGGAGGCGAGCAGGAATGCCAGTCTTGCCGCCGACCTTGAGAAGGCTCAGGCTGAGGTGGGGGAGCTGAGAGAGGAGGCGAAGGAGGGGACGATCTAGAGCGCCAATCTTGCCGCTGACCTTGATAAGGCTCAGGCCGAAGTGGCACGGCTGGAGGTGAACTTACACTCCCAACGTAGGGCAAACATCTATCTGATTTCTTAGAGAAATCAGTGGAGGACCCAGTTGGAAGCTGCCTTGGAGGAGAAGGCAGCCGAAATCGAGTCTACTTTGGCGAAGCAGAAGGCCGAACTCGAAGAGAAGTATGGGGCCGAGTTCGATGCTGCCGTGGAGGAAGGGATGCCGGAAGTGACTGCGGACTATAAAGCGCAGCTGCAGGGGATCCGGGATCGAGCTTGGGAGCTTGGTTGGAAGGCCACCTTAAGGAAGGTAGGGATTCTTGGGGATGATCCTGCTTTCAGGAATCCCCCCAAGTTTCCCACTTCGGGCTTTGTCCTTCTTTCCATCGTCGATCCGCCCACTGCCCCTGGCCCATCCTCAGAAGTTCCTCCAGCGGCGAGCGCTGTGCCCGAAGCCTGCCCGGTCATCTCCGAAACCACTCCGGCCTGTCCCGAAGCAAGCGCGGTTGAATCTGAAGTTCCCCCAGAGATCGACTGCAACACTGATGCTGCAACCTTCTGAATTTTCTATTCATGTATTTCCTCCATTGTATTTTTCTTTTTTGACTTGATGTAAGAAAACTTTTCATCAATGGAACAAGTTTCTTCTTTTCACCACTTCTCTTATGTTTGAATGATGGAACGACTGCATGGAACGTCCATTTTCTGCTTAAGTAGTTAGTCTCGGTAATCGAACTTCTTATATGCTTGAACTTGGACTTTAGCTTTAAGTGGCTGAGCTTGGCTTAACAACCGGAGTCCCAGTAACCTGCACCCATAACCACTGAAGGAACGAACTGGACTAGACTTTTGACTTGACGTAAGGATCCCACCTCGGTTCTCTAACCCAAGGTGTCTCCAGGTGCCGAAGCCGATGCCTTGGAATATTTTCAACTCTTTTCGTTTCTGGTGGCAGTGTACCTGGTTCCGTAACCAAGCGTACTTCCGTGTTGGCTTTGCTGCCGCATTGTAGCTGGTGCTGTCACCGAGCTGAGGGTGGCTGGTACTCTTACCGAGCCGGGACTAGTGTTGTCACCGAGCCCAAAGGAGCTAGCACTGCTGCCGAGCTGGGGGTGGCTGGTACTATTACCGAGCGGGGACTGGTGCTGTCACCGAGTCTAAAGAAGTTGGCACTGTTGCCGAGCTGTAGCTGGTGCTGTCACCGAGCTGAGAGTGGCTGGTACTATTATTGAGTCAGGGTTGGTGCTGTCACCGAGCCCAAGGAAGCTAGCACTGCTGCCGAGTTTTAGCTGGTGCTGTCACCGAGCTGAGGGTGGCTGGTATTGTTACCGAGCCGGGACTGGTGCTGTCACCGAGCCCAAGGAAGCTGGCATTGCTACCGAGCTGTAGCTGGTGCTATCACCGAGTCGAATAGCATCAAGCATTTGAGAGAGACAGATCCACTTCCAAAAGAGTATTTCTTCATTGATAATTTAAACTTTGAATACATTCAGAAATAAAACTTCTTGAGATGCATCGCATTCCATGGCCGTGATAATAACTCTTTACCCTCCATGTCCTCAAGTATGTATGCGGATCGCCCAGCAGTTGAGAGCACTTTGAATGGTCCATGCCAGTTAGGTGTCAGCTTGCCTTCATTTGGGTTCTTGTCTCCAGGGAGTGTTTTCTTCAGGACTAGTTCTCCTATAGCGAACCCTCTTTCTCTGACCTTCTGATTGTAGCCTCTGGCTAACTGCTGTTGATAGGCGGCTAGTCGGATAGCCGCTGCTTCTCTTCGTTCTTCAGCGAAGTCCAATTCCCGGGCCAGGTTTAGATCGTTCTGTCATTGGTTGCAGAGTTCCAATCTCAAGGTCGGGAGGCCGACCTCAAGAGGAATGACTGCTTCCATGCCGTAGGCAAAGGAAAAGGGGGTTGCTGAGGTGGAGCGCCTTGGAGTCGTCCTGTATGCCCATAGAACACTTGGAAGTTCTTCCGCCCACCTTCCTTTAGTTCGGTCGAGTCTCTTCATGAGTCCGTCGAGGATTACTTTGTTTGAAATCTCAGCCTGGCTGTTGCTTTATGGGTATGCCGGGGTAGAGTAGACGTTCCTGATGCCGTGCTTCTGGCAAAAGTTCTTGAAGAAGTTGGAATCGAATTGCGTCCCGTTGTCCGAGATGAGAGTTCGTGGGATCCCAAATCTTGTAATGATGTTCTTCCACACAAAGTTCTTCGTGTCCTGCTCGGTGACGGAGGACAGAGGCTTAGCTTCGATCCACTTGGTGAAATAGTCAGTGGCTACTATCAGCCACCTTTTGTTCCCTGGAGTTCGGTGAAGCGGTCCCACGATGTCCAAACCCCACTGAGCGAAGAGCGGCCACGGACTGGAGAGCGGGCTTAGGTCTTATGCTGGCTGATGGAGGGAGTGTGAGAACTTCTGGCATTTTTCACATCTTATGGCGTAGAGCTGGGCGTCCTTCTGCATGTAGAGCCACCAGTAGCCTTGGCTGATAGCTCGGTAGGCTAGTGATTGACCTCCAATGTGACTGCCGCAAATCCCCTCATGAATTTCATAAAGGAAGTCTTCGACCTTGCTTGGATGAACACACTGGAGGTAGGGCCCGGTGTATGACTTCCTGTAGAGTCTGCCATCTGGGGAGAGCCAGAACTGGGTTGCTTTCAGCCTTATCTTGTGAGCTTCTGTTTTGTCTTCGGGCAGCTGGTCGTCTATCAAATAAGCAATGATTGGGTCTATCTAGCTTGGACCGAAATCGACACACATGAGCTGCCGAGGTCGCTGGAGCCCAATGCTCGGCTCTTGTAGGGTCTCGACTTCGACAGTTCTTTTATTACAGGCCTCGACAGTCGAGGCAAGACTGGCGAGGGCATTAGCATGAGAATTGGATTCTCTGCTGATCTACTGAACTTCGGCTCTATCAAACTGGGAGAGGAGCTCCTTCGAGTGAGTTAGGTAGGCCGCCATCCTGTTATCACGTGCTTGGTAATCTCCGCTGAGCTAGCTTGTCACTAGCTGGGAATTGCTGAAAACCACCAGATGCCGAGCTTCTAGGATTTTGGCGCTGTTCAGTCCGGCGATGAGCACTCATATTCAGCTTCATTATTGGATGCCTTGAAGCCTAGTGTTAGAGCTTCCTCGATGACGAGGCCCTCCGAAGATTGGAGGACTATGCCAGCACCAACCCTTTTGGATGTTGAGGACCCGTCGATGAAGATTTTCCATGCTGAGTCTAGGAACTGCTTGCAGGACCGCTCTTATTCTGTCTCAGTGACTGCCTCCATATCCTTATTGCCCCCCAGTTCGGTGTCGAGCAAGGTCAGTGCCGAACTCAGAGAGGTGAATTCTACGATGAAGTTCACCAATACTTGGGCTTTGATGGCCGTTCTGGGCTGATACTTGATATCATATTGTCCCAGTTCGATAGCCCACTTGGAGATTCTACCGGAGAAGTCCGCCTTTCGGAAGAGTCCCTTTAGTGGATGTTCTGTCACAACCACGACTGTAAACGTTTGGAAGTAGTGGGAGAGTTTGCAAGAAGCACTGACGAGTGCTAGGGCAAGTTTTTCCAGCTGCAAGTACCTGGTCTCGGCATTGAGCAGGATTTTGCTCGAGTAGTAGATAGGCCTATGTTGGCCGTTTTCTTCTTTGATGAGTACCGAACTCACTGCGTGATCCGAGACGGCCAGGTACAAGTACAGTACTTCGCCTTGGGTTGGAGTCGACAGCAGCGGTGGTGAAGAGAGATACTGCTTGAGCTGCTGCAGGGCTTAGTCGTAGTCCGGCGTCCATTGGAACTTGGAACCTTTCCGCAGAAGCTGAAAGAAAGGTCTGCATTTGTCGAAAGCTCGGCTGATGAAGCGGTTGAGCGTGGCAACCATGCCGGTCAGTCTCTATACCTACTTCGCCGAAGTCAAACTTTGCACTTCCTGTATTGCCGTGGTCTGATCTGGGTTTGCCTCAATCCCTTTCCTTGTGACCAGGCTCCCCAAGAACTTGCCGGAGCCGACTCTGAATGTACATTTAGATGTGTTCAGCTTCAGCTGGAACTGTCGGAGGATATCGCAAAATTTGACCGAGGTCAGCCAAGTGGTCCTGTGACCTTTTAGACTTGACAACCATGTCGTCGATGTAAACTTCCACCGTTCTGCCGAGCTGTGCCTGGATCATCTTGGTGACCAACCGCTGGTATGTCGCTCCTGCATTATTCAACCTGAAGGGCATTACTTTGTAGCAATAGATGCCCCGGGGTGTGATGAAGGCTGTCTTCTCCTGGTCTGGCTCGAACAGTGGGATTTGATGGTAACCTCGGTAAGCGTCGAGGAAACTCATCCGGTCGTGCCCAGCAGTGGCATCGATCAACTGGTCGATCTACGGAAGTGGGAAGCTGTCCTTGGGGCAGGCTTTATTAAGGTCGGTGAAGTCCACGCAGACCTTCCATTTCCCATTCTTCTTCTTGACCACTACTGTATTGGTGAGCCATTCCGGATAATGGACCTCCTTGATTGCCTGGGCTTCCAATAGCCTTTGAACTTCCTCAATCACGGCCTCGGTTTGTGGGACCCCTGCTCTGCGTGCTTTCTAGATAACAGGTTTATGTTTGGGGTCCACATTCAGCTTATGGCACATGACTTCGGGGTTGATGCCAGGCATCTCATACGGAGTCCATGCAAAGACCTCTTTGTTCTTCAACAGGAGGTCGAGCAGCTCTGTCTTCTCGAGCTCGGGGAGCTGACTTCCTAGCAGAAAGAATCTGTCGGGGTCGGTAGGATCGAGCTTGACCTCCGTGAGATCTTTAACGCTCTTTTGTGCTGGAGCCTGGCCAACATCCTCGAGCTCGGCCTCTTTGTCCAGCTCGGCCATGTGGACTTGGGAGGACTCGGCTTCACCAGGCAGCACGGCCATCAAGCATTGCTTGGCCATGTGCTGGTCGCCTCTGACTGTTATTACTTCTACTCGGCCAAACTGGTTCTCCAGAGGGAATTTGAGCTTCTGGTGGCGGGTGGAGGGCACGGCTTCCATGCTGTGCAGCCAAGTCCTCCTCATTATGACATTGTATGGGGAAGGAACGTCGACCACTAGGAAGTCGGCCTACTTAGTGGCACCTCCAATTTGGACTTTGAGGGAGATTCTGCCCTTGGGGTACACGGGCTTTGAGTTGAAGCCAATCAGAGGGGTGCGGGTCGGCCTGGAGATCCTCATCCTTGAGTTTCATCTTCTTAAAGCAGTCATAATAGAGGATCTCCGACGAGCTCCCGGGATCGATCAGGACTCTTTGAACTAAGAAGTTTTTTAGCTTCAAGGTGAAAACGAGAGGATCGTTGTGGGGGAGCTCGACGCCTTCTAGGTCCCTATATGAGAACCAGATTTTGGGCCCCTCTGTCCGCGCCTTCTTTGCTGCAGGCTCCAGCTCGGCGATCAAGACCTGCTTCTGATGGGAGGCTCCCCTGGCCTTGGCACGGGCCCGAGAGCTCCCTTTGGCCAGAGGGGCGAGGTGGTTGACGTTGATGATGCCCTTTGGTTCGCTGTCGTGGCCGTCATCGTCTCGGTGGTGAGGTCGGCTGTTGTCTCTGCCTTCCTCCTTGACATGGTCCCGCAGGTGCCCGTCCTTCACCAGATTCTTGAGGTGGGCCTTGAATGCCTTACAGTCCTCGGTTCTGTGCCCATTTTGCTTGTAGTAGGCACAGAACTTGCTTTGATCCCGAGAGGACGGGTCGTCTTTCATCGGTTGCAGCCATTTGAAGTATGGCTGCACATTGATCTTGCTGAGGAGCATGTAAATAGGCTCCTTGAAGACCGTGTTCACAGCCTTGTAGATTGAGGCTTCACGCCTTGACTTCCTGCCGCCTCCTGAGGTGGGGGCCGAGGCCGCTGCCGAGGTGGATGGGGCCCTGTGCCGATCTGAGGATGGGGCCCTGTGTCGATCTGACTCCTCCCTCCTGGAGGACCTCTTGTCCTTCTTGGATGGCCAGTCCTCCTGGTGGAGGCCAAAGTTCTCCCGGCCTCGGGCCTCGTCTTCTTTTGCCCTGATGAACTGGTTCACCCGGGCCATGAGAGCTTTCATCGTGACCATGGGGAATTGCACCAGGTCAGTCCGCAGGTCTAGGCCTGGTCGCAGGGCCTGCTGGAAAGATTTTACAGCAACTTCGTTTGAGGCACCTTCGATCTAGCTATAGACCGTCCAGAATCGCTTGGCGAACTTCGTGACATCCTCACTGTCCCACGTCCTGAGGGCCATAAGGTCGGCGTCCGTCTTCGGGATGATCCGGTGGGCCTGGAACTTCTCCAGGAAGGAATTCCGGAGCTGCCACCAGCTGGATATGGAGCCCTCGGGGAGCAAGCAGAACCACCTCAGGGGGAGGTCTCCTAAACTGGAGGAAAAGACTCGACAATTCAGGAAGTCCTCACCACCCCATACCGACATTCTCTGGATGAAGTGTAGGAGGTGCGCTGCTAGGTCTGAGGTTCCATTATAAAGGGTGAACCTTGGAACGCTGAACATCTCTGGGAGAGAAAACCTTCTGATTTCTTTGGAGAAAGGAGACGCGCCGAGATCGTCAGCCTCGAAGGTGCTGTACCGATCTCGGGCGATTTCAGCGACCTCCATGTTCTGCAGAATGGTCTGCTTGATATGTTCTTTTAGCCACTCCTTCAGGTCGCCCTCGTCTTCTTGCTTCTGACGCTGCTTCTTGGGGCCTTCATGCATATTGCTGCTGCTGGAGCCTTCGTTGTAGACCCGGTCACGTCTCTTATTATTGAGGACATGCCTCAGATCCTGCTCGACCGATGGATGCTTGGGCGGTGGACTTGAAGTGTGACTACGTCTGGGAGGTGGACTTGGAGCCCTCCTCCTCTTCAGGAGCTGCCGCTGGAGTTGAAGGATGGGCTCGTCTTTCTCCTAGATAACAAGGTTCTGGGCCCTGATATGCGCCTGGAGAGGGTCATCGTTGTCTTCGGGGACGGCTTGGTGATGGGACTGAGACTTGGCCCGCGCCGACACCTCACCTTGCTTGGTGACTGACTTTCACCTCGCCTAGTGTGTTCTTTGCTCTAGCGGGGCTGCTCTAATGGCGGAACTTCTCGTTGAGAAGGTACTGTCACTCCCCTCGACGATGTGTCTGTTTGGAGAGTGGCGCTCGCAGCGCCTGACCTTCGTCCGGACCTCCGTTGGGGAGGAGGTGGAGGTGGTAGAACCTGTTCCAGTACAGGTTGTAGGGACGAGCCCTTGGAGGCCTTGGATAATCCTTCACCGTTTCTGGTCTTTGGAGGCATGGTGTTCGTAAATTTTTGTTCAGCCATTTCCCACAGACGGTGCCAACTGTAGGTGGTGAAAACACGACACCCACTTAATTAGGAGGAAGTAGAACTTGATGATCAGGAAGACCGAACGCCTAGAACCTGAAAGGAAAGGAAATGAGACTGGGTCAGAGGCCCTGGTTACCGTCAGCTGTAGGCACTCTGATGCCTGAGTTAGTTCTTGAAACTAAGCATGAGGAGAATGGAGAAGAGAGGAGAGTTGGAGCAAGAGTTTGGATATTGTATATCGCATACCTCAATGGGGCTGATCCCATGCGTATTTGTAGATGATTCCTCATTTTTTCTCTTAGTGAGTGGGGGTAGGTGGGGTAAGGTCTCATCGGGCCTTACCTTGACACCCAGTGGTAGGTAAAAAGTGGACATCCCATCAGAAGCTTCCATACCCTCGGACAGCTGACGTGATGGAATGATAAAGCAAACCTCTTATCTCCATAAATGAACCACCCTATCTATCAGAGCACGCCCGTATTTCTCGTAGGAGTGCGATGGCCCACTTCTGGTCGTACCTTTACCGAGAACAGGAATGGTCTCGGTGAGCTAGTACTTTGCCCTGCTGGCACTCACACTGAGCTGTCGAGCTGATACCCATTGAGCTAGTACTCTACCGAGCTGCCGAATTGCTGAGTCGATATTCTGATGGGCTGACACCCTTTACCGTGCTGCCGGGCTATGTTCTACCGAGATCGACGACCAACTGGTACTTTTACTGAGGACTGGTTTAATCTTGGTGTTTTGGTATTTTATCCACACAGGGATAAATGCGAGTTTGTGGGTGTTAGTGTGAAGCAACGTCACCTTGTTTCTTTGCTAAGAAGTTTGGTTGTAGAATTGGGAAGCTTCTAACCAAATACCTGGGGTTGCCCTTGTATTTGGGTTTGCCTAAGATATCTTTATGAGATCCGGTGGTGGAGTGGATTGAAAAGAGATTGAGCACTTGAAATATTCGGTATTTGTCTTTGGAAGGTCGTCTTACTCTCATTAAATCCGTGTCGTTGAGTATACTATCTATTTTTTATTTTTATTTTTTGTCTTGTTTCAGGTGTCCTAAAAGTGTGATGAGAAGGATTGAAAATTTTCAACTTAATTTCGTTTGGAATGATTTTGTTGAGAAAAGAAAATAACATTTAAGTGAAACCTTATTAGCCAAACTATCACTCAAGGTGGGTTGGGAACTCGTTCACTTGATAAGGTTGAAAAGCTATGTTGCACGGGAACTTCAAAATGGGCAACGTATCATGTCGTGTTGTATCCTATATGATACGTCACTTTGTACGTGTAAAATCCCTGTCCTTGCCATGTCCATGGCCTGTCCCTGTCGTGTCTAGGCATCATAGTTGAAAAGGCTATAATGGGGAAGTGGTTGTGGACAATGGGAGAGGGTGATAACTGTTTGTGGAGGCACCTTCTAATTCATAAAGACAAATTAGAAAGGGATGGTTGGTTTGTGCCAGTAAGAGATTACAAAGCTTAGTAAGAGATTACAAAGCTTTAGGCATTTGGAAGCCGATTCTTTCAGTGAAGGGTGTATTTGATAACGATGCAAAGTTCGTAATGGGCAGAGTATTAGATTTTGGCATAATAAGTGGTGTGAGCAACAGTTTTGAGTCAGCAATTTCCTAATCTCTATCTTTCGGATAGGCGGTAACATTCATTTATAGCTGAGAGATTTGACTTTTTGGGTGGCTCTGTAGTTTGGGATGTATGTTTAAGAAGGCATTTGAAAGATTATGAAACCTCAGATTTTTCCAAAATGATTGGATTTTTAGACAAGGTTAATTTATCTTTCAGTAAACCAAATATTAGATTATGGAAAATTGATGCCAAGGGGAAGTTTTCCATTGAGTCTTTCTATATTGTCTTGACTAATAATTCTATTGGTTTTGAAGATTAGCGGCACTTTTGGGATCCCTTTATTCCGTCTTGAGTGATGGTTTTTTGTTGGATAGCTAGGAGAGAATTTTAACAACTGACAAGTTGAGGAGGCAAAATCATTTTATTATCAACGGCTATCCTATGTGCTTAATGGATGAAGAAACAGTTAATCATTTGCTCATTCATTGTAATTCTTCTTACAGTGTTTGGGTAGCTCTTTTTGTGAGGTTTGATAAGTAGTGTGTTATGCCTTGTTCTGTTGCAGAGCCTTTCCAATAGTGGTTCTTCCATTGCTAGTTTGTTCATGGTAGAATCTTATGGAAGTTCATGTTATATGCTGCTCTCTGTAAGATTTTATTATAGAGGAATAACATAATTTTCAATAATAAGATTCATTCGGTGGAGGAGACTGTGGATAATATTGTCACTGTTATACTATTATGGTATCACAGCTAGGGATGCAAATGGATATCCCATTCTCCAATTATCTTAAGGTTCTGATCTTTTAAAAAAGGTGTTTCAATTCATAAACGGGTTCGGATTTGGAACCCATGTCAGGTTCCGATTGATAAATGGGTCCAGCCAAGATCCATACAAGTTCTGGCCCAATGATTTTGTACCTAGCCTGTTTCCCATTATATTTCAAGATGTAGGGTTTTTAGTTTCCCTACGCAATTCGAAAGCTCCTCTTCTCTTCAGCGTTGAGTGCCAAATAATTTAAAACACAGCTCCCACTTTTTCTGAGTAAAAGTTTTTAAAACACACCTTAATTTTAAAAGGCTCAAATATGCGCTAGGTTAGCCAAATATCACTCTAATCTAAACAATGGACTCTTGATTTTAGGACATGAAAGGATTTCTCTTTTGTTTTCCTTTTGAGCAGCTTTTACAATCATGTTCCAATCCAATCTAGAAATGGACAATGCTTAATTCGTTGACAAATAGAATTTGGGAATGGAATTTTTGTGTTGATGCACGATTATGAGTTGAATGATATCCATTCTTATATTTTTGGGTTGAATATCCCTATATTAAGCAAAAATAAAGAGCAAAGAAAAACAAGTTGGAAGCGGATCCAGGTCAAATAAGAACCAGGTCCGGAACTCGTAAATAGGTTCCAAGTCGGAACTGGATCCAAAACCTTCCTTTAGAAAACCATTTTGGTTCCAAATCCAGTATGGTTTTCGCATGGAACCAACCTGTTTGCATCCCTAATCACAACACGACATCATCGTCTTTGGAAATCAAAAAAATCATAAAGCTCCTTAAAGTTTAAGAAAAGTATATGAGGTTTTTACATATGGACCTCCGTGTTTTTTCTATTTTTTACATAGTAGGCTCTCATTTCCTTGGTCACCCCTGCTCACATGGTGATCTACATCATCCCGAGTTTCTCTCCAAAATGGGTCACCAGCCTTCAAGGAGAATTATGGTGAGTTTTTATGGAGTTTTATCCTCATCAGATCATTCATCTACTCTTGTGATTGCCCAATTTCCTGCATCGTTTATCATCATCACCGTCCAATATTTTCAATTTAAGGAATTTTGATCTGATTTCTATCATAAGCTATCCACCGTTCTTATCTAGAAGGAAGTCTGATTTTATCAGAGATCTGTGCTCTACTTCCCAAATTCGTAGGCCATCCACTTCATCATGAATGTTTGGCTTCCGTGTTCTTAAGAATAGCTCTGTTACTGGTCAGGACAATCAGTAACACTTATTTGGGGACCTACTTGCATTCCTGTATCCAAGTTGTCCTATTTAGACACAGATTTCATTTTGGTAGTGGCTTGATATGTACAAAATCACAGATTTAAGAAAGGAAAATGACCGGGTGACAATAGTTCTCACCCGCTATGTGAGAAGTCCGATCTAGACCAAGGATGAAAATAGCGGTAGCAAATGGCGTGGCATAGCGGTGCGATTTGAAAAAATCGTCAAAAAAACTGAAAAAAAAAATTGTAGAAGATCTAGAATATTGAAAAATAAGAGAAAATGTTTTTTTTTTTTTTCTACAAAAGCAACAAAGGTAAGGGGGCGTAGCGGTCCCCTCATTGTATTAGGCCCTATATCGCTGAATAAATAGAAAATAATAGTAATGATCATTTTTTCACATGTATTCATATATTCATGTTGTTTAGTTATGCTAACTTAGAAACTAATGAAAGGCTTATAAAAAAAAACTGTCATGAAGTTAAGACTTGAGAGTAACTAGAGAAAATAATACCTCTCTACTAAAGGGGGTGTCTAATCGGATGTACCTTGAGAAGAACTCTCTATATCCGCTGTAATTTGGCGAGATCATGTGCTTTTTGGTGTTCTTTTAAACATAAAAGAGTAGAAGAGTTGTATAAAAACGTTATTTGGCGAGAAAAAGAAAAGAAATAAGCATTATTATACATTTTGAATTTTTTTGAAAAGTAGGAAATTTTCAAACTCCGTAGCGGCCGCTACGGATGTGAACGGCGCTAAATGCCATTTAGCGTAGCAGTGAAGCCGATGCTACGTAGCGGCCGCTATTTTGATCCATGATCTAGACCGTCGGATTGTGAAGCCAATCTGACGGTCCTCGTGAATGATATATAGGGCTCTCAA
This sequence comes from Persea americana, assembly GCA_029852735.1. Taxonomy (NCBI): domain Eukaryota; kingdom Viridiplantae; phylum Streptophyta; class Magnoliopsida; order Laurales; family Lauraceae; genus Persea; species Persea americana. The sequence continues at coordinate 68,269,259 of CM056811.1, forward strand.
ACGGGAAAAAAACACTCCAAAATCAAAACCGTCTCTTATTCTTTTCACTTTAACGAGAAAAGAGGGAAAAGCCCTCTCCATCTTCCTCTTCTCCTTCCTTCTCCGACGAAAAAGAAAGGAAACGCTACAAAGTCCGGTCTGAGGACACGATACCCCCTCTTCTCCGGTAGTCTTCTTTCCTCATATTTGCTCCGCCACAAGCCTTGGTCTTCCCCACCTCAGATCTTCCCCATTTCAGATCTGCCCCACCTCAGATTTGCCCCCTCCCCACGCGATATCTTCCTTTTCTATTTCCTGCTTCGACAAAATGGGGGAAAACACAGGAGGTTCAATAGTGCTCTGTCTTCCTCTTCTCCTTTCTTCTTTGGCAAAAAAGGGGAAACGCGGGTCTGTCATCGCTCTTCTCCCTCTTCTCTGGTCGTCTTCTTCCCCCTCAGATTTGCTCCCTGCGAGGCCGGATCCTCCCCTGGGATGTTGTTTCATTTGATAAAACATACAATACAAATCTATATGGCCTCATTATTTTGTTTTGTTATTGCAACTGATATTGGTTGACATGGGGTTTAAATGGAGCTTGTTTATATTAGCGGTGGTTATTTTTGGATGTTGGTGGTTTAGGCTATGTTGTTATGAGTGGTGATTACTAGATGTTGTTTTTGCAACTGGATGTATCAGTACATGGTGTTTTGGTATTTTTCATACCAGGGTACTAGTGTTTCTCTGTCATGTATTTGTATGTTTGATGACTTTCTCTGTTATGTATTTTTGGTGACTTCTATCCAAAAAGATGAATTTTTGGTGACTTTTGATATTGCTAGAAAGGGATCTGAATTGATGACTTTGGCATCCAAACAGGGTATCTCAACCAATGTTTTGTATGGATACTGGAAATCACCTAAGATTATCTGGAAATCAAGTTACATGTAACTGCACAAAACATATTGCAGCAAATGATCAATCGACCATGGCCCAACTCTTATCGCAAAATGAAATTAGGTATACCCAATATTCACAGGAAGGCTAAATTTATGAAATTAGGCAGACCCAATATACCAAGAAATCTCAATTATTCAGTAGAGACCACTACAGTGATGTTTGAAATTTCAAATGCATGCAATTTTGATACAACAACCATTTAATTCCCAACTCCCTGAAAGGCTCCTCTTTGCAGTTGTGATGTTAGTCTAGTTAGGAATTAGGATGAAACATCATCTTCTATCCCAGAAACCCATATACCTTCTCTTGTTTATCTGTCTCATCCTCCACTCAAGACAAATTGGAATAGCCTTTAGATAATGATTTATGCCATTTCAGTTTACTAATCAGAAGCCATGAGGTGAGCAATGTATATCTGAAGTCATCCAAGTGGCCCCTATGAGTCCCATCAAGCCATATTTCCATCTTACTGAATAATTTTCCCTTTCATTAATATGGTAACAAAAGTTAATGAATCAATGTAAATCAATGAACTTTGAAACTTGGATCTTGAAATGCCACATTTGTGGAACAGAAGGTGCCTTGCATAGTATGACTTGAGGATTTATTAGTCACACAAAAGCCCATTGGACCGCCTTGACTTCCCATGTACATGACCAACTACGTAGAAGGCAAATTCGCTAGACCACCCCCTTCTATGGCATCAACTATTTTAGCTCATGTTAAATGATCACTCTACTCTCTTTACATAGCAATAGCCAGTAGGCAAGTGAATTTTCAAAGAAAAATTACCCTAGTAGAGTGTAGAGCACCCTACAAAATCCTTAAGTTTTTATCAACCACCACCAATAAACAGGCTTTTATGGATTATTAAAGCATGAAAGCTTTTAACAACTGTAATTTCAAAAGCTTAATGGATGAAAGAAACATGGAGGATGAAGTATACCATGTGAAACTGCATGCCCTTGTTATAACACTCATAGGATCTGAGACATACTTAGGTGGATCGATCCATCATGGATCCGTCCTGGTCCAAATAATCATCACTCTTGGAAATCCCAACTACTGAATGCAAGCATTGCACATGAACAAATGACTCGCCTTTATAATCAGCCGTCGTCTGTTGATATTTCAGACTTGAAAAAGATCCAAGTCTTCAACACTACAATGAACTAGAACATCAAAAGTTTGGTGTATTTTCGTAACTTCATACAACTAAGCAAACACAACATAATTTTTAAACTCGTTTTACAGATTGCTATATCGATAGTAGTACTAGTAGCAGAAGCGTCATCATTGGAGAGGATTAGAGGTTTATGTTTCTAACAAATCTGAGGCTATGGTAGTCCGGGCTTCAGCGGAGCAAATCTGGGGAGAGAAACAAAAGTTGCGGGGAAAGGGGAAGAGAGACAAGAGCTGTGGGAGAAATTGAGCATCAGAGATTAAGCAGGGAGGTTGGATCTAGACTTGCAGCAGAGCAGATATGAGGTTTGGAGGATCCGGGCTCGCGGCGAAGCAGATCTGAGTTGGCAGGGCGGAGCAAATTTGAGATGGGGAAAATTCAGGCTAGCGGCGACAGAGTAGATCTGAGGTGTGGAGGATCCGATCTCGAGGCAAACCAGGTCTGAAGTGGGGAGGACCTGGGCTCGCAGCGAAGCAAATCCGAGGGGGAAGAAGACTACTGTCAAAGATGACCAGAGAAGAGGGGGGCAGATCTGAGGTGGGGAGGATCAAGGCTCGCGGTGGAGTAGATCTTTGGGGAAGAAGACTGCCGGAGAAGAGGGGGGTATCACATCCTCAGACCGGGCCTCGTAGCATTTCCTTTCTTTTTCGTCGGAGAAGGAAGAAGAAGAGGAAGATGGAGAGGGGTTTTCCCTCTTTTCTTGTCAAAGTGAAAAGAAGAAGCGGGAGACGGATCTGTTTTTGGAGTGCTTTTTTCCCATTTGAGAGCTCTATATATCATTCACGAGGACCGTCGGATCAGAAGGATCGTCGGATCGGCTTCGCGATCCGACGATCCAGATCAGGCTTTTAGAGGTTGTTCTGTTTGGTACAGAGTACACTATGCTCAATATCGGTCTTTTTATTAATACACAATGGATGAAGGTGACCTTATCCTTGTCAGATTAAATGGAAAAAAATTATGTGGACTCGTCCTTTAATATCAAACGCCATGTAGAGGGCTAGGGATTTGGGGGATACTTTGAGGATTTTGCAAGACCCACTAGAATAGAATACTAGTTCTAATTTAACCAATCAACATGCAGCGGAAATAACCAATCAAATAAAATAGAATTAGCTATCTACCAATCACACACCACAAGAGGGCATACACAATATTTAGAGTGGAAACCCTATCCAGGGAGAAAAACCACGAACTAGAAATCAAGAGTTCACGAACAGTTACAAGATATACTCACAAGCTCCTTTACCTCAGTTTGTACCTCGACCTAAGGATTGTAGTTGTTCTTTTAAAGAATCCACTAACACGACATCCACCGTGCCCCGTTCTCCTTACTTGATCTCCTCACACCTTGTCAAACAAGACGATCAATCTTCTATAAGAGAGTAGAAGCAACAAACACCTTCTAGAGCAGCCCTTCATAACGATCTCTTAATGGCTCTAGAGAAAAATCTCTCTAAGATATCTCTGACTCAGATTAATGAGAGTTGTGTGTGTCCTTGGGTTGAGAGAAACACCCTATATATAGCCTCAAGTTCGTGACTAAGGTTCCTAATCATAATCCACTCAGAATAGCAGTTTGTGTCAAACTTCTCATAAGAGTCCGGATCAGACTGTTTTTCACCATCCAGGCTCGCTCTAGCGAGCATTAGTCTCGCTATAGCGAGACCTGCTACTGGAATCAGTCTGCGTTACACCCCACTCTCGCTATAGCGAGAATAAGTCTCACTCTAGCGAGCCATGTCACTGTCTCGGCCTGACAAAATTTCTGTTCAGGTTGACTTTTGGCCTAACAATCTCCCCCTTTTGGAAATCCTTGGACAAAACACCCTAAAACAATACAATATGATCTACCCAAAAGAAAAACTCAAAATACATTGAATTTTAAAATAAAGAAATTCAGCACTGTAGATTTTGTATAGCCTTTGCTTGAACATGTAGCTCTTGAATTGCCTTGGCTTGTAAAGCTCCTCCTAGCTCCATTCTTCTCCCCTTGTATTTGTCCAAAATTGACAAACAAATATCATAAAGCAGCTTCTGTCAGTCTGGATGCAGTTGCTCCCCCTCAATATTGACTCCCCCTCAATATGATCTTCGTATCAGCACTAGAGTGGGGGCTTGATCGTGCAGATCAGGGGTGATGAAGCTTAGGCACACACACTTGTGAATTGAAAATTTTTAGCATAGTGTGTACCAATACAGAAGAGAGGTCTTCTTTCTTGACCCAGACAGCTTTTGTATTCTTCTTTTTCAGCTCAGCCTTCTGCGTTTTCCATTGCTTTTGATTCGGTAAACTTCGCAACTTATTGCAATGGGGTTGAATGTGTCCTTTAATCCCACAATGATGGCACGTGGGAATTCGTTCATGATGTGACACATTTTGCTTCTTTGAAACTTGTTTTGCAACACTAACAATAGGATTAGTAACAACTGAATTTTTAACAAAATAATTTTTACCTTTGGCATTTGAAGTGGACGCTCCATCAGCGTAGCCAATGCCATGCTTGTCAGTGTGTGCCTTTTGACTGCACAGGATGTCATCTAATGTTTTCGATCCAGTGTTCATCCTATTCAATGAAGCCTTAGCGGTATTTAACTCAGATAGAACCATCTTGAGTCTTTCATTCAGATCAGAATTTTCTGCTTGCAAAGTCTTCATATTAGAATCAAGTAAGTCACACTTTTGTGATTCTATAGTCAATTTGTCAGCCAACCTATTATTTTCATCCTCCAATTTTTGTACTACTGTAAGTGCTTCTGCAAGTTCAGCTTTCAAGGAAGAATTCTTCTCTTCAGACACTTTCCAGTTGATAGCAACTTTTTCATTCACTTTAACCATCTTCATGGTTTTCTTGAAAAGTGTTTCATATTCAACTTTCCAATCTGGTTTTTTAACTGACTCAGTATCTTGATCAGTCTCCGTTTCGGAAGAAACATGGGAAGTAACAGAACCAGAAGTTGCCATAAAAGCAATAAACTTTCCCTTGCCAATGTCAGGTTTATTAGACTCAGGAGTGGCATCATTCTCATCAGAAGTTTCATCTTCCCAAGTAGTATTCAAAGCGTTCTTTTTAGATTTTTTGTTTCCGCAGTCATTAGCAATATGTCCATAGCCTTTACACTCATAGCATTGAATCCCTTTAAAAGATTTCTTCTTTCCATAAAAGCAATAAACTTTCCCTTGCCAATGTCAGGTTTATCAGACTCAGGAGTGTCATCATTCTCATCAGAAGTTTCATCTTCCCAAGTAGTATTCAAAGCCTTCTTTTTATGTTTTTTGTTTCCGCAGTCATTAGCAATATGTCCATAGCCTTTACACTCATAGTATTAAATCTCTTTAAAAGATTTCTTCTTTCCATAATTTTTAGGGATCCTAACATTGGTTTTCTGCCCCTTCATAAAAAGCTTGAATTGCTTCATGAACTGTACAGCAACTTGGGGGTCAATGTCCTCGGAATCTGAATCTGAATCACTTGCAGCTTTCTTGTGTGATTCCTTGGATGCTTTCAAAGCAATACCTTTAGAGTGTGTCTTTCCATGAGACCTAAGGTTTGCAAGTTCCCAATCAACTTATCAACTTTGAGTGTATTCAGATTTTTATTTTCCTCTATAGTCACAACCTTTGCATCAAACCTTTTCGGAAGAGACCGCAGAATCTTTTTCATAATTATATTTTCAGGAACTGGCTCTCCCAAAGTAAAGGTGTCATTCACAATTGCATTTAGCTTCGAATTAAACTCATCAAAAGTTTCATCATCTTCCATCTTTATGGTTTCGAAGGCTGTATACAATTTCTAAAGTTTCGACTGTTTGACAATGTCAATCCCTTCATGCACAGTTTGTAGAATATCCCAAGCCTCTTTTGTAGTAGTGCATGTAGAAATTCTACGAAACTTAGACGTGCTAACTCCATTATAAATAGCATTCAAAGCTCTAGAGTTGCAAGTGGCAGCCAACTCTTCTTCCTTAGTCCACTTATCTTCAGGTTTGGGACCAGTTACCCCATCAGTAGTAATAGTGGGTAAGGAATAGCCATTCACAGCAGATTTCCAAACTTTCGGATCTATGGCTTTCAAAAAGGCAACCATCCTAGCTTTCTAATAAGCATAATTGCTACCATCCAACAGAGGAGGCTTATTGGTTGAAGTGCCTTCGCGGTGGATATCCATTCTCAGCAAAAATAGGATTAACACAATAAAATAGTGTAACCCGCTCTGACCAATTGAGGATTTTGCAAGACCCACCAGAATGGAATACTAGTTCTAATTTAACCAATCAACATGCAGCGGAAATAACCAATCAAACAAAATAGAACTAGCTATCTACCAATCACACACCACATGAAGGCAGACACAATATTTAGCGTGGAAACCCTATCCAGGGAGAAAAACCACGAACCAGAAATAAAGAGTTCATGAACAGTTACAAGATATACTCACAAGCTCCTTTACCTCAGTCTGTACCTCAACCTAAGGACTGTAGTTGTTCTTGTAAAGAATCCACTAACACGACATACACCGTGCCCCGTTTTCCTTACTTGATCTCCTCGCACATTGTCAAACAAGATGATCAATCTTCTATAAGAGAGTAGAAGCAGCAAACACCTTCTAGGACAGCCCTTCAGAACGATCTCTCAATGACTCTAGAGAAAAATCTCTCTAAGATATCTCTGACTCAGAATAATAAGAGTTGTGTGTGTCCTTGGGTTGAGAGAAACACCCTATATATAGCCTCAAGTTCGTGAATAAGGTTCCTAATCATAATCCACTCAGAATAGCAGTTACACTCCACTCTCGCTATAGCGAGAATAAGTTTCGCTCTAGCGAGCCATGTCACTGTCTCAGCCTGGCAAAATTTCTATTCAGGTTGACTTTTGGCCTAACATACTTAAAATAGGAAAGTTGTATCTACTCAGATGAGAAAACAAAAGCCACTTGGCGTCGGAATAATTTCAAAGTGGCCTCTTGGTCGAGTTGGTTCTCACCTCCAATGAGCCGTCCATTGCTCTATTCCCCTCCAATCCTTCACTTAAATTTTTGGAATGTGGAATGATCCCAAGAAATTATATATTCGTACCAACAAAAGACATTACATTTGGTCAAATAAACTCAAGAAAATAGGACAGTACAAGAATACTACAAAAGGTTTCTACTATTGTGGAATGAAAAGGACTCCATGGTTCTCTCCTTTGCACCTTCTCTCATGTGCTTCATAGTTCATATAAAAGAAAAATCACACATCATCAGTCAGTTCCTTAGAATCTAAGAGCCAAATTGATGTTGTACGAGTGGCTCCGATGAACAGAAGTACCTCCTGATTTGGATATCTGTGTTGAGGAGGTTTTGAGAGAGGAGATTGTGCTTCAATCTCAAATCATTATCAATGAAGAACCCAAAGCTTATGCTACTCAACATTCCGAGGAGGTAGGACTATTACCTCTAAGGGATAGTAGGTATAATGTTTTGAATGCAAGGGGTACCAACATGCGGCTTCTAACTTTAAGAAGAAAATTTTCTGTAATTGCTGTAAAACAAATGGGGCATGTCATTTTAGAATGTGCGACCTCAAGGAAAAATGAGTACACAAACTAGAGGACTCAACATACTCTTCAAGCTCAGGTCCATATAGTTACTAAAGATGTTGCCACATCCAATACTACTCGCATCAACGTAATGTTGACAACTACTTACTCTAAAAGCTTAAGCTGATAGAGAACATCGTAACAATGTATATCAAGTTATAACATCTCTTTGCACGTGAGGGCTCCTTCACAGGAATTACGCCCTCCGTGGGAGAATACTACCGTGTTGACGGCAACTGACTTTAAATTTTAAACTGATAGAGAACGGCGTAATAATGTCTATTAATGTTGTTGAGGTCAACGTCCACCCTCGCTCCTAAGTGGTCATAATTGTGGTCGAGTATTCGCACTCACCATAAAACTATTGTTGTGCCGTTTTCTATCACCAATTGATTTTGGGATAAGTGGTACCTCAATGGGGTATAAGATCCTACAAATAGTATCAAAGTCTGGTAGGTCGGTTGTTCGAGTCACGAGACACGCGTTTTGCAAGTTCGCAGCAGGAGTTGCAGCGGGAGTGCCGTTGAGGGAGGGATTGTTGAGGTCATCGTCCACCCTCGCTCCTAAGCGGTCATAATTGTGGTCGAGCCTTTGCACTCGCCATAAAACTATTATTGTGCCGTTTCCTATCACCAATTGATTTTGGGATAAGTGGTATCTCAATGGGGTGTAAAATCCTACAAATGTTACAACACTTAACTCCAGAACAGATCAAGAATCCCTGGACCCCCAGCTAGTGCACACAAGAGCCATTCTAACAATGTTTTTCTTACAATGGGACCGTACAGCTGGAGATGTCATGTAAGAACGAGGGGTAAAGGAATATGGGACTCAATAGAACTTAGATCCAACCAATGACTTTAGGTTATTTGCTTCTCATTTTGTTGCTTCATTTGTGTCATCAAGTAATTAACATCAATAAAAACACCATAACTGTTTTCCTTCTACAAAATTAAAAAGTACAATTCTCAAAGAAAATAATTCTCACAATAAAATTTAATAGGTAAAAAGCAGATGTGCCTAGAAAGGTCGGAAGCTATATCGTGATCTAGAAAAAATCTGCCTTTTCTCGTCTTGGTCTTCGGTAGAAGATTAGAGCCAATAACGAAAAACACAATCCTTTTGGCAGACATGGGATTCAGTGCCTATAATGGGGTTATGAATGAGTTGTCAATTTGGATGGATCATAAAGTAAGCCCTAGTGGGTGTATCGAATGGTGCGGACCGTGAGGACGGTCCTTACAGGACCGCCTCCCATATATATAAATATATAGATATGCTTTGAGGACTGTTCTCACGGTGACCGTGAGAACTTTATGTGGGGCCTTACTGTGGGTCCCACCTGGGGATGGCACTAGGGGGATGGAAATATCTATGTGGGACGACCGCACATATTAAGTTTGACCTTAGTCCCATGCTTCTAACCCCTTCATTCCTTGCCCACAAGTTTAACGGCTTCATATTAAAAAAAACTCAACCCTCCATTCAACAGATCAATGACTATTGGGGGGGTCCCTGTTTGTGCTTGCTTTGGATGGGTTGTTAGGTGGGCCCTACCAAGACTTAATAGAGCAACAAACATTCCTTTCTTGTTCAGCAGATTTGGGAAAACCACCCCACCCCCTGGCCCAACAAAAAAAAGGGGATTGAAACCAACGAAAAATGATCAAACACCGAGAGGAGCAGAGAGAACCCGAGGAGTAGGTCTTCAAAGGCCTTGAATTTGAGACTTGCAAAGAGGAATCCAAAAAGGGTGAAGGGCAGGAGTGAGTGGCAGAGACAACCTTCGAGAACAAAAAACGGAGGCAACTGAAAACCATAGTGTCCTGAGTTCTAATACTACGACAATCTTATAGTTCGCACAAAAAATTGCCATGCCCTGTTTGAGGGAGTGCACTGTAGCTATATTAATATTCATAATGTAACAATTACACATACCCTTTATGAAGGACTAAAATGGAGAATATATATATATATATATATATACATAGGGAAATAATGAGGTGAAAACTATTCTCACGGTTCAATCCGTGAGAACTATGGGAAAATTCTCAAAAACGTCCCATTTTAAAAAGGTCCCTCTTTCTTGCCCTTCTTTTTTTTTGGTCACGGGGCCATGTTGGGTAGATTGGGAAGACGAATTACAAGTAGTTATCAAGAGGAATTAAATCTTATAGAAGTATCATGTTCTGTCAATGTATAGGAATCGGCACTCTCTTCAGAGAAACTACACAATTTCTTCCTAGCCCTTGGGTATTATGGCTACAATTGGTATAATCGAATGATCAGCTACACATGAATATGGATGCTTTAAGTTTTGAGATTATTTGCCTCAAACAAAAGAAAAAAAAGTTTGAGGTCATTGTTCTTTACCTTCTAGTCTTTTATATATATCCGAGCAAGAACTTCCGATAAATAAACCAATGAAAACAAAACAAAGGCAAGAACTGAAAATAAATTATTGAAGAAAAATAAATGAGCTACAGCTAAAACCATCTCAAAATCATGGAGAAAACGCAAAAGACCAAACACACAAGAGATGTGAAAATTGAAAGAGAAATGCTATGGGGACGGAATGGGGGACGGAATGGGTGACCGAATGTCACTCAAATGACATCTTTGAGTGAATTGAGTGACTGGGAGAGCTTGACTGAAAGAAATTTAAAGGACAAAGATGTCATTTGAGTGACATTCGGTCACCCATTCCGTCCCCATAGCATTTCTCAAATTGAAAACTTACCAAACACACTGTTGATCGGATTCATGGGGGCTTGATTCTTCGCAGCCTCACCGATGAGACGCTCTGTATCCGTGAATGCAACATAAGAAGGTGTTGTACGGTTACCTTGATCATTAGTTATGATCTCAACCCGTTCATGTTGTGAAAGCCAAACAGCTACACATGAATATGTAGTACCAAGATCAATGCCGATTGCTGCACCTTCGCCTTCTCCTTCCATGTAGTACTTGAGGATATTAATCTGAAAAGGAGTGAGAAGAATGAAATAGAGAGAAGAGTAGTTTAAGCTAGATTTTCAATTTGACATCCCTTTTATCTTTGTCCTCAACTCTTGATCGAGAGTTCTTCCCCTCTTCTTTGGTTAATTGTCACAATTTTTATCAAATGAAAGAATATAATACAACAACAGTGACAAAAAATGACAGTATCAACCACCAACAAGGCCAGCAAAATTAGCCAAAGAAACACACTACAATGTCACTACATTCACTAGAATCATTGCCTAACATTTGACCTCTGTTTTAAGAGCATCTAGGCTTCCTCATCAGTTTTTTAAGGGTATGGTGAACTCGGGGAGCAAGGTCCGGCTCAGGGTGGTCATCCTCGTCGATTCATATTATTTACATCAAGACTTGATCATCGTCTCAAAAATCTAATCCAATCGAGTCCACGCTCAGATATAAACATGCCTAATTTTTTTAACCTTCTCTACTAACAGAGTATCTATCTAGCATGCAAATAACAACAATACAAAAAATATCACTCACCACCGTTCTTCTCCAAACTACTGTAATCTTCTTTGGAGGCCGACCGTACAGTGAGAGTAATTAGAGAGTGAAACCCAGAATAGGAGAATTGCATGGATGGGTTTCTCAGTTTCTGAAAGCAGTCAGTTCATAGCTACCCTGAGGTTTCTTTGCCTGTAAGAAATAGAAAGACACTATTGACAAAGCAAAGCAAAGCAAAGGAGAGGAGAAGAAAACAGAGGATTGTACTAAAGGAAGTGCTTTTTCTTCGGAACAAGTATAAATTGAAAGGCAAAAAGAAAGATAACCCCAATATGAGATTCCCCCGTAGTGGTCCAAAGCGACGTAAATGGGCAGTTTTGAAGAATGGCAAGTGGAGAGAGGATTCCTCCGTTCTTCTCATTTGGTGCTATCCTTCCTGGAATTTTCTTATTAAGGAGATTAATTCACCTCACACCACCTTTGGCAAACACCACAAGAAGCTGTGGGTATGCATATGTTAGATTCAATGATCATAAGTTCTTTTATAATGTTATCGTAATCCGTGAAGAATTAAGCCTTAAAATTTGGGCCACGGGCTGTTTTGGCTTTGTAAAGATGGACCGCTCGGATTTTCATTGAGGGTCTCACAAAATTTTAAAAATAAGTTTTATGGTGTGAACATTTTTCTATTATAAATACCTCAAAATATATGAAGAGTCAACGGATGAAACCAACCTAATAGCCTTTTTGAACCTTTTAAACATTATGGACGGTTTGGATTGTGATTGTGGGACCCATAAGGTACGGCTCCAAAGCGAACACCACAACGCCACGCCTGAAACACCGTCCATAAAAAACCATTTTTCACTATTAAAGATCAATTGCCTCGAGTGTTTTGCCATTTTCTCACTATCCACGATGAACCAAGATGCCAAACTTGACCCCAAAGCTAATTTAGGCCCTCTTGAAAAGACTAAACATTTCGGACTTCGCAAAAGGGGACAAAAAACGCAGATCTCACGATGAATGGTCTAGAATTTTTTGGAGATATCTCAAAATATATAAGGAATCAATGGTTGAGATTTGACCCCAAATTCATTTTTGGACCTTAACATAATTAACGATTCGGATTGTAATTGTGGGACCCACAAGGTAGGTTTCCAAAGCAAATGGCAGTACCTCTAAGTTACCACAACTCATTGTTAATTGCCTTTCTCTTTAACCCCAATTTCTGGAATTCGATGGGGGATGTTTGACCAGGCTTCTCTTCCACTGTGAGGACCCTATAAAAATTTTGAGGAACCACCTTATAAGGTGGGAATGGTTACCAAGTCTGGATCTTCCGCAAATCTGAGGAAAAACCAAGGGACATTCTACTGGCACAAAAGAAAAAAAATTCTTCACACACAATTTTTTTTTTAAAAAAAAACATTGCCTAAACTACCCTTCTCCCTTCCCACTTCCCCCTTCCACCCTCCTCCCTCTCCCTTCCCCCCCTCCCAGTCGCCGGCTGGGAGGGAGACCGGCCGGTAGGCCGTAGCGGCAGCCCTGGCCTCTTCCTCCCTCCCCCTATTTTCTCTCCCTCTCCCTCCCTTCTTCTTCTTCTCCCTCATGCCTCCTGCTACCACCGGACACTGTCGCTGCTGCTGTCGATTGCCACTGCCCTCGCTGCCTTCGATTGGCACCTCCACCACCTGACCCCCCTTTTTCCTCTCCACTTCACCGCCGCCCCCATCTCTATCTCATTTCCCCCTTTCTCTTCCTTCCTCTCTCACTCCCCCTTGCTGTCCCATGTCACTGTGCCCTCACCGTCGCCATCGGCGACCACTAGCACCACCGCCGGCCACCACCAAGCTCTCCTCTTCTCTCTCTATTTCCCCCACCTTTTCTCTCTCTGTTTCTCTCTTTCTTTCCTTTTTTCTCTCTCCCATCTCCTTGCTGCCACTTGAATTAGGCCCCCTAACCCAAGTGAGGTATATGTTATAAGTGGAAATTGCAAACAATATTTGCAGCAATAAGTTTGTAAAGAGAGAAAAGATGGGAAATTTAGTGCAACCAATTCTACTATGATACAATTAGTAAGTTTAATCGATGATATTTTATAGTTTAATCAATTCTACTATACCCTAAATAAAAAAGGAAAATTTTATTTATATAGGTAAACGTATCTTAATACACATTGATAACTTCAGTGCCCAATAAGAAAGAATATACTCTTTAATTTTCTAAGAAAATCTCAAGCTAAATCTCAAAAGAAACGAACTTTTAAAATAATATTAAAAGAAAAAACTAAGAAAAGGATACACAATTAATTGATATTTTCAACGCACATGAGAAATAAGAAGCCTTAGGTTTAGTCTATTTTGTCATTAAGCACTGTAGTGCATGTTAGGGTAGAAAGATAATTATCTTCCATTAGGGCAGTTCAATTTTCTCTTATTTAGAATTTTATATTTGTATAGTTAACATTCTTTAAATACTATTATAAGTGTTACACCCCATCCCGAGTTAATCAAGATTAACTCTAATTGATTGAGATTAATGCTAATTACCATGCTTAATTAAGCTAATTGTGGTTTATGACCAAATTGAATTGAATAAGCCTTAAATGATTGTTTTGGGCTTAATGAAATGGTAATGAATGAGATTAAATGATTTGAGTTGGTTTTAGACCCAAACAAAAGAAATATAAGGACTTTTCTATAGATACGGATTTTTGCGTGTTTCGTCGAATATGGTAACTCTTGATACCAACACTTGTATCTCAAGGAGTATGTTAACTTTCATAATTGACGTGATTTCATTTGACGTGGAATTAGTTAAATGAGCACTCATTTGACTTGAATTGAAAATAGTGAAGTAGAAGTGGACTTGTGTGCAAATTGGGTTTATATATGTTGAGATGAACTCAAATAAGCTCATTATGTTCATTCCCAGCACCAAACGAACCCTAGGCTCATTTCTTCTTCTCTCTTCCATTTTCTTCATCAATTGCCAAGATTGACGTGATTCAAGTGAGTTTTGAGAAGAGTTTCATCTCTTCATCTTCTTCCTCAAGTTTTCTTCCATTTTTGGATTGTTTGGAACTTGAGAAAGGGCTCAAGCTTTCTTTCTTTGAACTACAAGTAAGTGTCTTGTGATATTGGTAAAACTTACAAGTTCCATTGGATTATTGGAGTGTTTTTCTAACACAATTAGCTCATAGAAGCTCTATTTATGGATTGGTCTTGATTTTAGGTCGAAAGAGGGTTTCAATTTGGAGATTTCATCTCAAAGCCAAGCAAAGCAAGGGGCTTTTTGTCAATTGATCTTCAAGAGACGCAAGTATATGCATATCTTGTGAATTAGGATGCTAAGGATCATGTAGGAACTCAAGGAGTTCAATTTCAGAAAAATCTGGATTCTGGATTTTCTGTGCACTTGGGCACTATTTGGTCAACCGAAGGCTAACTGAACTAGTGACCGATTGTTTCTACACTCATCTGCAAAAGAAAATGAAGCTACTGGAAAGTTGACCAAACTGGGTTCGGTCAGCCGAAGTCGCAGTTCAGTTAACCGATAAGTGACCAAACTTATCTGGAGCCATTTTCCATGAAAAATGGGCTCTCTGGATTGTGAACCGACACGTGACCGAACTCAGGTTCGGTTAACTGACAAATGAGTGTTCGGTCGACCGACAGGTGACTAAGTACAGTTGCAAAAGTGTCAGAAAATCTGAAGCTTCTAGATTGCGAACCGACAGGTGACCGAGTGGTTAACCGAGAAGCTGACCGAACTTAACTGGGTTTGGGTTTTGTTTGGTTCAGGAGTGTTTCTTGTGAGTATAAGTACTCCCTAAATTAGTTTTAGAACTAATTATGGGGTGATTTGAGGTTGTTGAGAATTAAGAACAATAAAAGGAGAATTTTATTATTAGACATTTGTTCTAATAATTAATTGATTATTGATTAAACTTCCATAGGTGATAATTAAGGGGACCCTAATGTACGATTAAATATAAAATGTGATGTCCATCGAGAATAGCACGTATATTAGATAACCAATGGTTACACCTGAATAGTTGGTTGGAGTTAAGATAGAGATGAGTAGAATTACTAATTATCCAAGTTCTCTCATTGAGTTGTATTTTTATTGTTAAACTCAAATCGAATGTGGTTAGTATTGCTGTTTATTCCTTTCCATTGTTATGAATAAAATTACTAAATTGAATTGAATCTTGAATGGATTAAAAGACCATATTATGTTTACTATTGAGTCTGGCACTACATAACTGTTTATTAAGGCTCATATGGAGCTACAATTAATTAATGAATGAATTGCTCATATGGAGCTTAAACTGAATGAATGACTAATCCTACTGCAGTAGATGGACTTGGGAGTGTTCCGGAGCTCTGTGGTGATGCTAGTTGTCCCTGGCCCAGACACTGGTAGACTCCACATGACTGATTGTATTAATAAATACTGACTGATTCCTTCCTTTTGGAAGGTCAGATATTGAATGATTCCTTTCTTGAGGCCTGAGTCATGGATGGTGCGCCCTTCCACCTTGAGCCTAAAAGGACAATATCATACTAGATGGCTTCTCCCTTTTTGGGAAGATGATACCGAGTGAATCCTTCCTTTAGGAAGATGGAAAATGAAATGAAATGAACTGAAATGAAATGTTATGTCGTAGTCGCCAATTTGTATATTAGTTATTGACTCTAAATGCATGTATTGTCTAGCGTTGCCTAGAATTGGAAATTGAATGCAATAATTGTTTAATTGGTTGATTGAACAGACAAAGATAGCATGTACTATCATTTCGTCTGTATATACATTGTTGAATCGTCGTATTCACCCTTGTTATTGATGGCATTACAGGCCGATTACCAATGCAAGTTTTGCAGCGGCCCCAGAATCGGCGGAGGAAGCCGTTACGGGGTTCCTTCAGGAGGATTAGACAAATGGAATGGTCGGGGTATCATGTGATATTGATATCCGAGTGCGAAATGATTTTGAATTACTTTTTGGTATAATGCATTTTGAAAATATATAGTCGTCACCTTACATTGTGTTTGAATATGCAGATGACAGATAAAAGTAAGTAAATGATATGACTGTGCATGTATGAAGAACTAAACTTTGTACCACTGAATTTTTTTGGTACATACTGTTTATGGTATCATATGTATATTACTTCCGCAAGTTGTACGTATGATAGATGTGAAGTAAGTATCCCTTGTGAATTTCGTTTAAACTTCGGTTAATTTGGAGTTTACGGGAGTAAGTATGAGATCGCAACTCGGGGTTTGTTCGTAGTAATCATAATCTCGGGCCCGGGTCGTGACAATTAGTTGGAGTGAGTATACCTAGATCAAGAGCACAATGTTGCATATATTATTATTCAAATAGTATGGGCGGAAGATACTATTGGGATGTTTCACAAAGATAAAATTAGAAGTGGAGAATGGATTATCTCCAAACCATCACCACATTAGAGGAGTTGTGTCATAAATGAAAATAAAAAAACAAAAGAAGAGATACAAATAAAATTTCTATAATCATCATGAAAAGAATAAGAAAATCTATATAAAGTTGCATAACCCATAGAATGCCGTAGAAATAAAATTGACAAGGGAAAATGCAAAAATGCACAAACATTAAATTGAGCCATCATATTTGTATATTATGAATTTACCAACGACCTTATCATCAAGGATGAGGATCTCATCAAACAGATGAAAATATCTCCTCATCTATGAGGATTATGTTAACATTTAAGAAACGTAGAGAAGACTTTTAAAAAACTTTTAAATGAGATTAATGGCTGCTTTTATGGTATTTCAGAAACAGTTTGACTATTTTATGAAGCTTTTAAAAAAATCCTTTTTAAGGCATTAGAGTTTGAGAGTTTAGGGTGTGAGATCTCTAGATTGATCAACTCAATAAATCAGTCCAAAAAGTGTGCAAAAATAGAAAATATGCAGCCAAAATAAAATCACAAGCACACACCATAAGGACACCAGATTTTTACGTGAAAAACCCTAACCGGGTGAAAAACCACGGATCCGAACTGGATCTAATCAAGCACTATGATTCTCGCAATTAGAAGAAACTCAAATTTCTTTCCTATATATCCCCTACCTAAGGACTGGAGTTACCTTGTGTCGTTTCACGCTTCAACGACTTCACACCGTTGATTACAACAGACTCAATTCCGCGCTTGACTCCTAAGATCTTCTATACAAGAAGGTAATCTTTTACAAAGGATGCAGAAGAACTTGGTTCTCTAGAGTACTTGGCAGCACAACTCTTCAAAAATCTCTACAGAAAATTTCTCTCAATTAAATCACCAATTCAGAACTTGAGAGATGATTTGTGTCTCTTTGGGTTGTGAGAAACACCCAATTTATAACCTAAAATCTGTGCTCAAGACTCCTAATAATAACCCACTTAGGATAGAGAGTCCATCTCAACCTTTTAATTAAAGTTCGGATCGTACGAGGCTTGCTGCGCCACCCTCGCTATAGCGAGGTATGATTATGCCTCGGGCTGTTTGCCATTCTCGCTATAGTGAGACTACATACTATAGATCCCCCTTTTGACTTTACAATCTCCCTCTTTTGGCAATTCTTGGACAAATCTCTCTAAAACAATACAATATGATCTACCCAAAATACATTGAATTTTAAAAGAAAAAGAATCAGCACTATAGATCTTGTATTGCTTGTGCTTGAATTGTAAGGTTCATGACCTTACTGGGTCAGTTGGGCCAATAGTAGGCCCGTTGACCCGTTTATTTTGTTATTTTTATAATTAATTATTTTGTTAGATATTTAAGTGGGTTTAGATTGTGAACGAGTTCCTTTTATTATTAGAATAGTGTCTGCGAAGTTTCGTGCGATTTCGAGCACGTTTAACTCTAGCAATGGGGTAGTTTGCAATTTAGGGAAAATTGAGTATGTTTCTAAAAAATTCCAATTGCCGTGATTTTGGATTCGTTGGAAAGGCCTTGTCACGCTGTTCGTTTTTGTCTCTTGGCTCATCGCGATCCGACGATCAAAAACCCTTCAAGTGGTCCATTTCTTCTCCGGACCCACTTAAGGGCAAATGAGTCTTTTTCCTCTTCTCTTCTTCTTAAGTAGGGATTAACCCTAATCCTTTTTATTTTCTCGGCAACGAACGACACTGTAGCCTCCTCTCCTTCTTCTTCGTTTCTCAAGCTTCAGAACTCCTTCCGAAAGAGACCATCTCGACGATCCGAACCGCTAACCTTCGTCCTTGCGATTTCTTCTTTCATTTGATATCAGTTAGGGTAAGCTTTTCTGATCTTCATCTTTTCTATCATTTCCCTTTTGGTTAGATTTAGGTTGTTTGTGATCTTTTTCCTTTCCTTTCATATTCTTTGCGTTCTAGGTTACTTTTGATCGGATTAGATTCGGAGGTTTCGTGGAAGAAGGCTCCTCCTCGAGTTTTCGCAATTCTATCTTGTTCTTGGTTGAAGTAGATATGCAATTTATAATATAGCATGATTGCTTGTTTTGTTGATTGATATTGATCAAATGATAGAATACCCAAATGCCAAGTTGTTTGAGATTTGATTTGTGGAATAACATGTAAGATTAGGTTTGGAATGGTTTGGTTAAACTGAAATTGAATAACCTTGAATGATAGATTGTGGATTGTTGGGAGAGCATGGTGGCTCATTTTCGTACAGGTGAATTTTGGAATAGTTTGGAAGGGATTGGAGATAATTCGGAATGAAAGATCGTCACAAAATTGGGTTTCTACGTTCGAATGTTCCTTTGAACGTTTGAACGTTGGAACCTTCGGATGAATGACTGACGATGAACGTTTGAACGTTCAGAAACATCTTCCGGTGGTTGGCGTGGAAATGTTGAACGTTCGAATGTTCATTCCGAACTTTCGAACTTTGGACCTTTCGGACGTTGGGAGTCAGACGTTGAACGTTCGAACGTCCCTCCCAGACGTTCGAACGTTCGATGTCACTGGTGATTTGGCCTGGAGTGTGAGAGTTCGAACTCTCCCTCCAAGAGTTCGAACTCTCGACATTTGACTGATGTTTGGGCAGATTGCCAAGGCCATAACTTTTGAACCGTTCGTCGGATTTTCGCGAGCCATATACCGTTGAAAACCTCATTGAATGTAGAATCCAATGGTACGTGTGTCGCGATGATTGGAGATCAGGAAACAAGGTAATGACTGAGATCAATAATTCAGATCACGTTTTGTTAAAAACGAGATGGTTAACCTACGTTTGGGCCTGAGCCTTAGATGTTGGAAACCCTTAACCCACTTCTTGTGACCATTAATGGGGTTTGAAGTCAAAGCACGTGGCTTGGTGTGTTTTGATGGGGTGTCTAGGTATTCGTGTACTAAACATGGGGTAACCGAATGCGTATAGAACTGAATCAACAGATGCCTGACATGATTGTACACCAAGGGATTTCTTTAGAAGCATCGTTGATCCAATTCCACACGTACTCCGTTCGAACATGTAGGATACAGGGATGACACCACTTGCCTAAGATTGGGTTATAATTTCTTCCTTGACTTGCTAATTTATCCATTGTTATTATTCCTTGTACACTCTCTTGACATAACACACCTAATGAATTATGAAACTTAAATCCTTGTAGATTAGGACATGGACCTCACTTAGAGTGTATCTTAAGATCCCGTGTCAAGTATTGATAAACATGACTGGCTAGTTATAAGGGATTATCATGTGGGCTTGACTTGTTTCATATTATCTTGAATGGGACAATCCCTTTGAACGTGACTTGTGTCTTGAGCTAGCCAGACTTACTTGTCTTGGTTTCCCTTATGTCAGCACCACTTTATTACTATTTGTATGTCATGGCCAACTACGGTTTGGGGTTTATTGATGGGCCGCTTACTCCGACATCGGGGTGGGTAGTCGGCTTTGGATGGCGTCCATGGAATTAAATAGTTGGGAGCGGGCTTGGACCATGCTACTATTCCCAGGACTAGGAGGTTGGATCCCCTTGGAGTTGGACTTAGTATCAGTAGTCTGGATTGGATTGTTACTGGTACCCCAGGAGGTGGCTTGGACATCCTCGGAGTCTCCCTCCTGATTCTTGCATTGCATTGTTTGGATAGTGGTGATTGCTAGATGATACTTAGATTTCCTATCTTTGCTTATGATGATTATTACTCATGCGGTATGCCTAGTATCGTTTCCTTGTGCTCATATGATTTTGTACTTGTCTCTACTCTTACACTTGATGCATGTTATGTTTTATTGTACTTTGCTTATCTATTGCTCAACATGTCGTTGACTCTGTTCCTTGGTGTGCAGACACCTCAGGTGACTACTATGATGACCAGGCAGGTGAGGAGATCCCAGAGGATCTCCAACTAGCAGAGGAGGAACGAGAATGGTGTGCCGATGACGTAGAGTAGCATCATCATACCTGACACAAGAGAGCCTCATGGGAACATTCACTAGATTTTATTTTTTCATTTACTATTCTCTCGTTGGACCTTTCATTTATTGTCATCTTTGTTCTTTTAAATGGTCTTGGTTATTGGGATGGCCATTGTTAATACATTAATTCCTTGATTAGCTTTATTTATTTCTTTATACAACTTTAAATATTAATGAGATTATTATTCATTGATTGATATCCAAATGGGCCTCGAATTGTATGAATTCCGCAGTTTTATATTATTTGAGATTTAAAATACAATATCCTCACAGCGGACTTACGATCCTTGAGCTTAAAGGGAAAATTTTTTAATTAGCCCTAAATTTCACTCCCAGGATGCGGTTTATTTTCTAATTGGGTTCGGGGGACGTGACATGAACTTTTCGGATCTTGAATTGCCTTGGCTTGTAAAGCTCTTCCTGACTTCATTCTTCTCCCCCTGTATTTGCCCATAATTGACAAACAAAAATCATTATGCAGCTTTTGTCAATCTGGATGACGTAGCTCCCTCTTAATTTCAACTCCCCCTGATTGTATCTTCGTAGCAACATTGGGGGTGGGAGCTTGACCTCCTTGATCAGGGCTTTTTATAATTAGCCACCCACACTTGTGTAGTTTGAGCTTTCAGCACAGTGTGAGCAAACTCCTTTGGCAAATCAGATTTTCTAACCCAAATTGGAATCGTCTTGGGTGGAGAAAAATTCTTCTGCCATTGCTTGATCTTTGGTAGACTATTCAGCTTATTGCAATGGGGACGAATGTGTCATTTTTTTTCCACAATGGTGACACGTGGATGTGTGTGCAGCGTGTGACACATTCTTTTTCTTAAAACTACTCGACACGTTAGTACCATATGCAGCATGTGGAGTAGTATGTACAATACTTGAAACAAAAAATGTTTTACCTTTAGCATTTGAAGTGGATGCACCATGATTATAACCGAGACTGCTTCTGTCAAAATAAGACTTCTGACTACACAAGATGTTTGTAAGAGTCTTCGAACCAGTGTTCATCTTGTGTAGTGAAGCTTGTTTCACTTCTAGCTCAAACAGAGTGATCTTCAGTCTTCCTTGCAAATCTTCTTTTTTCAGAATTCACCTTCTATAACTCTATTTGTAGAGTCTCAATCTTTTGTTCAGACTTCTTGAATTTCTAACCCTCAGTAGTCAAATTTTCAGCTATGCAGTTTTTCTGACTTTCCAAGAGATGAACCTATTTAAGCGCTTGCTCTAATTTAATCTTCAGTGCATAATTTTCTTCTTGAGCAGCCTTAAACTTGAGAGTAATCTTGTTGCTATACTTTGTCATCCTGACGCAATCAGCATATGTAGTATGATATAACTCTTCATAATCTTTCTCTTGATCTGACTTCTCATCATCATGATCTTCATTAGTATCATTGTCAGACAGAGACTTAGCCATGAAGGCCACAAACTTCCCATTCACATTTTCTGAAGGATTAGCCTCAGGATCTTTTTCTTCTTAGGAAGATTCTTCATCCCAAGTTGTGTTGAGAGCCTTTTGTTTTGTACCATTTTTCTTGTTGGCACACTCATTAGTATAGTGACCATAGCCTTGGCACTCAAAACACTTTGTTCCTTTCGCAAAATCCTTCTTTTCAGATTTAGAACTCTTCCACTTGGCTTGTTTTGACTTCATGTACTTCTTAAAGTAATTTAATAATTCAACCATATTATCTTCAGCCTCAGATTCAGAATCAGACTCAATTTTCTTTTCAGGCTTCTTTTTTGATTTTTTGCTAGTTTTCAAAGCAATACATTTCTCTTTAGATTTTCCTTTATCCAAACGGTTTGCTTCAAAGGTCTGAAGATTTTCAACCAGCTAGTTTACCTTGAGGGTATCAAGATTCTTATTTTCTTCAATAGCATCAACTTTAGAATCAAACCTCGAAGGTAGAGACCTCAGAATTTTATTGACAATCTTGTTTTCTTGAATTTCCTCACCCAGAATAAAAACAGAATTGACAATATCATTCAGCTTAGCATAGAATTGATCAAAGGCCTCATCTTCTTCCATCACGATGGTTTCAAATTCTTTAGTCGGCCTCTGCAACCTAGATTGTTTCACCGTGTTTGTACCCTCATACACTATCTGTAAGACTTTCCATGCTTCTTTTGCAATTTTGTAAGTGGAAATCATACGAAACTCTTCAGCAGACACTCCATTGTATATACCGTTCATCGCCTTATTATTACAATTGGAGTCATGCTTCTCATCCTTAGTCCATTGGGCATTAGGTTTAGGAACAGTTTGTCCATTAGCCACAATTGTTGGTTTGGAGTAGCCCTCCTCAACAATATCCCAAACATCATCATCGATGGACTTAAGAAACTCAATCATCCTTTGCTTCCAATATGCATAATTAGAATCATCTAGCAAATGGGGCTTAGAAGTTGATGTCCCTTCTCGATTGAGTACCATTCTAGAAATTTCTTTGGATCAAACACAACAACTTAGTGCAACCTGCTCTGATACCAATTGAGAGTTTAGGGTGTGGAATCTCTAGATTGGTCAACTCAATAAATCAGTCCAAAAAGTGTACAAAAATATAAAATATGCAGCCGAAATAAAATCACAAGTACACACCATAAGGACACCAGATTTTTTCGTGAAAAACCCTGACCGGGTGAAAAACCACGGATCCGAACTGGATCTAATCAAGCACTATGATTCTCGCAATTACAAGAAACTCAGGTTTATTCCCTATATATCTCCTACCTAAGGACTGGAGTTACCTTGTGTCGTTTCACGCTTCAACGACTTCACACCATTGATTGCAACAGACTCAATTCCGCACTTGACTCCTAAGATCTTCTATACAAGAAGGTAATCTTTTACAAAGGATGCAGAAGAACTTGGTTCTCTAGAGTACTTGGCAGCACAACTTTTCAAAAATCTCTACAGAAAATTTCTCTCAATTAAAATTACCAATTCAGAACTTGAGAGATGATTTGTGTCTCTTTGGGTTGTGAGAAACACCCAATTTATAGCCTAAAATCAGTGCTCAAGACTCCTAATAATAACCCACTTAGGATAGAGAGTCCATCTCAACCTTTTAATTAAAGTCCACATCGTACCAGGCTTGCTGCGCCACCCTCGCTATAGCGAGCTTCATCCTCGCTATAACGAGGTATGATTCTGCCTTGAGGACCACTCCGCTGATGGGCATCAAAGATCATTTAGCTTTAAAGTAATAGATAGAAGAGAAAAGAGGGATGTGAGAAGTTAAATTGGCGGTCAAAACTAATTCCTATGGGCCCATCAAGTCCAACCTACTCCCGACTCGATCCGATAAAACATTGGGTAAACTCAGCCCAAAAGAAGCCCAGCCCATCCATGAATGGAACCGGGGAACCCCTTTGTACCTCCAAGCCAAGGTCCAAACCATTCATACTAAAACAATAGGGGTTATCGGTTATCCAAAGAAGCATATACAAATAATATCCTCTTTTCAACTATATCGATGTGGGATGGAATATATCAAGCTTATAGGCTTCAAAAATATTTGGAAAATTTCGTACAAACACCAAAGAGGCTGGAAGTAGGTTCCCATTGGGAAATAGATTAGGGACGGTTCTTTAAACCCACCGTCAAGAATCAGAACCATATATTTGAACTTCGAACCCTCTCCCTGTCAAATAGCGAAGGCTTTAATACACCATTGAACAGTACATATAGATGGTGAAAAAAGATGTCATTAAGCGCCTCATATATCTTGTTAGATTTTTGGCAAATAGATATGAAAAACTGGGCAGATCATTGTATGTTCTTACTTGTATTCGATCCAATAGGCCTTCTGTTGATTCACGGGGGCTAAAGGAGAAAAGTAGACCTTGCCATGTAGGTTCGGAGACCGGAGGGGTTACGGTAGATTATAATACTGCAGTAAATGATATAGGGATATATTTCATATAATTAGTAAAAGAGCTGAATATTAGTATAATGTTCATAAGAGGAAACAGAAGAGTAACCCTAAATCTGGACTACAATCCGAAGTTGGAATAGAGCACAATACAATATAATTAATAATGGCATTTATATTATATATTAAATAGAGAAATGTCCGACCCTGGCACAGCTGGGTTAGTGCGTAGTAGAAGCACAAAAGAAAAAAAAAATAGACCAAGGAAGATCATCGTCTTCAACCCAATATCAACACCTAGACTCCACAAGGAAGAGATAAGAAAATCCTAAACAAAACTGCAATTTGTATTATTCCTTAAAAGAAGCATTATATCACTTTTATAGAGTCCCAAAACCCTAAATTATCTGAACTAACCAACTTACTAAAAATCGTAAAAAAAAATAAAAAATTACATCAAAGACCTTGACCATCCCTAAATAACTTTCTAAGACATTCCACGAAGACTTAAACTCAAATAGACTAAAAAAGACCCCCTAAAATATGCAAAAAAAGAAAGAAAAAATTACCTGTAAATGGTACCTTTTACACAAAAACTGTGTTTTGACCTTCGAAATAGTGTAATTTGGCCTTCGATGACTCCAACCATCAATGTAGTTTCCAGCGCGTAGAGATCGTCGATAGCTTCGAAACATATAGTTATGGGGCCCGTGACGATACTCAAATCAAAAGTTATGCCGTTTGAAATTGACACTATGGATTTCGGTCGTGTTTGGTTGGACTCAATTTTAGGGCTTATTGGGCTTTTCATGATGAAAAAGCCCAAAAGCTAAAAAAAGCATGTTTGGGTAATGCGTATGGTTGTCAAAGGGTCGGGTTGGGCCAGGCCTAGGGTTGTCCTAGCCCTACCCTCAATTTATGCTGGGCCGGGCCTGAGCGGGCCAAAGCCCTCGGAGGGCCTTGCCCTACCCTCAAGGGCGGGGCCGGGGTAGAGCAGGGCTTAGGGCTTCAAAACAAGAAAACTAATTTTTTTAACATTGTTACCAAAATCTGAGTGTGATCGAGCGTTATCTTGTCTCACATCAATTGCAAAGAAACTATTAAGAAAACATCAATTATCTTGTCTAATCTCAATTGCAAACGATCCATTAAGAAAACATTAGGAGAATATAAGTCATCTCTAAAATCTTTCTTTTATCGGATAAAGTCATACATGCTTTGGTGACTTGGGTTGGGTTCTAGACATATGATTTTATTTATTTTGACAAAGAAGGAAAATGGTTATAGAATATAATCTATTTCACACATTTAATATGACTTTCATATGAACTTTCACATATGAAATCATTCAAGTAGTGTTTTATCTATGAGAGTTTTAAACCATTTACACTCACATACCTTTTATCAATTGACATTATTTTTTACTAAACACTAATCTGACTAATACGCATTCTTGGATTTCAATCATAAAACTAAATGCACTTAAAAAATACTATTAGTTTAAAATTTTAAGAATTGAGAGTTATAATTATCTAATTAAAAGGATGTTTGGATCACCCCATATCCTTAAAGTTTCATGCACATAGAAACTAACTATATGAATTGGTTAACATCCTAAGCAACTCTATAGAGGAAAAAGTGTATTATTATTAATAAAAATGAGTACACCCCCTTTTGCACTAACAATGGTTTATAAAAATAATATAAGATGCCTAAATAAGAAGCAATAAAACTAAAAGAAGGGATTAGAAGCAGCCGTGCAACGCTTATTGATTATGTATTAAACACAATACATAACTTAAATAATTAAATATGGATGAAATGAACCAAGTATGTATGTATGTACGTATTTTTAGGATAGTTTTTAATGGGTAAGTGGGTATGAAGAAGTGACTATGATAATGGCATTTTAGTATATATTTATATATATATATGTATATATTATATATAAAATAAATAAAAGTAAGAGGGCCAAGGCCAAGGCTGGGCTAGTACTATCCAAGCCTGGCCCTCAAATCGTAGGGCCTGCAAAAAATTATCCAAGTCCAGCCATAGGGCTTTTCGTTAGAAATGAAAGCTCTTATTGTAAGAGCTTTTTCCGGCCCAATCCCCTTTCCCCTTTCTTAGGGGCAAATTGACGGGCCTAGTAATGTAGCTTTAAATTGGCTTTTGGAAAAGCATAAGTTGAAAAGGCCCTTACCTGGATGAGCGACTCCCTACTCTCTTCACCAATAGGAACGTTCTTCTTCGCTTATGTGGGAAGCGGCCGGTAAACGAGAAGCAGACGGTGAAAAGGCGGAACCTGGACTTGAGGCACAACTGTGCGAGTGGAGTGCGTGAGCTCGGATCCTGATGTAGCTTTAAAAAAAAAAAAACCAGACATGGCCGTCTCATAATCAAAATCTTGGGCCAGAATCTGTTTTGGTTCATCATCAACACTGGCACGCAATAAGAAAAGAAGCTTGCTCAGTGAACCATGGCCACTCTTGTTCAAGATTCATGGCATGCAGATGCTCTGTGCATTTATCCTCTAGTCATGCATCATCACTTAATTCAAGGTGTATGCAGTTTGTCCGCTCAAGCAGAGGTTCTAAAATGTTCGACAGAGAGATTAAGGTAATTCCTTCAACAAAACCCACATTTGAATTTTAGCGATGGGCCATCCACTCAACAACAACTCTAACCATCCGGTTGTCAATGTTTCTTGAAGCAGCCGATGGAACGTATCCTTGTTTATATATTTTTTCCCTGTTTTGTGGAAATTAGATGAAACAGAGGAATCACAAAACCAAACAGATTACCAAAACAGAACGACAGACCCAGACAGCCTCTAGTTTAAGCTAGGATCCATACTGATACAGTTAAAAGAGCAAAGTAATTAACTTACTAAGCTGCATCATCGCAGCCAAATCTTGCATTGATCAGTTGACCATCTAATCAGATTAACTGTCTTGACCAATGAAGCAGCTCACATTCCTAGAAGCACAACGAGAAAAAAACAAATGAGAAAAAAAAGAACAAAAAATATCAGATTTCAAACATCATTCAAGGCGGCTATTGGAAATGATAGCATCGCAGATGATCTCCAACTCTTTTTTTTTATGAAGAAGCTCATCAGTGTCTGCAAGCTCATTGTCATCTAACCATTCGTTCATCTGTTTGATGGCATCCTCTATCCTCATCTTGTCCACAGTGGACAGCTTAGAACCAATCTTATCACTGTTGATAGATTTCCTCATGTCGTAGGCATAGTCCTCGAGAGCATTCCTGGCCTGCACTTTCCTCTTGAACTGCTGATCCTCCAACATATACTTTTCTGCATCCTGGAGCATGCTCTCAATTTCCTGTTTGCTAAGACCATGCCCATCGTTGCTGATAGTTATCTCGCTCTTCTTCCCTGTCATTTTATGCACTGCAGAGACAGTCAGGATACCATCGATGTCAATTTCGAAGCAAACACTGACAGGTTCATCTCTAGGAGCATAAGGGATGCCGGAAAACATGAATCTTCCCAACAGGTTGTTGTCCTTGGATCTTGTTCTTTCACCTTGGTAGACCAAAATCTCCATTGAGGTTTGGTTATCTTCATCAGTAGCGAAAGTTTTATCCATCTTGGTGGGAATGGAAGTGTTCCTTGGAATCACAATTGTCATCTGTTCTCCTTTGGTCTCTATTCCAAGTGAGAGGGGCGTGACATCCACTATGACCATATCCTTCACCTTTTTATTGCCCATACCACTCAACTTGGCAGCGTGGACAGCAGCACCATAGGCAACTGCCTCATCAGGGTTGATGCTCTTGCAAAGCTCCTTTCCATTGAAGAAATCCTGCAGCAATCTTTGAACTTTGGGAATCCTGGTTGACCCGCCCACAAGGACAACATCGTGAATGGAGCTCTTGTCCATCTTGGCATCCTTCAAGCAGTTTTCAACAAGATCCAAGCACTTTCTGAAGAGATCCATGTTCAGCTCCTCAAACCTGGCACGAGTTAAAATCGAGTAAAAGTCGGTTCCCTCATACAGACAGTCAATTCCAACAGTGGTCTGTGCCACGGATGAGAGGGTCCTCTTTGCCCTCTCACATGATGTCCTCAATCTTCTCATGGCTCTTGGGCTTCCACTAATATCCTTCTTATGCTTCCTCTTGAATTCTCGAATTAAGTGGTTCACTAGGCGATTGTCAAAGTCCTCCCCACCAAGGTGGGTGTCACCTGCAATGGCGTTCACCTCCAACTTACCTTCTTTGATGGTGAGAACAGAAATATCAAATGTACCGCCACCAAGGTCAAAAATGAGAACATTTTTCTCGACAGCGCTGCCAGCATTCTTTTCTAGGTCATAGGCAATGGCAGCAGCAGTGGGCTCATTGATGATACGCATGACATTGAGCCCGGCAATGAGGCCGGCATCCTTGGTAGACTGGCGTTGTGCATCATTGAAGTATGCCGGGACTGTGACCACAGCATTCTTCACTTTATAGCCGAGGTAGTCCTCAGCAGTCTCTCGCATCTTACTGAGGACCATGGACGAGATCTCCTCTGCAGCAAACTGCTTTTCCTCGCCCTTGTATTCAACAATGATCATGGGCTTATTGCCTGTACCAGCAATGACTTTGAAGGGCCACAGTTCTATATCATTTTGGACGAAGACGTCATCAAATCTCCTACCTATCAATCGCTTCACATCTAAAGCCAAAAGATAAAGGGAATCGATTTCATAATTAGCAAAGACATAGCCAAGAATAAGATTAATATTAAAAACCAGCAGAAAAAAAAAAGTAACATATTTAAGAAGTTCGGAACTAATAGCTATAAAAAATATAAACAAATGACATGAGAACTAGATTTTAAAGGAAAGAAAAAATGTCTGTTATCTCCAAAATAGGAGCATTTAGTTTATATATAAATTAAAACTTTTCACCAAAAAACATTTCCTAAATATGGAATGCTCTCTCTCTCTCTCTCTCTCTCTCTCTCTCTCTCTCTACACACAACAACAAATGAATATTTCCCATTTTGGGGGATATTCATGTGCATCCTTCCCTCACCACATGGTGAGAGACAAACTTAATGGGGCCCCACATAGAGCTCTATTGATCATGGCACTTGGGGGAATGGAAAGAGACAACTGGATGGGCCCATATATCAAGTTTGGGGTCAATCCCATGCCTCTAACCCTTCATCTGTGGCTCACAAATTTAACGACTTTATATCAAAGAAAAAAAATTTGACATTCGATCCAACGGTTCAATTCATTTGGATATGTGAAAATTTGATGGATGTAGTGTACTTAAAGAGGTCACGTGTATGTAGATGGTTCGGATGTATCATAAAATCGGCCTCACTATGTTGTCCCTCACTACATTTCGCATATATATATATATGGGTAATATTTAGGTGGGAACTATTCTCACATATTATGTGAAAACTTTTTGTGGGGCCCGCATTTGGGGGTGGGACTAGGGGGATGGAAAGATCTATGTGAGACTACGCCAAGTATCAAACCCCAAACCCATGTCCTTAACCCGTTCATCCGTGGCCCACAAGTTTAATGGCTTCATATTAAAAAATATTAAACCCTTGATCCAACGGTTCAGTCCATTCGGATGTGTGTCAATCCTTGGGATTAGTGACTATCAGGGGGTTCCCTATTGGTTGCTAGGTTTAGATGAGTTGCTAGTTGGGCTCTGCAAAAAAGTTCTTATATAATAAGTAAGAACCAGTTCTCACTTGAATATTTCCATATATATATATATATTTATATATATATATATATATATATGAACACACACCTTGAATATAGTTATAAAGCAGTCAACTTTCTCAAAGAAAATTTTTCAAAGGTAATTCTTGGTGGCAAAAATCAGATGATATTGTTGTTTTTTGTAATGCTAACTTGGTGGAAGTGGAAAATTTGAAACTTATACTGAAGTGGTTTGAGTTACTTTCGGGTCTAAAGATCAATCATGATAAATGCGAGTATGTGGGTGTTCATGTGGAGCAACGTCAGCTTGTTTCTTTGGCTAAGAAGTTTGGTTGTAGAATTGGGAAGCTTCTAACTAATTATCTGGGTTGCCTTTGTATTTAGGTTTGCCTAAGAAATCTTTATGGGATTCGGTGGTGGAGCAGATTGAAAAGAGATTGAGCACTTGAAAGATTCGTTACTTGTCTTTGGGTGGTCGTCTTGCTCTTATCAAATCCGTGTCGTTGAGTATACCTATCTATTTTTTATTGTCCTGTTTCAGGTTTCCTAAAAGTGTGGTGAGAAGGATAGAAAATTTTCAGCGCAATTTCCTTTAGAATGATTCTATTGAGAAAAGAAAATACCATTTGAAATGAAATTAACCTCGTTTGCCAAAATATCTCTCAAGGTGGGTAGGGAATTCGTTCACTTGATAAGGTTAAAAAGGCTTTATTGGGGAAGTGGTTGTAGACAGTGGGGGACGGTGGTAATTGTTTGTGCAGGCACCTTTTAATTCATGAATATAAATTAGAAAAGGATGGTTGGTTTGTGCATTTGGAAGTCAATTCTTTCAGTGAAGGGTGTATTTGATAATGATGCAAAGTTCATGATGGCCGGAGTATTAGATTATGGCATAATGAGTGGTATGGGCACCGGTTTTAAGTCAGTAATGTCCTAATCTCTATCTTTTGGATAGTTGGTAACGTGCATTTTTAGCTGAGAGATTTGACTTTTTGGGTGGCTCTGTAGTTTATGATATATGTTTAAGAAGGAATTTGAAAGATTATGAAACCTCGGATTTTTCCAGAATGATTGGATTGTTAGACAAGGTTTTGTTCATCTTTGAGTAAACCAGATATCAGATTATGGAAACTTGATGCCAAGGGAAAGTCTTCCGTTAAGTCTTTCCATAATGTCTTGACTAATAATTCTGTTGGTTTTGAAGATTAGCAGAGTTTTTGGAATCCCATTATTCGGCCTTGAGTGCTGGTTTTTTGTTCGATAACTACGAGAGAAACTTTTAACAATTGACAAGTTGAGGAGGCAAAATCATTTTATTGTCAATAGCTATCCTATGTGCTTATCGGATGAAGAAACTGTTAATCATTTGCTCATTAATTGCAATTTTTCTTACAATGTTTGGGTGGCAATTTTTGCGAGGTTTGATATGCAGTGTTATGCCTTGGTCTGTTGCAGAGTTTTTCCAATAGTGGTTCTTCCGTAGTTAATTTGTTCTTGGTAGAAACAAATGAAAGTTCATGCTATACGCTGCGCTACGGAAGATTTGATTATAGAGGAATAGCATAATTTTCAATAATATGATTCGTTCGGTGTAGGAGATTGTTGATAATATGGTCACTGTGCATACTACTATGGCATCACAGCTAGGGATGCAAATGGATATCCCATTCTCCAATTATTTGGTGGTTTTGACCCCTTAAAAAAAGGGGTTGGAACATATTTTAGGTTTCAATGTGAGACCCCAATCCGCCTTGGTAATCCCTTGACGCAACATTAGGTCAAGTGATCCTGTGAATCAAGAAAGGGGAATTTGTATGGGTAAGGGTAGAGTGCTTGGCACTAACCCCACACTAGGCCTTTGAAAACAGTGAGACAAGATTGGGTTAGAGCCCCATGAGCCAAAACGGACAGTATCATGTGAACGTTGGGCCAGAGTCGTTACAGAATGGTATCAGAGCCGAGGACGACTCTATTTCTGGTAGAGGAGAGTGTGAGACTCCAATCCGTTTGGGTAAATTCTTGAAGCAAGACCAGGTCAAGTAATCATGTAAGCCAAGAAAGGGGAATCCACATGGATAAGGGTGGAGTGCTTTGGTGAGCACCGTGAGGCTTTATCTAAGTCCCACATTGGAAATATTCAAGTCCTAACCCCGGGCTTATAATGTGCGACTTGGCCTTAACCACACATGAGGCCTTTTAAAACTGTGCGGTAAGATTGGGTTGGAATCCCATGAGCCAAAGTGGACAGTATCACGTGGATAGTGGGCCCGGGTCGTTACAAAAAATGGATTTAGATTTGGAACCCAATTTAGTTTATGATCGATAAATGAGTCCAGCTGTAATCCATACAAATTCTGACCTGTGGACCTAGTAACCGGCCTATTACCGATTATATTTCAAGATGTAGGGTCTTTAGTTTCCCTACCCATTTGGAAAGCTCCCTCCTCTTATCTTCAGCGTTGAGTGCAACTACCCTCCCCTTTTTTTCTGAGTAAAAGTTTTTAAAACACACCTTAATTTTAAAGGGCTCACATGCATACATGTCAACTGAAAGGAATACGCACTGAGTCAAATATCACTCTAATCAAAACAACAGATTCTTGATTTAAGGACATGAAATGATTTTTTTTAGTACTTTTTATAAATCATGTTCCAATCCAATCTAGAAACTGACAATGATTGATTCATTGACAAACAGAATTGGGAATGGAAGTTTTGTGTTGATGTACTAGAGTTGCAAGATATCCCTTCTTGGACTCTTGGGTTGAATACCCCTATCTTAAGCAAAAAATAAAGAATAAAGAAAAAGAAGTTGGAACTGGATCCGGGTCCTCGAATCAGAACCGGGCCGGGAACTAGCAAATAGGTTCCAAGTCGAAATCAGAACAGAATCCGAAACTTTACTTAAGAAAACCGCTTTGGTTCCAAGTCCATAGTTCAGGCCCGGAACCAATCCATTTGCATCCTCAATCACATCGCAGCACAACATTGTCGCCTCTGGAAATCAAGAAACTCTCTCTCTCTCTCTCTCCTATTAGTCTTCTCTGAAGAAGACTTTTATCTTCCCTCTAAAGTTCTACAAAACTTAACAATCTGGCTATCGGCAGATTTGAGCCAACATTCTACTAAGGTACTATCGTTATCACCGTGGGGGGGCTCACATCCACTGGTGGAACCTCAAAATTTCATAAAGAACCTTAAGTTTAAGAAAACTCTGAGGTTTTCAGGTATGGACCCTCCATTATATTTTGTGTTTTACATAGTGGCCCCTCCAAGGAAATTTTCCTGGGTCTGGCCCTGCCCACATGATGATCTACATCATCCTGGATTTCTCTGCAAAATGGGTCGCCAGCCTTCAAGGAGAATTATGGTGATTTTTTTATATGAAATTTTATCCTCATCAGAGGTAGGTCATTCATCTACTCTTGTGATGCTGACTCCCCAATTTCCCACATAGTTTATCATCATCTCCGTCCACAATTTTCAATTTAAGGAATTTTGATCTGATTTCTTATCAGAAGTTACCCAACCTTTTATCTAGAGGGAAATCTGACTTTATCAGAGATCTGGGCTCTATTTCCCAGATCCGTGGGCCATCCAGTTCATCATAAGTGGCTTATGTGTTCTTAGGCTTAAGAATAGCTCTGTTACTGGTCAGGACAATCAGTAACACGTATTTGGGGACCTACTTGCATTCCTGTATCCAAGTTGTCCTATTTAGACACAGATTTCGTTTTGGCAGTGGCTTAATATTTACAAAATCACAGATTTCAGAACAGGATTCTATTTGGTTCAGAGTACACTCTGCTCAATATTGATCTTTTTTATCAATACACAATGGATGGAGGTGACCTTATCTTGTCAGATTAATTGGAAAAAAATTATGTGGGCTGGTCCTTTAATATCAGACACCATGTAGAGGGCTATGGATTTGGGGATACTTAGGCCCCTGTTTGGCAAATCTTATTTGTATAAAATAAGATAGGAAAGTTGCATCTACTCAAATGAGAAAACAAAAGCCACTCGGTGTCGTAATAATTTCGAAGTGGTCTCTTGGTTGAGTTGGTTCTCACCTCCAAATCCAATGATCGAAAGTTTTACCAAGACACTAAATTGGTCAAATAATGTCAAGAAAATAGGATGGTACAAGAAAACGAAAAAAAAAGGTTTCCTATGTTGTGGAATGATAAGGACTCGATGGTTCTCTCCGCTGTACCTTCATTAGAGTCCTCTCATGCCCTTCATATACAACAAAATTCACACATCACTCAGTTCCTTAGAATCTAAGGGGAATCTAAGGCCCAAATTGACGTTGTACGAGTGGCTCTGATGAACAGAAGTAGCTCCTGATCTGGAAACCTATGTCGACGAGGTTCTGAGAGAGGAGATTGCGCTCCAATCTCAAAGCCTTACCAATGAAGAACCCAAAGTTTATGCTACTCAACATTCTGAGGAGGTTGGACTTTCAAGGTATAATGTTTTGAATGCAAGGGCTACCAACATGTGACTCCTAACTTTAAGAAGAAAATTTTCTGTAATTACTGTAAAACAAATGGACATGTCATTTCAAAATGTGCGACCTCAAGGAAAATTGAGTACACAAACCCGAGGACTCAACATACTCTTCAAGCTTAGCTCCATAGAGTTACTGAAGATGCTGCTGCATCGGATACCATTGGCATGAACTTAAAGTTGATAATTACTTACTCTAAAAGCTCAAGCTGATAGAAAACGGTATAATAATGTATATCAAACTTTAAACATCTCCCCACATGTGAGGGCTCTTTCACTGGAAGTCTGAAATTACACCCTCCATTTACACCCTACACGAGAGAAAACTATCAGGTTGACAACAACTTACTTTAAAAGTTTAAGGTGATCGAGAGCGGCGTAACAATGTATATCAATGTTACAACACTTAACTCCAAAACAGATCAAGAACCTCTGGACCCCAGCTGGTGCGCATGAGAGCCATTCTAACAATGTTTTTCTTAAATGGGACCACATATCCGGAGATGTCATGTAAGAACGAGGGGTAAAGGAAACATGGGGCTCAATAGAACCGAGATCCAACCAATGACTCTAGGCTATTTGCTTCTCATTTTGTTGCTTCTTTTGTGTCATCAAGTAATTAACATCAATAAAACACCATAACCGTTTTCCTTCTACAAAATTTAAGAGTAGTATTCTCAAAGAAAATAATTCTCACAATCAGATTTAATAGGAAAAAAGCTGATGTGCCTAGTGAGGTCGGAAGCTATATCGTGATCTAGAAACAATCTGCCGGTCTCGGTCTTCAGGAGAAGATCAGAGCCACTAATGAAAAACACAATCCTTTGGCAGACTTGGGAAAAAACACACACGACTTCGTTCGGGTGAGAACAGACAAACACACAAAATGATAACTACTTATAAATGAGCTACAGCTAAAACCATCTCAAAATCATGGAGAAAACGCAAAAAGACCAAACACACGAGATGTGAAAATTGATAACTTACCAAACACAGTGTTGATCGGATTCATGGGGGCCTGATTCTCCGCAGCCTCACCGATGAGACGCTCCGTATCCGTGAATGCAACATAAGAAGGTGTTGTACGGTTACCTTGATCATTAGTTATGATCTCAACCCGTTCATGTTGTGAAAGCCAAACAGCTACACATGAATATGTAGTACCAAGATCAATGCCGATTGCTGCACCTTCGCCTTCTCCTTCCATGTAGTACTTGAGGATATTAATCTGAAAAGGAGTAGGAAGAATGAAATAGAGAGAAGAGTAGTTTAAGCTAGATTTTCAATTTGACATCCCTTTTATGTTTGTCCTCAACTCTTGATCGAGAGTTCTTCCGCTCTTCTTTGGCTAATTGTCACAATTTTTATCAAATGAAAGGATATAATACAACAACAGTGACAAAAAATGACAGTATCAACCACCAACAAGGCCAGCAAAATTAGCCAAAGAAACACACTACAATGTCACTACATTCACTAGAATCATTGCCTAACATTTGACCTTTGTTTTAAGAGCATCTAGGCTTCCTCATCAGTTTTTTAAGGGTATGGTGAACTCAGGGGGACAAGGTCCGGCTCAGGGTGGTCATCCTCAAGTCGATTCATATTATTTACTCCCAGACTTGATCATCGTCTCAAAAATCTAATCCTATCGAGTCCAAGCTCAGATATAAACATGCCTAATTTTTTAACCTTCTCCACTAACAGAATATCTATCTAGCATGCAAATAACAACAATACAAAAAATATCACTCACCACCGTTCTTCTCCACACTACTGTAATCTTCTTTGGAGGCCGACCGAACAGTGAGAGTAATTAGAGATTGAAACCCAGAAAAGGAGAATTGCACAGATGGGTTTCTCAGTTTCCGAAAGCAGTTAGTTCATAGCTACTGTGCGGTTTCTTTACCTGTAAGTAATAGAAAGACACTTGCGACGGAGCAAAGCAGAGGAGAAAAAAACAAACGATTGTACTAAACGAACTGCTTTTTCTTCGGAACAACAATAATTGAAAGTCAAAAAGAAAGATAACCCCAATGCGAGATTCCCCCGTACATTATGCGAGTATGCAGCAAAGAGGGAACCGGATCCCCTGGGGTGGGGGGTGGGCGCGGGGGGAGGGCGACACATACGGGGGCGAAGGGAAGAAAAAGTGTTTTTTCTCTTTCCTCCGCCCCCCTTCGCCCCCGCATGTGACCCCCTAATTCGTCCAAACAGGGCTCCCCTGTTTGGACGAAACAAGGGATCCGGACTCAGCAAAGAGAGATCCGCCAGTGGGGAAAGCAGGGTTACCTCGGTAAAATGCAGTTTTGTTGGTTGTTCCAGCACTGCACTTCCACGTATCCCGCCCCGGTTAGTGGCCCAAAGCGACGTAATTGGGCAGTTTTGAAGGAATGGTAAGTGGAGAGGGGATTCCTCCGTTCTTCTCAGTCGGTGCTATCCTTCCTGGAATTTGGATTTCTCCGTTCTTCTCATTCGGTGCTATCCTTCCTGGAATTTTCTTAATAAGGAGATTGATTCACCTCACACCACCTTTGGCAAACACCAAAAGAAGCTGTGGATATACATATGTTAGATTCTATTTTTGACCTTTATTGATAACAATTCTCGGAAGGTCTGGGTGTATATCTTAAAGTATCCTTGGTCCGATGAACAGTTGTCCTGAACTTGACTTTACATTGTTTTCTGAAGTTACAATGCTCACAGAAGTCCAGCTTTTCTGTTTTCTGACCACACAGCAAACCCTGTTTAATCAACTCATTCATACCCCTCTCACTCATATGTACATCAGAAAAAACTGTTCCGAAAGGCAGAGGAAATGAAAAGAAATAATAGAAGATTTGTCATCTGATGATAATTCAGTCAGTGTTGCAAATGGAAGATCATATTATGTTTCCGATAATTCACTTTCTATGATTGAAAATTGTATTCGTCTTAAGGATGAATGAATTCTTGATTCGGGTTGTTCCTACTACATGTGTCCCAATAGGGACTGGTTTACCACTTATAGAGAAATCAACGGTGGTAGTGTCTTGATGGGCAGCAATGTTGCTGGTAAGACGGTTGTGATTGGAACAGTTAAAATCCAGATGTATGATGGAATCGTCAGAACGTTGGTAGAAGTTCGGCATGTTCCTGATGTGAAAAAGAATCTTATTTCTCTTGGTGCATTGGACTCCGACGGTTGTAAGTTCTCAGCTGAAGGTGGAGTTATGAAAGTTGTGAAGGGTGCTCTGGTTCTTATGAGAGGCAACAGAGCTGAAAACTTTTATGTTTTGTCTGGAAATACTGTTACAGGTGGAGCTGCAGTGTTTTCCTCAGATAACCATGAATTTGTCTCAACACGCTGATGGCACTTGCACCTGGGTCACATGAGTGAGAAGGGATTAACAATACTGAGTAATCGGAATTTGCTATATGGCACGAAGACAAGCAAGTTGGATTTCTGTGAGAGATGCATATTCGGAAAGCATAAAAAAGTTAGTGTCAAGACAAGAATTCATCGCATGAAATTTATCTTTGATTATATTCATTCAGATGTACAGGGGCCTTCTAAGGTTTACTCCAATGGCGGGTCCCGGTTCATGCTGTCTTTTATTGATGATTATTTAAGGAAAGTCTGGGCTTATACTCTGAAAACGAATGATCAGATCTTTGTTACATTCAAGCAATGGAAGGAAATGATTGAGAAACAGACTAGCAGGAAGGTGAAGAAGTTGAGGACAGGTAATGGCAGGGAGTACAGATCGACAGAGTTTGAGAACTATTACATGGATCATAGCATAGTTCGGCATTACACCACCACAAAAACTCCACATCAGAATGGAGTTGCAAAGAGGATGAATACAACGATCTTGGAAAGAGCTCGTTGTATGTTGTTTACTGCAGGATTGTCCAAGGATTTTTGGGCTAAGCCAGTAAATGTTGCAGGCTACATGATAAATAAGTCTCCACACACAAAGATTGGTTGTAAAACACCGGAAGAAATGTGGTCAGGTAATCCAGCTGATTAATCTAACTTGAGGATCTTCGGTTGTTTGGCTTATGTTCGCGTGAAAACCGATAAGTTGAAACCAAGGGCTGTGAAGTGGATCTTGGTGGAATATGCTTTTGAGGTGAAAGGATACAGGTTGTGGTGTATTGATCAAGATTCACCTAGATTTATCCTCAGCAATGATGTTACATTTCTTGAGGATGCTTTACTTGAAGCAAGAAAGCATGTGGAGAAGACAAAAGTATGTACCAGCAATGACACCGTTCAGGTGGAGTCCGACATCCTAGTGAGAAAGGAGAGTACATCCGGCTCCTCCCGGGATACAGGGGATCGTCAGATTGTGCAACAAATGCAGCAAACAGAGCCGCAGGTGCCGCAGACAGGTAGACCGCAGAGAGAAAGGAAATTGCCGATTAGATATGGTTTCGAGAAAATGACGACGTACGCGTCAACATCAAATAGTAGCCGTGATGATATGGTAGCATACGCATTGACGACTGAGTCTCTTGAATTAATGGAAGGGCTGGAAAATAGTCAACGGGCAACAACTATGACTGAAGAGATGGAGTCTCTTGATGAGGAAAATCAGGCTATCGGATGCAAGCTGTTCTATGAGGAAGAGGAAGGAGCTTCCGGTGCAGGTAGAGTGCAGTTTAAGGTTCCTGATCATGTATGCATTTTGAAGAAATCATTGTACGGGTCAAAGCAACCTTATGAACAATGGTACGAGCGATTTGGTGCACTCATGAAGTAATGTGTTAAATTCAAGTTCGAGCATTGCTTTGACTTGATCAATGTGCTCAGTACCTATGTGCCCTAGGGGGCAGGTGGAGACGGTGAGACGTGTTTAGTGCATGAGGATCAGCTTCAATGTTCGCCAAGGTGAAGATTTGTTAGGTTGTATGGCTCAATTGAAATAATAAATCTGATAAACCGGGCCCCTGCATTGCCCATGTTCTACTGTGATTAGAAGTATGTCTATTATCATATGTCTATTGTGATTAGAAATAGCGTTTAGGTGTAACAGGGATTTGGGGCTGATATTATAAATAGAGACTAAGGGTCTCTATGATATACACCTCTTCTGATTGCATAGTGAGTTCTCTCGTCTTCCCCGTGGACATAGGCCAAAAGCCGAACCACGTAAAATCTCCATGTTCTTGTGTGCGTGCTTGATCTCTCTTCTAGGCCCTAGATCATAACAGATTCAATGATCACAAGTTTTTTTATAATCTTATTGTAATCCATGATGAAGTAAGCCTTAAAATTTGGACCACTGGCCGTTTTGGCTTTGTATAGATGATGGACCATTTGGATTTTCGTTGAGGGTCTCACAAAATTTAAAAAATAAGTTTTATGGTGTGAACATTTTTTTATTATAAATACCTCAAAATATATGAAGAGTCAACGGATGAAAACCAACCTAATAGCATTTTTTAACCTTTTAAACATTATGGACGGTATGGATCGTGATTGTGGGACCCATAAGGGACGGCTCCAAAGCGAAAAACGGATACCACAAAACCACGCCTGAAGCACCATCCATAAGAAACCATTTTCACTATTAAAGACCAACTGTCATGAGTGTTTTGCCATTTTCTTACTATCCACGATGAATCGAGATGCCAAACTTGACCCTAAAGTGTTTTAGGACCTCTTGAAAAGACTAAATCGGACTTTGCAAAAGGGGACAAAAACTCCAGATCTCATGATTAATGGTCTAGAATTTTTTGAAAATATCTCAAAATATATAAGGATTCAATGGCTGAGATTTGACCACAAATCAATCTTTGGACCTTCTTAATATAATTAAAGGTTCGGATTGTGATTGTGAGACCCATAAGGTAGGTTTCCAAAGCAAATGACAATAACCTCTAAGTTACCACAATTCATTGTTAATTGCCTTCTCTTTAACCCAATTTTTGGAATTCGATGGGGGAGGTCTGACCGGGCTTTTCTTCCACCGTGAGGACCTTTAAGATTTTTGAGGAACCACTTTATAAGGTGGGAATGGTTACCAAATCTGGATTTTCCGCAAATCTGAGGAAAAACCGACAAGGAATTCCCTCCAATAACCGTTGCCAAATGTGTTCTAAACAATATGAAATATCAAATAGCTACATCTATTGTAGACCTAGGAGTGTAAAACGGGCCGTGTCGGCACACAGTTTGGCCGGCTTGGCCAGGTCGTGTAGTGCGCAAGCCAGCAGGGAGGGGGTTCACCCAGCATGGCCCATTGGCACAACTTTTGTCCTGTCGTGCTGGCCATGCCAGCCCATGTGCCAGCCTGTGTCGTGCCACAATCGGGGGCCTAGCTCGGCCCGGCCCAGAGGCCCCTCCTAAATTTCTTAAGAATTTTAATTTTTTTCTTAATATAAATTGAAAGGGACTTTATGTCCGTTTTGTTTTAGCCTCAACAAACTATGAGACAGGTGAAATGACGAAAATTACCTTTCTGAGTTACGTGATGATTGTTCTCTTTTACCTAATTTAAATATAATTTTCTACTGAGTGACAATTTGCAAGGCCAGCCAGCTATTTCAAAGCTTAGAACCACCAGGTCTAAAGCATTTACTTGGTCCCCATGATCAATTGAAATCCTTCGCAATCACTATTATGAAGTAAAACTCAACTAAACCTGACACTCATTTGAGTTATGTTGATTTATGAATTCATCATACCAACTTTATCCGACAACAGGGATTTCGACTTTATCCGACAACAGGGATTTCGACTATTTGTGAGCTTCAAAACATCTCTCAAATTTTACATCGGGTAGATTATAGAGAGACCTTTCAAACGCTTTACCTCTCCACCATGATCATCATTTCTCTAGTGGGTTTCACAAGCCAGGTTGTTTCATACCCATAAACAATCTAACAATTGCATCTAGGGAAGATTGGAAATAAGTAACTTAGTAATCAATAATACCTAAGACGCTCAAGGACTCATCCACGTTCCCACCTCATTTCCTTTCCTTCACACCTTATAACCTTCAAACTTCCTCTTTAAAATTCATTCTTGGAGCGCATTTGACATTGAATTCCTTTGTAATCTAATGCAAACAAACAAGCCCTTAATGGCCTGAGCCAAATTGTTATTTTCAATTGCCCTTAGTAGTCTGAGCCAAATTGTTTTTTTTTTCTTTTTTTAATGTGAAGAAACTCTCTCTCTCTCTCTCTCTCTCTCTCTCTCTCTCTCTCTCTCTCTCTCTCTCTCTCTCTCTCATCCATGCCCCATTTGGAAAAGGGATATCCTATTGCGTTGGTAGTGTAGTGGCAAAGACGGTACGCGACCCCACCCCACCCAACCAATGTGTATAGAATTTGTGATACTTGGATCACAAATTGTTATCTTATGTAATATTTCATTAATCAATATGTAATAGTTATAAAAAGAACAGAGTAATCTAGGCAGCATTAACCTGAACCTAATCCGGATCAAAACCACCATGTAATACCTCCTTAAGCTCACAGAAACGCTTCCATACCCACCTCTAATAGGGTCAAGTCGGGTTTCCTATTCAAAATGAACCATTGCTATCCCAACCACACAAGTCCAGAATTGCAACCCAAATCATCTATGATTATGGATGTAAATAGGTCCCCGATTCTCCGATTACCCGGATATTCCGATTCGTTAAAAACCGGGTCTGGGTCCTTATTTAGACCCCGATAAATAAATGAGTCCGGGTTCGGTTCCACCTTGGTTCGGACCCGTAGACCCAAGACCCGACATATTACCTCAATTTTCAAAAATCTATCATAAAAATCATGTTTTTTTAATATCATTCTCTTCCTAGACCTGGACTCGGATCCAGAACCGTCCTATATATGATTCTGATTCCGGAGCCAAGAAACCGGTTCCGAAATGGTTCCAGGCCCGGATCTGGTTCCACCTTCTCCTTAACGATTTCGGTTCCACCATGGACTTGGACCGGAACCGACCCGTTTGCAACCCTATCCATGATGGAGGGAATGTAGGGTTGCAAACGGGAGGGCTCCTGATCGGAACCATAGTGGACCCGGACCTATTTCTAAATAACGGTTTTGGTTTCGGATTCAGTTTTGACTCAGAACTTGTTTTGTTGGTTCTAAACCCGATTCCAATAGGAAAATCCGGATCCAATTCCAGAATCGGATCCACCTAGAGGATTGGAATCTAGTTCCACAATCGATTCTAATTTCTCTTTATTCTTCATTTTTCTTCAAGTAAGCATATCATGCAACTTATAACAGTGCATCAAGTGTATTACATCCAGTATCATATATAAAAATGTAAAAAAAAAAAAAAAAGTTGATATTGAGGCACAATTTGCAATATTAAAGGCTCATATGCCGCGTCCCGGGTCAAAATCTATATGGACACAGAATCAGACCCATTGATCAATCGGGACCTAAATTGGGTTCGGGTTCCGAACCAAGACTCGTTTTTTAATCGAAACCTAAAATAGGTTCCAGACCTAGTTTTCGATGGGTTGGAACTTCTGAGTAATCGGAGAATCGGATACCCGTTTATTTCCTTACATTTACTTGTGTAAATGGGTTTGCACGTGTAACTCTTTCACATCACCATGTTTGTTTATGTTATTTACACATCAAGTGTGAAAAGTAGGTGAAAAAATCATGCGAAACAATTGTGCAAAAAGTAGCAGAACTTTTCACACCTCAATAGGTGTGAAATCGAATCACACCATCCTCAAAAGGTTCGGAGCTACAGTAACCACAACGTTGAAACGCCATCATCGCCATTTTCAATTTTTTTTTTTTATCAAAGTGGGGCCCTAAATCTTGATCTAGACCGCTAATAATCTTAGTAAGGCCAAAAATGTCTCTGATGCAAAATTTCAGCTGTTGGATCAATATAGATTGTGAGGAATTCACAAAAAAATCCAGACCATTAGAACTATTTTTTCATATTTTTGTGGGCCCCACTTTTACGATCCGAATGGTTAGTCCTATCTATATGAACACATACGGCCATGAGGTCAAATTTAAGATGTTGATTCATCAATAATCTTAAAAAATCTTTGAGAAACGTATGGACCATTGGATGCACTTAGATACACATTTGAAGAGGAGTGAAAATGACAAACAATGGAACGTGTTTCACACGTGATTCATTTGCATATGAAAATAATTCATATGTGAATCATTTACATATGTGGACCATTTTCCTATCACATGTGAAATTGACAAACGACCCCTAAGGGAGTGCCTTACCATTGTGCCAAGCATTGGCTTGTTGACATTGTCATTCCTCTAAAATGTGAGAATCAAAAGGCCATGGTTTATTCCTAGTTTCTCTCATCTTGACTTGATATCATCAACACTGAGCACATGATAAGCTTATCAGTAAGAAACCATATACCAACCCAAAAGCCTAAGATGATAGGTGGAA
The DNA here is from genome assembly GCA_029852735.1 of Persea americana. Taxonomy (NCBI): domain Eukaryota; kingdom Viridiplantae; phylum Streptophyta; class Magnoliopsida; order Laurales; family Lauraceae; genus Persea; species Persea americana. The sequence continues at coordinate 68,313,373 of CM056811.1, forward strand.
GGCCCATACAGGTATATTAAGACATGTTAAGACTATTACTTAAGACGATGTGGGATGTGGGGCTTTCCAACAATATCCTTTTAGTCATGGATCCACTTAATTCTGTGTTCACAGTTTGTCTACTGATGCGGATATTCTACACCATTATTCATAGGTTAGGACATTCATTTTAACAAAACCAATACTGGAATTGGAGAGGTAGGTCATTCAAGCAACAACAATCTTAACCATCTAGTTTCTTAAAGCAGCCGATAGACTGGACCCCTGTTTATATATTCTTGTTTGGGTGGAAATTAGATGAAACAGAGGGTTCAGAAAGACCCTGCATATTACAAAAACAAAAAAATAATCCCAGACCCAAAGAAGCATACAACCTTATTTTCAGATAGGATACAAAATGATCATAAATAGCTGAGAAAACAAAGTTTCTAAGTTGCATCATTGCACCATTCTGGCCAAAACATGCACCAGACAGATAAAGACAACCAATCAGATATTCATTCAGCTTACCTGTCTTGGACAGCAAAGAAGGTAATGAAAATAATGGTTTTGCTCATAAATAGATCCCAACAGCCTCCTTCAAAGGACACAAGAACCCAAGCGAGGAAGAAGTACAAAAAATCTCCAAGTCAAAAGATCATTCAAGGAGGATTTTGGAAATGATCTCGTTGAAGACGATCTCTAAATCCTCCTTTTCATGAAGAAGCTCATTAGCGTCTGCAAGCTCATTGTTGTCCAACCATTCATACATCTTTTTGATGGTGTCCTCTATCCTCCTCTTGTCCACAGTGTACAGCTTAGAACCAATCTTACCACTGTTGATAGATTTCCTCATGTCATAGGCATAGTCCTCCAGAGCATTCCTGGCCTGCACTCTCTACTCGAATTGTTGGTCCTCCAACTTGTACTTTTATGCATCTTGGAGCATCCGGTCAATTTCATGTTTGCTTAGACTATGCCCATTGTTGTTGATAGTTATCTGGTTCTTATTCCATGTGTTTATATCCTCTGCAGAGACATTGAGGATACCATTGACGTCAATTTTGAAGCAGACGGTTATAGGAACACCTTTAGGAGTAGGAGGGATGCCATAGAGCATGAATTCATCCAGCTGGTTGTTGTCCGTGGATCTTGTTCTTTTGCCTTGGTAGATCGAAAACCCCATTGAGGATTGGTTATCTTCGACGGTAAGCAAATTGCAAACCTTCCTGGCAGGAATAAAGGTGTTCCTTGGAATCACAATGGTCATCTCTTCTCCTATGGTCTCCACCCCAAGCGAGAGAGGCGTGACATCCAATAGCACCATGCCCTTCACCTTCTTATTTCCCATACCGCTCAACTTGGCAACCTGGATAACAGCACCATAGGCAACTACCTCATTAGGGTTGATGCTCTTGCAAAGTTCATTTCCATTGAAGAAGTCCTGTAGTAATCTTTGAACTTTGGGAATCTTGGTTGACCCGCCCACAAGGACAACATCATGAATAGAGCTCTAATCCATCTTAGCATCCTTCAAGCAGTTTTCAACAAGGTCCAAGCACTTTTTGAAAATATCCATGTTCAGCTCCTCAAACCTTGCACGAGTTAAAATCGAGAAAAACTTGATTCCCTCATACAAACAGTCAATTCCAATAATGGTCTGGGCCATGGATGAGAGGGTCCTCTTTCCCCTCTCACATGATGTCCTCAATCTTCTTATGGCTCTTGGGTTTCCACTGATATCCTTCTTATGCTTCCTCTTGAATTCCTGAATTAAGCGGTTCACTAGGCGATTGTCAAAGTCCTCCCCACCAAGGTGGGTGTCTCCAGCAACTGCCTTCACCTCCAACTTAGCTTCTTTGATAGTGAGAAGAGAAATATCAAATGTACCACCACCAAGGTAAAAAATGAGAACATTCTTCTCAACAGTGCTGCTAGCATTCTTTTTTAGGTCATAGGCAATGGCAGCAGCATTGGGCTCGTTGATGATACGCATGACATTGAGCCTAGCGATGAGGGCAGTGTTAGTATTTTTATGTTGGCTAATTCATGGATTGGACAAAACCCCGGGTCTATTGAATTATATTTTCTATTTTATTTTAGAATAGACTGTGGTTGTGTCGCCGGAAGAGCTGAAGCGAAAAATAGAAGAAAAGAGAAGACCGGGCGAAATCCCCCATGCCCAATTGATTGGAGCCTCTGTCCGATCGATCGGACAGTATAAGTACCCTAGTTATTTGGGTAGTCTGATAGATCGGACAGGCGCGGAAAATTGGGAAAGTCTCATATTCTATTGCGAATTAGTTTCCTTTTGAGACTTGGTTTCCCACTTTGAGTCCTACTTTTGCATTAAGTCTAAGGCATGAATTTGGGGCTATAAATAGGGTGTTGCTCTCAACCCTAAAAGGATGGACATGCATATTGAAGATTTGAACCACCACTCTCATTAATCTGAGTCGGAGATATCTTAGAGAGAGTTTTATTCTCTAGAGTCATTGAGAGATTGTTTTGAAGGGCTGCTCTAGAAGGTCATTGTTGCTTCTATCTTTCTTGTCGAAAATAGTTCATCTTGACTGACATGGTGCGAGGAGATCAAGTAAGGAAAATGGGGCACGGTGGATGTTGTGTTAGTGGATTCTTTACAATAACAACTACAGTCTTTAGGTTTAGGTACTAACGAGGTAAAGGAGCTTATGAGTATATCTTGTTACTATTCGTGAACTCTTGATTTTTTGTTTATGGTTTTTCTCCCTAGATAGGGTTTCCATGCTAAATATTGTGTCTCCCTTCTTGTGGTGTGCGATTGGTAGATAGCTAGTTCTATATTGTCTGATTGGTTATTTTCGCTGCTTTGCTTGGTTTAATTAGAACTAGTAGTCCATTCTGGTAGACTGCAAAGAACCTTCAATTGGGATCAGAGCAGGTTGCACTATTTTATTATGTTTGATCCTGACATTGTTGGGATGGATATCTACCGTGAAGGCACTTCAACCAATAAGCCTCCTCTGTTGGATGGTAACAATTATGCTTATTGGAAAGCCAGAATGGTTGCCTTTGTAAAAGCTATAGATCTGAAAGTTTGGAAATCTATTGTGAAAGGCTATTCTTTGCTCATTGTCACTACTGATAATATAACAAGCCTCAAATCTGAATAGCAGTGGACTAAGGATGAAGAGTTGGCAACCACTTGCAACCTAGGGCTTTGAATGCTATTTATAATGGAGTTAGCATGTCTGAGTTTCATAGAATTTCTACATGCACTACTGCAAAAGAAGCTTGAGATATTCTGCAGACTGTGCATGAAGGGACTGACACTGTCAAAAAGTCAAAACTTCAAAAGCTATATACAGCTTTTGAAACCATCAAGATGGAAGATGATGAAACCTTTGATGAGTTCAATTCGAAGCTGAATGCAATTGTGAACGATACCATTACTTTGGGAGAGCCAATTCCTGAGAATAGAATTTTGAAAAAGATTTTGCGGTCTCTTCCCGAAAGGTTTGATGCAAAGGTTGTGGCCATAGAGGAGAATAAAAATCTGAATAATCTCAAAGTGGAAGACTTGGTTGGCAACCTTCAGACTTTTGAAGCAAGCCTAAGGACTAATGGAAAATCAAAATCCAAAGGTATTGCTTTGAAAGCCTCCAAAAAATCATTCAAGAAAATTGCTAGTGATTCTGATTCAGATTCTGATGAGATATATCCCCAAGCTATTGTTCAGTGTATGAAGCAATTTTAGTTGTTTATGAAGGGGAAGAAAAGTGATTTGAAAATCCCTAAAAATTATGTCAAGAAGAAATCTTCTAAGGGGATTCAATGTTTTGAGTGTCATGGTTATGGACACATTGCTAGTTACTGTGCTAACAAAAAGTGAAAAAAGAAGGCTTTCAATTTAACTTGGAATGATGATACTTCTGAGGAAGATGATAAAAAATCTAAGTCTGAGATGCCTGAAGCTAGCAAAGAAAAATTCATGGCATTCATGGTAACTTCAGTTTCTGCTACTCTACCACTTTCCTCTGATGATGGGACTGATCAAGATGTTAGTAAGTTAGAGACTTAACATGATTGGAAAGTTGAATTGAATATCAGTTATTATTTGCCAAGTCCATGAAGATGCTAAAGACGAATGAAAAAGTGGCTACAAGCTGGAAAGAATCTGAAGAGCAGAATACTTCTTTAAAAGCTGAATTGTTAGAAGCTCTTACAAAAGCAAGTCACTTAGAGACAAAAAATAATAGTTTGGCAGATAAATTGACTGCTGAAGCGCAGAAGTGTGATTTACTTGATCACGATATGAAGACTTTGAAAGCTGCAAACACCGACTTACAAGGAAGACTCAAGATGGTTCTTTCTTAGTTGGCTACTAGCAAGGCTTTACTAAACAGGATGAATATTGATTCTAAAAAGCTTGATGTGTAAGGACCCGTCCCTATAAATACCTAGTGGGACCCAATTTGACCAAGTCAACCTTAGATTATCCTATTTAATAGGTGATTAGCATAAGTAGTTAGTAATTCTCATTAATTTAGCCTAGATTATAAGATTAAAACCCTTATAAGATTAATAGTGGTTTCCTAGAACTAATTTTCTAATTAGAAGCCTTAGTTGTAATCTTAACCATATATAAGTTTTCCTTAGAGAGTTGTGTAATCTATCTTAGAATGACCTAACTACCCATGACCTAACCCATTAACCCATTTATTATATGAGGGTACTTTAGTCCTTCTAACCAACATTTTTTCTCCTTTTTGAAAATCCCAATACCTTAAATGACCTTGGCCTCCTTTATTGTCAACCAAGTAAACATGGGCACTTTTGTCCTTATAAATAGTGTACCTTTATTGCCCTTAGGCTCCTTTATTCACAACTACTCATTTGAGGATACTTTAGTAATTAAATATGAGTACCTAAATTACCCTAGTTATTACCCTGTATTTCTATTAGCAACCAATGACCCTTTGGTCATTCTATTTTAATCTTCCTCAAATACCCCCATCCTTATCCTAAACTTACATTAGCAAGAGAGTGCATTTTAGACTATAACCCAACTCATTTCTTATAAAAGAAACTCCTCTCATCCATTCTTCTCATTTTACTACAATTTTCCTCTCATTTCTCTCTCTCTCTAAGTTAGAGATTTGGGTTTCTCTCTCTAGATCTTAGCCCTCTAATTACTAGAAGTAAGAGCCTCATCTACATCTAGCCATTTACAAGCTTTGGAGCTCATCACATCTCCTAGATCTCTCTTTCCTCTCAAAGTAAATATAACCTTCTTCTCCCTTTTCAATTTCCTTATAAAATAGTCATTTCTCTTATATTTCTCTTCCTTATGCATTTCTCTCTTTGGGAATGGGTGTAGAGATTGTAGATTCAGCTATTGGGGTGATCTTAGAGCATTTAGAGTGAAGCCAAGCTATTTGAGGAACTTTCTTCATAATTAGGCAAATAGACATGCTTGGATTTTTTTAATTAAATTGATTAATATGCTTAGATTGATAATTACTGTTTTTTATGGATGTTTGGCATGATTTCTGTATTTGGATGGTTGATTGGATAATATGATGTATGCGATTGTTATTCTAAGCTCTTGTATTGTGTATTTGGCCATTGATGGATGGGAATCCCCCAATTGGAAGATCAATGACCCATTTATGATAAGATCATGATGTGAGAGGTGTTTATGATGTTTGGAGATTATCAGTGTAGATCTGGGATGGATTTGATGGAGTTTTAATGGAAAATGAAAATGGCAGAATTCTGAAAATAGGGATTTCGTGTGTACTTGGTCGACCTGGTCACCCAGGATATCGACCGGGCACACATGAAACTTCCCCTCAACTGAAAGCAAAAAATCACATCAGGTTATAGAACCCAGTGTACCTGGTCGACCGGCTAAGAGGCCTAGTCGACCGACCACACTGAGGATCCCCTCACCTGCCAGATGGTTGTGGAAATGCAGGTAGTTCACCCGGTCGACCGAGGACACTGCAGACTATGTTTTCTGACTCCCAGTTAGTTGTCTACTTCCACAGTGTACCAGGTCGACGTGTAGACTCATGACGTCGACCCAGTACACTGTAAACAGTGATTTTTTCAGATTTTGTTTCCTTTCATGATTGGATCATGTGTGGGCCCCATTGACCTTCCATTTGGACTGTTTGGGATACGCTAAACACGAATCAAGGGCCGGGCTTAACCTTGACCCGTGTAGCCACATAAGCAGGTAAACTTGACCCGTGTAGCCACCTAAGTAGGGTCTAGGGTTGTAAAACAAAACCCGATTCAATGGTTATGGATGTCCTATAATGTTAAATACCTTCAGGAGCACCAATGATACATAATAAGTATCTGGGACTCCGTGATCAGTGTCTTAGGTGAAGTGGGACCCTAGACCTGAATAGAGGGGCAGCGATCACCGATGGATTTAGGACATGTGGTACTTATGTTGATGAAAAGGACACTGAGGCTAGATGGTAGGTCCGAACCTTGGATGTTGGCCTTAAGAGGTACTATAATCAGGGTATTACACTTAGGCTCTGATTCATGATCACAGTCTGCATTGGATGAGATGTCTGGACATGGCACTTAAAGTATTGACCTGTAATATTGGGAACTTAACGGTAGATATTGATGGACGAACTGTATAATGAGATAATGTTAATTAAGCATATCGAGAAGCGGAGTTTACAAGGGTATGCATTATGAACCGTTGGGAATCGTAAGGATGGATTACTTATACCCGAACTTCGTGCCTCATGCCATTAACTAATATCGGCTCATATTAATTATGATAAGGCTATCTAGTTCGGAGTACCCCCACCTAGTGGTCTCTAGGATTTGTGGATATACGATTGGTCTGCCGAGGGTTATGATGCCGACATGGGCATTGATATTGAGATTTTGTTGGATGACACAGTAGATACCAATGTGGGAGGGGTACTGAGACCGCCGACGCTCGGACTTGGTGTGTGTGGATGGATGGTGATGTTGATCTAGCACGTAAGACTAATGGCTGGGACTTGGCTATGGCTATGGATGAGTGATTGATGTTGATCTAGCATGTAAGAATAATGGCTGGGACTTGGCTGTGGCTATGGATGAGTGATTAAGCACGTAAGACCAATGGCTTGGACTTGGCTGTGGCTATGGATGCATATGGACTCTTATATGCTCCTATTCGATGAGACGACAGCGATGGGTGGCTATAACCCCCATGGTTGATGTCCATCGATAGTTGTTAGGAGAACGTCGATTAGGAGAACGACGATGGGTTGGCTTTGACCTCCTACTTCAACTGTGGACGTGCCCTTGTGTGATCCTATGTATGTATATTGGTTGAATGATTATTAAGTATTGTGGATGTTGTCGCTTACTGTCTTTAACGGCCGACATTGTTACGGATGGATCTAGAGACGATGGTTATAGATATGGTAGGGTTACTTCCCCCTGTTACTTCTATTACTGGTGATATTGCTGTGCTTGTATGAATTATATGGTATATTGATGATGATGGCTTCTCTTATCTACTTGATATACTGTATCCAACATCTGTTATATTACTATCTCGATTATTGTTCATGCACTATACTCCACACTGTATCTATTGCACTCTGATATTTTATATTATTATCAAGGTACTAATCACGCGGTACAGTTGGGATCATGTATGTTCTTCTTCTTTATTTGTGAATATAATGTATTGCCATCTAAACATGCCTATTTGCCTGGCTCGTCAAGCCTAACCCAATCATTGGTGTTTCCAGGTATCTTCTCTTCCGATTTCTTTGATTGGTAGAATTGCTTAGCGGCTGATCCGTTGCCGCCGGGTTCAGAGAGCAATGCAGTTGGTGCATCGAGGGGCATCTATCATATAGATCTTTATCCTTTCCTTTCTATTGTAGCTGGTCGTGTTGGCTTAGGATTGAATAGTTAGTTTAATTACGGAAAGTACCTTGTAATCCGTTAAAGTGAAATAAAATTTTAGGGCTTTGTCCATTTACTTGCTCATATGAGATTTACACTTGATTATATAATTGGATTTTCCGCATCTCTTGGGTGCTTTCTCGTAGCGTCCTGAGATTCGAGGTACCTAGGTCTTGGGGCGTTACATGATGACATCCTGTGCAGTCAAAAGGAAAGACAGACATGCATGGCATTGGCTATGCTGACGATGACGAGGCATCCACATCAAAAGCCAACGGTACTAACTATTTTGTTCAAAATTCAGTTTTTACTAATCATGTCGTTCATGTTGTCAACACAGCTGCTAAGAAAAAGAATGTGTTACGTCCTGAACGTATACCCACATGTCATCATTGTGGAATTAAAAGACACATTAGACCCAATTGCAATAAGTTGCGAAAGTTATCAAATCAAAAGCAATGAAAAACCAAAAGGAAGAGTCACATATGAAAAACAAAGCTGTATGAGTCAAGAAAGAAGACCTTCCATCTGTATTGGTACACACTTTGTTGAAATGTTTGAATATGCAAGTGTGCCTACCAAAGCTTCATCACCCCTAATCTGCAAGATCAAAGCCCCACTCCAGTACTAATATGAAGATCATATTGAGGGGGAGTCAATATTGAGGGGGAGCTGCAGAATCTAAATTGACAAAAGCTGCTTGAAAATAATTGTTTGTCAATTATGGACAAAAAGGGGAAGAATAATGAAGCTAAGGGGAGAAAACAAGCAAATATCTACAAGCGCTGAAAAAAATTTTGGGGCTGAAAATTCAACGTATTTTTGGGTTTTTCTTTTGGGTAGATCATTTGTATTGTCCTAGGGAGTTTTGTCCATGAATTGCCAAAGGGGGAGATTGTTAATATTTTTATGTTGGCTAATTCATGAGTTGGATAAGACTCTGGGTCCATTGAGTTGTATTTTCTATTTTATTTTAGAATAGACTGTGGTTGTGTCGCCGGAATAGCTGAAGCGAAAAATAGAAGAAAAGAGAAGACTGGGCGAAATCCCCTAGGCCCAATCAATTAGAGCCTCTATCTGATCGATCGGACAGTAGAAGCGCCCCAGTTATTTGGGTGGTCCGATCGGTCGGATGCACTGTTCGATCGATCGGACAGGCGCGGAAAATTGGGAAAGTCTCCTATTCTATTGCGAATCAGTTTCCTTTTAAGACTTGGTTTCCCACTTTGAGTCATACTTGTGCACTAAGTCTAAGACAAGAATTTGGGGTTATAAATAGGGTGTTGCTCTCAACCCTAAAAGGATGGACATGCATATTGAAGATTAGAATTACCACTCTCATTAATCTGAGTCAGAGATATCTTAAAGAGAGTTTTATTCTCTAGAGCCATTGAGAAATTATTTTGAAGGGCTGCTCTATAAGGTCATTGTTGCTTCTACCTTTCTTGTAGAAAATAGTTCATCTTGACTGACAAGGTGCGAAGAGATCAAGTAAGGAGAACGGGGCACGGTGGATGTCGTTAGTGGATTCTTTAAAATAACAACTACAGTCCTTAGGTCGAGGTACTCACTAAGGTAAAGGAGCTTGTGAGTGTATCTTGTAACTGTTCGTGAACTCTTGATTTCTAGTTCATGGTTTTTCTCCCTGAATAAGGTTTTCACGCTAAATATTGTGTCTGCCTTCTTGTGGTGTGTGATTAGTAGATAGCTAGTTCTATATTGTCTGATTGGTTATTTCTGCTGCTTTGATTAGTCTAATTAAAACTAGTAGTCCATTCTGGTAGCCTGCAAAAAACCTTCAAGCGGCGTCCTTGATGAACTGGCGTTGTGCATCATTGAAGTATGCAGGGACTGTGACCACAGCATTCTTCACTTCATAGCCGAGGTAGTCCTCGCCAATCTCTCACATCTTACTGAGGACCATGGACGAGATCTCCTCTGCAGCAAACTGCTTTGACGATGATCATGGGCTTATTTCCTGTCCCAGCAATGACTTTGAAGGGCCACAGTCCTTTATCATTTTGGAGAGAGACGTCGTCGAATCTCCTACCTATCAATCGCTTCACATCTAAAGCCCAGGATAAATAGAAGTGATTTCTTTATTAGCAGAGATTACCCAAAAGAAGATAAATAGTAAAATCAGAGAAAAACAGTTATATACTGAAGAAGTTTTGGAACTAATAACCATCAAAACTATAAACAAATGACTTGAGAACTAGATTTTGAATAAAAGCAAAAATGTCAAAGATCTGCAAAACAGGAACATTTAGTTTTTATATAAATTAAAACCGCCCCCCACCCCCACAAACACACACACAAAGATACACACCGCACACAAAGAGGAGAAAACAACGTTAACGTGATTAGTCATAATATTTCCTTTAGGAATGTTTCTAGAGGTAATTTCCAGAGGCAAAATTAACCACTACCTTGAAGTTTGATAAAAGCGAGGCTAACTTTTCTATTTCAATGTCCAAGGAATCACAATTATCGGTAACAATACATCTATTTTTAACAATTGGCCTCGGAAATAGAAGCAGTTCTTTCCCTTTAGAATTCAGAGAGGTTGCGAGGGTATTTTTCATCCAAAAAAATTTCAGATTGAAATAGAAATTTATCTATAACATGCATCCTCGGGAACAAATAATTTTGCAAACTGCACTCATGAAAACAAATCATTTAGGGCACATTTTTTGCTCTGGTCCCATATAACTCTTCTTTGGAAAAGAGATGATAAAAAATTCAGATCATATGAAAATCTGCAAGACTGCATCAATGGAAAATACTGAGTATCGCTCTTCAGTCTTCAGCAACTACATTAACAAATGGCAAAGTAAATAAATGGAAAGACATCATTATAAGCAATATTGAGGGTATCCTAAATGGGAAACCAAGCTAGTGATTCCAGGCCTATAAAATCACTCACAGATTACAATTTAGGTTTACCCAAAATCACCAGCACTATGAATATTCTGGCAACACAAACCACTATGCATCCACGAGTCCTTATGCTAGAACTGAGACTACATAAAAGATGACAGTAGCCTTAATTTCCTTTCTTTGGGTTTTTCAGTTCAGCTCTGTTCTGCTGATAAGCCTTTTTTAATGCAAGTTACCATTTAAAAAAAGAAAAGAAAAAAAGAAGCAGTGTTGTCCATTTTGCCTTATATCCATGTTAGCATGAATATGTGTATTGGGGGAAGGAATGGTGGGGTAGTAAGTGTGAGTGATTTGGATTGATCATAGTAGGACCCAGGTAGGCTCCATATGCCTGGCCATTCTAAAGTATCTTATATAAAAATAATATATTATTATTATTTGTATTATTATTACTTAGACTACTATAGTAGTAGTAGTAGTAATTCCATTCAGTCTTAAAATCTTAAACTACTGAACCAAATTTTCTTATTTTTCTTAGGGCTAGTTTGGCAAACCCCATCAGTTTGAAATAGAGCTGATTCAATTAGACCTATTACAATCAGACAGTTTGACACGTTTGCTTAAAAAAATAGAAAGAAAAGAAAAGAAAAAAAAAGAAAACTTGTCATATGGTAAAAGTTATACGAGAAAATTTGTCATCTACTACAGGCGAACTTATCATATAATATGAATAGTACAAGCAAACATGTCATTTATTAAAACTTTTATGGGCAAACTTGTTTTTACAATAAAAATTGTCTTATTTTTTTAGACATTTGACGTTTGATTTAAAGAATCACTTTTTGTTACTTTTGGAAAAAGATGCAAAGATCTTAGAGCTAATTCAATCAGAGATTCACATGAAATTTCCAAAAAAATTTAAAGCTCTCAAAAGTCTATTTGTATTAGTTCTAAGTTAAATAGACCCCAAAAATAGACATTACAAATGGTCCCTTAATCTCTTCCTAACAAATTGTTCCCACACTCAAATAAATATAAAACCATTCACTTTGAAGTCTCAAATTCTCTAACCTATTAAAGAAGATTTTGCATACTACTTATCTCTTGTGATTGAAATTTTTTTTAGATATAATTGTTGAGTTTTCTATTTCTTATAGCTTTTTTATTTAAATAAACCCAACTCCCCAAGTCATTGACTTGACTGCATTCCTTTAACTACCGAGTTCCTAGCCATCAGTTAGCAAATTACTGTGATACTACCTCTCCGTTACTCTCATTCATCTTTTTCTCTCATAATCTCTACGAGTTACCTAGGGTTTCATCTATCTCAACCATCCAATGATTGAGCTTTTAGTCATTTTAAATGACCAACTACTACTTTTCACTTGGGGCATGTTGTGTTTGCATTAGCATACCTGATATTGAATACATATGAATTCATGTGAATTGAGCTTCACCAAGGGATTCTTAAAAAATTGAAGTGTGCATGCTATGCGGCGAGGGGTGAATGATACAAGGTAACAATGTAGATGGGACCTTGACTTTCATAGGATTGGAAATAACTGGGTGATGGCTGAGTATTCAATTCTCACCTTCCCTTGATTCACTTTCCATTAGTGGTTATTTCCTAGTCATTTTTGCAAATTTACCTTGAATCCAATGGCGCGAATTCCTACGTATCCTATGCAAAAAAAAAAAAAAAAAAAAAAAAAAAGGCTTTTGGTGCCTTTCCACGAGTTGAATGTTTAATGTTGAAAATTTTCTCTTTTCAGTTCCACAAACTACTCTAAGCAATCGATCCCTTAACCGTTTCATGGTTCTCATGGTCATCAAATTGATGTGTGATGTCCAATATTAATCAAATCCAAGCTAATCAATCCAAATCAAAGGGATCCATAAGCATAAAATATAGCAAAAAAGTTGCACTCATATGAATTAAACCACATCACAATGAAGTTGGAAACTAGATCCTTTCTTCATAGCCCTTCAGTTTTATGAGCTATAATTTAATCACATAATCTTATAATCAAGCGTGGAGTACTCGTCCAATGATGGAAATTGCGACTTGGATGCTCCAAGTTTGAGATTATTTTCACTCACAAAAAAAGTTTGAAATTACAACTATTTTTCTTCAATTCTTCTATATATCTTAACAAAAACTTCTCATAAATAATCCAAAGAAAAGAAAACAAAATGCACCAATATAAAATGTATAGCTAAAAAGATACTATTCAAGAAAAGTACATGAGCTACAACTAACCATCCCAAAATCATGGAGAAAATGCTAGAGACCATACACAAGGAGACGTGACAACTAAAAACTTACCAAACACAGTGTCGATTGGATTCATGGGGGCTTGATTCTTCGCAGCTTCTCCGATGAGACGCTCTGTTTCTGCAAATGCAACATACGAAAGTGTTGTACGGCTACCTTGGTCATTAGTTATGATTTCGACCGGATCATGTTGTGAAAGCCAAACACCTACGCAGGAAATGTAGTACCAAGATCGATGCCGATTGCTGCACCATTGCCTTCTCCTTCCATCTAATACTGAGGATGGTAATCAAGAAAAGAGTCAATGGAAAAATAAAAGAGAGTAGAGGGGTATAAGCTCAAAGCTCCACCATGGCAATATGGTTGATACTATTAAGTAGATTTGTCTTCCTCTTCCTTAAGCTTTTGAAATGTATTGGCTAATCCAACTTAATATGATATATAAGGTTCCTTGGGCAAGCACATATCGCATGAGTAGGGCATCCCATTTGAGGGGGTGTTTAGATTTGTCTTTCACTTCCTATTAGCTTAAGCTTTTAGGATATATCAGCTAATAGGACTTCACAGAAACAAACAATACAGCCATCGTCATTAAAGCCTTCTCCCAAAAACGTTGGCTTATGAAAAACAAGAGAAATAGGACAAAACTCATCCTTCCCAAGTTCCTAACCATCTATAGTTCATTCTCATCCACCGGATGTAATGTAAGTAGTGCTGCATTTCATCTAAATTTTTTATCAATGAAAGGTTTACGAATTACCATTGACAGATTATCTATAATACAAAGGAAATAACACAAAATGAAATCATTACAGTTCATCATCATCATCATCATCGAAGCCTCTATATGAATTCTGTTTACCATTCCGTTTTTCTATATAGCATGCAAATAACAACACAATAACACTCTCACTCACCAGCGTTCTCCTCCTAACTTCTGTTATCTTCACTTGGTTCACTCATACAATCATTTTCTGTCGTCTTCTCTTGCTTTCTTTGCCTCTAAGTGATAGAAATACACCGTTGCCAAAACAAAAAGCAAAGCAAGAGGAGAAGAATATAAACGACTGTCAATGAAAGTGCTTCTTCTTAAAACCATAGATTTATTTTTGAAAGGCAAATGGAAAGATAACCCCAATACCACATACAAAATGAGTTATACAAAATCTTGGAAAGTGATAATAGATATAGCAATCGATATATCTATCTTGGAAAAGAGGTCTATCTTTGTAAATTGCGATTTTGTTGATTGTTTAAAAACCGCCCTTCTATGTATCCCAGATTCGATTACTTACCGAAAGCGAAAAGAGGGGAAATTAAGTTTAGAAGAGAAGGTCTAGATGATTCGTTCCCGTGGGTAGAACTCATGAAACTACAATGCTGGACCCACACTATTGATAGTTTGAACCATTCATAATGGAATCTCATTTCCTCTCGTGATAGATTCTTAAATTTTTAGTTTGATGGAAGTTGGTCCCACCAAATTACATTATATGATGGATTTACCAAAAGAACTACGAGAAAATTAGAAAGTAATAACTGAATTTTTTGCATTGAAGAAAGAGTATTGAATTTTTTTAAAGTCTAGCCCTCTGTCATCTGGAGTTCGGATCCGGTGAGGTTTTACTTAACAGGACGTGACGGACCGTGGTTGGTTCACCCACGGTCACAGTGGACAAATCCCCTAAGAGGATCCCAATTCTGAGAGTCTGGACTCCGGATCCTCTCTGGCAGCTATAGAGCCACGTAACAGGTATTGTTAAACTTTACCGCAGGGCCCACATTGTGTAACAGGCGTCTTGAACTTTATTGTAGGGCCAACATAACGAAAATCCGAAAAGTTAAAGACAAATGTCCTCCCTTTTAGTGATGTATTCTTAAATTTTAGTTCAATAGGAGTGGGTCTTACCATCCAATTGAGTACACGAAGCGTGATAAAGCCATATCAACATTAGCATTGCCAAGTGACATTTTCAATCACGTGTTTAATCTTATAATGGGACCCACTCCCATTAAAATGAAATCTAAGGATAAGTTATTGAACGAGATGAGATTCATCTTGAATGGTTCAGATTATCTTTATATGGGCCCCATGAAGGAGCTACAGGAATGACTTGCACATCTTTCGCATGCATAGTAATAACTTTTAGGGTGTGTTTGTGTAGAGTCATCCTTCTCCGCGGCACAATAAGTCCGACCTCATGATGTCAGACTTTCAAATCCCTTCAAGCACGGAAATGAAAGCCAAATCCTGTGGATTTCCTCCTTTGTTGCTGTAGCAAATGACATCAATGAAGGCACCAAAAAATCTAGCGCCTTATCTCCTCCCCATTCTGTAGTGGATTTGGTTGCACAAATGTTGTCACGACCCGGGCCTAATATTAGGATTACCATAGCTAAACCCCGAGTCGCGATCTCCATACTTACTCTCGTAAACCTCACATTAACCGAAGTCAATACGAAATTCACAAGGGTTATCATACTCATACCTTTCAACTGTATTTTGTTACGGAAATATATATATACATTGACAAACAATTTAAACCTTACAAGTTTTTTACATAATAGTAAAGTTCACTTACACATTTCATTTCCACCATTGCATATTTAATTTATAATTTATGTGACTACTATTTACATTCAAAATGAATATACATGTATTTCTCAAAATATTTCTAAAACACTCTAATGTAATTGCCCTCCGATCTAAGTCCACTCGCTTAGTCCTCCTGGAGGAATCTGATTGGCCTTCTCTGCTGGCGGTGCGGCCTTTGTATTATCGGGACGGGCAACTTGGCCTGTAATGTTATTAATAACACTGTGAACACGACGATTCAACAATGTATACACAATCTCATGCCAATAATTTGTCTATCAATTCTATACAATTCAAGTCAATAAACATTTACTCATTCATTTAGTTCTTCCCTAAAAGAAGCAGTTAGTATCATTTAGTTCTTCCCTGAAAGAAGCATTCAGTATCAATGTGTACACTTTATTAAGTGACTTTTCATTGTCTTCAATGGCACAGGGCGGAGGGCACACCATCCATGACCCAGCCTTAAGAAAGGACTCATTCAATTTCAATTTCCATATTATACACTCAATTAAGTGGCTTTTCAAATGTGTGAGATTTACCAGTATCTTGATCAGAGATCACCGGCATCACCACGGAGCTCCGGAACGCTCCATACCATCTACTGCAGCAGGATTATTCATTATTCTTTCATTTCATTTCATTAATTCCTCTATTTTCATTATTCGATTCATTACTCATTTCAGCTCAACAATAAATACAACACAGTGTTAGACTCAAATGAATAAGTCAACTCAAACAAGAAACCAATTAAATTTTCCTAAACCAAACATTCGGGTGAAACGTTCGTTATCTAATGTATGTGTTATTTTGAATGACATCACTTTTAATGAAATTTACATTAGCATAACCTTAGCTAACACTCATGAAGGTTTAGGAAAATGTTAGCCTTAGCCAATAGGCTTCTATTCAGAGGAATCAGAAATCAATTATGCACTTCCCTCAAGTTTGGTCACCTGTCGGCTAACCAAACTTTGGATTTCGGCTAATCGAACGTTGTTGGTCAGCTTTCCAGAAGCTCAGTTTTCTGATATAACTTCTGATATTCTTTCAAGGGAATTCGGTCACCTGTGGGTCGACCGAACCCACAATGTCAACTAACCGAACTCGGTTCGATTACCCCTCAGTTCCATTTCCAGAAAGCTCAATTGAGAGCTCAGATAGGCTCGGTCAGGTAGCTCGGTTGACTATCAGTCGACCGAGTTTCAACTTCGACTGACTGAACTTAGATCAGTCAGCTTTCCAGAAGCTCCAATTTCATACAAAATTCAGCCCAAAAAGCGTCGGTCAGCTGTCAGTCAGCCTATCGGCTGACCGAACTGCTCCCAATAGTTCAGAATTCTCTGAACTAAAAATCTGGAATTGAGCTCCTTGAGCTCATACAAGTTCTAATAGCATCCTAGTTTATAAGAATGAGTACACTTGCCTTTGTATTTGGAGATTAAGTAGCAAAATTCCCTTGTTTTGCTTGGCCTTGAGATGAAAACCCCCAGCTGGAAACCCTCTTTTGAACCTAAAATTAAAACCAAATTCACAAATGGAACTCTAATGAGCTCTTTGTGCTAGAAAACATTCTAACTCATGGAATAGAACTTGAAAGTTCTGAAATCAACCAAAGCACTTACTCGTAGTCTTTTGTAGGAAATTCTTGAGATTTTCTCAAGCTTTAAACTCCAAGAAAGCTAAAGAAGAAAACGGAGAAGATGATGAAGATGAAGTATCCTCTTCAATCCACTTGTCAAGCCTCCAAACTACACTTGATGGAGAGGAATTGGAAGAAAGAAGAAGAAGAGAAAGAGAGAGAGGTGGCTGCGCTGGGAGATGAGAGAATGAACTCATTTGAGTTCATCTCAACCTAAATAAGCCCACTTTTGCAATTAAACCCTCCTCAACCTTCTTAATTACAATTCGAGTGAAATGAAGGGTCATTTGAACAAATTCATGTCGAACGGAATCACTCCTAGTACGGAAGTTAACGTACTCCTCGAGATACACGTGCAGGCATCAAGAGTTTCCGTATTCAATGAAATACACGGAAATTCGTATTTACGAAAAAGTCCTCGTATCACTTGATATAGTCTAAAACCTCTTCAATTAGTTCATTTTCATTCCTTACCTTCTCATTAAGCTCAAATTGATTATTTGAGATAATTTCAACTCAATATGGTCATTAATCAACATTAATTCAATAAAATAAGTTTAATTAGCATTAATCCCGATCAACTATAGTTGATCTTGATTGACTCGAGACAGGGTGTTACAAATGCCCCCTTAGAATTAGGGGTGTAAAAAAAAAACCGTCTAACCAAACCGAACCGAACCGCGATTAAAAACCGTGTTTCATGATTCGGTTACGGTTACAGTTAATGAAATCCAAAAACCGCACGGTTCAGTTCGATTACGGTTTTCTGTAATAATTCGCTGTTATTAACCGAACCAAACCGTAAAATACGGTTCGGTTAACCGTATGCCGTTATCCGTGCCGTTTACAAATAAAAGAAAAGATAATGAGGCTAAACGAAATATTTCTTACCTTATGGCTTATTGAAGTCACTATTTGATTGGATGTATAAGTATTGTAAGACTTCTTGATTATAGCAACAAAATATATTTCGGTGTTTCCAATTTCCATTCATCTATTGGGTCAAAACACTGGGTATTGTTTGAGAAACACTGGGGAAGTTTCCTAATTTCTACTTGCCTAAACAAATCTGGAGTATCAAGTTCTGAGTGATGACTAATATGTCTCTTATATGGGTTGTTTTTCATTATGCTGACGAACTTGGATAAATGAACCCAAATTTGAATAGACCCAAGTTGGCTACAAGTGAAACTTGGGTTGGGCCTGTTCAGATTTGGGTTGGACTGGAAGTAGAATTTGAAGCCCGGATGGAATTCAGGTTAGGGTTAAAAGTTGGGCTTCAGGTGCCCAAATATTATCTGGGCTCCTGACTCATGTATAAGCATATGTGTATTATCTGTTGCATGATACATGGTATACAAAAATGTTATATATACAATTTTTCCACGGTTATTAACCGTAACCGAACTGTCTAATACTGTTAACCGCGATTTTGTTTTCCACGGTTTTTATGGATACGGTTACAGTTACGGTTTTTAAAGACAAAACCGTAGTTACGGTTCGGTTAACGGTTTTCCTAAAAAGACCAGTTAACCGAACCGTTACACCCCTACTTAGAATGGAAAAGCCAGCACACTCATAGTTGAGTGCTGTTGACGGACATATTTGTTTGCATGAAAGTAAAGGATAGGGATGGCAATGGGTTAGGTTTAAACCAGACATGCCTCGACTTGCTTCCTTTAGGGGGTGGGTTTAGTGGTGATTTTCTTGGTCTTGTTTTGTGAGTGTGGGTGTACGAAACTCATGTGATGCAGGTGGTGTTGGGTATTAAAGGCATGCAAGAAGAGAAGGTGTTGTGTTCTATCTCTACCACAGTCATTTTCATGCATTTATATAGATTAAGATTCTTAACTTGAAATTAGACATGTCCCTAACCCAAATGGTGTGGTTTCGTATCACATATCAATGACACGTTACAAGGTGGGTTAGGTTTTGATTATATAAACTTGAGACAAGGCAGGTTTGAGTTTACCCCAACCCAAACCAAACCCACACCATTGCAATCCCTGGTAAAGAAGGGTAAAGTACGTGATATGACTAGCCCACCAATTTACTTCATGGTGTTTGGATACCACGAGTAAGAGTAGAGTAAAGTCACCAATATAACAACTTTACATTACCATTGTTTGGATGCCAAAAGGAGAGTAGAGTAAAACCACTAACATGACATAAAGGTTCCTCTGCAACCCATTTTTTTCTATTTTTAAAGTTACTCCCATAAGTGCAATAAAATGGAGAGAAATAACTTTTTGTCAGTTAGTGCATTTTACTCTCTCAACCCCTCATATTTCATTTTCTATTGATTTGACCACTTATTTTGCTCGGCTCCTCCCCTTATGCAAACAAACATTCTACACTCCCAAGGACTAGTCACTGGGTCTTCTTCTAGGTAAAAATATTTCTCTTGGCAAATAACAAGTTAGCAAAAAAAACTATAAAATTGGGATCCCAGAGGCCTTAACCAAGAGAAAGCCTGAGTTAAGGAGTGGGACTCCCTAATGGAGCCCACCCATTGAAATCAATACCATTTAAAATAAATATCCTCCAATTAAGTAGCGAATCTTTAAATTTCACATCAATCCTAGTTTTTTCATTGTTGTATTGATTGTTTGATGAAAAGAAAAACATAATAATAGATATCCAATCAAGGGTGCTGGACGAAGAGAGTGCACACAAGTGGGCATGTGGGTAGAGTGACATACCTAGGGATCCATGAGTGACATGAGGGGTTGCGAACCAACTGAAAAACCCATTGTTGACATCCCTAAGGTTGTGTTAATCAAGTTTTTCATCAAACAATCAATTAGCAGGTGGAAAAAAACCGAGATTGAGTTAAAATTTGAGTATATTGAATAGAAATAAATGATATTTATTTTGAACGGTTCGGATCTCAATAAGTGGTCCCCACTATGGAGTTTCAATCCTTAAACTCTGGCTTTCTCTAGGTTAAAGCCTCAGAGGATCCGAACTTGTAGCTCTATCAAATGCCTAGGGATACCTAGGGCTGTCAACTCAACTCTTTGATGAGGGGGCCCGGCCCAAGTGTAGGGTAGGGCCCAATTTTGAAAAGCCCACAGCATTGGGGGCCGAGCTAAGGCTTCACTTAGCTGGCCCGAGGGGGGCAGACCAAACCCTTTGTCTATTGAAATATAAAATAAATAATATGTATAATTATAGATAGGATTTTTTACCCAAAAATCATGAAGAACCCTGTAATTAGCAATTAATGACAAAAACTTAATATTTTATCAAACAATAATAACCAAATCTTAGATAAATTTATTTTAAGGATTTCAGCATAGATCACCGTATTGCCACCTATATTTGATTTTATGTTTTGCCCAACACGGGCACGTTCTTCAATGGAAAGAGAATTCAAGTGGTCATTATTAAACTGATTTTCACCATTAATGAAAACTACTAAAGGCCATCAACATCACCATTGAGTGGGGTTGAGCTTTAGCTACCAGCCACCGATCGATGCCAATTTCTTTCTATCCTCTTAATTCCATGATTGTTGTTCTATCAAGTAGACCCCATATCTAGAGTTAAAGTTTGTGATCCTGACCCATGTTTAGATGCATCAAATCATCTTCATAATTCATCTTTGATGGTCAAAGTGTAATTGTTTTGTCATAAAGTCCAATAGTGATGGTTCACAGAATTACAAGTTACGGTTAATGATAATTTAAAAGTGGTCTAATGGCTATTTGAACCACGCATACTAAGTAGTTTATTTGAAAAAGGTCCATATTATTATTATTTGTAATAATATTATTATTTGTAGTACATGAACTAAGTGGAAAATGCTACAATTAGAACTTCAACCACAACAATCTTAGGAATAGCCTGATGACAAACAAAACCAGGCGCATTACAAGCAGAGCCAGTAAGTTACACTGCGCAGGAGCTTAACTTTTGAACTAGCAATTGGAAAAGTAAGTTAATTAAATATTAGGGAGGATTTTCCATCACAACGATCTATTATTAATTTACAGCCCATCTTAACGACAGGGACAAAAGGAAAACGGAAATTTCTCAGATCTTGCAAAATCCCAAAGACTCAACATATATATGAATTATTAGAGAATCCATAGCAACAAAAACAGAGCAAAATATCATAAAAATGCTAAAAGAAAAATGTATATGAATCTTGAATGTCAGAAGCAATTTTCTTTCTTTTTTATTTTTTTCCAAGTTCCTCTTCTGCCAGTTCAGTTGAAAAAGAAAATAGTTTTTTTTTTTTTTTTAATCATGATAACATGGGGTTTTGACTGATCCCCAGGTTGGTGCCCACTGAACCACACAAATGGGCACGGAAAGAAAAATTTGAGCAGTTTAGAACACAAGATGTGGGAGAAAACCCAACCCTTATGCGACTCCACTAATTCCCAAGTTCATTTTAAGGGGAAAAAACTCGCAGGTGGGTTTAGGGCTGCTTTTGCATCATTCTTATGCTGAAAATTAATTTATTCTTAAAATAGGTTGTGCTTAGAAGTAATAATTCCAAGAATGAGTTGGGCTAAACTTGTTTTGGCAATATTCTTTTATAATTTATTACAAGACATTCAATCAGTGAAATCATGTTTAATAATGTTAGGAAGACCATCACGTGTTCAAGATCCCCACAGTTCTCGAGGAGTTCCTCTGGCAGAAGTTCCATCATCCGAAATAGACCCTAGATGGCTATAAGAGGTTATTCTCCATATGAAATGTCAAATAATGGAAATGATACTGGTATTGATGTCCTTGAATTCATAAATTGCAATGTGATAAGTCCTTAAAAATGCAATATTTTCTCATCATTTTAGAGTAATTAAGGACTTAATCATCAAATCATGGACCATTTTAGTAGAAAATCATGGTTTTATGTTTTGAGCATCAAAGTCTAAATTCGAGTCAAAATTCATCCAAAAATTGCATTTTCACATAAAATCATGAATTTCCCTATTTTTGGCATTGAAAGTCACAAATTTCCCATAACTTTTTATTCACACATGAAATGATGAATTTTCTTTGTACCATTGATTTAATTGAAGAAAACTTGATAAAATGGTGACATTTTATGCATTTATTTGGTGTGAATTGGGCCCGCATCTTGCATAATTCCTTACCTATATGATTAGATTATTCTTTGATCTTTGCTTCTATTTTTTTGTAGGGAATTTCAGAAATCGGGGCCCACGGAAGAGAATTGATGAATCAAATGCACCATGGACCCACCTTCCTTTGGCATGGAATCTAAGGTAGGGGCGGCCATGGTAGGGTCCGCTCTCATATGCAAGAAAAAAATCAGATTTAATCTCTTGAAGATAAGTTCCAAATTTGCGGGCCATGAGATGATGAAGTGTCATATCTACTCTCCAACAAATCTTGCTCACATGTCAAGATGGATGGCTAAGATTCAAATCAAGCAAAGAAGAAAACAAAATTGCAAAAAAAAGAAAGATCCCTCCAAGGTGAGGACGTCCAAGGCAAGAGAGTCAAGGCTTCTACACTCAAGTGGGGTCCACGTGCATTCAAGAATTGCACATCAAATCTGAAATTTCAGATTTGAATTGATCCTTAACCCAAGTGGGACCCAAGAGAGGGATTTGCATGAGATAAGAACAATCCTAATTTTACTAGGATTGTGAGCCAACCCCTAGAAAATCTCTCAAAAACTCTCCTAATCCTAATCCAACTTGGACCACACACTACTAATGCTTACCCAAATCAAAAACCTTGCAACCCAAGCTATCATAAATCTATAAATAAACCCAAGAGAGGGCTGGACGTGGATGATCATCTCCCCAACCTTCTTGGACGACCAGCAACAAGAATTTTCCCTTTTTCCATTAATTCTTCTTCATCTCTCCTCCTTCCATCAATATTTCATCCAAGGCCTTCCCTAAGGCACACTACCACTTGGATTTCTACGCCATCGCGCCGCCGCCGTTGCTATCGTCACTCCACCATCGGACTAGCCATTCATCACCTTCCCTTGCTTGGATTTCAGATCGCGAAACGAGAGCCGGTTGGATCGCCGTTCAAGACCGCGAGTCCCTCTCCTCCGTTTAGTGTTTCTTGTGTCTATGGTAAGGTTGGATGCACTTTATTTTTATTAAAAGAATTTTGTAATGGTTATTTGCTTGTAATGGGTCTTTCATTAATAAATCAAGTTTATGAGGTCTTGGTCTTCACCAATGAGTCAACATTGAATTTTTGTGCGTAGTGACAGTGCGCACTTGGTGCGGTGGTCTTGATTTTTCTTGATGGCATTAAGCAAAGTAATTATTGCAAAGTTTTAAAATTAAAATATAATTTCTTTATTCTCTGATTTTATTTTATTTGATTTGATTTTATTTTATTTTATTCTTTATTCTATGCACCCTTAACAATTATTGCAATTGGTTGGGCTAATAAATCTTATGGTGATGCAGTGGTTAGATTAGGTTTCTAGATTAGGATTTTAATTTTTTTGGTTGTAATTAATATTTCAGATTTGTATTTAATTTTTAATTCAATTAGAAAATTTGATTTGTATAGTTTTTTTTAGGCTAGAACTAGTTTTTTTTATTAGGACAGGTTTTGCGATAAATAAACTCTCCGTGGATCGATCCGGTTTCACCGGTTATTACTACAATCGCGGCCTTGCACTTGGGGCTACGATCAAGTTTTTGGCGCCGTTGCCGGGGAGTTTTTCTTCGCTTAAGGTATTTTTTCCAACCTATCTTTTTAATTGCTTTGTGGGTGTGCCTTTACTATTCCGCAATCATTCTAGATCTAAGGGTAGCATGCATGGAATGTTTGGACCAGCCCTATTGCATTAAAAAGTGGATTTTTAATCTCTGATTTTTGATAAAATTGGAACTATTTCAGATCTGAAAATTATTTTTTCTGATTTTTCAAAAATCACATCCATTTTCTGAAAATTGCCTAATTTACTTGTTCTAATTTGGACTAGTTTAGGTCATTTATTTTCGTTTTTTTTGTTGCTGATTAGGATTAATTAGGGTCTGTTAAATTCAGTTGTTTTTCATATTTTTAGGTTTTTAAAGTTTCCAAAAAAATTCTGGAACTTTCCCTCACAAAAGCAAGTCGTAGATCGCACAAATTCGGCTTTTTGGCCACCAAACTTGCAAAAATCTGAAAATTTCAGAACTTTCATTGGAAACTCAGTTTTATTAGTTGTTTTTAAATTTAAAAGGACTCTTAAAAACTTGCTGGAATTTTTTTCTAAGAAGGTTAGTTATTTCTTTGGGAAGCCGAACAAACTGCCTTTCTTAATTGGTTCGATGTCTAGGCAAGTCTTGTCCCAATAGATAAGGGAGACAAGTCTCTTGTTCTAGAAAGTGGTTTTTAAGCGGGACCCTTGCAACGCATCGTGACCCCACCACTGATCTGGGGACTTACCTGGTCGGGCCAGTTTCATAGATTTGAGTTTGGGAACTTTCCTTAGAGATATTAAACTCTCTAAGATTAGGACTTTGCAAGAATTTAAGAATCTTCTTTTAAATCTAAGAACGGACCTTAGGTAGTTTTTCTTTCTAGGTTTCTTTATAAAAAAACAAAAAAAAAATATATAAAAAAATAAAATAAAAACTTTTCAAAATTCCAAAAAAAAAGGAAAGACCCCCATCTTCTTGGCAGAGGGACTCCTCAAATCGGTTAGTAAGGAAGGAATCACCTGTCAAGAGCTTGATTAAATTCTACGAATCTAGATCTCCTGGTTCTCTTAGGATTTCCAATATGGCTGATGAGCATAGTGATAACGAGGAGAAAGGTAATGGGAATGGACCCAATAATAATGGGGAGGTGAATCAACCTCTTAGGAGTTTACGTGATTACCTTCACCCTACACGACAAGCCACACCGTCGTGCATGGTCATACCCACAGGTGCGGGTCAATTTGATATCAAACCGGGAGTAATCCAACTTCTCCCCAAATTTCATGGACTTGAATCAGAAAGTGCATATTTGCACATTAAAGAGTTTGAAGAAGTGTGTGCAACACTACACTTCAATAATGTGAGGGAAGACCTTATCAAATTTCGTTTATTTCCATTTTCCCTCAAAGATAAGGCTAAGGCATGGCTTCACTCCTTACAACCCAATTCGATTGCTCTATGGTCCGACATGGTCCGGGAATTTTTAAAGAAATTTTTCCCATTACATAAGACCAACACCTTACGGAGAAATATTATGAATTTTAAACAAAAAGACAAGGAGTCTTATTATAGGTGTTGGGAACGCTTTAATGAACTACTCCTTGCATGTCCCCACCACGGATTTGAATTGCACAATACAATTGGTCACTTCTATGATGGACTTAGTCCAGAAACACGTCAATTCGTGGAGATGATGTGCAATGGGGAGTTCATGGCGAAAAACCCAAATCAAGCATGGACCTACCTTCAGTTTTTGGCAGATAGTGCACAAAATTGGGACACATCTGAAGGTATAGACCCCGTAAAGCAATCGAGTCAGGCCAAAGGAGGGGGGTTATATGTATTAAAAGAAAGCGATGATCTTCAAGCAAAAATTGCCTATCTTACAAGAGAAGTTGAGTCCTTGAAATTTGTGAAGAATAAGGAACCTGCTATAGTTTGTGGCATCTGCGCTAGTGATAAACACATTTCTTCGGAGTGCCCAACACTCCCTGCTTTTCAAGAAGCGTTTCATGAGCAAGCAAATGCCACTAACACTTACAACCGGCAGTTTAACAATTCTTTGGGTAACACGTACAACCCTAATTGGAGGAATCATCCCAACTTTAGTTGGAGGAATGGCCCAAATGCTACTCAGCCCAATTTCAACCAAATGTCAAATCAATTTGGGGGTAATCCTAGTACATATGCTCAAAACACACAGCAAATGGTACCCCCTACAACACAAACGACACCTTGGGATGAACTTGTGGCTAAGTTTATGGTGAATCAAGAGTCCATAAATAAAAAACATGATCAGAACTTTGAGAATTTACAGAACACCATGCAGAACCTCTGCAAATTGATTGAATCACAAAATAAGGGGGCTTTTCCAGCCCAACCACAGCCTAATCCAAAAGGGCAATTTGAGGTTCATCAAGGTGGTCCGTCAAATTCAAAGGAGCAGGTTCAAGCTGTTACTATTCTACGTAGTGGTAAAGAGATTGAAAAGCCAGATCTGGAAAAAGATAAACAGCCTGCATCCTCAGATCAGGAAGGGAAAGAAAATGAAGTCCCTTCTATCAAGGAAAAAAGCCCAGTTCCTCCAGGATTCAAGCCCTTACCGCCTTTTCCTAACCGATTAGCTCCTGCCAAGCCATCTATACAGAACCAGGAAATCTTTGATGTACTTAAAGAGGTTAAAATTAACATCCCATTGTTAGACGCAATCAAACAAGTCCCATCTTACGCAAAGTTTCTTAAGGACTTGTGCACGTTGAAGCGTAAGATACATGTACAAAAGAAAGCGTTCCTCACTGAGCAAGCTAGTGCAATTTTAAAGCATGACGCTCCCCCTAAATTCAAAGATCCAGGATGCCCCACGATTTCATGCATTATTGGAAATTGTCAAATTGAACAAGCGCTGCTTGATCTTGGGGCGAGTGTCAACTTACTACCCTACTCGGTCTATGTAAAATTGGGGTTAGGCGAACTCAAACCCACCCAGGTTACTTTGCAGCTCGCAGACCGATCAGTCAAAAGACCGAGAGGGATAGTAGAGGATGTGCTTGTGCAAGTTGACAAGTTCTACTTTCCAGTAGACTTCATTGTGCTAGACACTCATCCTGTGGCAGATCCTCATGCTCAGATTCCGGTAATTCTGGGGAGACCATTCTTAGCCACATCCAATGCATTGATCAATTGCCGGAATGGAAAAATGACGCTATCTTTTGGTAACATGACATTAGAACTAAATGTTTTTGACATTTGCAAACAACCACGGGATGATAACATTGACCTTGAAGAAGTAGATTTGATCAGTGTTCTTACAGCAGAAACTTTTGAAAAATCAATCTCCGATTCCATTGAGTCAATTGAGGGCCTGACCCTCTGTGAAGAAACACTTGATAGCACTGTTGAAATGGTCAACACTATAGGCAAACCGTTTTTTGAAGAGCTATTACCGACTGGTACTCTGTCTCTTCCATCTCAGGTAAGGCCGCCCAAACCTGAGTTGAAACCCTTGCCCTCTCACCTGAAATATGCATACCTTGGAGAAAATGAAACATTTCCTGTAGTAATTTCTGCACACCTTGACAAGGACCAAGAAGTCCAACTCTTAGAAGTGCTCAAACTGCACAAAGGTGCAATTGCTTGGACCGTGGCTGACATTAAGGGAATTAATCCCCTCGTGTGTACACATCATATCTATTTGGAGGAGAATGCAAAACCCTCCCGTCAGATGCAACGCCGGTTAAACCCCACCATGCAGGAAGTGGTTAGGGCGGAAGTTTTGAAACTTCTAGATGTGGGTATCATTTATCCAATTTCGGATAGCCAATGGGTTAGCCCTACCCAAGTTGTACCTAAAAAGGCCGGCGTAACTGTAGTCCGTAATGCTAATGATGAGCTCATCCCAACCCGCGTACCCACAGGTTGGCGAGTTTGTATCGACTACAGAAAGTTAAATACTGTCACACGAAAGGATCATTTCCCCCTACCCTTCTTGGACCAAATTTTAGAAAGGGTAGCTGGCCACGAGTATTATTGTTTCTTGGATGGATATTCTGGATACAATCAAATAGAGATCGCCCCGGAAGACCAAGAGAAAACAACTTTCACATGCCCCTTTGGCACCTTTGCTTACCGACGGATGCCCTTTGGGCTGTGTAATGCTCCTGCAACCTTTCAAAGGTGCATGCTGAGTATTTTTAGTGATATGGTGGAACGTTTTCTCGAAGTCTTCATGGACGATTTCTCCGTTTTTGGAGATTCTTTCCAAGATTGTTTGAGCAACTTAACTAAGGTCCTCTCTAGGTGTGAAGAAAAGAACTTAGTACTGAATTGGGAAAAATGTCATTTTATGGTACAACAAGGGATTGTCCTTGGCCACATCGTATCATCTAAAGGATTGGAAGTGGACAAAGCCAAAATAGATCTAATTTCCAATTTGCCCGCCCCAAAAACCGTAAGAGATGTAAGATCTTTCTTAGGGCATGCTGGATTCTACAGAAGGTTCATAAAAGATTTTAGTGTCATTTCTCGACCATTATGCAACCTTCTGCTAAAGGAAGCAGAATTTGAGTGGACGGAGGCATGTCAATTGGCTTTTACCAAGCTTAAGGACATGTTGACGACTGCTCCAATTATGCAACCTCCAGATTGGAGCCTACCCTTTGAAATCATGTGCGATGCTAGCGATTATGCAGTTGGGGCAGTTCTTGGGCAACGTAGGGACAAAAAGCCATATGTAATTTACTATGCTAGCAGGACTTTAAACAGTGCACAGATTAATTATTCTACAACAGAGAAAGAACTATTGGCTGTGGTCTATGCACTGGATAAATTTCGTTCCTACTTAATTGGATCCAAAATTGTGATCTTTACTGACCATTCTGCGCTGAAGTACTTGCTTTCTAAGAAAGATGCCAAGCCCAGACTGATCAGATGGATCCTTCTACTCCAAGAGTTCAATATCGAAATCAAGGATAAGAAAGGAGTAGAAAATGTGGTGGCTGATCATCTTTCTAGGATTGTCCTTTCCAACGCTTTAGAACCCCTGCCAATCCAGGACACTTTCCCTGATGAGCACTTGTTTGCCACTTTTTCCCATTCTCCATGGTATGCTGACATTGCTAATTATCTAGCTTCGGGTGAAATTCCAAAAGAATGGACCCAACAAGATAAAAACAGGTTTTTCACTGAGGTAAAACAGTTTTTCTGGGATGACCCATACCTTTTCAAATACTGCCCAGACCAAATCATTAGGAGATGCATTCCAGACCATGAAATGAACAGTGTTATATCATTCTGCCATTCTCAAGCTTGTGGGGGCCATTTTTCTGCTAAAAAGACCGCTCACAAAATTTTGCAATCTGGTTTTTACTGGCCCACTATATTTAAAGATGCATATGATTTCTGTAAAGTATGTGAGCGGTGCCAAAAATTGGGTTCAATTTCCAAAAGGAACATGATGCCTTTAAACCCAATTTTGGTCGTCGAGTTATTCGATGTATGGGGTATAGACTTTATGGGACCATTTCCCCCGAGCTTTGGTTTTCATTATATCCTCGTTGCAGTTGATTATGTTTCCAAATGGATTGAAGCAATCCCATGTAGGAACAATGATGCTAAAACGGTAAAAAAGTTCATCTTGGACAACATCTTTTCCCGTTTTGGAACTCCGCGTGCCATCATTAGTGATGGGGGCACTCACTTTTGTAACCGCATTATTGAGAGTTTGTTTCAAAATTACGGTGTTACACATAAAGTGGCTACCCCCTATCATCCTCAAACAAGTGGGCAGGTAGAGGTCTCAAATAGGGAAATTAAAAGAATTTTGGAGACCACGGTAAAACCGAATCGTAAGGATTGGTCCATACGGTTAAATGATGCTTTGTGGGCCTATCGCACTGCATATAAGACCCCAATTGGGATGTCTCCATACCGGCTTATATATGGGAAAGCTTGCCACCTTCCGGTGGAGCTGGAACATAAAGCTTATTGGGCCATAAAACAACTGAACTTTGACTTAGACAAGGCTGGGGAGAAAAGAGCTCTTGATCTAAATGAATTAGAAGAATTGAGAAACGAGGCTTATATGAACTCACGAATTTACAAGGACAGGACTAAGGCCTTTCATGATAAACGGATATTAAGAAAATCATTCCATCCGTCTCAAAAAGTCCTCTTGTACAATTCTCGACTTCATCTTTTCCCTGGAAAGTTAAGATCTCGTTGGACAGGCCCCTACATTGTTCAAGAAGTATTTCCATATGGGGCAGTGACCCTCATTGATCCATCGAATGGTACCTCTTTTAAAGTCAATGGACAACGTTTAAAACCATTCTTGGAGACTATTCCTCCAGAGGAAAATGTAATTCCTCTGATCGATCCTATCTATCAGGATTGATGGGCACTGGATCTGACAGTGGCCCATACTTTTGTATATTATGCATATATTTTTCTATTTTCTTTGTGTGTTCTTTGTCTCACATTGGACAGGGTACTACGCAAAAGCTTCATTACTCCAGGTGCTTTCTACCCTTTTTCCTCCTTTTACATTTTCACCTCATGTTACATTTCATTTCGCATTTCATGTATGACATCGAGGACGTTGTCTAGTTTAGGTTGGGGGGTAGGAACAAGCACACTTGTCCAATTTTAGACAAATTTTTTTTTCGTAGTCTTTTAAAAAAAAAAAAAAAAAAAGGTTTTCAAAAGAACTTGACGATTCGAAGATGCTTAGAAATCTGGAATTTCAGAATTTTTTGGAAGGAAGTAAACTGAAGGTTCATTATTTTCTAAAAATAAAAAATAAAAAGAATACCAAACTTTGTTTTTCACAGTACCACGTGTACATCATTTCAAAAGTTTTGGACAAAAAAGATTGAAGTGTCATTTTCAGAGTTCTTTCAAAAGAGAAAAAGAGACGACTTTCTGAAATTTGGCCATATGAGTTCTCCTGGTTCATCGGCATGGTTAGGCCAACCAAAACCAGTGAATTAATTCGGGTGAATTGAAAAGGGCTGCCTTTTGTTGGGGACCGTTTAAAAAGAAAAAAAATTGCCAAGGGATGCACAAATAAGTGTTAAAAAAAAAAAAAAAAAAAACAGAGTTTAGTTATAACTCTTTAAAAGAATAAAAAGTTATGTGACTAGTTTGGGTTCGTAGCCTTTTTAACCCGAGCCAGTAAGCCCGTAGGGGTATTTATATACCTAGTGCCCTAAAGACATCTGTTTTGGGAGTCATTGGCCTAATGCTCATTATATGGGTTAATTAGAAAGCTTAAGGGACCTAGGCATTGCACAGTCACATGTGTGTGTTCAAAAAACAAAAAAAAAAAAAAACAGATGCATCTCGCGGCCTTTGAAAAACAACAGTGCGAAAGCCATCATAGTAGCCTTGAGAGGAGACTTGTATTTTGCCCGAATCTAGGAAAGTTGGAAATTCCGAGGGAGAATTCTGTTTTCATGACATTATCGTAGAACATTTAAAATTTTTGTTTTGATGTATACACTTGCACAAGGCACTCAAAGTTTTGGTATAATTTAAAAAAAAAAAAAAAAAAAAAACGTGAACCGGATTTTGAAAAGTCTGAAATCTTGATTATTCGAGGATTCGAGGCATCCGATTTGACTCAATCATCTTTTGAAAACCCTTCCATTGAATTTCTTTCACTTTTAGGTAAATGAATTTTGTGGGCATATTCACTGCAAACCCTCACGAGGCACAACTCGTCCACTAGGGGTAACCTAGGGGTTTAAGGGCTTGCTGCATACGCTAAATGCAGCCGAGAGTGCCAGCGAAAGTGGCGTTTTTCTTTTTGTCTTTGCATTTAGTTTAGATTAGATTAGGCCAGAAGACCTACCATAGTTTGCATATTTTGCTCGGGACTAGCAAAAAGCTGGTTGGGGGGTGTGATAAGTCCTTAAAAATGCAATATTTTCTCATCATTTTAGAGTAATTAAGGACTTAATCATCAAATCATGGACCATTTTAGTAGAAAATCATGGTTTTATGTTTTGAGCATCAAAGTCTAAATTCGAGTCAAAATTCATCCAAAAATTGCATTTTCACATAAAATCATGAATTTCCCTATTTTTGGCATTGAAAGTCACAAATTTCCCATAACTTTTTATTCACACATGAAATGATGAATTTTCTTTGTACCATTGATTTAATTGAAGAAAACTTGATAAAATGGTGACATTTTATGCATTTATTTGGTGTGAATTGGGCCCGCATCTTGCATAATTCCTTACCTATATGATTAGATTATTCTTTGATCTTTGCTTCTATTTTTTTGTAGGGAATTTCAGAAATCGGGGCCCACGGAAGAGAATTGATGAATCAAATGCACCATGGACCCACCTTCCTTTGGCATGGAATCTAAGGTAGGGGCGGCCATGGTAGGGTCCGCTCTCATATGCAAGAAAAAAATCAGATTTAATCTCTTGAAGATAAGTTCCAAATTTGCGGGCCATGAGATGATGAAGTGTCATATCTACTCTCCAACAAATCTTGCTCACATGTCAAGATGGATGGCTAAGATTCAAATCAAGCAAAGAAGAAAACAAAATTGCAAAAAAAAGAAAGATCCCTCCAAGGTGAGGACGTCCAAGGCAAGAGAGTCAAGGCTTCTACACTCAAGTGGGGTCCACGTGCATTCAAGAATTGCACATCAAATCTGAAATTTCAGATTTGAATTGATCCTTAACCCAAGTGGGACCCAAGAGAGGGATTTGCATGAGATAAGAACAATCCTAATTTTACTAGGATTGTGAGCCAACCCCTAGAAAATCTCTCAAAAACTCTCCTAATCCTAATCCAACTTGGACCACACACTACTAATGCTTACCCAAATCAAAAACCTTGCAACCCAAGCTATCATAAATCTATAAATAAACCCAAGAGAGGGCTGGACGTGGATGATCATCTCCCCAACCTTCTTGGACGACCAGCAACAAGAATTTTCCCTTTTTCCATTAATTCTTCTTCATCTCTCCTCCTTCCATCAATATTTCATCCAAGGCCTTCCCTAAGGCACACTACCACTTGGATTTCTACGCCATCGCGCCGCCGCCGTTGCTATCGTCACTCCACCATCGGACCAGCCATTCATCACCTTCCCTTGCTTGGATTTCAGATCGCGAAACGAGAGCCGGTTGGATCGCCGTTCAAGACCGCGAGTCCCTCTCCTCCGTTTAGTGTTTCTTGTGTCTATGGTAAGGTTGGATGCACTTTATTTTTATTAAAAGAATTTTGTAATGGTTATTTGCTTGTAATGGGTCTTTCATTAATAAATCAAGTTTATGAGGTCTTGGTCTTCACCAATGAGTCAACATTGAATTTTTGTGCGTAGTGACAGTGCGCACTTGGTGCGGTGGTCTTGATTTTTCTTGATGGCATTAAGCAAAGTAATTATTGCAAAGTTTTAAAATTAAAATATAATTTCTTTATTCTCTGATTTTATTTTATTTGATTTGATTTTATTTTATTTTATTCTTTATTCTATGCACCCTTAACAATTATTGCAATTGGTTGGGCTAATAAATCTTATGGTGATGCAGTGGTTAGATTAGGTTTCTAGATTAGGATTTTAATTTTTTTGGTTGTAATTAATATTTCAGATTTGTATTTAATTTTTAATTCAATTAGAAAATTTGATTTGTATAGTTTTTTTTAGGCTAGAACTAGTTTTTTTTATTAGGACAGGTTTTGCGATAAATAAACTCTCCGTGGATCGATCCGGTTTCACCGGTTATTACTACAATCGCGGCCTTGCACTTGGGGCTACGATCACAATGCTGTATCCACATTTCTAGCTTTCGTAAATGTATTTTGGCATCATAATTTTCAATGAAAAATATGACCCCACTGCATGCGTGTTTGGGAATTTACAAGTAAAGTTGAAGTAAAGTAAAGCTTCCATTATCCAGACAAGAAAAGACCAAGGGATCATATCAAAAATACACAAATTCTAAATTACATCCTTATAAAAAAATTAAAAAAAAACAGCCACCTCCTTTTTTAACCAAATAACAAAAAATCCTTTTTTCACACAAAAAAGTAAAAAAGATTTCCTATAATTAAGCTTATATTTTATTCTCTCTTCATTTGATACTGCACCTCACTTTACATCAATCCATCATTTGATAGATGTTACATGCAACGAAAGAGAGGGATTGAAATAGAGAGGGCTGGGGGCCCTGCTAGGCGTGGGAGACATACAACATGAGGGGGAGAGAGAGAGAGAGAGAGAGAGAGAGAGAGAGAGCTGCGAGCCGAGGGCCGATTTGATAAGAGAATACCATACCAAATATTCCCTGTGTGCTCCCCACTTGAGGATTTATTCCCTTTCAGAACACTACTATGCCTCGCCTCCCACATATGTATCTCTACGCAATGTTATATGTTGTAGTCTATTATCACTCTTTCCTTTCTTTCCTCCCTTGAAAACGCCATGGCGAAAGGAGGAGGAACAATTTGTCGAAGATCAAACTGTTTCCTGACTCTCCCAGTGTTGTGCTGCTCTGGCACCCAATAGAAAATGAGAGTTGTAAAAGAGCTGAAAAGATTTCGGTCAGTGTCACGCCCCCGATCGTGAAACCGGGGTTATGCGTAATATTAGGGCCAATTAAAATTTTTCCAACATTAATAACAACACTTGGCCCCAATCATGTCCCAAAATGGATCGAAGATCGCTGTGAGGTATAAACATTTCCTCGAATACATCAAACGTATAGCGGAAGCTTCATAATACAAATGGTATCTTGATGTATAGTTAAGAGCAAAGACTGAAATGCATTAACTAAATTTAAGTGTGAAACCGTTAAACAAAAGTATTATTTACGACAATAGGCCACACCAAAAACTTGGGCCTAATCAAAAGGTGAAAGAAACCAAAAGATGAAGCTAAACAAATATAACGTGAAGGCTTTCATGTATGAGGTCGATACAGCTATACAACGCCGTCCGTACTATAATCTAGGAAGTCATCAGGCCGATCCGCCTGAACTTGTTCCGTTGTCTCCTCCTCGGTAAAGAAGAACTCGGTACCTATGCACCAAGAGTAGCATCATCAGACACAAAGGTCGGCAAGTAATATATATAAATCATCTAGATATGTAGAACGAATTAGAATAGGTGATAGATAAGATTATCATACGTGCGTAGCATCTTGATAGTAAGAAATGCATAGCATTCGAGTCAAAATCAATCTAATATAAACATCTAACAAATAGGTAACCCACATAAACTAATACACCACGGGATAGTTTCACATGACCCTCCTGGCTCAACATAAGAGCTGTGGTAGAGTGACACGGGATAAAACCCGGTAAGCAAGCAAGCAAAAGTGATACCAAAAGGCCATGAGTCATCAAAGTCAAGCGTTCAATATATATCCGATGGTATACATCCATCAAAATGTAAAAAGTCGTACTGCACAGACGTTCAATCCAAAGCCCTCACACAGAATGGTGCACCATCTGTATTGGGCGTTAACAGTTGAGTGGTGCCTGACACAAAGAGTCCTAAGCAAACGATGGTGAAGGGCTAGACTTTCTTATGTGAACAAGATTCATCAGTCAAAGAGGAACTACCTTTCTATCGTCAAATCAAAGCATCAAGCATCAAACTTCTTCAAAAACCTCATCATAGGTAGTTCTCAACAAGCTTCTACAATCAAAGCCGCCTAGCCTCAACACATCATCAAACTTCGAAACAAACGGAACATCAAAGAGGATCCTAAGTCCATCATCTAAGTCCTCAAAGTGATCCCAATGCAAAGCAAAGTAAACGAAGCTAATGAACATGAACATTACATGTAAATAGTACCAAACGGTACAATTCAGAGTCAAATGCAATAAACAATCACATCCTAAGTCGATTGTTAAACCCGAAGCATCGTACAATCTTACTCAGTCAACAAAAGGAATTAGGGTTCACGATACCTGAACGAAACATCTTCGTGTATAGATATAAAAGAGGGTATCCCGTTGTCCCATATTGTTCAAAATTAAATAAGATTAGTACCCGAGGCAACTGGAATAACCGTGAAAAATATCGGCTCAAAACATCCTCACATATAGTCAAATGAGTCCTAAAAAGGGTAACTAAAGTCTCACCTAAGTCTATCTAAATAGGGTCAAAAAGGTACCTTCAAAAAGGGAACCCCACAGTTCACCCCGTCGACCCAGCCCTTGGCCAGTCAACATCCCATGTACCCGGTCGACCTAGTTAAGGCCCGATCGACTGGCAGTTGTAACATGAAAATGGGGAACAGTGGAATTGGTCAGGCGCCCCGCGTCTGGCTCTGTGTGGCCAGTCGACCGGGTACACTGCAGTTACAGAACACAGGTTCTGTAACTGAAGTGAACCTAGGAATTTTCCTTCATCTATTTCATGGACCTGATAAACCAACAACATATAGATATCACAAGTCCATAAAAATCCAATCCAACAATCTAATCAAGTCATTAAATTTCCAATCCATTTCATTAAGCAATTACACCCAATCATCATGTTTTCAATCTAAAACGAATCAAACGAGCAATTGGTCATCTAAACATCATCAATCATCAATCAAATGAGAAACAAAACATACCAAATCATAAACATATACATTAACTTGCCTTGATGGAGAGCTTAATGAAATCAAGAAGAAATTTGGAGAAAAATCCTCTAGAGCTCAAATTTGATGAAAAAGGCTTCCAAACCCAAAACCTATCTACAAAATGAGTGCAAGGGGAGGGAATGAGCTTCTCTAATCCATTTCTAACCAAGGAGTGGAAAGGTAGTTAAGCCTAATAGCTTTAGAAGCTTACCTACAAGTGGGTTGTTGATTAAAAGCTTAGAAAAATGGATGGTTGAGTTCTTGGAGGCTTGAGGAAGAAGATGGGTGGCTTGGCCGGCGAAGATGGAGCTCCGGCGGTCGTCGCTGGCAAGGAGGCAGTGATAAGAGAAGAAGCTTGGAGATGGCACAGTGAAATGAGATAAGAGATGAAGATGAGTGAGGAATGAGTCATCCGTTTGAGGCTTTATAATTAGGTTAGGATTAATTGAAAATCTGGGTTAAGCCCTTGGTTTGCTAAATGTGGATATTCGGGCATCTTCAACGTGTCGAATCGAAACGCGATAGAAGACTAAAGTTCACGAAATGACGAGATCTACCCGATGCACCCAAACTCACAAAGACTCATAATCTCATAAAAACCCATGAAAACTTTCCGAATTTGCAAACCAACCCCCTACTCTATCCAAACGTACTCGGATTCGCGCGAGACTTCGCACGCGCAACCCACACGCCAAACTCAACTCGCTAAGACTCTAAACACACTTACTAACTAATCAAGCAATTAATTATAATTAATACGGGGTTAAGTTACGGGGTGTTACAGTCAGCCTTTTGGAACCTCTCTCAAGAACAGCTTCCCTAACTTCTTATAGGGTTACCAGTCAAACTGTGCAACATGAAATGGTCAGGGTAAGCATGAGTTTATAACAAGAAGCTGAAATAAGACAACCTATGTATGGCTAAATGAACATAATCACCTGCTCGACTGTGAGGTTGTTTAGTTTGTGAACAACTCTCAATTTTGTCATGTGTCGTGTTCCTTCCGGCCTATTCTTCCATGTAAGCATCAGAGGGAACCAGATGTCCTGGTCCCCATATTGTGAAGGCCTAAGCGATCGACCTATCGCCATCCTCTAATAGGCCCACATCTGCAAATCATCAAGTAAAATTGTTGTTAGTGCTAGCATATGTAAAAAAAACATAAACAAACTTCATATATCTTCCTTAAATATTAATGCAATTAACACTTTGAGCAGCTGAAGTGGGCCTAACCATGTCTTGAACGTATGTTCAAACGCGTCACTCTCGTCTGTTGGGTCAAGCCCTGCTAGTTTGGCCTCTTCTCCAGCCTCAGTCTTCTTAAGCCCAGCCCACTTCGCTCCTTCTTCAACATCCTATATAGATTGGCCAGACAAGCGAGGGTCCACACATAAGGTCTGAATTTCCTAAATAATTCTAGTAGATAAGCGGGCCCCCTAGATCCCAACACATTTGATAATATCTGTCCAGAAACCAAGAAGAACAGATATGCACTTGTATTGTACACCTCCTACTCAGTTGTAAGCTTCTTCTTCTTTCTTTCCTCTTCACTAAGTCGGAAGTTTTGCTCCAACCATGTGAATTTAATAGAGATGCCATTGAAGTCTAAGCCATCTGGGGTCATCTCCCTAAATATTCTTTACAAACTTAAGTGACATTTGCATTAGGGGATGTTCTACCGGTGACAGATTGCCCATTGATTGATAGACCATTTATGTAGGCCACATCCTCAAGTGTCACTGAAGCCTCGCGGGTAGGGAAGTGAAACATATTGGTCTCCGGGCACCACCTCTCCGCCAACCCAATAATCAAGGCATGGTCAATTCTCATCCACCACATCTCTACAAGACGGTGTAGTCCATCTTTCCTGACATTCCTTATGCCTCTCATTTGATTCACACATCCCGTACTCAGGGTTAGTGGGTATGCATCTGTACGTAGCCAATTCATGTCTAAATGTAGAACAAAACATATGAACAAAAACTTCATTATTATTTCAATGTATTGGAAATTTGTTTAGCAATATACCATTCTGTTTTCTACGGCTGAGTAGTATTGGAAATTTGTTTAGCAAAATAACATTCTGTTTTCTACGGCTGAGGAGTATTGGAAATTTGTTTAGCAATATACCATTCCATTTTCTACGGCTAAGAATATGTGGATATCCTAGTCATAGAGAATGGCTAACAGCATTTTCGTTGGTGATGCTACTAGTCGCTTCAGACATCTGCATATTACAATGTCAATGCATTAGGGATCACCAACATTGTACTGTGTATTAAGGGTTACACAAATTCAAATAACTAGGAGAGGAATACATTGTCCAATTGCAAAAAAACATGGAACAGACTGCAATAATCTTAGAATGAACATTACATAACCTTTTGATGTTCCAATAAACAGAGATGGTCCCATGAACAATGGTAGATTTAAAACCACATCAATGTAATCATCCATCATTTAAAGTTTAAAAGGATTTCATCATTCTCAAATCCTACTTGTAACAAAAGCGCACTTATCACAAAGATCAGTAGATATTGAACTTATATATGGTCAACAACAAATGTATGAACGAATGTGTCTTTATGAACAATGAATGTCACCAAAGAATGCCTTCAGACCAACACCATGAAACATGCCACACATCAATGTATGAACTAATTTTCTGATTTCATGCAATTAAATCAGAAAATTAATGAACTAATTCAGGAAGTTAACAATCATAGTTATTTACTGTCATTGAATTCATTCAACAGCGAAGTCTTTACATAAGACCACATCAAGTCAAACTGTAACCAACAAATCGATTCCCATGGTCATGGTGGATGACAAGCTTTCCCAAAACTAGCATGTGTATATAGGAACCAATGGAAAAATGCTAGCATGTGGATGGGTTTTGGCCATTTTTAGGGCTGGGACGGTAATTGGGGGATGCTTCTACACAAATCCTATTTCGATTGCACTTTGCAAGTGACAACTAAGAAGACTTGCATGAGGGATGGCGATATTGCATGAGGGATGAAAAGGGCACAGAGCACAAAGAACATGACATGACAAACAAGAGAATCTTGGAGGGGACCATAGCTTGGCATACCTTCCTTCAGTCGACATTGACAAAGGAGATCTCGGAGGGGACAATAGAGGTTCGAGGGACAGGGGCTCGATGGTTGGGACCGCACCTGGCTGATGGAGGAGAGTCGTTGTCAACGTCTGTGAAGGAGATGGAAAGAGTAAGAAAAAATTTGGGTTTTGAACCCTAATTTGTATATGAAGCAAGGTCGACGTCAACCCTAGTCCAAACGATTGAGGGTTGAGGGTCGATTGAGACGCAGGTTTTAAGCTACTGGCTTCTTATTCAATTAGGCCTAAGGTCGAGGTCAACCCTAGTGTCTGAATGGTGCGGACTAGTGCTTAGGGTGCAGGGTCGACAACGACCCGCAACACTGGAAAGGAGGGTCGACATCGACCAACAAAAAAAGGGTAAAAAAATATTGTGCGAGATGACTTCTTTGGTGTGGGTTTGGTTAAAGTGGCCATTTTGGTTCACTAGCCGCATAAAAAAAAATTCCGATAAAACCCTCTATATTATATGTGTGCGCTGCACACCATATCACCTGCGTGCCTCGCTATGGGCCCACCTAGGGATGGATGCTGGGATGGAAAGATCTTGTTGGGCCCTACATCTAAACTAAATCTCTGACCCATCATATCATTTTAACCTCTTGATCCATAGCCCAAAAATTCAACAGTCCTATATTAAAATAAAATAAAATAAAATAAAATAAACTCAATTAAACCAACCATCCAGTCCATTTTGATTAGTGCAATTGAATGGCCCCGTGTAATTCAAGGAATACCTACTTATAAAATATCCTAATGAATGTGACCTTCACCAAACCCCAATCCTGTATATGAATTGATTCAATCCAGTCATACACAAGAAGTGGAGCTCACACATGTCTGCCACTGTCTCACAGGTATACGACCGCAACAAACCATAGATAGATTGACATCTTTCATTAGTGGACCGACAACTATAAACCTACTCCCACATCCAAATTAAAATAAAACTGAAACATAACCCAATCCCCCATCACAGTACTTATCAAGATCACCCTCCAATATTTGGCAACCCACTAATTAAGTACGGTGGAGCAGTTGGTGTTAGTGTCAACACCGGTGGCGGCGCCATCTCAGCCCGGCAAAGCGGGCAACTTGAGTGCGAATATAACCACATATCAATACAAGGAACATGAAAAGAGTGCAAGCATTCAGGCAGCCTGCGCACATCTTCCCCCTCCTTGAACTCGCAAAGGCACACCGCACACGTATTCACTGCTTCGCCGGGCTCTTTACCATATTTGTATGCCGGGATCAGCTGTATGAAAGATCTCTCTTGGCCACTCGGTGTTCCTTCTTCCTGTGGCAAAAACTGAGGGCGCCGTGGCTGACTGAGGGTGTCGCGGTGCTTGCAACACCTCACAAGGATGCAGTGGTAGATCATGAGCATGACAGCGACAGAGAGAACTCCGATGAGGGCAACGGAGAAGGTGGAGAGAGGGACTCCCGAGCTATCTCTGTCCATGAGAGGAAGAAAGAGGGAGAGCAAGGTATGGATAGAAACAACAAAGAGATTAAACAAATACAACGGCGTTGAGAGCAAGAGTGCAGCTCGGTCCTTCTACGAATATTATATAAATTGTGGGGTTCATTATGTGAATGAATCATTGTTAGTTAAAGACAAACAAGGATGACTGGTTTTGCAAGCCGGCCGGACCTTCGCCTACCCACTTGGTGCTGGACTTCAATTGAGAGCTTAGACCCTAAAATCTAAGCAACCTGACTCTCGACCCATTGTTCAAAAATAAAAGACCAGGCCTAAGTAGTTCTCCTCGCCAACTGCTTTCACTCATGGACCATCATTTAAGCCACTGCTTAAAGGCAGAGATTTTATCTACCAATAACTTTTGATTTTATTCTTATCCATGTCGGAATTTACTGTTAAGGAAAATTTTCAAATAAAGACACAACGTTCAATACTTTCCAAATCAATCTCTAGATTTCTTAGTAAATTAAGGATATTCCGCCATTTAAAAGTGTTTTTCAGTGACCGTTTTTAATTGCAGTATGCATAGTTACGAGGTCTTCCATGTAAAGTCATAAAATAATCGTAGAATTGACAAGTCATCTCAAAGTCTACCACCACTATTAAATTCAAAGTGGTAGCTAGATGGTAGGTAAATCCCCTTACACGAGGGTTCCCACATATACAAGTAAAATTATTTTCATCTCCAGAAGCTGATGGTCTGGAATCGGAACCTTTGATCTTCCCAGCATGATACCCACTCCCATTTCCTCTTGGAATGGACCATAAAAGAAGGGCAATAACTGCCCGCTAAAATGATATATAATCCGAAGACCACGTAGGATTTCAGACCCAGTTGCAATACTGCCAAGATGGCTTATGGAAGTGGGAGACGAGTCTCGCAATAATAAAGCACATGGAACTTGAGACGGCAGAAGGGGTCATGCATAACACACCAACCATATCAAGATAGAGAGAATTTCAAAAGATGAGCCTTGATAATAGAGTTCCATCCCAAATAGTAACTAAAAACATAAAACAGAGAAGAATACAAGTCTTTGAAAAGATTGTATCAGGCGTCATGCTTCCAAAATGCATGCTCCAAAAGAGCTAAAGGGAAGCATTGAAACAAAAAAAAAAAAAAAAAAAAACAGAGAGACCAGAAAAACAATACTCCAAAATCATAATATTCTTAAGATTACTACCTAATCAACCTCCTCAATCTTTGGGCCAGCACCACTACTGCCTCCTGGAGCAGGACCATCCTCATCCATATCTCCAGCCACATCAGCTCCCGCGCCCTGATACATCTTGGCAATGATAGGGTTGCAAATACCCTCAAGCTCCTTC
Organism: Persea americana; assembly: GCA_029852735.1. NCBI lineage: Eukaryota > Viridiplantae > Streptophyta > Magnoliopsida > Laurales > Lauraceae > Persea > Persea americana. Next base: position 68,355,854 of record CM056811.1, read on the forward strand.
ATCTTGTCCTCGAACTCATCAGCCTCAGCCAACTGGTTACTGTCAAGCCATTGGATTGCTTGCTCAATGGCCTCCTCAATCTTCTTCTTGTCAGCAGCATCCAACTTGGCACTAATCTTCTCATCCTTGATGGTGTTCCGCATGTTGTACGCATAGTTCTCCAAAGCATTCTTTGCCTCCACCTTCTTCTTGTGCTCTTCATCCTCGGACTTGTACTTTTCTGCTTCCTGCACCATCTTCTCAATCTCATCTTTGCTCAACCTGCCCTTGTCATTGGTGATGGTGATCTTATTCTTCTGCCCAGTGGTCTTATCCTCAGCGGAAACATTTAAGATGCCATTGGCATCAATGTCAAAGCAGACTGTGATTTGAGGGACACCTCTTGGAGCAGGTGGGATGCCTGAGAGCTCGAACTTGCCCAGCAGGTTGTTGTCTCTGGTTCTCGTCCTTTCTCCCTCATAGACCTGGATCAGGACACCAGGCTGGTTGTCTGAGTAGGTAGAAAACACCTGCTCCTTCTTGGTGGGGATTGTAGTGTTTCTAGGGATCAAGACAGTCATCACACCTCCCGCAGTCTCCAATCCAAGTGAAAGAGGAGTGACATCCAAAAGCAGCAAATCCTGCACCTTCTCGTTACCTTCACCACTCAAGATGGCAGCTTGAACAGCAGCACCATATGCAACAGCCTCATCGGGGTTGATGCTCTTGCAGAGCTCCTTTCCATTGAAGAAGTCCTGGAGCAACTGCTGGACCTTGGGAATCCTGGTAGAACCCCCAACAAGAACAACATCATGGATGGTGCTTTTGTCCATCTTAGCATCCCTCAGGCACTTCTCAACAGGCTCCATACACTTCCTGAACAGATCCATGTTCAGCTCTTCAAATCTCGCACGTGTTATGGTGGAGTAGAAATCAATACCCTCAAACAGAGAATCAATCTCAATTGTGGTCTGTGCTGTGGATGAGAGGGTCCTCTTTGCCCGCTCACATGATGTCCTCAGCCGTCTGAGAGCCCTCGGATTTCCACTGATATCCTTTTTGCTCTTTCTCTTGAACTCCTGAACGAAGTGGTTCACCATACGATTGTCAAAATCCTCTCCACCCAAATGGGTGTCTCCAGCTGTGGCCTTAACCTCAAAAATACCCTCCTCTATGGTAAGAAGGGAGACATCAAAGGTACCACCTCCAAGGTCAAAAATTAGTACATTCTTCTCCCCAACACTGGTGGCCTTCTTGTCAAGCCCATAGGCAATGGCAGCAGCTGTGGGTTCATTGATTATACGCATCACATTCAAACCAGCAATAACACCAGCATCCTTTGTTGCTTGGCGTTGAGAATCATTGAAGTAAGCAGGAACAGTAACAACAGCATTTTTTACAGTGGAGCCAAGATAAGCCTCTGCAATTTCACGCATCTTTATGAGGACCATGGAGGAGATCTCTTCAGCAGCAAACTGCCTCTCCTCGCCCTTGTATTGGACAACAATCATTGGCTTGTCACCAGGACCGGGAATGAGCTTGAAAGGCCAGAGCTTGATGTCACTCTGGACAGAAGAGTCACTAAATCTTCTACCAATCAATCTTTTCGCATCTGCAATAAAAACACCCAAGAAAAGCATTCCAGATGAGTTAGGCAAATCTTGGCAGCATAAGAAAGGATTAATACAGTACACCAGACATACAAAACTGAAGATGGTATCAAACAAAATGATTGCATAAAAAAGAAAATTACTGAGGATCTCGATGAATACGGCACACCTCATACAAAAGAATGGCCTTTTCAGGCAACAGTACAGTTAGTCTATAACGATAAAAGGATCCACAAGATCTGAGTTTTGAACTAAAATTCAATTCCCTTGTATTTTTTTCCCTTTTTTTTTTTTTTTTTTTTGTAATATGCTCTATTACCTTAGTTGACACACCACGACACTAACAATATTTTAGTTGATACTTTAGATTGGCAAAAATCAATGAAGGATTTATTCACTCAGTACTTTAGATTGGATTCACTTGCGTCGAAAGGAAGATCTAGAATTGTCCGCTTTTCTAAACCTATTTTTAGGATACCACTGTCTAATTCACTACAGGGAGAGAGGCAATCTTATCAAATCTTGACAATCTCTCCCTAAATTGGAGAGAACCAAAAAGATAAAAAAGAGAAGTTCCAGTGCACATGAAAGGTTTGACAAACAGTAAAAAAAAAAAACTATAATCTAGAAACTCAAGGTAACGTTTTACTAAAGGATAATCTAGATTTTGAATGAAATCCAAATCTAGCAGAAATATTCGATCTCAGTTCCCACTGTAGTAAGCAAAAGGCAAGATCTACACTGGAAACAAGCTCAGAAAAAAATAGATCACATAAACAAACAAAGATCAAACGTAAATCGGAAATGAAACGATGAAATAATCTAACGAAGACTGGATGAAAGTTAAAATAGTATGGACACGAAATCAGATCGAGGACTGATAAAAATTTAAATCTAGATCTAATTAATGGAGAAGGCCTAAAATCACAAAAGCAAAGGATCGAGACGGATAGAACTCAGTAAAGTTGCTCTGATTGGATTCATGGCATAACATTTAAAAGATCTGTAAGGAAAACAGAAAAAAAGCAAGATATATCGTAGAAAGAAGTCAAATACATAGCAAAAATCAGATCTCAGACACTAAATAAACATCAGATCACGGATCAAACATACGGCCAAGATAAATCTCTCAAAAAAAGAATGGTCTTTCAGATCAAACATACAGATAGTGAACCAGATCTAAGTCAAAAAAAGCATCAAAATCCAGATCTAACAAATATCCAAGATCTACAGCCAACAGAGACCAGAAATCACCAAAATAAAAATCGAAACCGATGAAAACTCACCAAAGACGGTGTTGATGGGGTTCATGGCGACCTGATTCTTGGCAGCATCTCCAATGAGACGCTCCGAGTCGGTGAAGGCAACATAGGAAGGGGTGGTGCGGTTCCCCTGGTCATTTGCGATGATCTCAACACGATCGTGCTGCCAAACGCCGACGCACGAATACGTGGTGCCTAGATCGATCCCGATCGCAGGACCTTCGCCTTTTCCAGCCATCGATCTACAACAAAAAAATCGAATCGAAAATCGAAAGACAGAGAGAACTAAGAAACAAGAGAAACGGCGCTAGGGTTTCTGTTCTTTCTTAGGATTGGAAGAGTGATGTTTTATTTATAGAGGTTGTCTCACGCGCTCCTTCTAGTCACGGACTTTCTAGAAGTTTCCGTTCGAAGGCGGCCGTTGATTGCAAAAGATCAACGGTGGAGAAACGTTCCGAATTTAATGAACGGCAGCAATTGGAGTTTTTGCATCTCTTGTTCTTCTTTTGTTGTTTACGGAGGCGAGGAAAAAGACCTAGAAAGGACAGTTGTCGTGTCGACAAGGTTATTCTTGGGCCCAGCAAGCCTCAGTCGGTTGGGTTTGGAATAAAAAATGGGGTCGGATTCGGGTCAAGTCGGTAGTGTGTCTTGACCCAACTTGGGATGGTTTACGGGATGATACTACAACCCGGATTAGAATTCAAGATATCAACCAAGGTCAACATCCAACTCAAGACCCAAATGCTTATGTGCCATATAGTTAAAAGGTTATTGCAATATAAAATGGGGGCCCATGGTACAGTCCCCTTTTAACACATTTGATCCAAGGGTTCATTTAATTCAGATGGATACCCGAAACCAAGAGTAAGATTATAAGGAAATAACCAGGTGAGAAGTGTTCTCACAGTTTAAACCGTGCGAACTATGGGGTGAGATCACCTATCACCCAATCCAAACCTTGCAATAGACATGGACTCCTTTGATAGTCACATGCCTCATAGTTTGGCACCGATGCGAATGAACTAAACCATTGGATCGACTATATACTCATACGAATGGATTGGGCTTGTCGGCCATGGATGAAAGGGTTAAAAGAATGGGATTGGGGCCAAACTTGATATTCGTGGGGGTCCCATATAGATCTTTCAATGGCCACCAGTCTCATTCTAAAATGGGGCCCCCAGTGGGCCCCACAAAAAAGTTCTCACGGCACATCTCAAGATTATATGGAGTTAAAAAAAATAACATACTTGTTTGACATATTTTCTAATTCATAATCATCTAATAATGATGTAGCGGTCTACCAAAAATGATGATTAGCGGCTGCTCCTTTATTTCTCAAAATTAAAAGAAATTTCTTAAAGCTTTAATATAGGGAGACATGGGCCGGCCTTAGTCGCAGCAATGTTAGGTGTTAAAATTATTTCGGTTGGGGTCGTTTTTCTTTTGAACATGGAGTGTGAAGATGGGATTAACATATGTAAACTTCACATATACACATGTGATGTGTATATGTATTACTCGTTTGAAAGTACAATTTTCCCATGTATAAATGTTGAATGGAAGATTCCATACGTTAAATTTTCATTAATCTCAAAATTTATGAAGATTGCACAATTCTCTTTATCCCTTTTTGTTTTCTATTTTAGATAAAAAAATCATAATAAAATTAAGAGGATTTTACTAGAAAATTCTCATTATGAGGACTTTGTTGAAATTCTCCCTTTTTCTTTTGAACATGGAGTGTGAAGATGGGATTAACATATGTAAACTTCACATATACACATGTGATGTGTATATGTATTACTCGTTTGAAAGTACAATTTTCCCATGTATAAATGTTGAATGGAAGATTCCATGCGTTAAATTTTCATTAATTTCAAATTTTATGAAGATTGCACAATTCTCTTTATCCCTTTTTGCTTTCTATTTTAGATAAAAAAAAATTATAATAAAATTAAGAGGATTTTACTAGAAAATTCTCATTATGTGGCCGTTACACGAAATAGTGCCTCATTACTCGCACAACACGAAAGTATTCATCTTGATATTTTTTCCTTTTTTTTTTTTTAGTAAGTTTCCATAGCGAAGATAGCGTCGCTTAATATGAAATTAAGTGATCATCCGTTTCTTGTAGTGCTCGTAGTTGTCATCGTCAGGTGTAACCACACCAGGATGCTCCACTCCAAGCCCTAGGTTGTCCAACTTTATATTTCTTGCTATGACCGGATCTGCACGACCGCTTCTCGAACTGCCAAGACCCTTACCTGTATTGATTCAAATGGTTAATGACATAGCACTGTATGGGCGACCAGAAATTATGAAGAAAAGGGGCTAATAGCTTGCTGAAATGGTATTTTTACTGCTGATTCGGCCTTCCAGATTAGGTCGGTGGTTTAGTATGTTAACTTCTGGAAAAAGAACCACTGTATTCTAGTGGTTGGATTTGATTTTTAAGCACCCAAATAGAAACAGTATCCAAAAATTTGTTAAACACAGAGAGCTATAAACTATTGACCTATTGGGCTGTTAAATCCCAAAAGAGGGTGGAATATTCTAGTCAATATTGGACGACACTGACGATGGAGTTCACTGACGGTTCCACTTTCTAGAGGTGGGGCCCACCGTATGATCCGGCTAATATGGCTGTCGACTTCCTCGAAAAAATGTTGCCAAAAATTTTATTTTGTAGAAACAGAGGTCCTGAATGGCTGAGATGAATCCTGTAATCTGCAATAAGGGTTCCTACGCCTTGCCTGGTCCCATTTTTAGCTGCCCACCTGGTGGAGAGAAAGGAAGGGGATGCCAAAAGGAAGGGGATCGAGGGTTTTAAAAAACGATCCAAGAGCGACAGTAGCATCTCTATTAATAGCACCGAGAAAGCCTAGCGTCACTCATTTCATATGTAAAAACAAAATCCAAAGGGGGTTCGTGTTGCACGAGTTACGATGTACTATTTCGTGCAACGGCCATTTGAAGAGAATTTTCCAGTAAAATTCTCTAAAATTAACATAAAAATGGGTTAAGCAAGCCAACCCAAACCCAACTGGTTTAAATAGGTTTCGGATTTCTCCAACCCATAATCAAGCTTTTTATATTACAGGTAAGATTTAACGGGTCAAATATGGGTTAGATATGGTTCTGATAAATGGGTCAGGTTAGATTTCGCGACCATATGTAGGTTAGATTTCGCAACCATATTCACATATCTCTCTCTAGAGGCCATTGATCTTCTGAGGCTAGTTCTCCGGATAAGGGTGTTCATGGGCTACCAACAAAGAAAAAAAGGGTGTTCATGTTCCAGGCTGGGCTAGACAGAGGCATACTCAGATCCGGGCCGACATTAGAGTCATAGGTATAGTCAAGGCCCAAGCCAAACCAGGGTCTAAAAAGTTAGGCCCGCCCATTTAGTCAGTTGGGCCGGGCTGAACCGGGCCTTTTACCAATTGTTGAATAAAATATACTAAATTATAAGCAATCATTAGAAGGGCTGGAATTTGGGCTTTTTGGTACTTATTCCAAGCCCAGCCCAATTAATCAATGGCCCCATTTCTACACGCAAGCCAGGGCCAAATTTAGTTGGGCCCAGATCAGGCTCAGGCTTGCCTGGCCCATGTACGCCCCTTACTTTGGATGCAAGGTGCGACTCCCAATTAGTGTCAGGTACTCCTCTGCTTTTTCTCTAAGCATTCCAAAAATGAGTCTACAGTTCAGTCCAAAGTGCTACCAGACCTGAACTAGAAGGCCGTTGTATCATGAGGGCAGTTTTGCGGAGAACCTTCGCATCTGGGTTTAATCCAAAGGGGGAACGCGTCCTAAAGAGAGTGTCATCAGACATGCCTCAGCCACAGATCTGCTACCGTTGCTGCACTTCGTCTTCCACCAACAAAATACAGTTGCAGTCTTCAACAATCAGGTACTATTATTTTATTTAAATTCTGTTTGACAGAAGCTCTTATTCTGTAGCATTTCCAATAGAAACTCAGTTTAATTTTCTATTTTCCACAGGTGAAACGTGTTGCACCAAACAATAGAATGGTATACTGATCGAAAATAGAACAATTTTCCTATCAATCACAGAATCTTCTCCTCTCACAAATGCACTCTTATAAAGATTACAAAACTATTGCTTTCACTTCTTCATAAACAAAGCAGTTTTCTCTAATCCACCAGCAGGTTTCTGTTCATTTCCGCTTAATCCATAAACAACCTTCAAAGATTTCAATTGCCTCCAGAGATTAAAAATCTCTCACTTCCAATTGTTAAAAACAAAACAATTTCTCTACGGACTACAATTCAGAAAATAACTAGCTTCCATTCTTTCCCACTAAACTCATAGCAAATCTTCAAAGATCTCAACTACCTTTACAGATTAGCAAAATTCTAACTTTCACTTATTCAGAAACAAATCAATTCTCTCTCATTCACTGCAACATAAAACTTCCATTCATTTCTACTAAATTCACATTTCATAAACAACATTACCATATCTCAATTAACTTCAAACCCACCTCCATCCCATCGGATACAAGCATGAACCACCCTCCATTCTTTTGAGCTGTCGTTTACCCTGCATTAGCTACAGAAGAGGAAGCAGAGATGATGCTTCGATCTTAATAGGCCTTTGGCTTTGAGAGTGGAAAGGGAGAGGAGATTAGGGGTTTCGGTATCCATGGAGGGTTTTATAGGGTTATTGCAGGAGGATCTGTTTGTTTTTGTTCTGCCCTCTTTTTCTTCACGTTCTCAAAGCGTCGTGCATGGGAAATTCATTTTGGGGAAGTGGGACCCACTTCAACCAGCTCTTATTAGGGACAGATTTGGTAGGTTAGAGTAAGGTATGATTTTCCATATATTGAAGGTACTAAGTAAAGTTTTGGGTATGAAATCTTATTAGTTTTGGCCGTAATAAGAAGTGACATTTTCCTAAATGTCATAAGTTTAAGTCTTCCCTAATATATTTACTTTTCCATACTTTCATAAACTATTAAATCAACTGCCAACAAACCCGACCCGACCAGTGACTTTTATGGGGAGGACCTGCGGTGGGCATGGGTCAGTGCTAATATCAATGGGGTCGAGTTTGGGTTTGCCTAAACTCAAACCTGCCTTGCCCCTCCACATTGCCATACCTGCTGCCCTTTGCTAGGGTGATCATGGCCCCAGCCAGACTGTCTCGACCCAAAACCGGCCAGTAATAAGGAATGGGGCACTCTTTTTTAGGCCTGTGGGTTGTACACGAGCCCAATTTTTTTGTCTGATTGTTAAATGGCTGAGCCTTGGCCTTAATATTTTTAATTAGAAGGGGTACAAGTTTTTTCACAAATATAATGGGCTTACATCCAACTTGCAGGCCTATGGGCTAGATATGAGCATAATTTAGGGCTTGGAAATATATAATGAGTGGGCTTGGGTAAACTTTGGCCTGGAACAAAACAGCTCATGAACACTGCAGAGGATGTCCGCATGGCGTATGTCTATGTAGAGTGCAGACGTCCTGATGGGCACCTATTTTTTATGGACCCCCGATTTTTTTACTATCGGATGGGGAGATCCATGCATTCTCGCTTGGAGCAATTCTGTGGGACCCAACCATGGACCCCATATTTGTGTGATCCAAATCTCATATTCACTTTGATTCTGTGATGCAAAACCCACAACAAGTATCTCAACATGGAGAATTTTCTCTTGCGGGGAGTTCAACATGCATTGTCTTGATGGACACCTTTAATTGGAGGGGTTTTGTTCTCAGAAGACCCGCTCCCACACCTTTTTGATGGTCTTGGATGGGGACGTTTATACGTAGGTATTCTTATATGAGAAAATTTCGACTCTCAACATTGCCAATTTAAATATCCATGCATTAAGAAAATTTATAGATTTTAGAAAGACAAAAAGAGGAAATGAGATAAAAAAAAAAAAAAAGAGGTAATGAGATCACTTTGTAGGATCGTACACCCCATTGATGTGTCACTTATCCCTAATCCAATTGGTGATAGGAAGTGGCACAACAATAGTTTTATAGTGAGGGCGAGGGCGAGGGCTTGACCACAATTATGACCGCTCAGGAGCGAGGGTGGACGTTGACCTCAACAATTCCTCCCTCAACAGCACACTCGCCGCAACTCCTGCTGCGAACTTGCAAAACGTATGTCCCGTAATTCGAACACCTGACCTACCAGGCTCTGATACCACTTGTAGGATCTTACACCCAATTGATGTACCACTTATTTCAAAACCAATTGGTGATAGGAAACGGCACAACAATAGTTTCATGGTGAGGGTGAGGGTAAGGGTGAGGGCTCGACCACAATTATGACCGCTCAGGAGCGAGGGTGGACGTTGACCTCAACACACTTGTTTATGTAATCCAAGAGTTAGTGGATTAAATAGGAGAGGCGAGAATTGGAAAGTGGGAAGTGGATATGGGTGGTTTCAATAAAGAGATAAGAAGTAGATAGTTACATTAGATAAGAAGTAGGGAGAGAACTCAAAAGATTAAAAAATAGAAGGGATATTGCCCATGCACCTGACATTAAATCTGACATTTGGTCTAAGACAACTAAAGTTTAAATATTTTCTGCAGAGATGATCCTATAAAAATATACGATATCGCACGGCCCTAAGATATCGCACAGGGTGATACATGTGATATCACACTGCCTAAGGATATCGCATTGTCTAATGTATGCAGTATTACATGACCCTATAGGATATTGCATGAACGGTTATGTGGAAATGCTTAAACTTTGACCGCTCATTGGGGAATGTCGGGTCTAAGCACCATTCTACCCGCTATATATATATATATATATAAAAGAAAGGTAAATTAGCCAAAAGTCCCTCAGATTGGTCTTGTAAGGCCTCTAGTACACAACATTACTGTTTAAGGCCTAAAGTCCCTTGCGTATGGGATTAATTCGGGCGGTGGTCCCTTAACATGCCACATCAGATTTTTTGTATGACTGATTTGTCATTCTAATAGTTTGAACAGGTGTCATGCAATCTAATCCTGATTTGTAGCTCCAACTCATCGTCTTTCGCTAATTATTGTCAAATTTAAATGAAGTAAGACGAATTTTTGACAGAACCATATACAACTCAGATAAAATGATATCAAACTCATCCCAGTCCGAAAGCAAAGTTAGATAGAACAATAAGAAAGTCAAATAAAATCATAAGCAAATTCATTTAAATTCACTTCAGACACAAATAATTTTATATCATATTCAAATAAATTCAAACCAAACCTAATCTAGTCAAATAATTTTATATCAAATATAGATAAATTCATATTGATGGGATATAACTTTTTTGTGAACTGGTTATGATTTCAAACACGGATAAATTCATATACACTCACGTCAAATTAATATAAATGCACAGCAAACTTAAATAAATTAATTTCAAATTTAGATAAATTCACCTCAATCCAGTTTTATTCATATCACACTCAGATTAATTCACAGCAAACACAGATAAATTCCTATCAAACTTATATAAATTTATACAAAACAAAGATAAGTTTAATTTAAAGTCAAATAACTTCATGCAAAAGTCTGGTAACTTATACAAGATTCAGATAAATTCACAACAAACTCAGAAAAGACTCATTTAAAAGAAAGGTGAATACATTTCAAAGTCAAATAAAATCATGTGAAACCCATTTAATCTCATACCAAATTCATATTATTTTATAAGAATCTCAGATACATTCAAAAGAAAATCAGATAAAATCTTGTCACAGTCAGATAATTTTACTTAGAACCCTGTTTAATTGATAACAAATGCAGTTAATTACAAATCAAACTCAGATAAAATCATGTAATATACAAATAAACTCATTTAAAGTCCTTTTTAATTGATATCAGATTAAGACAACTCGAGAACAAGCGTAGATAAATTCACAGGAAGCTTAGATAAATTCACAGCAAACTTAGATAATTGCTTAGGTTGCGGATCGTATGACGATATGAAATATTTTTGAGCGGAGCATGTTTGCTGACGTATGGAGAGGGCATTTTTGTCTTTTTTATTGTGTCAGTTTTAAAAGAGGACTGCCGCCTCTATGAAAAACTATCTTGGACCATATGCTATAAAACACAATGATGAAGGACCTACCGCAAATCGCCCCCAAAAAAACAAGAATAACTTCCGGATCCTGACCAACCATCATAATTCAATCCAAACCCCCATCTTTAATTAACACTATGCTTGGGGAGGGGAGGGGAGGGGAGGGGGAAGGAAAATGAAGAAGAGGGGAGGGGAGGGAAAATTAATTTTCCCTCCTCTTGTTTGTTTTAGTCAAAAAGTAGTGGAAAGAGGTAGATAGACAATTACCATTTTAGCCTTACTTTTGTAAAAGCTTCAAGTTGAGGGGAGGGCAGTTTAGTAATTTACTCTTTTTTCCCTTCTTTGCCTCCCTCTTCCCCCCAATTTTTGAAGGAAAATTTTTGGAGTAGACCCCACTCTTATTTTACCCCCAAATTCTCCTCCCCCACTTTCCATTCCCCCTTCCCAAAAACCCTCAATTTCAACATTCCCTCCATTTTCTTCTCTTTTTTTCCTTCCCCTCATTTTACCTCCTTCCCAAACATAGTATAAGTATAATTAGGAACTTTCGTGCCATCCACAACTGTGATATTCTCTTACTAAAATTTCTTTTATAGTGTTTTGGTATTTCACTTAAATTGGTACTCTATTTAGAAAATTTTGTGACTCTTCTAAGACTACCAACTTTTTAAGCGGCTTAGTTGCTCTAATTTTTTTGGATCAATTGAGATAAAATCATTTTAATCCATTAATAAAAGGGAGCTTGGGAGATTAAAATAATAAAGAGGCCTCCTCTTGCAAAGAGAAGGGCAGCTCAATCCATATAGGTTCGAAAGTGGCAATTAGGGATGTGTGTGGCCATCTGAAAGTTCCCGCGATCCCCAGGATGGAGAGAGGTGAATCATATTTGTAACAGTTACTTTTGCCATTCCAAATTTTGTTTTTAAAAATCATACAATCCCTACGTCTCATGGGATAGAAAATTTCGAAACGATCATACTTTATTTTATTTTCCAGAAATAGCTGCTTGGAACTACTATTCTGAAAGGGGTTGAATAGTCAGCCCATTCAAACTTGTTGTTAACACTACTGTTGCTTTCCACATCATCTGCCAAATGCATCAAGTTCACAGTCACATACCCTTGTACAAGCCTCCCCCCTCTCCTCACCTCTCCAGCCCCTCAGTCAACAAACAAACCAGCCTCTCTCTCTTTCTCTCCCTCTTCCACTTGTTAAGGTTTCTATGTTCTTCTTTCCTTCTCTCTCTCTCTCTCTCTCTCTCCCTCCCTCCAATTGCCACCACTTGTTAAGGTTTCTATGTTCTTCCTGGAAAGATGCAAAGTCACATTCAGCATCAAGGAAATTCCCACTCTTGATTTCTTGATATGGAGGTGATGGCTAGATTTTTCTCTCTGGAAGAATTAGTTACTTTGAAGCAACTAGTTTTCCTCACGAAAGAGTGCAAAGAAGTGACAGGTACACTGGACAGGAGCCAAGTCAACCTTCACATTGATTTATTCTTTCGTATGAAAGCAATGGTTTTTTTGTGTTGATTTTTCTAAGAACTTCATTGTCAGAGTATTACTAAGCTTCGAGGAAATTTCCTCTGTTGACTTGTTTCTTAGATACGAAAAAGATGGTTCATGTAAAACTTAATGGTCTTTCTTTTCTTTTTCTTTTTTCCGCCAACACACTTATCATAATTGAGTGGTGTTCGCAACGAATGATTGGTCTTCGAAAAAAGTATCCCTCCTTAACCGGTAGCTGAATATATCAAAATAAATCAAAATGATTTTTTTTTCTAAACCCAAAGGATTGCCTTATTTCTAAGAACCCCCTATTTGTTAAGAGCCAATAAGAACATATATTGCACTTGATATTAGCGTAAATGCCGATAAATGTATCATATAAATAGGGGGTTTTTTTGTTAAGAGGGTTATGATATTCTAAGTTCTATGCTTGGCAGGACTTAGGCAGGCACCTCAATTTCAAACCTCACCTTGATGCAGTCGAGATTGATGCCAATAGGGCTGTGCAGACAAATCAATCTAAGGCTGTCAAAGGGGCCCCTGGGTTAGGGCGGGGTTGGCCCTTACCTTACCCCTAATGTATATGGGTTGGGCGTATACAAGGTTAAAACCTTTGGCGGTTCGGCACAAGCACCTTTACCCTCTCCTCAAGGGCTAAGGTGGGAAGAAAGGAAAACTCTTCTTCTCTCTTTAAATGATTTTTTAACATCATCATCGACTGTCAACCTCATGCTAATTAATGCAATGATATTTTTGGTATAAGTGGTATGAACAATGCAGAGTTTGGAAAAGAAAATATTCACATTTTGAAAGTCATGATAGTGGATTCAAAGCCATGGATTCTTTAGGGCCCGTTTGGTAATTTTATCGTAAAATAAGGATAAACTAAAGCATCAAAACCAAGAGAGAATAAAATATAAGTGAGTTATGATGGTATTTTATTTTTGAGAGTTTTACCGGAAAAAACACTTTATGCAGCCAGTGCACAAAACAGGGAACATTAGGCTAACATGCACCTAACAGGAAATCCATATAGAAAAATCAACTTTTTTTATCATTTTTTTTTTTTTGTGGTCGTTATCGACCTTCATTTTATGTATTAAGGGTCAACGGCGACCCTCGCGATAACAAGTGAGGGTCACAGTTCGACCCTGAGCAGGCATAAAACTCATCATCTTCTTTCTTCCTTTTTCCAGGGGCCCCTTTGACACCCTTAGATTGCTTTTTAACTTTTTTTTTTTAAAAAAAAGGAGAAAATTTTGAAAAAGTGTACTTTCGATATGACCCTTATCTGAAAATTAGAGGCTATACTTGACTTTTACTAAACTAATAAAGTGCAGAACGGGCTTGTATCCATTTACATATGTAACACTTACGCATGTGTACATCTGTTTACACTCAATTACATATGTATTTGATCCACTGTAAATTTTGGTGTGTGAATAACCCTATTTTTACATTGAGATCCTCACACCTCATACCCTAATAAAACGAATTACATACACAAAATGTATATTCATCATACATCTCTGAGTGCCAAAATGTTATAGAGGATGCTCATCTCCTACTAAGAAACTGCAACATTATATTGTCACCCTTTTTACATGCATTTAAATGAGCATTACCAAATAGGCTCATTTGTTTGAATGGAATTGGATGCATGAAAAATCACTGTAAAAGAGGCCAATTTATTTGCATGGAATTGGGCCCTTTTGTTTACCTTTAGGACTAGTAAGCCACAATTTTTGTTTTCTGCAACAATAGAAATACTACTCTGCCTTTGGAAAAGTAGTACTCCTTTTAAGAAATACTACTCCTTCATGAAATAAAACTGCATCGGACATGAAGAAAATGAGAGACACAGATAACTGATTCTTCTTCATTCCACTCTTTTTCTCTGGAGTTGCTCTTGCGCAAATACATCCTTTATGTGTATTAAATTTCTTTAGGTAATCATTTCTTCCAAAACCTCAAGACATTAGTAAATGTAGCATAAATACATTTTAATGTTCCCCCTTGGGTGGAGCCCACTCTTCAACACTCCTCTTCTTGTGGAATTTGGTTGGTGCACTTTTTGGCGACAAGCTTTTTTTCCAAGTCAATTCATTCCTCCTTGGATTTGAACTCACAACTAATTAGCTCTTATATAATATTAAATTTTCTCAACTAATTGTCCATATTAAAATCACGAGGCAATAGTAGAGGCCGCATAAATACTTTTCAATACTTCCCTGGGTGGAGCTCCTCAATAATGTGATGCTCGGCAGCACCGAAAATCTCTTTTCAGCGGAAGCCCTAGCAATGGCCTAATATATTCAAGCATGCAATAGTCTTGGACCCCATCATATACCCCAATATCTTCATTGTTAACCGAATCAAAAAATAACCATAGGGTCGAGGTTCAAATCGATGGCTTGATGCCATGAGGGCTTGAACATCCGACGTATCATGCCTGTTGTCATGTATTTTATAATGTGAAGACTTTTGCTATATGGTATATATGCAATTGGGTCTTGAATTGGATCTTGGTCTTGGATCATATCTTTATTTTGAATTCATGTACGACCATTGCCCTAGACAAAGCCCAAGTTGGGTGCATATAATAATATATATATACTATAGAGTTAAAACCTGATCCATTTTCATCCCCAGCGCAACAAAGTCTAGCCCACAACGTAAGCAAAAGAACAACCCGGTCCACATGAAGATTGTCCTTTTTGGATCTTTTTCCATGCTCCGAAAACAACGAGAAGAGAAAGAGATCTCCATTGGATGCCCTCCATTAGACTCGTACCAAATGTGGATCAACGGAGCTGATTTCCTGACAAATTATTGATCACACAATAATCTTTTGGCATATTTGGATGAGATATACATGTGGTTTATAGGCCATAATTACCTAATTTGCAATTTGTATGATTCACATTTGAATTCGTAGTTCGCAGTTGGAACTTGGAAGCTTACCTTAATTCGCAAAATTGATGAAATAGGCTTACACAATTTCATTTTCAGTTCATCTGATTCACATTTCAAGTTTGGTGAGTTCGATGTACTAGTTCAATATAACTTGAGATAATTTATAGCAGACCCCTCTTCCTTTTTTTTTTATTCAAGTGTCCCTTTTTATTGTGATTATCATTAGGGCCACATTAAGAAATCTTAACCGCTCATCATCTCCTATTTGTAACTTCTAGTTTAAATTTTAGTTTAATCAGAGTAAAATCCACCATTAAATTGATCATTATTGTTCATATGACTAAAATATACAAAAATAAATGGGTAAACTTTTATGTTTTGTATTTTAATTATTTTCAGGGTGGCACAAACTCTTTTTTTAAAATAAAAAAAATCTTGGCCTCCCACCAATTATTCACCAGTGAAAGACTTATTTTTACAGGTTTAGATTTTATAAACGAGCCTTAATTCTAGATTAACAGAGATAATCATATCTATTTTATAATTTAATGAAGTAGCACAAAATATAAGATTCAGATTGTATGAGATTTTAAGTATTAATTTTTTGGTGGGCCCATCCATAAAACAAGAAGATACAAATTTAGATTTCTGATTGGCTAGGCCACACTCGACTCTTTAATGAAGGTGGGGAAAATGATTTTAGAGTGACGACGGGGGTAAATGGGAAGCCGGGCTCCCCTCCCACGATGTGGATAATGAAAGATCCTCAATTTTCTTCACTGCACCGAACAAGGAGCAGGAATGACCTTGTAGCATGCCATTACTACTAAAATAGCGTCTACACATGAAAGACTTTTAGGGCGTGTTTGGCAATTATTATCTGTATGAAGGAGATCTGAATGACATAGATCTATATGGTATAGATTTTTATGAAATAGATGTTTTCCAAAATTTATCGTTTGGTAAAATGAAAAGACAATATGAAATATACATTTTTTTAATCCAATGGATCGTGATTTTTCACAAATTTCTCGAGATTGATGATGAATCAAGGCATAAAATTTCAAGCCTTAAATGTTTTAAGCCTTCCAAAGAGGATTAACGGTTCGGATCGTATTTTGGGGCCCACAGAAAATAAAAAAAATGTAGATCTAAGGTTTTTCCATTGTCATCAATATTTCGAGGTCTGTGATAGATCAACGGTTCAAATTTGATGCCTTTGACATGCTTGAGGCTCTCTAGAAATACAGCGGTTCAGATCTTATTTCAATAGGCTATAATTAAAAAAATAAAGAAAAATAGACTGACAGAGTGCATAAGTGGTAACGCTGTTTTATGCATTTCTCGAGATACGTAACAGATCAATGGCGCAAATTTAGTTGCATAGTCAGGTTTGAGGTTGCAAAGAGATATACCAGTTCAGATCTCATTTAATTTCTCATAATAAAAAAAAAAAAGAACAAAAATCTGACTGGTCTCACGTGAAAGCCAGTCAAAGTGCACATACGGAGATGATCAATGGTTCACAGTATTTTAAGATAATCTCATGATCAATAATGAATTAAAGACCTAGGTTTGACCCAGTGGCTGCTTTTGGTATGCCAAAGATGATCAATGGTTTTGATTTTGATATTGGGGCCCACAGAATTCCAAAAATGCAAATCCAAAGGTCTGTGGTTTTTTAAAAACATCTCCAGATCCGTGTTGAATCAACGGCTCAAATTTCACACAATGGCTGTGTTTGAGTTGGTTAAGATATCTAACGGTTAGGATCTCAACTAAGTGGCCCACGATTTGAAAAAAATAATAATAAAAGAAAGCAACGCACCCTTCCGCCTATATTACCCTAGCAACACGTTCTCCATAGACTTGAGATAAAACGTCTGTTTTGAAAAGATTCCAAATGGCACCTTAGTCAAGAGAAAGGTACTGGGGAAATTGAAAGACGCACAATGCATTAAATCACCGTCCCCACCATAGTCAAGTCAGGTGATACGATAAGAAAGGAAAAGGGAATGAACCACAAAAATACATGTTAGGAATTCTCATTTATCTTTTCAAAATCCAAGTTCATTATATTTAGAGTGTTATAAGAATTTTAAAAAAAAAATTATTATATTATTGTTTTATATGATGTGACATATTGTCCTATAATATTTAAAATATTACATTTTTTAATTAGAATTTCATATTCTAACCATCTAAAAGGTATTACATGAACTTTTGAAATTTATGAAATTCAGCTCTCTATACATCTTGTTAGAATCTCAAATCCTGGGATTTAAAATCTCACCTAAAGGGATAATTTTGGAAGAATTTAATTTTTTCCATACATAAATTCTTGAAATTGGAGTAAAAATAGATGCCCTAAATCTTAAAGTTCCTTAATTGAATGACCATTGGATTGGTCACAAATAAGAGACTCCCTTCATTTCTATACCAAACAGAGACGACAAAAGTTTATCAAACGGAGAAGAAAAAAGTTTTATCACATGTTTCGTGAACCCAACGGTGGCTATCATAAATATTGTACAAATAATTTATTCATTGCTCACTACACAGGGTGTTAAGGCTGATGAGCGGCATGGATTTCAAAAAAGGTAGGCCCCACCATACTCAACATGTATTTAACAAGGTTGCTTCACTATACGCAATCAATACCGAAATAAGCACCAGACATGCCACTGCAAGAAGCTATGTTTCCAAAGTTCGTGGTATTTCTTCTCTTTGTCAAGCAGCTCTTAGCCTCTCCGCCTGGTAACTCCATCACCAACGGCTTCATCAGCACAAATGGCACAGCCGAAATCACACTCGACGGCCTTATGATACTCACCGATGCAGATACTATAGGGAAAGAGCCCACAACACAGACCGATGCAGATACTATAGGGAAAGAGACCACAACACAGACCGGCCAAGATTTCTACTTGGCTCCTCTTCGGTTCAAGAACACCACAAACGGTGACGTTTTCTCTTTCTCGACTAATTTCATCTTCGCAATTCACCCACAGTTTCTTTCCATAGGCAGCTACGGAATGGCCTTCGTCATCTCTTGTTCGAATAATTTCATCGGAGCACTACCCGGTCAATATCTGGGCCTCTTCAATTATACTAGTAATGGACTTCCCTCCAATCATATAGTCGCCATTGAACTAGACATCACCATGAACATTGAATTTGAAGATATCGATGATAACCACGTCGGAGTTGATATCAATGGATTGAAGTCTATCAAATCCGCTCCTGCAGCTTATTTTTCTGATGAAAATGGTGGGTTCAAGAACTTGAGCCTTAGAAGCGGTGATCCGATGCAGATTTCGATCGAATATGATGGACTTGCAAAACAACTTAATGTGACATTGTTTCCCATCAGCGTGAGTAAACCCCACCGTCCTCTCCTGTCTTTGCATATCGATCTTTCTCCTATCTTCTTAGACGACATGTATGTGGGTTTCGCTTCATCTACTGGGCCACTTCTAGCATCTCACTGCGTCTTGGGATGGAGCTTTTGCATGGTAGGAAAAGCACAAGAACTTAATACTTCAAGTCTTCCTACCCTTCCATGGAAACAAGAATCTAAAAATAAATCAAAAGATGCGGAGACAATTGGGGTGCCTGTACTTGCACTGGTCTGTGTGTTAGTTTCCTTTTCTGTCACCATTTTCGTCAACCTAAAGAGATTGATTTCTGCCCAAGTAGTGGAAGACTGGGAGCTTGAATATGGGACTCACAGGATTGCATACGAGGACCTAAACGAAGCTACCAATGGCTTCACAGACAAACAGCTTCTTGGGCGTGGCGGTTTTGGTAGGGTGTACAAAGGCATCCTACCCAACTCGAAAACCAAAGTGGCTGTGAAGAGAATATCCCATGAATCGCGCCAAGGGATAAAGGAGTTCATTGCCGAGATAGTTAGCCTGGGCAGACTCCGGCACCGGAATTTGGTACCTCTCCGCGGTTATTGCCGACACAAAGGAGAGCTCCTGTTAGTGTATGATCTCATGCCCAAAGGCAGTCTTGACAAGTTCATCTTTGACCAACCAAAGTCATCTCTGAACTGGGGTAGAAGATTTAGAATAGCCAAAGGTGTCGCTTCAGGACTAGTGTATTTGCATGAAGAATGGGAGCAAGTCGTTCTCCACAGAGATATTAAGTCCAGTAATGTCATGTTGGACAGTGAGTTGCAAGGAAGATTGGGAGATTTTGGTCTTGCGCGACTGCATCAACATGGAACCGACCTTCAAACGACCCACGTTGCAGGTAAAAGATTTTGAGAAATCAAAATTTTGGATTATAGCTATTTCGTATGGACCCTAGAACAAATAGACGGTTTAATACATATAGTTTTATTGAAATAAAAATATAATTTACATTTAGTAAAAGTTACATGGGTTGTCGTACCTTGTTTGGTAATTTTACATATAAAATAAAGTATAGTAAAGCATCAAATCAAGATAGAATAAAATCTAATAGGATTATTATGGTATTTTGTTTGTACTTATTTGGTATGAAATCTTTTTTAATTTTTCTATAGAAAAATACAGTTTTTTTGTCTTTTGGTGGAGAAATGATATTGCTTTTTTACTTTTTCTTTTTTTTTTAAAAAGGTGGGGGAATTGTGAATTAAAGTATGTGATCCCTTGTTTGAAAAGTGGAGGCTTTACTTGATTTATACTAATCTAATAAAGTGTCAAACGGGCCCTAAAGAAAAAGGCTATATAGGGAAACTTGTAAATTAATTAAGAAAAAAAAGCTAAATAAAAAATTTGCCCGAACCCAAAGATGTTAAAAAGGTTATCCAACCAAACATTCACATAAACTTTTTTCTAACAAGCTAATGGACAAAAAGATAGAATTGCCAAACCACACCACCGAAGAAAACTAAAACTAATTGTTTAGCACGGTCAGAATTAACTAAAAGCTTTTTCTTGGAAGTTTTGATCATGTTGCATTATTTTTTCTATGAGCAGGTACTATTGGTTATCTAGCACCGGAACTCACTAGAACTGGCAAGGCGACTACAAGTACAGATGTGTTTGCATTTGGGGTATTCATGCTTGAAGTTGCTTGTGGGAGGAGGACAATAGAGAGGAGGGCTCCCCCAGGGGAATTGATTTTGGTGGATTGGGTGTTAGACTGCTGGAGGAAAGGGGCGATTCTTGATTCGGCAGATGCAAAATTAGGAGATGGTTATGCATTGGAAGAGATGGAGTTGGCGCTAAAGCTTGGTTTGCTTTGCTCACATCCTTCACCGAAGTGTAGGCCGAGCATGCGGCAAGTCATGCAGTTCTTAGATGGTGATGCTTCTCTTCCTGAATTGTCACCTGATGGTTTTACCATATGTATTTCAGAACTGGAACATGGCAATGTTTCTTTTACTGGTCTCATCAAGCCAGACCAATCTGTGATTATGGATTCTGTCCTCTCTGGGGGCCGTTGATTATATGTACTAATGTTAATGTTGTTTTTATGTTAAAGTATGTTTGTTATGTACTAATGGCGTTTCTCCTCATGTCAATTATTGGCAATGGATCGGGATTGAATAATGTGTGATTGACTATCCGGGATTGAACCATGTGTGATTGACTATCTAAGATATAGAAGTAACTATCAATTTAAATAGAATAAATTTCCTAAAAGATCTGTATTGATAGGGCTAGAAACCCCAAAACCAAGAAGATAAGGGGCTCATCTCAAATTGCCTATGAGATGAAATGAGTCAGGTTGAACCAAGTTAAAGACTTGAATGACAAGCACTGACACAACTTGAACCCAATATATTAGCCTGTTAGCTCGGTTGCATATGTCAACCCAAATCCTAAATTACCGGATTGGGTTCATGTTGGGTCAAGGTATGTAGTTAGGATTTTTTTTTGGTAAAGGTATCAAGTTAGGAATTGCCACCTAATTGTTAAAAGGGGGTGCTTTCAGTAGCTCTACCGGTCTTATCAATGGCCTCGAACATATATGTTAAGGTTTATATTTGCTTGAGGATTTTATGGAAGAATTTTCAGTAGATGGCTGCTGTATGAGAAAGGGCTCTGTAGTTGGGGCCTTACAAACAGAGTCCGTCATCCCATTATTGTTTTTTTAAGAGCTTTGAGAAGAGCGACGCCCATCAGTCGCAGCGACTGATGGGCGTCGCTCCTCATCTCTTCCTTGTCCAAGTCCACCACGAAAGGTCCTGAGATGAGCTTCACGTAGGGTCAGCCAGGCAATTTTTAAGCTGGAGATAATTTCCATGTGTTTGCACATGTGTGTGAAACCCACATAGTTAAATAGATCTAGACCATTGTTCTACTGCCGCACATTGGACACATGAAGTCCCCAAAAACCCACAATTGTGAAGGTCACATCCATCCATTGGCAGGGCAGTCCTTCTTCAATATGATCCATTCCACATCAGACTGTATGCCATCAACGGTCTAGATAGATCTCAGCATTGGATCCCAGAAGCTCACAACAAGATTCTCCAGAAACAGCACTTCAGATCGAAACCAAATCCAACCGAGAATAATAAGAATAAAAAAAAAGAGAAATCGAGATGAAGGAACAAACCAAATGATTGATTAAGTGAAATGGACGAGATCGTGAACTGGATGGGGTTGGATGATGAGATCATCGGACGGCTGCAAGCAAATGGAGGCACAATTTCCTCCTCCCCCATCTTGCTGTGGGTATCCTCTCACATACGACTTGTTCACTCCCAACATGATTTGAGTTCGATCCAAAGAAAGACGAAACTCCTGCCATTCTCTCAATGTTGTCTTTTTGCCCAGGGATCTGAAGATGAGAAAGACGGCCATGGCAGAGGGCGGCAACTCATGGGAGATGGCCGTGACAAGCAATGCTAGCGTTGCCCCCGGTATCGCTCCTCTGAAAGTAAAAATAAAATTAAAAATAAATCACATTAAACATTAAGGCAATCTCCTTTATTAATTTCTGGCTGCCATTGATTTTTCCCGAAAGAAAATGTTGACTACTTTGAGTGCAAGTTTGTGTTGCTTTGGTGGAAATGAAAGCATGTGGACTTCAATTAAAATGGATTATAAGAACTTGCGATTGTTTATACAAGCTTGATAGATGACTTAATAGTTTGATCTAGGTGATAGAAAACCACATTTGACTTTTCTGTCCAACAGTCTACTAAATTTTGTGACTCCTCCAATTTGTAGGTGTAAAATAATATAGATGCACTGATGAGCGTATTTTGATTCCAAATCTTTAGAAAATTTGGGCTGCTAGAAATTTTAGGTCAAGTCCACTTCTGAGTAAATTGGATAGTACTAGGCTCTTGCAAGGCCTAGAAATGACCTACCATGCACCTTAGTCACAATCTCGACCATAGTGTAGTCTTACGAAGATCTTTTTCTCAAGGATCTAGAAGCTATGATTCGAGTCTCTTCCTCTACCTTGATTACTTTTCCTTTTTGATTAGATAGGTGCTTCTTGTAATTTCTTCAAATTGTTCTTTCTTCAAGAGCAGGGGGAGAAATTCTTTTTCAGTGTCTCTAAAACGTGGACGGAGATGGCCCTAATAGATGGAGATTGGTATCCGTTAGGCCATTAATCCTTAATGTTTAAAAAAAATGATTTTGAAAACAGCAAAATGTTTAAATTTAAACCATATTAAGCACAACGTTAAAAACGTCTTAAATCACACATAGCCTGAATTTGCACCCCCTGCGCGCTATATACATGCCCGGTTAAATGTTTTCCGGACCACGAGTTAAGCCTAATTCACGTGCCCGCATATGGCTCATGGCAAAATGCTCAAAAAGTCTTTTAAGTATATAGAAGTGAAACAACATATAAAGCCTTCTCAAGAGTTGAGTTTTAGCAACGCGGGATGCTAAGTTTTTTAATAGTCTACACTACCCACATAAAGCAAAAGCACAAGAGAACAAAACATCTTTTCAAAAACACCTTTTGAAATTTTTGAAACACCCAAAATACACAACAATTTCCTCTATGGAGAGGATTTCAATTTCCATAGAAGGGGTGGAAGATAGCAGGATTCCTCTCTCCCATAGACACAAAAATCCGTAAAGCGCGGAATTCACTTATTGCACAAACAATTCCTAAGGTCCCCCTTGTTTTACATGGAATTGAATTCCTATGAATTCACGGTAAAATGAGTTCAAGCAAAGGATTGTTAAAGAATTGCGAGGGGTGAAGGATATCAAGCGGGATATAGATGGGAGTTTGGCTTTACTAGGATTGGATTTACCAGGGTTCTAAGTATTCATTTCAATCTCACCTAAATTTATTTTCCATTAAAGGGGAGATTAAAATTTATGAGTATTAATTTCCATCTCACAAAAAATCTCACTAATTTTGATGCTTTTTCTTGCAGAAAAGCATTTGCATTAAATGATGGACAAACATCCCCTTTTTTTGTGATATTTCCATAGAAAAAGGCAATTGCAAAAATGTGCCCTAAAGATACTTGAAACCTTTGAAGATTTTTATGGGTTATGTGTGAAAGAATGTAAGTTTGTCTTTTTAATGAATTAAAGAGAATTGTGTTGTTCTTAAACAATCGAAAGTGAGAATTTCTTATTCTCTAAGGACCCATTTGTGCAGAGGGAAGATGCCATAGCAAACTAGCCGACAAGGTGCCGGAAAATCTGCTTCCTTCCTCAACCCATTTGGTGCAGCGAAGTTTCCTCGAATAAGTGATTTCCGGTGTGTCTTGATTCTCGATTTCCGCTCCCAACTATGATCTGTATTACCCACCTCCCCCCATCGGAAACGAAGTACCGCGGAAGAGGAAAGACAGGTAATTGAAATCTTTGAAGTTTGTTTATGATTTTTTTCTTCTTTTTTTTTATCATTTTTTGTTGTTGAAGATTTTTTATGAATTCACTGGGAAAGAACGTAAATTTGTTGTTATAGTAGAGTAAAAGGAATTGCATTGTTTTTGGACCTTTTGAGGTGATTGGAATCTATGAAGATTGTTTACGAATTCAGTAAGAAAGAAGGAGAGTTTGTTATTGTACTGAATTATAGATAATTACAATGTCTTTGAACACTTGAATCTAAGAACTTTATTGATTTGGGGAGGTAATTGAAACCACAGAAGATTTACACAAAAATAGGGCTCTTTACGCGCCAAGATTTACACATGTGATCATTTATATATGTCAATGAGTGTAAACAAATATACATGTGCATAAAGTGTTATATCTATAAATGAGTGTAAACAATCATCCTCAAAAGAACCCATGGTTTTAAATCTACTATCATGACTTTCAAAGTGAGAATATTTCCCATGGTTTTAAATCTACTATCATGACTTTCAAAGTGAGAATATTTCCCATGGTTTTAAATCTACTATCATGACTTTCAAAGTGAGAATATTTTCTTTTACAGTCTTTAAATTGTTAATAGCACTTGTTCCAAAAAGAACCACTGCATTGGTTAACATAAGGTTGACACCCAATGATGCTGTTAAAAAATCATTAAAGAAGAAAAGAAGAAGAAGAAATTGCCTTTCTTCCGGCCCTGTACCTCGAGAATAGGGTAAGAAAGCTAGTGCAGGCCTTGAACACTTTGACCCTGCCTAGGCCCAACCTGTATGTGTTAGGGTAAGATAATAGTCGACCCCAACCTGACCCAAGGGTCCCTTTTTTAGCCTCAGATCCATTTGTTTGCACAGTCCTAATGGCAGTGATCTTTCTATATCATGCACCTGCTACGACTGCATCTAAGTGAGGCCTCAAATTGAGGTGCTTGCCTAAATTGTGCTAAGCACAATGCTTAGTATATCATAACCCTCATAACAAAACTTTTACAAAAAAAAAGATTAAAAAACTCTTTTTGTATCATACCATTCTCGGCCTTTTGTCTAAGATCAAGGTAGTATCTGTTCTTATCAGCTCTTAACAAATCAGGGGGTTCTTAGAAAGAAGACAAACCCCTTGTACATTGAATTTTACATGGAACAATCAATTTCATAACTGGAGAAATTTGTCAACAGGGGAAATTTCCTCGAAGCTTAATAATACTTTGCATGATGCTGGGAAGAATACATAAAAGAATGAAGTTCTCAAAAAAAAAAATCAACACAAAAACCATTGCTTTCAAATCAATGCGAAGTTTGACTTGAATACTTCCTCGTGTCCAACGTGCTAGTCACTTCTTTGGAATCTTTCGTGAGAAAAACTTATTAGTTGCTTCAAAGTAGTTCAACAGATTCTTTCAGAAAAGCCAACAGAGTAGCTATCACCTCCATAGGGCAGAGGAAGTTTACTTGATGCTTAATGTGACTTTGCATCTTTCCAGGAAGGACATAGAAACCTTAAATCGGTGGCAATTGACCAGAGCCCATAGAGCTATTGAAAGGCACTCGCTGTTACAACAAAAGGCTGCGTGTCAGACCCTGACCGAGATTTGCCGTGTTTACCGTCAATTAAGCCTGATGTTAGTTTTTTCAACAGAATTAGGGGACGTTTGTCTTAGGTTGTGAGTTTGATTAAATTTTTTTCATAGCTTTGGAGAATTTTTTAGAGCCTTTGGCCATGGTCTAACATGCTCAGGGTGGCCTGTGTCACTCATGTAAGTGTGGGGAGAATTAATCGTGATTTCAAAAAATTATGATTTTAAATTATTTTGATAGGTCATGTTAGCCCAACGACGTTAGTATTCATTTTGTCCGCGTTCGAAACCTAGAAATTTCATTTTTTAAAAATTGAGTAAAACCAACTTTTCACATCAAAATCTGTGCACGATTTTCAACGTTTACGAATTATGCGAAAAATATGCTTGTTGAAAACTAAATTTTTCGACGATCAATTTACTCTTCTTTGTCAATATCACCCGGGGCCGCAAATGGGGTTTCTAATTTCTTGAAGTTAGAGCCAATGGGGCCCACTCCCCACTCAACTCAAACACAAAACTACGTGTCTCCCCCTCTCTTTCATTTCTATTTCAAAACTCAGCCAGAGCTTCTTCTTCTCCCCAGCCACTTTCTTCTCCTTGCATGTCACTCTCTCTGTCCAAATGAGAAATCTGAGTGTATTTTCATCTCCTCCATCTTCTTAGCTTTCCAAAGACATCTTTTCAAGGGGTTTCTGCAGGGACTACCTGTCTCTTGAGATTTTTCTCCTTGGTTAGACCTTCTAGAGGCAAATAATGGCTTTCCTCTTCCAATCTTGGTTTTGTTAAGTCCTTTAGAGCCTCAATATCATGCATGCAAGGTTTCCTTTGGAGAACCATTTCTCTTCCAAAATTCTTGGGTTTTTTAGTTCTTTCCATGGGGTTTTTTTGTAGATTTGGAGTTCCAGTCTTAAAGAGGAGTGTTTGGAGACCTTTTTGAGTGCATCTTGAGCTAAGGCAAGTGATTGAATGAGATATGAATGTGCATGCAATTTATTTGTGAAACTCTAACTTGATTTTAGATTTTGATCAATGTTATGTTTAACTTACCTTGCTTTGAACTCAAGCTTGCTAAACCACTATTTTTGGTGCATATGTATGTTTTGATTTACTTCAATTTGCCCTGTTTCGGTTTCAATTCATTTGAATTAAGTTCTATGAATGGGTTTGGATTTGAAATTTTGGATGGATGAGGTTTGGGTGGCAAAGTATGGTTGGATAAGAATGGATGGTTGAATGGTGAAATGGGGAGCCTGTAGGCTTATTTGATTGTAAGGAAAGAGTGGGTTGGAAGGAGAATTGTTTTGGAGAAGCAATAACCAAAACAGAACCCGAAGTGAAATTTCCGCAGGTGGGCGGTTAGCTGGCGGTCACCAGTTGGCTAGCTGACCAGTGACCGATAAGTAATTGACCCCTGGTCCATCACAATTGCAGAATGTGGAAAATTATGGGAGAGCAAGAGGCAGCTAGCTGACCTATGGTTGCGGCTAACAGCGACTTAACCGCCAGGTCACCGCCAATTAGAAAGACAGTAGCGGCATATTTTGTTAGACAGACCACGGTTAGCACGCGGTTTACCGTGGAACACCTTGGCGGCCGACTGACGGCTAACCGTGCCCCCCTGATTTTTTGAGAAATTGTAGAGAAATGCAGGGGTCTCAATTATAAATACATTTGGACCTCATCTAGTCGATGTGTACACTTTGATTTCTTCAATGACATAGAAATACGAGCACCAACTAAATGATGGCCCACATTGGATCTCAAAGTGTATACCATCCGATGGTTACGATCTCATGGTGTTTATGAGAATGTGTACTGCGAGTTTGTATTTACTAAACAAAACCTTGCCTTGTGATCGTATCAACTTGAAAATAGTGTTTCTAAGGTTTTATTTAAACACCAGTTTTGGAATCATTACGTGGACTGTGTTTTCCATTTACATGTAGGGACTACTATTCCGTGAATTCTCGTGTGTGTGTGTGTGTGTGTGTGTGTGTGTGTGTGTGTGTGTGTGTGTGTGTGTGTGTGTGTGTGTGTGTGTGTGTGTGTGTGTGTGTGTGTGTGAGTGTGTGTGTGTGTGTGTGTGTGAGTGTGAGTAGTTCCCGGCTACAAAAGTGTTAAGTTTTCGTTTGAACATTCGTCTGTATTTTTCTTATCGGCACCTCTAAGCTTGGACAACCTTATCAGTTTGATCATCCGGCTCGAGTCCTTAAATACCTTGTGCCAATTGTAGTTTGGAATTCGTGTGTGATTTGCCCGTTCGGCAGCGGGACTTTCATGTGATGCCCATCTATACTGGGTTACTATAATTATATACTCGTGTACTCCCTTCACTTCGTGTGACCGAGATTAATCATCGTGTGTGCTCTCGTCACTTTAGTGACGGAGAATATATCTTTGTGATGTTGCCAATGTACTAGTCTCAAATGGTCCAATTGATTTACTATTCGATTTTCTAAACCGAATACTCCATGAATACATCTGTTTTATTGGTCATGTCTCATATGAGTGTTGTTTTATTAATCGCAAAACTAATTAATATTATAGTATACTTGTTACCTTTTTCAATCACCTGCTAGATCATCGTGTCTAACCTTTCGTATTTGGTGCTTGGGTCCAAGTTACCTTGTCCCCGAGGAGGAGCGTGAGGAAGAGATGTCATCTAGATATTGGGTTGGGCCCTGAGATGTGAATCATTTTGGGAATGTTTAGTTATTTTGGGATCCTGTTTACTAACCTTTGTTGGCTCATCTTTTGAGAAATTGTAAAACTTTAAACTTATCTTTCGGTGTGATGTCAATATTGAACCTTAACCTTATGGGCATGCTAGTTATCTTTCTATATTTGACATAAGTCTTTGTATACTCATATGTGCTTAATTTCTTTGTGTGTTTACTACACGCTTCTACAATCGATTCTAATGTATGCATGTGAGGTGTCATATATGGAATCCTCACCGCGGAAAACCATGTGGGAAACAGCGTGAGTGGGCAAAATTTTCCTGCCCGCCGTGCCGCGAATCCGAATTAGGGCCTTGGTTTGGCTCGGTCCCGGTCCGAGGTCGTGACATTGCAGGTTTGAGTAATTGACTTATTGTTGTCTTAATAAATAAATAAATATATATTTATATATATATGGAGAATATTCATGTGCATCCATCCCTCACCAGAGGGTGAGGGACATTTCCATAATTGAAAATTTTCATGTACAAAAGAGAAAATGTCATATATTGTCATATGCATAAAAGAAATATTCATGTGTAAAACATGGAAAGTTCCCTCACCATAGCCCTATGGTGAGGGATGGATGCACATAAATGCCCCCTATATATATATATATATATATATACATATACATATATATTTATATATAAAAGAATCGGCGCCAATTCCTAACTCAATATGCTGACCCAGCCCTGTAATTTATGATTTTGGTTGACATATCTAACCTAGTTAATAGACCAGTTGGGTTCAAGTGTGCTTGCCTTTTAATTCTTTAACTTGGTTCGACTTGACTCATTGCACCTTCTAGCCAATTTGTCCAGAGCCTGACCTTCCAAATCAAGGTTCGGATTGACTCCTCTATCTTCTTGGTTTGGTGTTTTAAATACAGTTAGTGTAGAAATTCTTAGAAAGTTTATTCTATTTTAATTGGCGGTTGCTTCTATACGAAAACATTTGTACTTTTAAAGTGTCCGGGTTGGTCTGGGCGTGTATATATATCTTTAGATAGGCAATCCCACATGAACCAGCAGGCCTGATCCATTGCCGACACTAAACATGAAGAACAATACATTATGAGATTTTTATGTCTTATGTAGTCAATCCCACTTGAACAAGTCCTGATCCATTGCCAACATTAGACCTGAAGAACAATACGTCATGAAATTACACTCAACATATAACCGACATTTACATTAGCACATATAATCAACATTAACATTAGCACATATAATCAACGGCCTCCAGAGAGGACAGACTCCATAATCAAAGAATGATCTGGCTTGATGCCTCCATCAGAAGCTTTGCCATGTTCCAGTTCTGAAACACTAAGAGTAAATCCATCCGGTGACAATTTAGGAAGAGGAACATCACCATCCAAGAACTGCATGACTAGCCGCATGCTTGGCCTACACTGCGATAAAGGGTGTGAGCAAAGCAGCCCAAGCTTCATCACCAACTCCATCTCTTCCAATGCATAGCCATCTCCTAATTTTGCATCTGCTGAATCAAGAATCATCCCTTTCCTCCAGCAATCTAACACCCAATCCACCAAAAGCAATTCCTGTGTGAGAGCCCTCCACTCTATCGGTCTCCTCCCACAAGCAACTTCAAGCATGAATATCCCAAATGCAAACACATCAGTACTTGTAGTCGCCTTTCCAGTTCTCGCGAGCTCAGGTGCAATATAACCCAGAGTACCTGCTTATAGATGCCGCATCATAAAAAGTTCCATGCCGAAAGTCTTAATTAATTTTTTACTGTCTGTTTCAGTGTTGTAATCACTAGACGAATAGAATGGCATGAGTTTCAGTCTATTTAACTTGATACTATTATGTGAATATCTGAATAAAAAAATTCAATCACCTTTTAAGACCTTTTGCCTAAAAAGAAAAATTATCGTTTTCTTTTTTACCTCTTTTTGCACATGTTTGCTCATGACTTTCTACTAATATGTCAAGTTTCTTTTTTACGTCTTTTTGCACATGTTTGCACATGTTTGCTCATGACTTTTTACTAATACCGAACAATTTATTTGTAATAGGGTCTAAATGAAATAGCAAATCTAAAATATAAACAAGCAATAAGTTGTGGTAAGCGCTAAAGAGTTAATTTCAGTTTGATTTTTTTGTAAACAGATGTAACTTGTACCGGTATACATACAAACTCTGCCATCTCTGTTCTCATGTTTTTGAGAGTTAGAGCTTCTTAAAATACTAAAAAGAAAAAAAAAACTTCGGATTTCTCAAAATTGTTTACCTGCAACGCGGGTTGTTTGAAGGTCGGTTCCATGTTGATGCAATCGCGCAAGACCGAAATCTCCCAATCTTCCTTGCAATTCATTGTCCAACAAGACATTGCTGGCCTTAATATCTCTGTGAAGAACAACTTGCTCCCATTCTTCATGCAAATACACTAGTCCTGAAGCAACTCCTTTGATTATTCTAAATCTCTGACCCCAATTTAGAGATGACTTTGGTTGGTCATAAATAAACTTGTCAAGACTACCTCTGGGCATGAGATCATACACTAACAGGAGCTCTCCCTTATACCGGCAATAACCGCGGAGAGGTACCAAATTCCGGTGCCGGAGCCGACCCAGGCTAACCACTTCAGCGATGAACTCCTTCATTCCTTGGTGCGATTCATTGGAGATTCTCTTCACAGCCACTGGAGTTTTTGTGATGGGTAGGATGCCTCTGTACACCCTACCAAAACCTCCACTCCCAAGAAGCTGTTTGTCTGTGAAGCCACCGGTGGCTACAGTTAGGTCCTCGTATGCAATCCTGTGAGGCCCATACTCAAGCTCCCAATCTTCGACTTCTTGGGCAGACTTCAATTTCTTTCTCAAGATGAAAATGGTGCAAAAGATGCCAAGTAACACACAGACTGTTGCAATTAAAGGCAACCCAATTGTCACCAAACGCTTTGGCATCTTTTTAGATTTTTCTTGCCATGGAAGTGTTGGAAGACGAGAGGCGTCGAGCGCTTGTGCTTTTCCTCCTATGCTAAAGCTCCATCCCAGGACGTAATGATATGATGCATGAGCCGCAGTACACGAAGAGAAACCCACATACATGTCATCTAAGAAGGTAGAAGAAAGATCGATATCTGAAGATAAGAGGGGAACTCGGGGTTTTTGCTCGTTGATAGGGAACAGTGTCACATTAAGTTGTTTTGCAACACCATCATATTCAATTGAAATCTGCACCGGGTCACTACTTAGAAGGCTCAAGTTCTTGAACCCTCCATTTTCATCAGAAAAATAAGCTGCAGGAGCGGATTCGATAGACTTCAATCCATTAATATCAATCCCTACATGATTACTATCGATATCTTCAAATTCAGGCTGCAAGAGGGTGTCCAATTCAATAGCAAAAATATGGTTCGATGGAAGTCCTATCTGATCAGTATTGTTGAAGAGGCCAAAATATTCATAAGGTAGAGATCCACTGAGCTTGTTCGAAGGAGAGATGACGAAGGC
The DNA here is from genome assembly GCA_029852735.1 of Persea americana. Taxonomy (NCBI): domain Eukaryota; kingdom Viridiplantae; phylum Streptophyta; class Magnoliopsida; order Laurales; family Lauraceae; genus Persea; species Persea americana. The sequence continues at coordinate 68,387,786 of CM056811.1, forward strand.
CATTCCATGACCCCCATAAGATGCATACTGAGGGTGAGTTGCGTAGATAAAATTAGTGGAGAAAGAGGAAACATTACCATTTGTGGGGTTCTTGAACCGAAGAGGAGCAAAGTAGAAAACATGACCGCTCTCCGTTACTGTACCATTGATGGCTCTAAAAGAGCCGTCAGGTGTGATTTCTGCTGTGCCTTTGACACTGATGAGTCCGTTCGTGGTGAAGTTACCCAACTGCGAAGATGCAAGCTTGGCAAAGAGAAGGAGTAGAACCAACCTGGGAAACATAGCTCACAGTCTTGCAATTGCCTAGTCAAGGAAGGGGATTGCTAGCCAACTGCCTTGGGCTATAAAATTAAATAAACAAAGTCCAAACCATTGTGCCAGTTTTCTAATATTGACTTACACTAATGACCAATTAAGAAAGAGCCTCGAACAAAAAACTCAACGATGCACATACCAAATGACGTTGCTAATCATAAATTGACACCTCACCTACTGGAAGCTGCAAGGGATCTACCTTCTTATTCTAAGTAATTATTTAAATCACCCACTTTTTAGTGACTTTTCTGGGTTTTCAGTTAGGAGTCTACCTTTAATGAATCCACTTCCTTTATACAAGTAGTCCCCGACTCCGACAAAAAACCAGTGGTGCTGCATGTGGTTCATCCGTTTTTCCTTTCTTATCTTATCACTTGACTTAGTATGGCCTGTCCAGTCAGAAATCTAAATCCATATCTTCCTCTTTTATGGATGGGACCACCAAAAAATTAATACTTAAAATCTCATGAAATCCAAATATTATATGGAGTGCTACTTCATTAAATTATAAAATAGATATGATTATCTCTGTTAATCTAGAATTAGGGCCCGTTTATAAAATCTAAACGGGTAAAAGTAAGTCTTTCACTGGCGAATAATTGGTGGGAGGCCAAGATTTTTTATTTTAAAAAAAAGCTTTTGAGCCACCCTGAAAGTAATTAAAATATAAAACAAAAGTTTACCCATTTATTCTTGTATATTTCAGTCATATGAACAATAACGGTCAATTTAATAGTGGATTTTACTCCGATTAAACTAAAATTTAAACTACAAGTTTCATATAGGAGATGATGAGCGGTTAAGATTTCTTAAATTGGCCCTAATGATAATCACAATAAAAAAGGACACATCAATAAAAGACGAAGAGGGGTATGTTATAAATTATCTCAAGTTATATCAAATTAGTACATCGAACTCACCAAACTTGAACCGTGAATCAAATGAATTGAAATTGAAATTGTGTAAGCCAATTCCATCAATTTTGTGAATTAAGGTAAGCTTCAACAGCGAACTACGAATTCAAATGTGAATCATACGAATTGCAAATTAGGTAATTATGGTCTATAAACCACGTGTATATCTCATCCAAATATGCCAAAAAGATTAGTATGTGATCAATAATTTCTCAGGAAATCAGCTCCATTGATCCACATTTGGTCCGAGTTTAATGGAGGGCAGGCAATGGAGATCTGTTTGACTTCTCGTTGTTTCCATAACATGGAAAAAGACCCCAAAAAGGACAATTGTCATGTGGACCAAGTTAGTCTTTGGCGTTGTCGGCTAGACTTTGGTCATGTTTGGGATTAGGGGTGCACAAAAAATCCGTCAATCCGTCAATCCGATCCAATCCGATCCGATCCGCGGATTTCAATCCGATCCGAAGGCCAACGGATTGGTGGCGGATTGGATATTGTGTAATCCGTTAGCAACGGATCGGTGGCAGATTTCACTCTCAATCCGTGGATTCAATCCAATCCGATCCGTTGTCATTAAATATAAATAAAATATATATAAGGGGTCTAAATAAAAATTAGGTGTCTAAATTTAAAATAAGGAAAAAAATTTAGAATATATGTCACAGTGTATTTAAGTGATAATAATTTTTTTTGCAATTTGAATTTTGGCTGTGGACACACTGATGATATTTTAGGAATGATCCAAGAGGATTCCAAAACCCATCAGGTTACTTTCAACGTTCAATTATTTTGCTTATTCTGGTTATCTTAGTGACAAAAGGTCACCACCACCCTTTGAAAGTCTCTTAACTAGTGTTCTGCTCTTCCACATGCTTACACTTGCATTTTCTTACCTTTCTGTCTCCCTCATTCCTTCATTTTCCCACTTGAACATTTCTATCTCTTTCAGATCATTTCAAAAGAATATGGCCACCAATCTCATATGGGGTATTATGTACATGTGAGTATTATGTACATTGTGAAGCATTTTGATTACATATGCATCCATCTGTCTTGCTTATAGTATCTCTCAATTTCTTATTTTATTCATTGCATTGTTGGAGTATGAGTCTTAGAATGGTTGAGAGTAGAGGAAGAATCCGAATTTTTTCATGGGTTTTTTTTTTTTTTACATGTATTGTACAGTAACGGATTGAACGGATTAATCCGATCCGATCCGCTCGTCCACGGATCGGATCGGATTGGATTTCAACAGTAACGGATTGGTGACGGATTTGGCCTAATCCGAACCAATCCGATCCATGTACACCCCTATTTGGGACCACTAATTTATTTTTTAAAGACCATTCAATATAGACCCATACAAAAAAGAACAATAGAAAAAAGAGACTAAAATAAAAAGAGGTGTTTGGTAATGCAACGGTCTATGCGAAATATACATTTTTATATCATTGGTTTAGAGTTTTTCCACATATTTCTTGAGATTCACAAGGTATTAGGCCATGAAAACTGACCATATGGACGTGCTCAACCTTCCAAAGAGATCTTACTGTTTGGATCTTGTGTTTGGGCCCACATAATACACAAAATTATACCTAATGGCTCACTTTTTTGTGCATATCCAGAGATTGGTGATGATCCAACGATGAAATTTGGTCTCATGGTCATGTTTGATATTGTAAACATTACTAACGGTTTAGATCTTATTTTACACGCCTCTAAATAATTATAAAAATTGATACAATTTACTGCTCATGGACAAATGCAATATTGAGCATAATACATCAATGGTTACTTTTGTTTTGCACATATCTCAAAATTCACAAGGTATTACGTGATCAAAATTGAACACAGCCTCCCAAACATATCCAACGGTGTTGATCTTGTGTATGGGCCCAAAGATCAAAACAAATTATATCAAAAGGCTCACGGCTTGTGGCATATATCTCGAGATTGGTGATGATTTAACTGCTAAAATTTGATTACATGGCCGAGTTTGATCTTGTGAGCATTTTCCATGGTTGAAAATATACAATAGAGTGTTTGGCAATGGCTCTACTTTCTTTGATGAGGTAGTTGAGAAATATAGGGAAAAAATTAGACCTCCCAAACATGCACTTTGTTGCGCTAGCTGGGGATGAACATAGGTTAGGCTTTTAACTCTATAGTATTTCTACACCCAGCTTGGGCTTAGTTTAGGGCAATGGTCGTACATGAATTCAAAATAAAGATATGATCCAAGACCAAGATCCAATTCAAGACCCAAATGCATATATACCATATAGCAAGTCTTCATAAATCATAATAAAAAATACATGACAACAGCCATGACATCGAATGTTCAGGACCTCATGGTATCAAGCCATCGATATGAACCCCGACCCTATGGTTATTTGATTTGGTCAACAATGAAGATATTGGGGTATAATGGGGTCCAAGACTATTGCACGCTTGAATATATTGGGCCATTGCTTGGACCATCCTCTGAAAAGAGATTTTCGGTGCTACCGAGCATCACATTATTGAGGAGTTCCACCAACGGGAAGTATTGAAAAGTATTTATGCGGCATTTATTAATGCCTCGAGGTTTTGATAAGAACAATTGGCTAAGGAAAATTAATATTGTATTAAAGTTAATTAGTTGTGAGTTCAAATCCCAAGATGAATGAATTGGCTTAGAAAAAAAAGCGAGTCATTAAAAAGTGCACCGACCGAGTTCCACTTGAGGGGAAGTATTGAAGAGTAGACTCCACTCAAACTAGAGCATAAAAATGTATTTATGCTACCTCTACTAATGTCTCGAAGTTTTAGTAGAAATAGATAGCTAAGAGCATTCCGCGAGAGGCCCCTAAACATTTCACTTTATGGCCTTAGATCCACAATCTTTTTAATACTGTGATAGGTCATTTTTCCAAATCTCAAGACCTAAAATGTCTAATATACCATTTCTTTAAATCATATCCCATGATTAGTAGGATATGTCATTAATAATGGTCAACTACCATTTAAGTGGCCACGATTAATGAAATCCCATTGATGAGACTTTCAAATAAATTATAAAAAAATACAAAACAAAATTCAAAAAATGCAAATAAATTTCAAAGAAGGCAAATAAATTTCAAAAAACGCAACAATTTCAAAAAGCATAATAAATTTTAAAAGAACGTAGAGAAATTTAAAACGACACAAATAAATTTCAAAATATCCAAATAAATTTCAAAAAATGTAAATAAATTTCAAAAAATGCAAATAAAGTTCAAAAGATCCAAATAAAATTCAAAAAATGTAAATAAATCTCAAGACACAATATAAATTTCAAAAGACACAAATAAATTTCAAAAGACGTAAATAAAATTCAAAAACACAAATAAATTCAATAAACACAAATACATTTGCCAAAACTAAGATAAACTAATTTTCCAAATTTCAGAAGAATTTGCCAAAAACTCAAGTACTTTTACCAAAACTCAATTAAATTTATTTCAAAAAACGCAAATAAATTTGAAAAGATGCAAATAAATTTCAAAAGACACAAATAAAATTCAAAAACACAAATAGATTTCAAGAAATGCAAATAAATTCTTCAAAAAACTAAGGTAGATTTTCCAAAAACTCAGATAAATAAAAACACAGAAAGATTTATTCAAATATTTAGTTAAATTTTCCAAAATGGAGATAAATTTGCAAAAAACTCATAAATTTGTCAGAAACACAGGTCAATTTTTCAAAAACTTAGATAAATTTGTCAGAAACTGATAAATTTACCAAAAACTTAGATAAATTTGCCAGGAACTAAGATAAATTTACAAAAAAACTCACATAAAATTTCCAAAAACTCCGTTAATTTTTTCAAAAACTCAAAAAGATTTTCAAAAAAACCCAAATAAATTTATGAGATCGAGATGCTACCTGAATGAGAGCTACTACTAGAGCCCGCCATAAAATTACTTGTAGACAAGAGGCGTGCCAATAGACATATATATAGTCTACTGACCATCAGACGTGGTGCACATGTTCAACACCATTGGAGCAAAGAGCTTCACACTTTTTACAAAGAAAGGCAACAATTGTTGGATGATGGCCAAGAAACGTGGCAATGTCCTGGACGTCCAGGAGCACACTGACAACACCACCGAGCGGATAAATGAATGTTTCCACAAGCTCTGTCTCCCTACATTTCCATTTCCACCTAAGCTCAAAGAAATGCACGGTCCAATATGAGGCCTGGGAGAAAAGGTTTTTGGAGTTTCTCCCTCCTGTACGCTTTCATTCAAATCCGTGCTTCTTGTTATTTTCCTCCATATCAGTTTTGATGCATCAAAATCGATTCTTTTGGATTGAGTTCGATCTTGACAAAAGAGCTGAGAGGGTTTTACCTTGCCTTAGGAACGAGGGAGAATGAAAGATTTGAAATTTTAAATTTCAATTTTTTTTCCCTAAACAGTTGAAAGGGTAAATCAGTCATGTAAATATGTGACATGACGTATCTAGGGACCTCTCGCCAAAATATATCCAGCTGTATAGACTATAAGCCTTAGAGGAAAAGTTGTTGCACTGGAGGCCTTACAAGACCAATCTGAGGGACTTTTGGCTAATTTATTTAATACACATAAAGGATGTGTTTGTGCAAGAGCAACTCTAGAGAAAAAGAGTGGAAGAAGAATCGGTTATCCTTGTCCCTCATTTTCTTAAGACATTCATGTCTGATGCAGCTTTATTTCATTTTAAGGAAATACATTTTCCAAAGGCGGAGTAGTATTTCTATTGTTACAGAAAAAAAATTGTGGCGTACTAGTCCTAAAGTTAAACAAAAGGGTCCAATTCCATGCAAATAAATCGGCCTATTTGACAGTGATTTTTCATGCATCCAATTTCATGCAAACAAACGAGCCTATTTGGTAATGCTCATTTAAATGCATATAAAAAGGGTGAAAATATAATGTTGCAATTTCTGTGTGGGAGATGAGCATCCTCTGTAACATTTTCGCACTAAAAGAGATCATGTATGATGAATATATATTTTGTGTATGTAATTCGTTTTATTAGGATATGAGAAGTGAGAATTTCAACGTAAAAATAGGGTTATTTACACACCAAAAATTACACATGTGAGTCAAATACATATGTGATTGAGTGTAGATAGATTTACACATGCATAAGTGTTACATATGTAAATGGGTACAAACAATCATTCTTAAACAATCCATAGTTTTGAATCTACTATCATGACTTCCAAAATGTGTGAATATTTTATTTTCCAAACTCTACATTGTTCGTGCCACTTATTCCAAAAATATCATTGCATTAATTAGCACGAGGTTGACGGTCGATGATGGCCCTTGAGTACTGGGTAAAGATGCTAGTGGAGACCCTCCAAAAGTTTTGAACCTTGAATACGCCCAACCCATATATGTTACGGGTAAGGTAAGGGCCAACCCCGCCCTAACCCAGGGGCCCCTTTGACAGCGTTAGATTGATTTGTTTCACTGCCTATGCGCATCAATCTCGACTGCATCAAGGTGAGATTTGAAATTGAGGTGCCTGCCTAAGTCCTGCCAAGTATAGAACTTAGCATATCATAACCCTCTTAACAATTTTTTACCCAAAAACCACTCTATTTATATGATACATTTATCGGCATTTACGCTAGGATCAGGTGCAATATTTGTTCTTATTGGCTCTAAACAAATAGGGGGGTTCTTACAAATAAGGCAAAACTTCGGGGTTTAGAAAAAAATTCATTTTTATTTATTTATCTATTCATTTATTTTGCTATATTTGGCTAGTTGCTAACCCTACTCAACCATTTTTTCATATGTCAGAAACAAGTCAACAGAGGAAATTTCCTCGAAGCTTAGTAATACTCTGCATTTTTCAAGGAAGCATACAAAACAATGAAGTTCTTAGAAAAATCAATACAAAAAAACCATTGCTTTCATACGAAACAATAAATCAATGTGAAGGTTTACTTGACTCCTGTCCAATGTACTTGTCACATCTTTGGACTCTTTTGAGAGGAAAACTAGTTGCTTTAATTATCCATCAGAATTCCAAATCAAAGGGCACCTTTGTGTACATACCTTTTTCACAAAATTGAGAAATTATCACATCAGCAAATTTCATAAAAATAGAATCCTCAGAAAATGCTTTCCGTAGAATTTAGAAATTTATGTTTGGTGCGAATTTCATTTCTTTGATGAATTGGTGCTACTGTTGCTTGTGCGGCCATGGATTCCTTATAGAAAATTAAATTTTCTTGTTTGGTGAAATAATTTTTTGAAGAAAAATAACATAACATGTAATTTATTTATTCAACATCAAATAATAATTTATTTTACAGAAATAAAAAAATGAAAGAGTGTAGGGTTTGGCGTTAAAATGGAAAAGAGTGAGGAAAAGAGAGAGAAGTTTTCCGAGGAAATCCATTTCCCATACCCGTCATAGGAAACCCATTTCGAGCATTAGCAAAGAAAAAGCTGATGAGACAGGAAAGCGTTTCTGTGGAATTGCTCCGCACCAAGCGCATGAAAAATAAGTTTTCCATGGAAAACCGTCCACTTTTCTACAGAAAAGTGTTATAGAAGCATGCCCTAAAGGTCAGTCCCAAATCTCACCATCAAATGATCAATCCCATGTTTAGGTAACGATCAACTCAAAGATTGTGCATTTTCTCAAATAGGAAATACGGTGTAATGTATTAAATGAATCCCTCAATCAAAGGGAATATGTTGCTGTCAAACCCGAACCCAAGATTAGCGCGATTAGTGCCAATTAAGTACGTGTTTAGTTATAATGAGGGTTAGCATGCGTTGGGTTAAAATTTGGTTCGATTTAGTCTTGGAAGTAGCTTTGGGGAATTTTGAGGGCGCTTTGTGTTAGTCAGACACGCTCAAGGGTGCCCTGAGTGTACGTGTAAGATTGGAGGAAATTATAGTTTTCCGATTTTAATCTTGATTTCGATCTCATTTGAATGGTTTTATTTTATTTTACAACTTCCGTTTTCAGCTCGTCTGTGTTTAATGCACAGAAAACCAAGTTTTGGCCCCAAAATGGGTAAAAATGTCATTTCACACCAAATATGGACCCAAATTTCGAAATCTCAAAACTATACCAAGTTTATACTTTTTAGGAACTAGATTCTTCGATGATCATTTTTGTCTTCTTTGTCGTTTTCGTTTGGGGCCATAAGTCAATGTCTTAACTATCTCAAGCTTTAGCCCAAATGGGACCCACAAACCCACTCAAGTTAAGCCTTCTTCTCCCTCATTCAAATTTCAAACTTGGAAATTCCTGCAACTAAGTTCAAGAGAAAGCTGAGAGAGAGTTTCTTCTTCTCTGATTTTCTCTCCTTGCATGCCATAGCTAGAGGCTTTGAAATGAAAATCTAAAGATATATTCTTCCTCCTCTTATCCCTAGCTTTTCATTGATACCCTTTTCTTGGAGATTCCAGCTGGGTTACCCTTCCTTCTCCCTCATTTCTTCTTATTAGACTAGCTCCAGGTAATGGTTCTTCTCCTTCTCTTCAATGGAGTTTTCCTAGGCCCTTAGGACCTTGTTTTAGTCACATGCAAGCCCAATTTCGAAATGGGTTTTTGTTTTCAATTTATGTTGGATTTTGAAATGTGTTTTTGGGGCTTCTTTGTAGAGCTCGATTCAGCTGTAGGAAGGGACTTTTGGAGAGTCTTTGCTTTGCATTTTGGATAGCACATTGGTGAAAGCAAGTGATCTTTATGGACTTTTGTTACATGAGCATTATGACTTGCGCTTTATGACTTGCATTTTTCTTTTAAAAGTGCATGAATCTTGTTAGTGAGTTGTGTTATTATGTTGTTGTTAAAATGCCCCATCATTGGTTTCAATTTCCTAGCTTGTATGTTATTTGTTTTCTAAGTGTAGGGATTTTTAGTAGGGATGAGAAATACATGTCTTGTTATGAATGGAAATGATTTTGATAAAAAGAAGGGGGAATTGTGTAGATGAATGATATGATTTGATTATGAATGGTTGTATTGTATGGAAATTTCCCTTAGAGAGCATGGAGGCTTAGGGAATGTGCAGGGATTTGACAAAGGAATGAAAGGAGGTAAAATGGGTGAAAGAATGTGACAAATCCGAACTGAACTGAACCTGTTGCAGAAGGGCAGTCAGATGGCGGCCAGCCGACGGCTAGCAGATAGTTGACCCTCGGCTAACCGACCTCAGTTCGGTCAGCATAACAGCAACCAAAATTCTGCACAGGGTGTGTTTGGTCAGCAGGCGACTAGCCTACCTACGCAAAAATTTGAAAAGTAGTATGTTCTGATTAGTCGGTCAGCAATCGGTCAGCTGGTCGGCTAGGTGGCCAGCTGCCAGGTAGTCGCGTGCTGACCGAGTGTATAAAAGGAGGGATTTATGGAAGTTTTCGAATGGAATGAAAAACTAGAATACTTTAAGAGGCTTTTAGCATGATATTGTGCACTTGAAACTTAAAATATTGATTAACTTGGGGAGCACCAATTCGTTTCAAATTCCAACATTTGGGTTTCAATTTCACAATAATCAAATGAGGGATCTTAACATATACTTGAAAAACTTGTATTGAAATCTCGATTTTTAAAAAAAGAATATCGTTTCGTACTTGTTTCGATTTACAAGTGTAAGCTCCGTTTTGGAATTGTTTCAAGAACTAGTAAGGGGATCACTTCTTTTGCTCGATGACTATAACTCATGCTATCTTGCCTAGTCTTGCTTTGCTTCGTGTCAACTGGTGATCTTCCCTTAATTTTCGATCCGTTTTGTATATGTATCGCTTTGTTTCGTGCATTCATGAATTTCGTTTAATACCACTGAGCTTGGACTACCCCTTCAGTCTGATCCACTGCCCGGGGGTCCTTAAACATGTGGACTATCTGCAGATTAGTCGTGCAAATTACACATCGTGTGTGTTTCGGTTCCGTGGCCAGCCTCCCCGTCTACCTTGTGTGGCGTCGGATCGCGTTTTGCGTGTCGTGCTTACTCTCGTCACAATGTATGACGGAGAAAGGATGGGCTCATTGTGGATTTACGAATCATGATATTTTTCTTGTAGTCATGCTAGTTTTGACTTGCATATTATTTAAGTTTTGCTTTGAATTCATTAAATGGTTTTGAGCATTGTTCTTTTAGATTTTAACTTTATTTATATTCAATGTCTAAATTGATCACCTGCCAGACCGTCATGTCTAACCCGTTTATTTTGGCGTTCAGATGCAGGTGCAGGTGCCCGAGAATGAGCGCCAGGAGGAGGTTGTTGAGCCTCCCCCAGCCCGTGAGTGGCAACCCGACGACGTCATCTAGACGTCGGGTGGGGACTTGAGTTACGACACATTGGGACTGAGTTTCATGTTTTGGTTTATTTTGGAGATGTATTGGCCTCTCTTATTATGGGAATGTAAACTTAAATTTAACTTACTTTTGTTATCTTGAAACTTGGAACTTAAACTCTATGATTATGTTCCCTCTATATGTTTATGTCCTTTGAATTACTTAATTTATGCATCTTGGAATCATTTGATTTACATTGATAAGTCGTGATTGAGATTACTTGCACGCTTCCGCAAACCATTGTTCGTGTGAGATTGTTCCATGCGTGTTGTGGAATCCTCACCGCGGAAACACGTTGGATAATTATCATCACATATCGGGGGTCGCGGTCCCAGGTCTCGGTCCGGGGTCGCGACAATTGCCTTCAATTTATAATGAATGAAAATACTCAAATCTAGCCTGGGTGATCAATTTCTCTTTAAAGATTTTATCAAAATCAATCGGTCGTGAGTTTAAATCCCAGAAGGAACAACTCGGAGCAACAAAAAAATGCATGTCACTAAAAGTGCGCTGATGGGGTTCCACCCGCGAGGAGGAAGTATTGAGGAGTGGGCTCCACCCTAGGGGGAGCATTGAAAAAATATTTATGCGGCATCTACAAACGCCTCTACGAATGGTTAGTCCAAAAAAATTTAAGATCTTCAAACTAGTTGAACAAATTCTTCCCGAAAGAAAAATCAACGAAGTAGCCATCACCTCCATAGCAAGAAATCATGAGTGGAAATTTCGTTGATGCTGAATGTGACTTTGCATCTTCCCCGGAAGAACGTAGAAATCTTAACAAGTGGTGGTAACTGGAGAGAGAGAGAGAGAGAGAGAGAGAGAGGCTGGTTTGTTTGTTGACTGAGGGGGGCTGGAGAGGTGAGGAGAGGGGAGAGATTTGTAGAACGGTATGTAACTGGAACTTGATACAATTGGCAGATGATCTGGAAAGTGAGAGTAGTGTGAAGAACAGGTTTGACTGGGCTAACTGTTCATCCCCTTTCAGAAAAGTAGCTCCAAGCAGTTTTATCCGGAAAAAAATAAAGTATGATCGTTTCGATCTATCCCACAGGACGTATGGATTGGATGATTTTCTAAAATCAAAATTTGGAACGGTCCTAGCGAATTAGGGGAAGTTTCACATGAAAGGATACCACACAGACCCCTAGTTGCCACATTCGAACCTGTATGATTGAGCTGCTCTCCTCTCGTAAGAGGAGGCCTATCTATCATTTTAATCTTCCAAGCTCCCTTTTATTAATGGATTAAAATAATTTAATCTCAGTTGATCCAAGAAAATTAGTGTAACTTTAGGCCACTTAAAAAGTTGGTAGTCTTAAAAGAGTCACCATCTTCTAAATAGAGTACAAAATTTTAGACTAAGTGATATACCAAAACACTATAAAAGGAATTTTAGAAAGAGAAACTCGTGGTTGCTGATGGCACGAAATTTCACAATTATACTTAATTAAACACAGGGTTTTGGATTGAACTATGAGGTTGGTTGGGATCTGCAAGTTATTCTCTTTTGGAATGTGAGCTAACATTCACCCATGAATCGTTAAAGTTCAAGTATTAACCATATAACTATTGGTGTGATATTCTAGGGTCATGTGATATCACACACAATGGACCATGTGATATCGTAGGGTAGTGTAATATCACATGTATCACCCTGTGCAATATCATAGAGTCGTGCGATTTCACATTATTTTGTATGTATAGCTCTATGGAAACTATTTAAACTTTACCTGTTTTAGGCCAAATATCATATTTAAAGCCAATTATATGGACAATATCCCTTCTTTTCCCCAAAGGTTGGGAGCGGTTGACCTCCCCATAAGAGAAAATCCCCCCTGTTGAGATACTCCTTGTGGGTTTTGCATCACATAATCAAAGTGAATTTGAGATTTGGATCAAACAAATATGGGGTCCATGGTTGGGTCTCACAGAATTTCTCCAAGCCAGAATGCATGGATCTCCCCATCCAACTATAAAAAAACTCGCGGGTCCATAAAAAATAGGTGCCCAACGGGACGTCTATATTAGAGAAGAAGATCTGGGCGGGCCCCCCAGGCCCAGCACGGAAAAATTGTGCCTGGGTCGTTGACTTGGTCAACGGGCTGGCACATCACTGCCTGGTTCCCCCACGTGGGCCAAGGCATGGCACGACCCATTTATATAAGATTTTTTAAATTTTTTATATAAATAAAATATAAAAACTAAAATAATTGTTCATTTATAAATCAGCTTAGTGCTTCTACATCCTTTGGGATTTTTATGAAAAAATTAATTTTAAATCTTAGTTCAACGGTTTTATGAAGAAAAAATATAAATTCATAAAATGACAAGAGAGTTGTTCGTGCATTTTTTTTTACAAAACTATCGCAGTTGACGATATCATCAACCCAGTTTGCAATATCGTCAACTTCCATTGGAAAAAACTATGTGTTGCTTCATCTTTCTCTATCTAGTGATGAAAAGGTTGTGAAAACTATTGCATTTTGTGTACCAGTTGTCTTATTTAGGTGGTCTTGGCAATCTTCCTCATGTGTGTGGGTCGTATACTTGATTTTCACTCATTTCTCGGCCCTTATTAAAGTGTATTCTGATGACTTTTGAGGGTGTGAATTTGGAGTACAAGGTGTTCAATGAAATGCCAAAATGATGATTTTCTTTCGATTTAGGCAATGGCTTTGAATGAGGCTGGAGGGCATAGATTTGTGTATGCTTTGTTGAAATTTGGGTTCTTATAACCGTTTGTTTGGGGGGAGAATTTCATAGGTTTTGATGTTTGTGAGCGATGTATGGGTAGCCTTGTTGGGCAATCTCTAAGCAGTAGAGGTATTGTCAACTATTATGCAAATCATTGCATTTTGTGGAGAAGATTGAGTTTGTTTCGCCCGTTAGTTGATTCTTTGCCATATTTACATATATTCTTTTGGTATTTGTAGTGGAAGAAGAAGTGCAAGGTTTGAGACAAGGGGTTTTGGATTTTTTTCGTGTAAGAGGGATACTGACGATATCATCAACCCATTTTGTGATATCATCAATTGGGTTGATAATATCAGCAACTAGGGTAATCTCGTCAGAAAAAGTGTAATAACAACTTATTCGTCATTTTATACTTTTTTCATAAAACCGTTTAATTAAGATTTAAGCTTAATTTTTTCATAAAAATCCCTTTATTATAATAGTTTCATCTTTATTTCAAGTTACGAACCCCTAAAAGTCCATAAAGTTTCTTTCAAAAAAAAATAAATTAAAAGAGGCATGTGGGCTGGCCCAAGGGCAGCACGGCCCTGCACGACATGGATAAATCCGTGCCTTGGGCCGTGCTAGGCTGCGCCCCAGCTGCCTGGGCATGTCACGGAACGGCAAGCCCAGTTCTCATGCCTAGTCTACATAGACATACGCCATGCGAACATCCTCTGCAGTGTTCATGAGCTGTTTTGTTCCAGGCCAAATTTTACCCAAGCCCACTCAGTATATTTTTCCAAGCCTTAATTTATGCTCAAATCTAGCCCATAGGCCTGCAAGTTGGATGTAAGCCCATTATATTTGTGAAAAAACTTGTACCCCTTCTAATTGAAAATATAAAGGCCAAGGCTTGGCCATTTAACAATCAGACAATAAACCGGGGCTCGTGTACAGCCAACATGCCTAAAAAACAGTGCCCCATTCCATATTACTGGCAGATTTCGGGTTGAAATAGTCAGGTTGGGGCCATGATTAGTGGTGTAAGGATTGGTTAACCATTTGTTTTGAAAAAATCATTAACTGAATCGTAACCTTTTTCATATCCTAAAAAATCGTTAAAAATCGAACATCAGTTAATCGTATTAGACGGTTCAATTATGGTTAATTGTCACTTAAAAAAATCTATCTTTCTCCTTTGACTCTGCATGTAGAACAACACTATCATTTTTCGCATACCAAACAAAACAACACTATCATTTTTTAGAAAAGTAAATACAAATAAAAGTCTAAAATGATACTACAAAACATCTATCATGCAATACAATTCTAGAAAATATGAGACAAGTACAATCCAACTCACAAAATAATTGTATTCTTAGAGGAGAGAATGGGAAAGGGGGCTCAACTTTAGTCATTTTATTTCATTTAGGCCCTTTAGCTTTTTCCAATAGTGTAACGGTTTGGTTAACCGTGTATTTTGGAAAAACGGTTATTCGAACCGTATTTTACGGTTCGATTTGGTTAATAACCGTGAGTCGAGGCTGAAAGCAGTAACCGAACCGTGAAGCATGACTTTTCGATTTTAATAACCATAACTGAACCGTGAAACACAGTTATTAACCGTTGGTTCGGTTGGACGGTTTTTCAATTTTTTTTTTATACCCCTAGCCATGAGCACTAGTGTTGTAAACAGAACGGTTCTGAATCGGAACCATAGTTGACCCGGCCCCGGACCCGGACCCGTTTCTAAATAACAGGTTCCAAATCCGATTTTGACTCAGAACCTTTTTAGTTGGTTCCAGAACCGGTTCCGATAGGAAAACTCGGATCCGGTTCCAGAACCGGGTACACCTAGAGGACTGGAATCTAGTTCCAAAATCAATTCTAATTTATCTTTATTCTTTATTTTTCTTAAAATAAGCATATCATTCAACTTATAACAGTGCATTAAGTCTACTACCTCTAATATTGTACATAAAATTGTCCAAAAAAACGTTTATTTTGAGGTATAATTTGCAATATCAAAGGCTCATATGCCGATTCCCAGGTCCACGGGTCGGAACCTATATGGACCCGGACCCGTTTATGAATCAAAACCTAAAATAGGTTCCAAACCCGATTTTTTATGGGTCAGAATCTTCGGATAATCGGAGAGTTGGATACCCTTTTGCAACCCTAATGATCACCCTAGCGAAGGGCAGTAAGGATGGCAATGGGGAGGGGCAGGGAAAGTTTGCATTTAGGCAAACCCAAACCCGACCCATTGATATTTGCATTGACCCATGCTCACCACTGGTACCAAATCCTCCCCATCATAAAAGTCACCGGTCGGGTTGGGTTTGTTAGCAGTTGATTTAATATTCTTTTTAAAAGTACGAAAAAGTAAATATATTAGGAAAGACTTAAGCTCACCAGAAAGAAAGTTGGCTTTTAGTGGTGACTTTTTTAGCCGCGGTTTAATTTTCGCTACTAAAAACTCACCTTTAGTGGTAAAAATTTGATGTTGCCACTAAAGGTAATGTAATACCCATATTTAGTAGCAACTTATATGTTGCACCTAAATTTCGCCACTAATTCCTTGGTGGGAGTTTTTGGCGCCATGGGATTTTGGAGGGAAATAGATTTGGTGACAAGTTTTAATTTGTCGCCACTAATGGTATATGATTTTAGTGACAACTTTTTATGGTTGTCACTAATTGCTTAGATTCTTACATTTAGCCGCGGTATATTTGTTGACATTATATGTTCTATTTTTTTGTGGCTACTTTATATTGCCACTGAAGGTGAGTTTTTAGTGGCGAAATTTGATGTCGACAATAAACATATAATAGTGGTCACATTTAATGACAACTTATATGTCGTAGCTAAAGGTCATTTTGTAGGGGAATGAGATATAGTGGTGAGTTTTATCTTTTCCTACTAATGGTCTATAATTTTAGTGACAACTTTTTATTTTCGTGGCTAATTGCTTAGTTGTCTTACATTTATCCATGACATGCTTTTTGCCTCTATATGGGCCACCTTTTGTGGCGACTTTCTATTGCCACTAAAGATATATTATACAAAAGTTCGCTTTTAGTGGCGAAAATGTCAGACTTTGAGACTGTTTGATATTCTTAGTGGATTATTATTAGAAGTCTCTTACGCAATTTTAGGGCTATATATTGGGTGTTTCTCTCAACCCAAAAAATACACACCACCTCTCTCATTATTTTGAGCAAGGGAGATCAAAGAGAGAGAGTTTTTCTTTAGAGCAATCAATTGAGAGATTTGGCAGAAGCTTTGCTCTAGAAGGTTTAAAGCTTCTACTTCTTTGTAGAAAATTGGTTCATCTTGGTTCTCAAGGTGATTGAAGGTTCATCACGGTTCTCAAGGTGATTGAAGGAGGATCAAGTACGGGGAGCGGTGTGCGGCAAGTAGTCATAGCAGGGAGGAGTTGTGCAAGAACAACTACAGTCCTTAGGTCAACGTACTGACTATGATAAAGGAGTTGTTAGTATATCTTGTAACCATTTAATAGTGATTGATTTTCTGATCGTGGTTTTTCTCCTTGGATAGGGTTTCCACGTTAAGTCTGTGTCTGCCTTCTTATGGTGTGTGATTGGTAGATAGTTTTGCTAGTTCTATCTTATTTGGTTGGTTACGTCTGATGTGCATTGGTTATTTGGACTATAGCTCACTCATTCCATTTTAGTAAGTTGTAACTTGCACATCTTATTTTTTTACGACATTTCCATAGAAAGGCAGTTATAGAAATGTGCCCTTAATATAATTGAAATCTTTGAAGATTTTTATGAATTCTGTGTGAAAGAATTCTAGTTTGTCTTTTTAATGAATTATAGAGAATTGTTCTGTTCTTGAACAATTGAAAGTGATAATTTTTTATTCTCTAAAGGTAATTGAAATCTTTGAAGATTGTTATGATTTTTTTTTTATCATTTTTTGTTGTTGAAGTTTGTTTATGAATTCACTAGGAAAGAATTGAAATTTGCTGTTGTAGTGAAGTATAAAGAATTGCATTGTTTTTAGACCTTTGGGGTGATTAGAATCTATGAATATTGTTTATGAATTCAGTGAGAAAGAAGGCCGGGAGTTTGTTATTCTACTGAATTATAGATAATTGCACTGTCTTTGAACACTTGAATGTAAGAACTTTATTAATTTTGGGAGGTAATTGAAACTTTTGAACATTTACATAAAAATAAGGTCCTTTACACATCAAGATTTACACATGTAATCATTTATATATGTAAATGAGTGTTAACAAATATACACGTGCATAAGTGTTATATATATCTGTACATAAATGGGTGTAAACAGTTAACCTCAGAGAAGCCATGGCTTTGAGTCTACTATGATGACTTTCAAAATGAGAATATTTTCTTTTAAAGACTCTAAATTGTTCATGCCACTTGTTCAAAAAAATCATTGCATTGGTTAGCAGAAGGTTGGCACCCAGTAATGGTGTTAAAAAATCATTTAAGAAAAAAAAAAAAGAAGAAGAAGAAATAGCCTTTCTTCCGGCCTGGCCCTTGAGGATAGGTAAGAAAGCTTGTCTAGGCCCATTGAACATTTTGACCCCACACCTAGGCCCAACCCATATTGTGAGGCCCCACCCCTGGTGGGCCCTCAGTTTGAATTTAATAATAATTAATAAGGTAATTTCTATCTTTATTAAGCTAATTATTAGGAATTAGTAGAGTAGATGTCTAATATTCCTAAGTTTTAGATATAACTTTTATTTAATTTGTATTAGATTTGAATTAGATTAGGATTTGGCTTTTATTAGAATTAATAGGAGGGCTAATGAGGGTTAGAACATTCTAGAACTTACCTAATTACCCAAATACCCATAGCCCCATTTCATTTTTATTTGAAACCAAAATAACCTTTCGGTAATTAGCCTAAAACCCTAAACTATATAACCTAAGCTATTGCAACATTAGCCTAAACCCTAATTGCCTCTCATTTCTCTCAATTAACCTATCTTCTTCCCCAAGCAACCCTAATTCCCCCAAAATCCCAGCACAAGGAGGCTATCCCAATTTCAGCTACAACTCTATTAGAAGCTTGGATTCTCTTCTCTCTCTCTCTACTCTATCACCAATTCTAAAACTAAGGTAAGTACCTTATGCAATTTCATTAGATGCATGCTTCTTCTTGTTGTTTCTGTAATTTCAGTTCTGTTAGATGATAATACATGTGTAGATATTCCTTTTGAGCTTCTTTTCATGGAAATTGGCCATTGATGGATGGGTTCTCCCATTTGGAAGATCAATGGCCCGGATGGATTGATGGATTAATGGAGGGATGGATTATAGAAGTGTTTTCTATGTTTTGTATGGACTTGTGATGTATGGAGGTGAATTGGGAGGAATGGAATAAAATTGGATTGAAAAGGGAAAAATCCCAAAATCTGGAATTCTGCAATCTGCATGTACCCAGTTGAATGGACCCTGTCTCGGTCGACCGAGCACACTAAAATGGCTAAAAATGCAAGTCTCAGTTATTTTCCTGGAATTGTGCACAGGCAGTGTACCAGGTCGATCGGACCCTGTCTTGGATGACCGGGCACACATGAACTTATAGAAAATAGCTGAAACCTGAATTTTTGGACAGAACTGAAATGCTATGTACCCGGTCAACATCACGGCCATGATGTCGACTGGAAACACTGAACTTCATGCAGAACCCCCCAGCTGCTTGACACCAGGTCTCAGTAAACCCGGTTGACATCATGACCATGATGTCGACCGGGGACATTGCAGGATGTCAACCTCGGAGGTCAACATCCGGTTCACCCGGTCGACATCCCAGGGTGTGATGTCGACCGAGCAAACTGTGAACAGTGAATTTCAGAATTCTGTAGACTTTGATGTTAGATCTGTTGTGGGGTCCATTGACCATCCAAATGACCTTCCATCAAGTATGCCACACACGAATCAATGGCATAGCTCAGCCTTGATTCGTGGGGGTCCACCAATTGAGGTTTTGGAATTCGAATCATCGAGAATTCGACCCTTAATTGTAGTCCATGGTGTCCATAACTTCAAGAGCACCATATTTAATATTTTCGACACCTGAGACTACCGTTAAGGATTCAATCACCTGATGAGGCCCGAACCAAGAGTGGACCATTACCTAGGATTGGTCTTTTGTCTATTTCCACTTGATTCCCTGTTTTTAAGGTTTTCATAAGTTGTTATTTTCTCTTATCCTTGTTGTTGTCTTAAACTTGTTAATTAATGGAAATTAGAGGACCTGAACCTAGGATTTCTTAGTGGTGACCTATGTGGTGTTTGGAGATAATTGACCCGTGTCTGTGTTTAGGCGGGCCCTCATACGGCCTAAGATTGGGAATGTAGAACCCTATATTGGAGAGGTTAGTCCTTAATGGTCTGTTAGCTCAATGTGTATGAGCATGGGATAAACACTTGTGGAATGGATACGATATGGTACTTGTGTTGCCTCAGGCCACGGTTGTGAACCTTGGAGTGGATCCAATGATGTTGGACTTGGACTTGAATATTAGACTGTGTTCCATGTTGTACCTTAACCTCTTAGAGACTTGGTTAGGACCTTGCTCACGCAAGATAAGCCTAGACAGACACAGACCCGTACTTAGTTCCCGAGTCGGCACTGAACATTCACTCAGTTGTTATAAGCTCAGCCAGTTGACTGATCATCTCTGGTAGGAGCTATGTGTTGGTTACTTAGAGCTATCATGATGAACTGTGATTAGACAGACGGTGTGATACCGCGTCTAGGTTAGTCTGATAAAGGGGTGTGATCGATGTTATGTATAATGTATGTTATGATTATTTCAGGGTTGTTATCCCTTGCATAGTTATTACCCTTTCCCCAACTCAAACTGTTTATGGTATAGACGTTTACAGTACAGGAGGGCCGCATCATAATATCCCGCGGTGTATCTAGCTTGTGTGAATGTGCCCCCTTCGTTGTCTGTTTAGATTAGATACTTTATCTTCTGACTCTAAACTGTTTATCACTGCTCAACTGCCTAGATTATGTACCTTGTTACTCATATGATTATGTATCTGTCATTACTCTCTTTTGTTGTGTACATCTGGTGTTATCCGCATATGGTGCCTTAACAGATCCTTGGATCTGACCTATCTTTGGTGCTTAGGTCCAGACCATGATCCCGCGGGTGACGCGATCTACGAGGCGCCCGTAGTTGGTAACTGCGGATGGGGGCCGGCTGACCAAGTGGTCGAGCCGGAGGATGGAGAGCCTGCACAGGGGGATTGAGTGCAGTTGTTTTTGGGATTTGAGAGTAAGAATTGGATAGATAGTATGATTTGTATAAACATTTTGATCATTACACTTTGAGATTACTATCAGACTTCCGCATTGTTACATCTGATTTATTACATTATACTATTGCTTCCGCTATCTTTTATTATGCTTCCACATTACAACTGTTGATTATGATGTTGTTTAAAAAGTTTTAAAATTTAACCTCACTGCGGACTACGATCTTGGAAGTTCTCAGTTTTTTCGTGAAGTGGCGCGCCAACTTCGGGTACCTTAGCGTTATCTTCGGTATTCAGAATTGGGGCGTTACACATATATGTTAGGGTAAGATAAGGTTCGACCCTAGCCCAAGCCTGACCCAAGGTTCCCTTTTACAGTCTCAGACCCATTTGTTTGCACAGTCCTAGTGGCAATGATCTTTCTATATCATGCACCTGCTACGACTGCATCTAAGTGAGGCCTCAAATTGAGGTGCTTGCCTGAATTGTGCTAAGCACAATGCTTAGTATATCATAACCCTCTTAACAAACTTTTACAAAAAAAGATTCAAAAACCTCTTTTTTATATATACCTTTCTCGGCCTTTTGTCAAGATCAAGGTAGTATATGTTCTTGTCAGCTCTTTAACAAAGCAGGGGCAGGGGTAGGGGCAGACCCATGTGTATCTGACCTGGGGCGGAGGCCCCAGGTCAAATCTAGAAATCACAAAGAATTAAATTGGGGGTTGGGCCATGGCCCACGAAAGCTAAAGCAATCGCCCCACGTCAACCATTTTCTTCTCTTCTTTGGTGGAAGGGGAAATAAATACAACATTTTCTTTCCATCTCTACGGGAGAGTAAGACCACACAACTCATTTCCATTCTATGACTGAAGAAAGAAGATGAATGCTCTTATCTACTTTTCTATGCCTTTATGCAATCTTGACCTTTTTTTCTTAGATGATGTCTCCTTTCGTTATTGGTTTTATCATCTGCTCTTTTTTAGGGTTCTCTAGTTTCTTGAGAAATTGAAAAGGCTTATTTATGAATTTGGTGTTAATAGTAGAGTTCCTTATAAAAATAATTTTTTTTTTTAAAACTACGTCTTTAACCTATGCTATTGATTTTATCTTTAAATTAGATATGGAGAAATATAACAAAAAAAAAATCAACTGCTAATCTATTTAAATGTAATATTTTTTCTCTTTTTCTATTGTTAATGTGAAAAAAAAATCTAGCAAAAGAATGATTGACATTTTCAATTGGCCATTGTCTGCCCCATCCAAATGAAAATCCTGGGTCCGCCACTGATAGAGGGTTCTTAGAAAGAAGACAAACCCCTTGTACATTGAATTTTACATGGAACAATCAATTTCATATCTGGAGAAATTAGTCGATAGAGGAAATTTCGTCGAAGCTTAATAATACTTTGCATGATTCTGGGAAGAATATATAAAAGGATGAAGTTCTCAAAAAAATCAACACAAACGATTGCTTTCACAGGAAACCATAAATAAATGCGAAGGTTGACTTGAATACTTCGTCCTGTCCAACGTGCTAGTCACTTCTTTGGACTCTTTCGTGAGAAAAACTTAGTTGCTTCAAAGTAGTTCAATAGATTCTTTCGGAAAAGTCAACAGAGTAGCTATCACCTCCAGAGTGTAGAGGAAATTTACTTGATGCTGAATGTGACTTTGCATCTTTCCAGGAAGAACATAGAAACCTTAAGTTGGTGGCAATTGGCCAGAGCCCGTAGAGCTATTGAAAGCACTCTCTGTTACAACACAATACTGCATGTCAGACCCTAATTCAGGTTTGATGTATTGAGCGTTAATAAAGTCAGAAATTAGTTTTTTAAATGGGATTAGGGGACTTTGGCTTAGATTATGAGTTTGACTAAATTTTTTATAGCTTTGGGGAATTTTTTAGAGCCTTTAACTGTGGTCTGACACGCGTAGGGTGGCCTATGCCACTCGTGTAAGTGTGGGGGAATTAATCGTAATTTCAAAAAAAATCTGATTTTAAATTAATTTGATAGGTTATATTAGCCCAACAATGTTTAGTATTCATTTTGTTCGTGTTCAAAATCCAGAAATTCCATTTTTCAGAGAAGAGCAAAAGCAACTTTTCGCATCAGAATCTATGTACGATTTTCAATGTTTATGAATCATGCGAAAAATATGCTTTTTGAAGACTAGATTTTTCAACGATCAATTTACTCATTTTCATCGATCTTATCCGAGGCCCGCAAATGGGGTTTCCAATTACTTGAAGTTAGAGCCAGTGGGGCCCACCCCCCACTCAACTCAAACATAAAACTACGTGCCTCCCCCGCTCTTTCATTTCTATTTCAGAACTCAGCCAGAACTTCTTTTCTCCCCAACCACTTTCTTTCATTTCTGTTTCAAAACTCAGCCAGAGCTAGCTTCTTCTTCTCCCCAGCCACTTTCTTCTCCTTGCATGTCACTCTCTCTCAGTCCAAATGAGAATTTTGAGTGTATTTTCATCTCCTCCATCTTCTTAGCTTTCCAAAGACAACTTTTCAAGGGGTTTCTGCTGGGACTACCTCTCTCTTGAGATTTTTCTCCTTGGTTAGAGCTTCTAGAGGTAAGCAATGGCTTTCCTCTTCCAATTTTGGTTTTGTTGAGTCCTTTAGAGCCTCAATATCATGCATGCAAGGTTTCCTTTGGAGGACCATTTCTCTTTCAAAATTCTTGGGTTTTTGAGTTTTTTCCATGGGGCTTTTTGTAGATTTGGAGTTCCAGTCTTAGAAAGGAGTGTTTGGAGACCTTTTTGAGTGCATCTTGAGCTAAGGCAAGTGATTGAATAAGATATGAATGTGCATGCAATTTATTTGTGAAACTCTAGCTTGATTTCATATTTTGATCAATGTTATGTTTAACTTACCTTGCTTTGAATTCAAACCTGCTAAACCACTATTTTTGGTGCATATGTATGTTTTGATTTACATCAATTTGCCCTGTTTCGGTTTCAATTCATTTGAATTAAGTTCTATGAATGGGTTTGGATTTGAAATTTTTGATGGATGAGGATTGGGTGGCAAAGTATGGTTTGATGAGAATGGATGGTTGAATGGTGAAATGGGGAGCTTGTAGGCTTATTTGATTGCAAGGAAAATTGTTTTGGAGAAGCAATGACCTGAAATGGAACCTGAAGTGAAATTTCTGTAAGCGGGCAGTTAGCTAGTGGTCACCAGTCGCCTAGCCAACCAGTGACCAACAGGTAACTGACCGCTAGTCGATCACAATTCCAGAATGTGAAAAATTATAGGCGAGCCGGAGGCAGCTAGCTAGCCTCGACCTGACCGCCAGGTCGTCGCCAATCAGTGATTAGAAAGACAATAGCTGCATATTTTGTCAGACAGACCGCGGTCAATAGGCGATTTGCCTCAGAACCCTTCAGCGGCCGACCGACAGCTAACTGCGCCCCTCTAATTTTTTGGGAAATTGTAGAGAAATGCAAGGGTCTCAATCGTAAACACCTTTGGACATCATGTAGTTGATGTGTACACTTTGATGTCTTCAGTGCCATAGAAATACGGGCACCGACTAAACGATGGCCGACATTGGATCTCAAAGTGTATACCAATCCGACAGTTACGTTCTCATGGTCTTGATGAGAATGTGTACCGCGAGTTCTTATTTACTAAACCAAACCTTGCCTTGTGATCGTATCATCTTGAAAACAGTGTTTCCAAGGTTTTATTTAAATACCAGTTTTGGAATAATTACGTGGACTGCGTTTTCCATATACATTGTGCCAGGACTACTATTCCGTGAATTCTCGTGTGTGTGGTGTTGAGTTTTCGTTTGAATATTCATATGTATTTTTCTAGTCAGCACCACTAAGCTTGGACGACCTTGTTAGTTTTATCATCCAGCTCGGGTCCTTAAATACCTTGTGCCAACGTAGTTTGGAATTCGTGTGTGATTTGCCTCTTTCACAGTGGGACTTTCGCGTATTGCTCAGCTATATTGGGTTACTAGAATTATATGCTCGTGTGGTCCCTTCACTTCGTGTGACGGAGATTAATCATCGTGTGTGCTGTCATCACTTCAATGACGGAGAATTTAGCTTTCTGTGGTTGCCAATGTACTAGTCTCAAATGGTCCAATTGATTTACTCTCGGATTTTCTAAACCGAATACTCCATGAATGCATCTGTTTTATTGGTCTCATTTCTCATATGAGTGTTGTTTTATCAATCGCAAAACTAATTAATATTATAGTATGCTTGTTACCTTTTTCAATCACCTACCAGACCATCGTGTCTGGCCCTTCTTATTTGGTGCTCAGGTCCAGGTTACATTGTCCCCAAGGAGGAGCGTGAGGAAGAGGCGATTAAGCCACCAATTGCTAGAGAATGGTTGCCCGACAATGTCATCTAGATATTGGGTTGCGCCGTGAGAAGCGAATCATTTTGGGAATGTTCATTTATTTTGGGGATCCTATTTACTGACCTTTGTTGGCTTATCTTATGGGGAATTGTAAAACTTTAAACCTATCTTTTGGTGTGATGTCAATTTTGAACATTAGCCTTATGGGCATGCTAATTATGTTTCTCTCTAACATGAGCCTTTGTATGCTCATACGTGTTTAATTTCTTTGTGTGTTTGCTACTCACTTCTGTAATCGATTCTAATGTATGTATGTGAGGTGTCATCCTCACCGCGGGAAAACCTGTGGGAAACACCGTAAGAGGGCAAAATGTTCCAGCCCGCCATGCCGCGAACCCGGATTAGGGTCTTGGTTTGGCTCGGTCCCGTTCCGGGGCCGTGACATTGCAGGTTTGAGTAATTGACTTATTGTTACCCTAAGAAATTTATATAAGAATAGGCGCCAATTCCTAACTCAATATGCTGACCCAGCCCTGTAATTTACGATTCTGGTTGACATATCTAACCTAGTTAATAGACCAGTTGGGTTCAAGTGTGCTTGCCTTTCAATTCTTTAACTTGGTTGGACTTGACTCATTGCACCTTCTAGCCAATTTGTCCAGAGCCTGACCTACCAAATCAAAGTTCGGATTGACGACTCTATCTTCTTGGTTTGGTGTTTTAAATCCTGTTAGTGTAGAAGTTCTTAGAAAGTTCATTCTATTTTAATTGGTGGTTGCTTCTATAAGAAAACATTTGTACTTTTATAGTGTCCGGGTTGGCCTGGGCGTGTATATATATCTTTAGATAGGCAATCCCGCATGAACCAGCAGGCCTGCTCCATTGCCAACACTAAACATGAAGAACAATACATAATGAGATTTTTATTTCTTATGTAGTCAATCCCACATGAACCAGTCCTGAATCATTGCCAACATTAGACCTGAAGAACAATATCATGAAATTACGTACACTCAACATATAATATACATTCACATTAGCACATATAAGCAACATTAACATTACATATAATCAACGGCCTCCAGAGAGGTCAGACTCCGTAATCAAAGAAAGATCTGGCTTGATGTCTCCATCAGAACCTTTGCCATGTTCCAGTTCTGAAACACTAAGAGTAAATCCATCCGGTGACAATTTAGGAAGAGGAACATCACCATCCAAGAACTGCATGACTAGCCGCATGCTTGGCCTACACTTCGATAAAGGGTGTGAGCAAAGCAACCCAAGCTTCATCACCAACTCCATCTCTTCCAATGCATAGCCATCTACTAACTTAGCATCCGCAGAATCAAGAATCACCCCTTTCCTCCAGCAATCTAACACCCAATCCACCAAAAGCATTTCCTGTGGGGGAGCCTTCCACTCTATCGGCCTCCTCCCGCAAGCAACTTCAAGCATGAATATCCCAAATGCAAACACTTCAGTACTTGTAGTAGCCTTTCCAGTTCTCGCGAGCTCAGGTGCGAGATAACCGAAAGTACCTGCTTATAGATGCCGCATCATAAAAAGTTCCATGCCGAAAGTGTTAATTATTTTTTTACTGTCTGTTTCAGTGTTGTAATGACTAGACAAATAGAATGGCATGAGTTTCAGTCTATTTAACTTGATACTATTATGTGAATCTCTGAATGAATCATTGAATCACCTTTAATACATTTTGCCTCGAGAAAAATTCTCGTTTTCTTTTTTACCGTTTTTTGCACAAGTTTGCTCATGACTTCTTACTAATATGTCAAGTTTCTGTTTACCTCTTTTAAGAGGAATCAGACATACCGAACAATTTATTTGTAGTAGGGTCTAAATGAAATAGCGAATCTAAAATATAAACAAGCACTTTGTTGTGGTAAGCGCTAAAGAGTTAATTTCAGTTTGATTCTTTTGTAAACAGATGTAACTTGTACCAGTATACATACAAACTCTGCCATCTCTGTTCTCATGTTTTTGAGAGTTGGAGCTTCTTAAAAAACGAAAAAGAAAAAAAAAAACTTCGGATTTCTCAAAATTGTTTACCTGCAACGCGGGTTGTTTGAAGGTCGGTTCCATGTTGATGCAATCGCGCAAGACCGAAATCTCCCAATCTTCCTTGCAATTCATTGTCCAACAAGACATTGCTGGCCTTAATATCTCTGTGAAGAACAACTTGCTCCCATTCTTCATGCAAATACACTAGTCCTGAAGCAACTCCTTTGATTATTCTAAATCTCTGACCCCAATTTAGAGATGACTTTGGTTGGTCATAAATAAACTTGTCAAGACTGCCTCTGGGCATGAGATCATACACTAACAGGAGCTCTCCCTTATACCGGCAATCACCGCGGAGAGGTACCAAATTCCGGTGCTGGAGCCGACCCAGGCTAACCACTTCAGCGATGAACTCCTTCATTCCTTGGTGCGATTCATTGGAGATTCTCTTCACAGCCACTGGAGTTTTTGTGATGGGTAGGATGCCTCTGTACACCCTACCAAAACCTCCACTCCCAAGAAGCCGTTTGTCTGTGAAGCCACCGGTGGCTACAGTTAGGTCCTCGTATGCAATCCTGTGAGGCCCATACTCAAGCTCCCTGTGTGGGTAAAACACCGTAATGACGAAATTAAGCAAAGATTACAGCAGGACTCGCTGATCACCTCGGCCTCTACAGTCATAGCCCGTCAGCTCGGCAGCTCGGTCAAGAGTACCAGCACGGCAGCACGGTTCGGCAACTCGGCGTGAATGCCAGCTCAGTACAAAAGCACAGCACGGCCAAGCCATTCTTGATCTCGGACCAAAATGCTGAAGGCAGAGTGGGCCGCCACCTTCCTCCGGGAAATGCGGCGCGCCCTGACAGATATGAGCATTCATTTATGGTGATAGGATCGCTCATTTATGGCGATAAGAAGTTAGCTTTATCAGCCCTTTACATCAACTGACTGAAGGCGTGGAAAATAAGGATGGGATGTTGCCTTTTTCATCTACTGCTGCCTGTCAGGGTAAGGATCGATGGGACCTCACCCCACCTACCCCCACTCACAGAGAGAATGAACGAGGAATGCCCAAATATATACACATGGGATCAGCCCCATGAAGGTACGCGATACACAACACACAATACTCCCCTGGTCATTTCATTCCCTTCCTCCTGCTTAGTTTTCTCAGAACTAACTCAGG
This sequence comes from Persea americana, assembly GCA_029852735.1. NCBI lineage: Eukaryota > Viridiplantae > Streptophyta > Magnoliopsida > Laurales > Lauraceae > Persea > Persea americana. The sequence continues at coordinate 68,415,858 of CM056811.1, forward strand.
CATCAGAGCGCCTTCGGCTCACGGCAGCCAGGGGCTCTGACTCTAGCCTTTTTCCTTCCTTCCTTTTCAGGTTCTTGGCGTTCAGTATTCCCAGTCCTAACAAGTTCATCTCAATCTCATCTTAATCTAAGTAGGTGTCGTTTTTACCGCCTACAGTTAGGCGCCGTCTGTGGGGAACTGAACTAAAAGCTTGTAAGCACCATGCCTCCAAAAACCAGAAATGGCGAGGGACCCTCCAAAGGCAAGGCTCTGTCGATACAGCCTACGCTGGTGCAGAATCTTCCACCTCCACCCCTCAACAAAGGAGGTCAGGGGGGAGGTCTCCCACGATCCAGACGCAGTCACGGTCTAAGGGATTGACCATGCCTTCCCTTCGTGACGTCCCACCTCCGGAACAGCCCCGCCATAGCCATGAGCGGGACAGGCAAGGCGACAAGTCGGTCACCAAGCCACGTGAAAAGTCAGCGCGGGCCGGATCGCAGTCACACCATCAAGCCAACCTCGGTCAAGACGAAGACCCCCGCCTGAATGACATCAAGGCTCAGAACCGCCTCATCCAGGAGCAGCATGAGCTTATCCAGCAGCTCAAGCAGCAGCTCGAGGACAAAAAGGGTCAGAGTCCACCACCCAGGCGCCTGGACTACGGGGGAGACCTGAGACACGTCCTCAATAATAAGAGGTGCGACTGAGACCACGGAGAAGAAGGCTCCAGCAGCAGTCACGTGCGTGAAGGGCCAAAGAAGCAGCGCCAGGTTTCGGAAGATGAAGAGCTGAAGCAGTGGATCGACCGGCGGGTGAAGCAGACGATTCGCCAGAACATGGAGACTGCCGGTATCGTCCGAGACCAGTATACCGCCTTTGAAGCTGAGGACACTGGCGCGTCTCCTTTCTCTAGGGAGATAAGAAAATACTCACTCCCCGAGAAGTTCAGCGTCCCGAGGTTCGCCCTGTATGAAGGAACCTCGGACCCCGCGGCTCACCTCCGACATTACGTCCAGAGGATGTCGGTCTGGGGGGATGACGATTCCCTAAACTGTCGAGTTTTCTCCTCCAGTTTGGCGGATCTCCCCCTGCGGTGGTTTTGCTCACTTCCTGAAGGCTCCATCTCCAGCTGGCTGCAGCTCCGGACCTCCTTCCTAGAAAAATTCCAGGCTCATCGCGTCATCCCGAAGACCGATGCTGACCTAATGGCCCTTCGGATGCAGGAAGACGAGAGCGTCACCCAGTTCGCTCGTCGGTTCTGGACTGTCTACAGCGAGATCGAGTGCGCTTCTGAAGAGTTAGCAGTAAAGTCCTTCCAGCTGGCTCTGCGGCCGGGCGTCCAGCTTCGGGCACAGTTCGTCATGTACCCCGTGACCACCATGAAGGAGCTGATGACCCGAGCAAATCAGTTCATACTGGCAGAAGAAGACGAGGTGCGAGGTCGGGAAAACTTCGGCCTCACCAAAAAGAGCCAACCAGCCAAGGGAGATAGCAGGTCCTCCAGGAGGGAGGATCGTCGCAGAGATCCGTCCCCGGATTGGCACAAGGCCCGGTCCTCAGATCAGCGCCGAACCCCATCTACTTCGACAGCGGCATCGGGGAGCGGCAGAAGGTCAGGCCACGAGGTGACCTCCCACGTAGCAGTAAATACTATCTTCAAGGAGCCAATCTATAGGCTCCTCAATAAAATAAAAGCGCAGCCTTTCTTCAAGTGGCCGCGGCCGATGACAACTGATCCCTCCTCTCGAGACCAGAGTAAGTTCTGCGCGTACCACAAGCAAAATGGGCACAGAACCGACGAGTGCAGGAGCCACAAATCCCACCTGAAGAACCTCGTGAAGGAGGGGCACCTCAGGGATTACATCAAGGAGGAAGGCCGAGGTGATGACCGACCTCCACGGCGAGACGCTGACAACCAGGACAGCAAGCCAGAAGGCATCATCAACGTCATTCACCTCGCCGCCCCACCCAGGAGGAGCTCTCAGGCTCGCACCGAGGCCAGGCGCACCTCCCATCAGAAGCAGGTGCTGACCGCGGCACCAGAGCCGGCCGCAAAGAAAGCCAAAACGGAGGGGGTCAAAGTATGGTTTTCTGACAAGGACTTGGAAGACGTCGAACTCCCACATAACGACGCTCTAGTGCTCACCTTAAAGCTGCAGAACTTCTTGGTTCAAAGAGTCCTTGTCGACCCTGGCAGTTCGTCTGAAATCCTATACTATGATTGCTTCAAGAAGTTGAAACTTAAGGACGAGGACCTCCAGGCTGCCCGTACCCCTCTGGTCGGCTTCAGCTCCAAGCCTGTTTACCCCAAGGGTAAGATCTCCCTCAGAGTCCAAGTGGGTAGCGCCTGCAGGCAAGTTGACTTCCTAGTAGTCGATGTCCCCTCCCCATACAATGTTATAATGGGGAGGACGTGGCTACATAGAATGGAGGCGGTGCCCTCCACCTGCCATCAGAAGCTCAAATTCCCTCTGGAAAACCAGTCGGGCCGAACGGATGTGATCACCATCAGAGGCGACCAGCACATGGCCAGGCAATGCTTGCTGGCCGTGCTGCCGGGAGACGACGAGTCATCCCAAGTCAATGTGGCTGAACTGGACAGAGAGGCCGAGCTCGGGGACATTGGCAGGGCTCTGGCGTAGAAAAGCATCGAGGACCTCACCAAGGTCAACATTGATCCCGCCGACCCAGACAGATTCTTCCTAATTGGAAGCCAGCTCCCCGAGTCTGAGAAGACAGAACTGCTTGACCTCCTCGTGGAGAATAAAGCGGTCTTTGCCTGGACACCCTATGAGATGCCCGGCATTGACCCGACAGTCATGTGCCATAAATTAAAGGTGGATCCCAACCATAAGCCCATGCTCCAAAAACCGCGCCGGACTGGGGTCCCGCAGACTGAGGCCGTGATTGAGGAAGTTCAGAAGCTCCTCGAGGCAGGCACGATAAAGGAGGTCCACTATCCGCAGTAGCTGGCCAACACCGTGGTGGTCAAGAAGAAGACGGGAAAATGGAGGGTCTGCGTGGACTTTACCGACCTCAATAAGGCCTGTCCCAAAGACAACTTCCCTCTTCCAAAGATAGATCAGCTCATCGACGCCACTGCCGGACACGACCGAATGAGTTTCCTGGATGCCTACCGGGGGTACCATCAGATCCCCCTGTATGCGGCAGACCAGGAAAAGACAGCTTTCATCACTCCCAGGGGCACCTATTGTTACAAGGTGATGCTCTTCGGGTTAAAAAATGCGGGAGCGACATACCAGCGGTTGGTGACGAAGATGTTCCAGGCCCAGCTCGGCAAGACGGTGGAGGTATACATCGATGATATGGTCGTCAAATCCAAAAGGTCGCCAGACCACTTAACCGACCTCCGCCAGATTTTTGACATCCTTCGCCAGTTCCAGTTGAAGCTGAATGCATCTAAGTGCGCATTTGGTGTCGGTTCCGGCAAGTTCTTAGGGAGCCTGGTCACAAGAAGGGGGATCGAAGCGAATGCTGACCAGATCACCGCAATCCAGGAGCTCCAGTGTCCGACCTCGGCAAAACAAGTTCAGCGGCTGACCGGAATGGCCGCCGCCCTGAACCGATTTATCAGCCGAGCTTCGGACAAATGCAGACCTTTCTTCCAACTCTTGCAGAAGGGCTCCAAGTTTCAATGGACATCGGATTGTTCTCAGGCGCTGCAACAACTTAAACACTACCTTTCTTCTCCACCGCTGCTGTCAACCCCAACTATTGGAGAGGCACTGTACTTGTACATGTCGGTCTCGGACCACGCAGTGAGCTCGGTGCTCATCAGAGAAGACAACGGTCAACAAAGGCCTATCTATTACACGAGCAAAACCCTGCTGGACGCCGAGACCCGGTACTTGCAGCTCGAAAAGCTCACCTTGGCGCTCGTTAGCGCCTCGAGAAAGCTCTCCCATTACTTCCAAACCTTCACAATAGTGGTCGTAACAGAATACCCACTGAAGGCTCTCCTCCGGAAGGCAGACTTCTCCGGACGGATCTCCAAATGGGCTGTCGAACTAGGGCAATATGACATCAAATATCAGCCCAGAACTGCCATCAAAGCTCAAGTCCTAGCGGACTTCATCGTGGGATTTACTCCTCAGAGTTCGGCGCCGGCCTTGCTCGACACCGAACTAGGGTGCGATAAGGGTGCAGAGTTTGTCACCGAGACCGAGCAAGAACAGTTCTGGATAAAGCTTCTGGACTCGTCCTGGAAAGTCTTTGTTGACGGATCCTCAACATCCAAAAAAGCTGGCGCTGGCATAGTCCTCCAGTCCCTAGAGGGCCTCGTCATCGAACAAGCTCTGACACTCGGTTTCAAGGCATCTAATAACGAGGCCGAGTATGAAGCGCTCATTGCCGGACTTAACAGCGCCAAAATCTTAGAAGCCCGATGCATAGTGGTTTTCAGCGATTCTCAGTTGGTGGCAAGCCAGCTCAGCGGAGATTACCAAGCTCGGGACGATAGGATGGCTGCCTACCTAGCCCACGCCAGGGGACTTCTCTCCCAGTTCGAAAGGGCCGAGGTCCGACAGATCGGCAAAGAGTCCAATTCCCATGCAGACGCCCTTACCAGCCTCGCCTCGGCTGTCGAAGCCGGTAATAAAAGAACTATTGAAGTAGAAACGCTGCGAGAGCCCAACATCGACCTCCAGCAACCTCGGCAGCTCATGTGCCTTGATCTCGGCCCGAACTGGATGGACCCCATCGTTGCATACCTGAAGGACGACCAGCTACCCGAGGACAGGACTGAAGCTCGTAAGGTCAGGATGAAGGCGGCCCGATTCTGGCTCTCCCCAGACGGCAAGCTCTATAGGAAGTCATTCACAGGGCCCTACCTCCAGTGCGTTCACCCCAGCAAAGTCGACGATTTCCTCTACGAGATTCACGAAGGAATCTGCGGCAGTCATGTAGGAGGTCGGTCTCTTGCATACCGAGCTATCAGCCAAGGTTACTGGTGGCCGTACATGCAGAAGGACGCCCAGCTCTACGCCAGAAAATACGAAAAGTGTCAGAAGTTCTCTCACTCTCTCCACCAGCCAGCCCAGGACCTGAGCCCCCTCTCCAGTCCTTGGCCTTTCGCCTAATGGGGCCTGGACATCGTTGGACCACTCCACCGAACTCCAGGGAACAAAAGATGGTTGATAGTGGCCATGGACTACTTCACAAAATGGGTGGAAGCTGAGCCCCTGTCCTCCATCACAGAATTAGACACGAAGAATTTTGTGTGGAAGAACATCATCACGAGATTTGGAATTCCCCGAACTCTCGTTTCCGACAACGGAACGCAGTTCGATTCCAACCTCTTCAAGAGCTTCTGCCAAGAGTACGGCATTCGAAATGTCTACTCCACCCCGGCGTATCCACAAAGCAATGGTCAGGCCGAGATCTCGAACAAAGTGCTCCTCGACGTATTAAAAAGAGACTCGACCGAGGCAAAGGTCGATGGGCAGAGGAGCTACCAAGTGTTCTATGGGCTTACCGAACTACTCCAAGGCGCTCCACCTCGGCTACCCCATTCTCCCTTGCCTACGGCATGGAAGCAGTCATTCCCCTTGAGGTCGGAACTCTGTGACCAGGGCCTCAATGATCTGAACGTAGCACGAGAGCTGGACTTGGCTGAAGAACGAAGAGAGGCGGCAGCTATCCGCCTGGCCGCCTATCAACAACAGTTGGCCAGGGGATATAACCCGAAGGTCAAGGAGAGAAAATTCGCGGTGGAAGAGCTAGTCTTAAAGAAAACACTTCCCGGCGACCGAGATCCAAACGAAGGCAAGCTAGCGCCTAACTGGCAGGGACCGTTCATAATAACTTCAACAGCTGGGAGATCTATCTACCGACTTGAAGACATGGAGGGGAAGGAGCTCCCACGACCATGGAATGCGATGCATCTCAAGAAGTTCTACTTCTGAAAAATGTATTAAAGAATTTAAACATCAATAAAAGGCGATTTTTTCTGGAATGAATCTCTACATTGCTTCAAGAACCCCCGCGGCTCGGCGCCTCTGTTCAGAGAGCCAACCGCCCTTAGCTCGGTGCCTGCACCAGCTTAGGGGGCACAGCCATAAGCACATCAGGGACCGGTAGCAGTACCACCCCCGCGGCTCGGCGCCTCTGTTCAGAGAGCCAACCGCCCTTAGCTCGATGCCTGCACCAGCTTGGGCGGCACAGCCATAGGCACATCAGGGTCCGGTAGCAGTACCACCCCCGCGGCTCGGTGCCTCTGTTCAGAGAGCTAACTGTCCTTAACTCGGTGCATGCACCAGCTTTGGCGGCACAGCCATAAGTGCCTCTGGGTCCAGTGATAGCACCACCCCCCGGCTCGGCAGCACGGTCGGGGCCGCGGTCTAAAAGGCAAGCACGGAAAAATACCAGCGTCCGATTTTAGCGCCTATTAAACTACTTGGCAAACTACCTCAAAGGTGTCCACACCCATTCCACCACAAACAAGACAGAAATCATAAACAGGAGACCATGCGGAAATAATGTTGTTTTATTACGTAAGAACCTGTCCGAATACAATGTAAAGAGAAAAAGTACAAAATTTAGGGAGCTGTAGCTTCCTTATTACAATCAATCCCGGAAGCGCTCTCGCTGGGAACGACTAAGGCAATCTCGGGAACCACCAGGGGAGCTAGGGGGACTTCCGAGGCGAAGGGAGCTCGGGCGAATTCCGAGGCGACTTCCGAGGCGGAGGGAGCTGGGGAGAATTCCGAGGTGGCACGAAGCTCCGAGTCCGAGCGAGGGAACCTGGGGGGATTCCTGAAAATGGGGCTGTCCACAGAAACCCCCGTCCTTTTCAAGGCCGCCTTCCACCCAAGTATCCAAGCCCGATCTCGGATTCCTGGCAACTGTGCCTTATAGTCAGCTGTCAATTTGCCGACCTCTTCGCTCATCACGGCGTCGTGCTCGGCCCGGTACTCTTCCTTGAGTTTGGCTTCCTGCCCTGGCAGAGCTGACTCAAGCTCAGCCGCCTTCCCCTTCAGGGCCATCTCCAGTTTTCTTTCAGCCAGTCTTCTCTTGGAGGTTAGCCTCTTATTCGTCCCCCGTAGCATCTGCATGTCTTCCTCCTGCCGCGACAGCGCAAGCCAGACCTCGTCTAGCTCAAAGGAAAGGTGGGCGTTCTGGTCCGCCTCTTCCTTTGCTTTTTCTTTGAGGTGCTCGGCCAAGGCTCGCGCTGCATCGAGGTCGGCAAAGAGGTCTGCATTCCTACTCGCCTCCTCCGCCAACGTCGCATCCTTTGCCGCCAAGGACTTCAGCAGCTCCTCCTTCTCCGCCGCCCAGACAGCTGCCCTGGCCTCGACTGCATCCAGCCTCCCCATACCAGTCTGGCATTTTTGCAAGAGCTGCGGAAAGAAACACTGTTAACAAAAAAAAAAACGCAGCAGAAAAAGAGAGGAATGTGAGGAATGAGGTTACATACCGCTACCAGCGACCGCATTGAGGAGAGCAGCAGCGACTCGTTGTCCATCCGCGCCCACCTCGCCATGTCCTAGGGAAGGGCGCAAGCTCGTCCCAGTGCGGCAACCACTTCAGGGTTGACCGCTCGGTCCGATTCGGCTAATTGCCTCCCCAACACGCCCTCGATGTCCGGCCTCCAAGGGACAAACTGTGAGGAAGTGGCGGTTTCCCCGACCGACAGGGGTGATTCAGGTGCAGGTGGGAGTTCGACCCTTGCCCTCTTTTCTGGCCTGCGCGCCTCGACGACCTGAGCAGGACCCCCCCTGCCTACTGAGTCGGAGGGCGAACCGTCGACGACTATGGCCGGAAGTTCTGGGCCGACCTCGTCCGCGGTTGGAGTTTCGGCCTCGGCCTCGGCAACGGCTCCGGAACTCACGTCGGCCGCTGGAGCAAGAATTTCCTCTACAGCAGCCACGGACGTCGTAGTCGGAACGACGCTGGCGGCTTGAAGAGGATCCAGGGTCTCGCCCCCGATGTCCCAAAGGCTGCGGCGGACAGGTCCTAGGCCACGAAGCGCTGATCGCGGCGGCGCAACATCTCAACTTCTGCTTCCTCCGAGCTGGATGAGCTCCGAGAAGCGCTGGAAACAACGAATTTCTTCCTCTGCCGCTTGTGTCCGGTCTCGGCTCTCGCGGTCCCAGCAGGTTCACGGTCTAGAGTCTGGTAGCCCGATTCTACCGGAAGCCCGCTGGGAATCGCGACAGTCACCGTCTCCGAGATGGGAACCTCGGTCTGTACAGTCTCCGAGCTGAGGCTTTCTCCGTGCAGCACTGAGTCAATCCTGGTCACCCGTCTCGAGGTGGTGAAAGACTTGTAATGAGGAGTGTACTCCAGAAGTGACCACGCAGCTCGGCAGTGGTGGCCACGGTACTTCCGCACCTTCTCGTGCCAGTCAGTGTTCACCTTCCACAGGTTTCTTCTGGCCAACTCCCTTTTTTGCCGAAAAACTGCACAAACAGAACGGTGTTAATAGAAGAAAAAGAAATAAGGTTAAACTACAGACCAAAGGGACCTCGGCCTTTACTTGGGGGGACTCCTATTCTTCGTGGGATCCGGGCTGTGGTGCTGGACTCCGCCTCGCCGAACTCCCATGCCCCTCTGACGAAAACTCGGTCCTCTCCCGCATATTTATTGGAGTCTTCCAGCGCGGTCACAAAGGCAGTTCGGCGGACCCTCAGCCGGAGGTAAAAGGTATTCTCTTCTGCGGATTTGCAGAGGTCATATGCCTCCTCGATGTCCGGGACACCGAGGTTGATTGCAAGAATCTCATTCAGCTGCACTACTCCCATGATGATTTTATACCCATTGGGAAGTAGCTGGCAGGGGCTTAACTCCCACTCCGGGAGACAATCCCTAAGGAGTGGGTGAAGGGGGAACCGGATTCCTCCCTCCACGACGGACACTAGCCAAGATGGCATCCAGCCGTCGCTGTAAGTGATACCGTCATCAGGACCGTCTGGCCTAACGTCTACGTTGGCAGGGATCTTGCATGTCTCCCTGAACAAGCCTATGGATACTAGGTCCCCCAACCAATGCCTGTGAATGCCCATTCTCTACCCTAAACGAAAAACTACCTACTAGAAAGGGAGAAAATGGAAGGAAAAAGTCCTACGATGGGAGGCCGTGCAAACAGAAGCGCTCGCAGGCAGTATTGTTCTCTAGCAGAAGCTCTGGAAGATCGAAAAGAATGGAGACGGAGAAGGTGCCCTAATTTATAAGGGTTGGGAGCGCCGTTTCAGATTTCAAGAGACGCCTTTAATGAGGCATTACCTCGAACAGCCGTTTCAGATTCCAAGAGACGCCTTTAATGAGGCATTACCTCGAACAGCCCTAACGCCGTCTCAGGCAGCCCAGGCGTCCTACAGATACAATTGCGTGCCCTTCGGAGAAGCGACACGTGGCACCAGCGGCGCATTTCCTGAGGACTATTAAATGCCTCGACAGACGAAAGGACTATTAAACACCTCGACGAGTCGCTCCACGTCAGCAAACGGTGATGAGGATAAGAAGGAACCCTTCCTGAACCGAGACTCCACCATCTCGGCAATCCTTCACACTCCTGATACTCTTTAAGATCCGTGGCGGTGCCGACCTGACAAAACTACTCAGCTTCCGACCTACTCGAATGAGCCCTCAGAGGTCAAAAGCTAGGGGGAAATTGTGTGGGTGCACAGCCATGAGCACCTCAGGGTCCGGTAGCACTACCACCCCCGCGGCTCGACAACTCTGTTCAGAGCGCCAACCGTCCTCAGCTCAGTTCCCGCACCAGCTTTGGCGGCACAACCATAAGCGTCCAGGGGGCCGGTGCCAGCACCACCCCCGGCTCGGCAGCTCAATCGAGTACCTGCCTTCCTGGCTCAATTCTAGCACCAACTGCGGCGATTTAAGTCAAAAGGCTTCCAAGAATACCTCGAGTTGTTAGCTTCTGCTCTCAAGGGTCATGGACGCCGATCAAGACCACGGTTCATAAACCAAGTCTCGGACATGGGCGGATGTCCAATTTTGAGAATGACAAGGAGTTCGGTTATCCGGACCAACAACTTAACAAACAAAGCATTGCGACATGAAGTCGACCACACAACCATTCCATCAGAGACAAGGAGAAAGAAGGCCAGAATGCGAAGAAAGTTTTCATTAATCGAGATCCTGATTACAAGATAAATGGAGATACAATAAATGAAAAATTACAAAAAAGCCTCAGAGGGCTGCAGCTTTCACATTGCAGTCAATCTCTGGAGGGATCTAAGGAGGGACCTCGGCCACAATCGCGCTGGCCTCGGGAGCGGTCGGGGTAGCTTCAGAGACGATCGCGCTCGCTTCAGGAACGCTAGCCTCGGGAGCGACGGCTTCGACAGGGGCCTTGGCGACCGCGGGCGCATGAGAGTCCTCAGGATCGCTTGCAGTCGGAGCCTCTGGGGGCGCCTCAGGGGCGGCGCTCTCCTCCGGACAGGCTCGCGGAGGAAGGCAAGGGGAAGCCCGAGATGCGGCTACGAGTTCCGAGTCCGAGCAAGGGAACCTGGGGGGATTTTGGAAGAGAGGGCTATCCTCGGGGACCCCAGCCTTGTTCAAGGCTGCTTTCCACCCAAGCTCCCAGGCTCGGTCCCAGATCCCTAGCATCTGAGCCTTGTAGTCAGCGGACAGCCTACCGACCTCCTCCCCCATGATGGAGTCATGCTCAGCGAGGAACTCCTCCTTGAGCCTGGCCTCTTGTTTTGCCAGAGCAGACTCAATCTCGTCCGCCTTCCCCCTCAGCGCCATCTCCAGGGAACCTTGCACCTGGTTCCGCTGAGAGAGGAGCCTCCTGTTTGTCCCCTTCGCACTCTGCAGGTCCTCTTCCAGCCGCCCTACCGCGATCCGGAGATCGTCAAGCTCAGAGGCAAGATGGAGGTTCTGGGTCTTCTCGTCCGCCAGCTCGTCCTTAAGGCGCTCGGCCACGACTCGGGACTCCTCGAAATCGAAGACGAGGCCAGCATTTCTGCCCACCTCTTCCGCCAGCATCGCGTCCTTAGACGCCCGCAGCTCGTCCCTCTCGACCACCCATTCCGCCTCCCGCGCCTCGGCTGCGTCGAGCCTCTCTATGCCCACCTGGCATTTCTGCAACAGCTGCAAGATGAGAACCCGAAGTCAATAAAAGAACACCGGACTAAAAGCTATGGGGGGTGGGGGAATATTGCACTTACCGACACCAGAGAGCGCATCGAGGAGAGCAAGAGTGACTCGTTGTCCATCCCAGCCCACCTCGCCATGTCTTGAGGAAGGGCACAAGCACGTCCCAGCGCTACGACCACTTGGGGATCGGTCGCGCGGTCTGTCTCGGCCAGCTGCCTCCCCAGAACCTCCTCGATGGCCGGCCTCCACGGAGCCAGAGGAGGGGACAAGATCGTCTCGCCAGCAGGTGGAGGCGAAGAGGGGCCAGGCGAGGCCTCAACCCTTGCTCTCTTCTCGGGTCACCCGCCCTCAGTAACCTCGGCGGAGCGAGCCCGACCTCCAGCACTTGCAGCATGGTCGGGGGGTGAGTCATCCACGACGATGGCCGGAGGCGGAGCCGAGGCGACCTCGGCCGCGTCAGGCCGAGCAGCCTCGGTCGCGGCTGCACGGACCGCCTCGACATCTGGGGCAGGAGTTCCACCCTCAAGTGCCGAAGTCGTCGCAGCCACTACCTTAGGGGGATCCCGGACCTCGCCTCCGATGTTCCCGAAGGCCGCCGCAGACAGGTCTTCTGCAGCATAACGCCGCCCGCGCTGGCGTAGCATTTCTTCTTCTTCCTCTTCTTCCTCTTCCTCGGAGCTGGAAGCTACTAGCCTCTTCCTACGAGAAGGCCGGGGCTCGGCTCCCGAGGTCCCGACAGGCTCCGCGGCGGGGATTGCTGGAGCACGGTCTCCAGACTCAATCAGACGTCCGGTAGGAATCGCGACGGTCACTGCCGCTGAGCCCGGCACGGCGGTCGTCGCTGGTCCTTGGCTGACGCCTTCCCCGCTCAGTACGAAGTCTATCCCCGACACCCTTCTGGAGGTGTTGAAGGATCTATAGTGGGGCACGTACCCCAGGAGAGACCACGCAGCACGGCAGTTGTGGCCGCGGTAGTTTCTCACCTTCTCGTGCCACGCGCTGTTCACCCTCCAGCGGTTCTTCCTGGCAAGCTCCCTCTTCTCGCGGAAATCTGCATAGACAAAACTGTGTCAGGAGCCAGGCGTAGAAAGAAAGGGGAAAGAACTGCAAACCGAAAGGACTTTGGTCTTTACTTGGAGGAGTTCCTATTTTTAGAGGAATCCGGACCGTGGTGGCAGGCTCCACTTCACCGAACTCCCATCCTCCTCTGACGAGTACTCGGTCTTCGCCCGCGTACTTGTTGGAGTCCTCCAGAGCGGTCACAAACCCAGTCCGGCGGACCCTCAGCCGGAGGTAATAGGTGTCCCCTTCTGCGGATTTGCAGAGGTCATACGTGTCCTCGATGTCCGAGACACCGAGGCCGATTCTTAGAATCTCGTTTAGCCGCACCACCCCCATGATGATTTTGTATCCATTGGGGAGTAGTTGGCAAGGGCACAACCTCCACTCCCGGAGGCAGTCCCGGACCAGTGGATGCAGGGGGAAGCGGACCCCTCCTTCCACTACCGAGACCAGCCAGAACGGCATCCAGCCATCGCGATAGGTGAGGCCGTCATCAGGGCCATCCGGTCTGACCTCCACATTGGCGGGGACCTTATATGCATCCCTAAAATAATCTATGGAACCTGGGTCTCCTAACAGATCTCTATAGACCCCCATTCTCAACTCAGACGAGGGTCTACCTAAAAGAAAAGATGAGGAAAACGGAAAGAAGTCCTACGAAAGGTGACTGCACAAGCAGGATCGTCGGAAGTTCGTGACCGTCGGAGAAGTTCTCTTGCAGAGCGCAGTAGAAATTTGGAGAAAATAGCAGAAAGTGGAGACGAAGGAGACGCCCTGATTTATAAGGACTAAAGACGTCGCTTCGGCTTTCGAGAAGAGCCTTTAGGAGGCGTCCCCTCAATCAGCCCTAACGTCCCATCTCGCAGCCCTAACATCCTCTCGAAGTAATTGCGTGGCAGCTAAAAGAGGCGACATGTGTTGTTACATCCCACATCGCTCATGTGGGCGTCTGAACTCTTGGTTAAAGGAGTCCAGTCCACATTGTCTTGGCATGACGCGTTTTGACGCTCACTCATGGACGTGGGTGCGTTGAAAACAAAACCGTGCGGGGCCCTTTGTTCCCCAGAGCGGACAATATCTTGCTAGGAGGTGGGCTGTGAGAAATGGTATCAGAGCCGAGGACGGCTCTCCTCTGAGGGTGGGGGGATTGTTACATCCCACATAGCTCATGTGGGCGTCTGAACTCTTGGTTAAAGGAGTCCAGTCCGCATTGTCTTGGCATGACGAGTTTTGACGCTCACTCATGGACGTGGGTGCGTTGAAAACAAAACCGTGCGGGGCCCTTTGTTCCCCAGAGCGGACAATATCTTGCTAGGAGGTGGGCTGTGACAAATGGTATCAGAGCCGAGGACGGCTCTCCTCTGAGGGTGGGGGGATTGTTACATCCCACATAGCTCATGTGGGCGTCTGAACTCTTGGTTAAAGGAGTCCAGTCCGCATTGTCTTGGCATGACGGGTTTTGACGCTCACTCATGGACGTGGGTGCGTTGAAAACAAAACCGTGCGGGGCCCTTTGTTCCCCAGAGTGGACAATATCTTGCTAGGAGGTGGGCTGTGACACGTGCCACCATTGGCGCGATATCCGAGGGCTATTAAATATCCTGGACAGGCGAAGAGACATCTCGAAGGGGACCGTACGTTAGCGACGGCCACCAAGCCTTGGGGGGACCCTCCTGATCCGAAGCTCCCCCGTCCCGGTATCTCCCTCATATGACGGTAACCCTCACTCGAGCTCGGTAGCGGAGCCAGCTATATAGTCACCAAGCTTCTGACCTCCTCGAGCTGGAAGGCTCTCAGAAGTCAAAAGCTAGGGGGCAATTGTGTGGGTAAAACACCGTAATGACGAAATTAAGCAAAGATTACAGCAGGACTCGCTGATCACCTCGGCCTCTGCAGTCATAGCCCGTCAGCTCGGCAGCTCGGTCAAGAGTACCAGCACGGCAGCACGATTCGGCAGTTCGGCGTGAATGCCAGCTCAGTACAAAAGCACAGCACGACCAAGCCATTCTTCATCTCGGACCAAAATGCTGAAGGCAGAGTGGGCCGCCACCTTCTTCCGGGAAATGCGGCGCGCCCTGACAGATATGAGCATTCATTTATGGTGATAGATCCGCTCATTTATGGCGATAAGAAGTTAGCTTTATCAGCCCTTTACATCAACTGACTGAAGGCGTGGAAAGTAAGGATGGGATGTTGCCTTTTTCATCTACTGCTGCCTGTCAGGGTAAGGATCGATGGGACCTCACCCCACCTACCCCCACTCACAGAGAGAATGAACGAGGAATGCCCACATATATACGCATGGGATCAGCCCCATGAAGGTACGCGATACACAACACACAATACTCCCCTGGTCATTTCATTCCCTTCCTCCTCCTGCTTAGTTTTCTCAGAACTAACTCAGGCATCGGAGCGCCTTCGGCTCACGGCAGCCAGGGGCTCTGACTCTAGCCTTTTTCTTCCTTCCTTTTCAGGTTCTTGGCGTTCAGTATTCCCAGTCCTAACAAGTTCATCTCAATCTCATCTTAATCTAAGTAGGTGTCGTTTTTACCGCCTATACTCCCAATCTTCGACTTCTTGGGCAGACTTCAATTTCTTTCTCAAGATGAAAATGGTGCAAAAGATGCCAAGTAACACACAGACTGTTTCAATTAAAGGCAACCCAATTGTCACCAAACGCTTTGGCATCTTTTTAAATTTTTCTTGCCATGGAAGTGTTGGAAGACGAGAGGCGTCGAGCGCTTGTGCTTTTCCTCCTATGCTAAAGCTCCATCCCAGGACGTAATGATATGATGCATGAGCCGCAGTACACGAAGAGAAACCACATACATGTCATCTAAGAAGGTAGAAGAAAGATCGATATCTGAAGATAAGAGGGGAACTCGGGGTTTTTGCTCGTTGATAGGGAACCGTGTCACATTAAGTTGTTTTGCAACACCATCATATTCAATTGAAATCTGCACCGGGTCACTACTTAGAAGGCTCAAGTTCTTGAACCCTCCATTTTCATCAGAAAAATAAGCTGCAGGAGCGGATTCGATAGACTTCAATCCATTAATATCAATCCCTACATGATTACTATCGATATCTTCAAATTCAGGCTGCAAGAGGGTGTCCAATTCAATAGCAAAAATATCGTTCGATGGAAGTCCTATCTGATCAGTATTGTTGAAGAGGCCAAAATATTCATAAGGTAGAGATCCACTGAGCTTGTTCGAAGGAGAGATGACGAAGGCCATTCCATGACCCCCATAAGATGCATACTGAGGGTGAGTTGCGTAGATAAAATTAGTGGAGAAAGAGGAAACATTACCATTTGTGGGGTTCTTGAACCGAAGAGGAGCAAAGTAGAAAACATGACCGCTCTCCGTTACTGTACCGTTGATGGCTCTAAAAGAGCTTTCAGGTGTGATTTCTGCTGTGTCTATGACACTGATGAGTCCGTTCGTGGTGAAGTTACCCAACTGCGAAGATGCAAGGTTGACAAAGAGGAGTAGTAGAACAAACCTGGGAAACATAGCTCATAGTCTTGCAATTACAGGAATTGGATTGCACCCTGCATTTAGTCTAGGAAGGGGATTGCTAACCAACTGCTTTGGGCTATAAAATTAAATAAACAAAGTCCGAACCATTGTGCCAGTTTTTTAATAAGGCCATGTACGAATAACCAATTTAAGAAAGAGCCTCTAATAAGGCCATATACGAATGACCAATTAATAAAGAGCCTCTAACTCTTATTTAAATTTCTTTTGAACGAAGCACATGCCAAATGATGTTGCTTATCGTAATTTGACACTTCACCTATTGGAAGCTGTTTCAAAGCAATTATTTAAAAGAAAATATTCAAGTGAGAGCTAGTTCTCACCTAGAGAACTTTTTTGCGAAGCCCAACTAGCAATCCATCCAAACCTAGCAACCAACGGAGAACCCCCTGATAGTCACTAATCCCAAAGATAGGCACACATCCGAATGGATTGAACCGTTGGATCGAGGGTTGAATATTTTTTTGAATATGAAGCCATTAAACTTGTGGGCCACTGATGATGGGATTAGGGGCATTGGTTTGAGGTCAAACTTGACAGATGGGAGTAGTCTTATCACCCCCCCCCCCCCCCCCCCCCCCCCCAAATGGGGCCCTCAATTGGCCCCCACATCCCACCTGAATATTACCCTTATTTAAATCACCCACTTTTAGGTGTCTTTTCTAGGTTTTGAACTAGAAGTCCACCTTTAAAGAATCTGCTTCCTTTATACAAGCAGTCCCTGACACCGACATTAATTCTATTTTTACACTATTTAATACATTTGTCTTTATTGAATTTTATCACAATAACTTTAATTGTTTGAGAACACGTTTGTAAAATCTTTTCATGAGGAAAAATGCAAAAATAAGATGATTTTTTCTCCATCCTGCATAAAATCTTTTCCTATAAGAAAAGATCAGGAAAAAAAACATCACACAAAAGAGGAAAAATTGACAATGACTTGGAATATTTGATTGCTAAATGCACTTTCCAGACTTTTCCACTCCTTTGCCTCTGTTTTGTCATGCATAAAACTTGCCCCCAGGCCCCTAAGTTGATTTGCGGAGATATATACAGCAATATAAAATGAGAACGGAGGTGATCATCGCCCACACTCAATATAGCCAGAAAAGTCAATTAACGCACCCAGCCAAAGTCGTAAAGATGAAGATGAAGTTGTATCTAATTCAAATATGCCAAAACGTCTTCAGTAATTTGTCAGAAGTTTCACGCCGTTGATCTTCATTTGATACACGCGTGTCTTTATCTTCATTCTCATGAGTGAGATCCAAAGTCATGAACGATGGGCCCATTATAAATTTTTTAGGATGCATATGGACTATCCATGTCCAGGCATAGCTTGAGTCAAAGTCTGTGTATGCATATGGACTGACCATGTGCAGGCATGGGAGGAATGGTAGGATAAGTTTTTGGAATAGCTCTCAAATGCATTCCCACACTGCTCTTATAGTTGCTTCGTTTGGTCTTTTAATGAAATTGACTTTGTGTGAGGATGAGTTTGGTTTGAGTCTACAGTGTATGATATAAAAGGGGACTAAGATCCGGATTTAGCAACTACGTCTGTATGTTTGGATCCTTATAAATAAGTACACAAAATGTAGACTGGTCACATGGAGGGCCCCTAGCAGGGCTGCTAAACCGGCCGTTTGATGTTGTGACCCAGCCTGGCTAGTCCTCAAAGCAATAGCTTTTATTCTTGTCATAATGCGCACAGGTAAGGTATGGCCCAATTTTGAAAAGCCAGCAGCCTTGAGGGCTGAGCTAACGCTTGACCTAGCCTGGCCAGCCCGGCCGACTGTTAATATATATCTGAGAATGCTTTTGCCATTGGTGATTAGTCCAACTTTAATTAATAACACTAACTACTAGAATTAGAAAAGGTCAATACATCTCAAATTTATAATTTATTTATGACAATGGTGTAACCATTATTATCTAACGACCTAGAAGGATGAATATAAAATAGATAGTCATGTTGATTATTAAAGATTTTGAGGCAGTCTTTCAAGAATTGGTGGACCAAGTGGAACCCTGTTATGTTGGGGGATGTTTTATACACTGACGATGCATTGTGACATCCTCGCACTCCAGCTTTGCACGAAAATTCCGTGGACAAGCTTCCATTATCCAGGTACTGGATGACCTCGTGCCCCATTTCTTTTTGCAAGTGCAAGTTAACTCCTGCCTCCAAGTCCCAAGTGAGTGCAGCATCTTGGTTGTTTTGTGCACTTGCACAAGAACCTGTATGTACAAGGGAAGTGCTCATGATGGCCTTTGACGACACAACATCAACGACAGCAATAGCTACACGATGTGAAATTGGGTTGTCAATGTGAGCTTTCTTTTCTTTTTGCCGTGGTAAGAGCCTAGGTATTGTACACTACCCGGGGGCACATAGAGCTTTCGTTTGACCGAGGCCTGCCTCACATATACAAGGGTAGGATAAGCGCTTACTTGGCATATTCCAGGCCCGACCCTTTAACAACCCTAGCACTTAGGTGGGAGTATATGAATTGTTAGTATTTTTGTTGGCTAATTCATGAGTTCGACAAAACTATTAGTCCATTGATTTGTATTTTCTATTTTATTTTAGAATGGCTTGTGGTTGTATCGCCGAAAGAGCAGAATCGAAGAAAAGAGAAGACCGGGTGAGTCTCCCAGGCCCGATCGATAGGAGCCTCTGTCCGATCAATCGGACAGTCAAAGTGCCCCAATTATTTGGGTGATCCAATCAATCGGAGCCAATGTCCGATCGATCGAATAGGCGCGGGCTATACGGGAAAGTCTCCTGATCTAAATAGGAATTGTTTCTTTTGAGACTATGTTTCCCACTTTGAGTCCTATTTGTGTTTTAACTACAAGGGACGAATTTGGGACTATATATAGGGTATTGCTATCAACCTTGGATACCACCACGCTCATTGATCTGAGTCAGAGTTATCTTAGAGAGAAATTATTCTCTACAGTTATTGAGAGATTGTTCTGAATGGTTGCTCTGGAAGGTCATTGTTGCTTGTGCTTTCTTGCTGAAGATAGTTCATCTTGACTGACAAGGTACGAAGATATCAAGTGTCATGCCCCGAGCCTGAGACTGCACTCATCTCATGGCGCGACAAACGCCCGCATGGGGATTCGAGTCAAACTCATTGACTCTTCGTCCCCACGAACGGATTTCACCCACAGGATATCACGTGTGAGGTTCTGATTTCCATAAACCTGTATTTCCACCTGTATAATTTTGTCAAATCCATATCCAATTGTAAACCAATAATATCATAGCCATCAAGATATAGAGCATAAAAGTTCATAAGTATAGATTTAAGTTCAAGAGATAGGAGGAAAGAAAGAAGTAAGTAAAGTTAAGGGTCACAAGCCATAGTCTAAAACAAGTTTATAAGTTATTGCAAAAGATGTGGCAATTTCAAGCCACGGTCTATAGGAAGTGTGACGTCCAATCTCATTGGATAGATGTCTAGAAGACATCGTTAGAGGTCCATTCAGCTATGTGACGGGGAGATTCCTCCTTTTCGTGGATCTCCGGGGCGGTGGCATCAAGGTACTCACCTGTAACGCCAAGTGTAGCACGATTAGGCTAAGCTAAGCAAGATAAACAAATATAAATCATATAGCATGTGGCAAATGAATACTTAGACGAATATAATTCATATGAGGTCAAAGCATGATCACTAGGCAAATCTGTGCATGAGTAAGCATGAGACGTACGAATCATAGATGACAGATATACACAATAGCAGAACTAAATGGCACATCCACATTAGCTATATTCTCTCAAATTAATTATGTAAACATGAATGTAAAGTGAGAGCAGAAAACAGAACAGAACAGATCAGAGTGGTGCCACTAGGAGACAAAGGGCCCAAAACTCTCCATTGTGGACCTAGGGTGCCGGTAAAATCTCAGAATATAATCCCATCTACAGAGGGCCAGAAATATATAATAAACCCACACTTAGCCGGGTCCAACTTAAATAGGGTCGAAGCCAAGTGTTGCCAACTCATGGAATGCAGTATACAAAATAGCAGAACTTATATTACAGAAAACAGATCGTATCATATGGTACATAATCAGGACTTATCATAAGTGTAACTGAACAGATACAGAAGCAGATATAAATGTAAACAGATATATAAACAATGTATACAAGAACTAAACAGATGTATGATCAAGTCATACAAGAATATTGGAAACGGAATGCAATGCATGTACATAGATCATATACGGAATCAAGATATGAATAAAGCCAAGCCTACGGTCTTGAAACCCTCGTGGTCTTCACCGTCCAACACGGTGTAGTACTAAGGATTCCGGCGTTATTGGGCTACAAAGGAACCCTTGGCGTTACTTAATTTGGATGCCGAATCCCTTAGTATAACACAATTGGTTCGGATCACAATTTCGAAGAACATGAGGTTCCTTGTGGGTGCACGGTTGCTCAAGCCCGCATCCACATAATCACAAATCCATTTGGGCATGATAAAAGGTTCAAAGTATTCATCCTTAAGGTCCAACTATCAGGCCAATTAATCTAAACATGCTACAGTTCAACACTTAGCTCACGGTACCACCCGATTGCTAAGATTTATTTAAAATCCAATTTCCTATCCATTCTAGTCCTCAAATCAAATAAATATTGGGAGTATTGGATTCTACACTGCAAGAGCTTTCCAACGGTATGTAGAACTCCAAATCCCGACATATAGATCAAAAGTTATGGCTATTAGAAAATCGATCTCGTTGAGCCCAATGGGCCTACCCGCTCGAGCG